>CM055266.1:104968565-105604640 GCA_029237695.1 Conchocele bisecta | reverse complement strand
CCTGGAGAGAATGGTCACATCGATGGTCGAGAAGACTTTTGATCAGAAGGGAAAAGAACTGAAGGAGGAGCTGGCTAAAGCCATGAACAGACATGAGAAATCCATGGAGGATGGTGTGACGTAATCAACGACGTTATTTATGATTTGTAGCTCTGATTGGAGAAATGGGGTTTATAGGATGTGTGACCAATGTACCACCTGATCACATAAAACACCCAATTATCATGTTAACGATCTAAATTGCTTGCCGGGTATTTAATTGTTGGAAAGGCGAACAGTGCAGATCCTGATCAGACTGTGCAGATGCACAGGCTGGTCTGGATCTACACTGGTCGCGCAACCCATAAGTCTCATTTATCCAGTCACAGCCACATTTGATGTTATTTAAATGGCCAGCCAATCACACTTTAGTTTGGAAAGCTGTAATCAAAAGTGCCGACTGTTTCCAAATCCAATATTCTGGCACAAAACCATTCTAAGGAAAATGTTTAAATGCAAACGATTTTTTCTGTTATCATATGTGTTTGTGACTGGCGAAATAGGGAGTATTGTATTTGTGACCAGTGTAGCTCCTCGTCAAATAGCACAATCATGTAGAATGATAGCAATCTATATTGCTTCTTAACATGGTGGATGTTTCATTGATGGAATGGCGAACAGTGCAGTTCCTGATCAGACTGTGCGGATGCACAGGCCGATCTGGATCTACACTGGTCGCACAACCAACAAGCCACATTTCTCCAGTTACAGCCACATTTGATGTTATTTAAATGACCAGTTATTCCCACTTTAGTTTGGAAAGCTGAAAGCAAAAGTACCGGCAGTTTCCAAATCCAATTACTGACACACAAATAACGTCCAGAACAGTTGAACTGGTGTATCGATTCTATTTTTCAAATGTCAAAAGGAAAATTGCGAAGAAACACGTACATGTAACTAGTTTACTTTCCATTAAACATTTTCTAGACGACTTACTTCGTCCCAGCATATTGTTATGTTTACTGATTGTGCCGCGAATCTCCATAAAAGGAATGCGTATTGGTGTATAACGGAATTAGACACGCATTGATATTACATGTACATGTATAAGGAATAAATAATGTTCGTAAAATTTATCTGGAGACTTTTAAAAGTCCAGTAATAATGACTGAAAAGCTTTCAACAAATATAGCTGGTCTCTTCAAAAGTATATAGCCCGATGAATGCCTTTTGGCTACTTTATCGGGCATATTAACTTTCAAAAAGTCAATACTAGTATAGCTGGACTTTTAAGTTGGTGCCAATGCTAAAATGTTTTACCTCCTAATTAGGAGATACTAACTCATAATTAGGATATATTAAGTCCTAATTAGGAGATAGTAACTCCTAATTAAGAAGTAAGAGATATTATCTCCTAATTAGGAGTTATTATCTCATAATTAGACTTAATATCTCTAATTAGGACTTAGTAACTCCTAATTAGGACTTTTTATCTCCTAATTAGGACTTACTATTTGTGTAAACGCTATAAAGTGTTTTATATCCTAATTAGGAGATAGTAAGTCCTAATTATGAGATAGTAAGTCCTAATTAAGAGATACTAACAATTATGAGGTACTAAGTCATACTTAGGAGATATTAACTCCTAATTAGGAGTTACCATATCTTAAATAGGAGATAAATATATTTTAGCATTGCCACCAGGACGCTTCCATAGCATTCCCAAACAAATACGTGTAGTATATTTCTATATTGGTAATATCACGTGAGTTTTATCTTTCATACGGTCAGAGCTCCAGATACGCTTTGTGTCTAAAGAGTATTGTATCTCCTGATTTCAAACTAAATGCGTATTTTATTTTTACAAATGGATTATTGATTTTCTTCATTATTAAATAGGGAACAAATTATCAAAACAAATTTAAATATTCACTTATTTCACTTATCTCGTTATTTTAGGTCTTGTGTAATGTTTTGCTACATTGTTTGAACCAAGGTTTTGTTTCATCTGTAGACCACATAAAACACAGCTGGGGTTGGTTCAACATTTTTTCTATAAGCCATTTGGCCGCCATCTTGAAGTTCAAAATGGCCACCATTGAAATTTATATTTCGAGGTAAAAGTCATTATGTGTGGTGTTTTTGCAGCGAAAAACAGATTAGTATGGACAAGAAATAAAGGCAGAATGAGTTCAATACATTTTCAGATACCAGCCATTTTGGTTTTCAAAATTGACGCCATTTCAAACTTGGAAATCCAGTATTTATTGTACATTTTTGAATGTTGTGGTAACATTTTGTATTTTCCTTCAGGTTATACTCATATTTCTTTGAACACAGTCTTCTGACATGATTGCTAACTGGCATTGTGCTACGAGTAATCTTCATCTTCAAAATGGCCACCGAAATTAAATGTATCATGTACATCGCCACATCAAAGACTTGTTACACATTCTAGTATGTCTGTGGCTGTAGTTATGTTCTTTCAAATTATTTGTGGATTGGAACGTGTATGTTTGCTTGAAACATATCTATATATAACATATAACAGAAATGAAGTTGATTCCATTTGTTTTAAGAACTGCATGAAATTTTGAATTTCAAAATGGCCTCCGTTGAAATTAATGTACATTTAAAGTCAACGGCGTGACGTTTATATGTGGTGTTTTTTTTATTATTTATTATGGATAAGAAATATTGGCATAATTAGTTCAGCATATTTTTAAATGGCGGCTATTTTATTTTTTAAAATGGCCGCCATTTTAAACTTGACAATCTAATATTTATTATACAGTACATCTTTAATGCATTGGTGATATTTTGCATTTTTCTTCTGCTTATACTCATAATACAATGAACACAAACTGTTGAGATTATTGTTAACTTGTACCGTGGTACCAGACACTATTATCTTCAAAATGGCCACTGAAGTTAAGTGTGTCACATACATTGCCACTTCAATAATGTACATGTATTACGTATGTTAGTATTGTTGTGGCTTATATTTATGTTTCTTCAAATGATATATTAGTCAGCACATGTGTTTTCCTATAAAAATAAGAAGATGAAGAATATGAAAATTCGTCCATTGTATCCAATAAAGTTTATATCAAGGTCTTGTATGTTGCATTGCAAAGGTAAATACTCATATTCTCTCGCACTTTCACGAGAAAGTGTCTGTTACGGCGATATGATGCACCATCTGCAGTCTGTACACTGTAAGATCTGGCGTTGCGCTAGCAGACTGCAACTGGTCTCATTAGTTTGCTGTATTTATGGAGTTCAACTTGGTCTCCAGTGTTTAGCTCTTTTAATTTTAAAGCTACTGTGTTTTTATCATAGCGTTTTTGCTCTGTTGATGACTGGATCTTTCTGGCTTATTTTTTTCAAGTGGTCAGTAAACTGGATATGAGAGGCAAGTTACTCCACTTGAACAGACAGTCCGTACACATAACGAAACCGTTTCCGGCCAAGTAACATGTCTCATTATTCATGTTTAATCAGAGCATATATGATATGGAAGCATTAACCATTGGCTTGCCTTTGTGGCACACCCTAATGCAGACCCTAGATGCGTAGGTATACAATGTCTCTGGCTTTATCAAGTCATAATATGACAATATCAACAAGTGAAACGCGATTTGGACCATCAAGGCACTTATCACATTTAAATTGACACATGAGTTGTGATCTCTTAAGACCATATGGTAATCGTTAATAATGATACTGACCATGGAACAATACTGCCTTTTCAACGTGGCCATTTTTCTACAGTTTCCTCCATACACTTCTTTATTATGTATATAATGAATTCAACGTCTCCAACAGTGTTTTGGCAATCAATCTGCCATTTTACACACGTCGTCTACACATATTGAACATGTGAACATGGCGTTTTAATGCCGAAAAAGTAATTTAATCACACAAATACTGACGTTTCGACATTTCTTCTACACTTTCCTGCATACAAGTTTATATAGGGTATATAGCTTATGTAAGCAACTCCTTATGTTGAGTGTGATTGTGCCAGCACTGCCTTTCATGAACAACAACAAGATGGAGATTCTAATGCAGATGGTGATGAAACTGATTGAAAGCACTGTATCCATAATTAAGAAAATTTCTGCATACACACAGTGGCCATTTTGGAACATGTTTGTCATAAACAATGCTTTGAAATTGACTTTAGTCATATATAATTTCCTTTTAATAATGATTATAGTCTGGGAAAAAATCAGTCTAAATGATTTGTGCATGATTATATCATAATTATATGATTTTCACGGCAGCCATTTTGAAAATTAGAATAAAATAGGAACAAATCATGTTTTCTTTGATGATACAAAGAACCTTTGTTCCAAGAACGTAGCAAAACAATCAACACAACATAACTATACATACACTTTACTCAAGACAGTACGTAGTGAAAACACAAGAAATAATATTTACATATAGACCATTTTGAAAACAAAATGTCCGCCATACCAGTTATCAGAAAAAGTGGAACCAGCCCCAGTTTTATTGTTTGACGTATGTAGATCACATAGCTAAAAATAACAACATTATATATACATGATTTACATTGGCATCTATCTAAACCGGACACCCTGGGGACCTCCCAGAGTGTCCAGTTTAAACAGGTTCCAATGTATTATATACTGTAGGAGTAAGTTGAGGCGGACGGAGGAGAAGATAAAATGTGACGTGATGGCGGAGGTTTGCAATAAAGAATCCGCTATCAAAGAAACTATGAAGAGTGAAATAGAAGAGAAGGTCGCTCTGAGTCAAGTTGAGAGCGAGCAGCGTCTAAATGCGTTTGAAGTAACACTTCAGAAACTGCAAGAACTTAATGAAAAGTACGCGCATTTGCAGAGTGTACAGGACGTACTGCGAAATCGAATAGATGAGAAGGAGCAAAAGATCAAGGAAATGCACAAAGACAAATTCCATGTCGCTAAGGAATATCAGGAATTGAAAGAGGAAGCAGATCGATTGAGGGCGGAGCGACAGAAACTGGACACGGAACTACTACACATGAAAACGGAATTGCAGATGAAAGAAATGGAAATGTGCAGGATGAAAATCGACTTTGAAAACCAATATCTTCAACTACGGCAAGGCTTTGCTGAAGAACAAAATAATATGAAAGCAGGTATGAAGGAACAAGATAGAAAGCTACAGAGGATCACGAAACTAATGGAGACCCTGGCCGGCACGTACAAGACTAAGACAGCCGAAGTGACTGAACTGCCAAAAATAAATAGAAAGGAGTTGCCAAAACCATTCATGATTGGAAGTTCGACGCCAAACACGTCACACAATAGATTTGTTAAACGGCATGTATTTAGTATAAACTACAAAAAATGAAGACAGTTGTGCAGTAAGATGATCGTATGATAGTGAAATACATAGTAATATATCGCACTAGACATTATGTTGTGAGAAGTGAAACCTGATTTTCATCAACACATTTTGCAAGCTTATGTTTTGCCATAATCATCACCGACGAAGTATAATACTCGTAGTATATACCAAAGGAGTGGGTGTGTCTTAGGTTAAATTAAGGCTCAGTCACACCAGGGCTACGGACGGCCCCGGACCACGCCGGAGCTCGGTCCGGGACGATCCGTGGAGAACCGTGGTCAATCCGTAGACAGACCGTAGTGATACCGTGACGAACCGTGGTGATCCGGGATGGTCCGTAGGTCGCCCGGAGGTTTTAAACTGTTTGAGACATCCGTGGCCATCCGGGATGATCCGGGGAACTCTCTGCTACCGTAGTGAAACCGTAGTAGCAACGGGATGACCGTAGTGCGTCCGTAGTACCACCGTAGTACGTCCGTGGCGGTCCGTGGTGGACCGGGAGTGTTTTTGGAAGAGGGTGACAACACGGTTTGTCCCGGTGGTAGTACGGTATCACTACGGACACCCCGGATCTACTACGGATCTATTACGGATGGTCCCGGCGTGTCCCGGGGCCGTCCGTAGCGACACCGTAGTGGCACCGGGACGACTGTGGTAACACCGTAGTGTATCCGTAGCGCCGCCGGGGCCTGGACGAACCTTGACCATCCGTAGTGACGCCGTGATGAGTCCGGCGTGTTTCCCGGATATACTAATGACCTACTACGGTTTACCCCGGACCGCCGTAGTCATCCGTAGTCATACCTTGGCTATCCGTAGTCTCACCGTAGTAGAACCGTACTGGCACCGTGTTCCTCGCCAAATATTTGATCAGCTTCCCGGATGGCCCCGGTGATCAACCCCGGACCGTCCGGGGGAATCCGTGACCATCCGTAGTTCATCCGTGTTAGGTGTGACTGAGGCTTTACATGTGTACGTCATTGACTCATTCATCTGTGGTATTCCTTTGTTGTTTGTGGGTAGGTTGACTGTTTGTAAACGATGTATATATGTCGTTGTTTCTTCTACTTCCTGCATGGTAGATAATTTACTTAGTAAAACAGATTACCGATTTTATAAGACACGAAACTATGCCCGAGTTGATATGAAATCAGTCAACGAGTTTGATAAGTATAATAATTTTATTGCATAAAATAGACTTCCACAGTGTAATAACACGGTGTAATAAAAACTATAATACACTTGTGTAATAAATATGCAAATGAGGCAGTTACAGACAACACGCTATGTGGTCATTAAAGCTTCAACGTATTGTGCTGTGCTTATGCAATAAATATAATCTAAAATTTGTATTGATTTAATAGCATTGTTGACTGATATCATAGCATCGTTTCTTATGAACTGAGTAAACTCGTTTAATAACTATATTAAATCATCACTCATGTAAGATCCTCGATATTCTTTTATGAATTCGTTCCCACGAAATAACAATTCGTTCCCTCAATTTAACAATTCGTTCCCTTTACTTAACAATTCGTTCCCATGATATAACAATTCGTTCCCACGAATTAACAATTACAATTCGTTCCCACGATATAATAATTCGTTCCCACGAATTAACAAGTCGTTCCCACGAAATAACAATTCGTTCCCTCGAATTGACAATTCGTTCTCACGAAATAACAATTCGTTCCCGCAATTTAACAATTCGTTCCCTCGAATTAACAATTAAAAATTGGTTCCCACGAATTGTTAATTCGAGGGAACGAATTGTTATTTCGTGGGAACGAATTATTAAATTGAGGGAACGAATTGTTAATTCGTGGGAACGAATTGTTAAATTGAGGGAACGAATTTGTTTTTTCGTGTGAACGTATTGTTATTTCGTGGGAACGAATAAATAAAAAAGAATTATACGTCCCCTGCGGGGCTCCGTAGGATCCTGATGCGACTGTGAACATGAGCAGAATATGGTCTGGAATTACATATGTAGAAACTGCCATAAGATTAATTTATCAGTCGATGGCATGCAGACACCACATATATAACGCATCGATCCAAAGCATACTTGAATCTCTATATTAACCATTGTAATACTACATACCTCTTTGGAAGTAGTTGCAAGCAGTGTAGATCCAGATCAGCCGGCTCGAATCGAGCCGTCTCAAGAGGATCTGCACTTTTTCAAGTTATGTTCCTAATTTGTTTTTAAAAAAAAAGCATCCATTTCTTCAAGTTTTACATTTAAATGGACTACTTTGAAATACATTTTGTCACGACTGGATTAGTCATTAGATTAACATATCACAGTTCATTCCAGTTGTTTAACGTTGATCCTTTTGAACCCGAAAGCCCGTTATAGCGGTTTATGCAAACAGTGCAGATCCAGATGAGCCGGCTCGTAACGAGCCGTCTCATCAGGATCTGCACTTTTTGAAAGTAATTTTCACATTTTTGAGAACCAAAAAATATCCCCGTTTTCATGAATAGACTAGTGTGAAAACCATTTTGTGACGACTGTATTAGTCCTTAGATTAACATATCACAGCCAAGTCCAGTAGCCGATTTCATGAAAATTGCAAAGCATACTTATCTAGCAAAGTATACTTTGATGGAGAAATCATTTATTTTTCCCGAAATGCATTTTTTCATATAGAACTTAACGACTGCATATATTATATATTTGATGATTAAAAGTATGTAGAATTATTACACTGAATTTATTACATTATCACAGCCAAAATGGCTGTGATAATGTAATAAATTCAGTATAATAACAAATAATAAATTTATCCTTAAATTGAAAATTTCTCCCTCAAAGTATACTTTGCTAGAAAAGTATACTTAACAATGTTGGTGAAATAGGCTACATATGTTTAGGGTTTAAAGGGTTAACTCGAGCTTCTTTATCGGTGGAGTCTGAGCTGACGTTGTCAATGAAACTGCTTCATTTTATGTACATAATTTGAAGGTAAGCACGGGATGTTTTATAATCGCCGTTCCGTGGACAATTAGTGACAATATACGAGCAACAATGCCAATTTAGTAATATGACGATATATATCACGCAAACTCGCATATGCACACGTATGAATTGTAGTCCACGTATGTGTAATCAAAGCCTACATAATTACATACTGTATGCTAGCTACAGGAGTTGCCTACGATATGGTTACATGTATCTAAGGAGAGAGTATCGCAGCCAGGTAGCAATTTTGTTTCCAACTGTATGCCACAGGTGGAAGAGTCGGACCTATGACACCAAAACAAAAAAAATGCCTATTAAAAAAATCCCATTACCCCACCCACTTGGTCTCGTACAGTACCATACGCTATATAAAGGTGAGTATAAAAAGGGCCATTATAGAAAAAGCCCTCTCTTTTCCGGCTCGCACAAACACAATAAACATCGATTAAATGTATGACTTCTGTCTCTGGCAATCGATAAAGGTATTAGGTGTGTGAATATACTCACTTCAAATCGCTGTTTCCAGCATTTATTCAGTTATTCGCATTTTGTATACCCCATCCAAAGCGAAATTTGCGTGTACGAAAGAATCTCACACAGAATCGGAGGCCGACCGGCTGGATTATCGGTCATATTAGGCCGATAGCTGATCGCCAGCTCAAACTAAAGTCATGCACCATGCCCATATACATTAGAGACTCCAACCATACAAAGTTCGTCCAATTGTGATCGTTCGCCGATTTAAAAAACACTTTTTTTCTATAATTTCGTTCATTATCTGGAACTGGGTCAATGCACCATCTTCCATAATACAAGCACCGAAGCGTCTATGTAAGAACATCTCTGATTGGTTAAACCTAAAAATAGACGCGAGGACTTCCCCTTTTCAGGGTTTCCGGAAGACATAATCTGATAGTACGCGAATCATGAATGAAAGTCAATAAAATTAGAAAAAAATGTTTTTTAGATCGGCGAACGATCACAATTGGACGAATTGGAGTCTCTAATGTATATGGTCATGGTGCATGACTTTAGTTTGAGCTGGCGATCAGCTATCGGCCAAATATGACCGATAATCCAGCCGGACGGCCTCCGATTCTGTGTGAGATTCTTTCGTACACGCAAATTTCGCTTTGGATGGGGTATACAAAATGCGAATAACTGAATAAATGCTGGAAACAGCGATTTGAAGTTAGTATATTCACACACCTAATACCTTTATCGATTGCCAGAGACAGAAGTCATACATTTAATCGATGTTTATTGTGTTTGTGCGAGCCGGAAAAGAGAGGGCATTTTCTATAATGGCCCTATTTATACTCACCTTTATATAGCGTATGGTACTGTACGAGACCAAGTGGGTGGGGTAATGGGATTTATTTAATAGGCATTTTTGTTTGTGTCATAGGTCCGACTCTTCCACCTGTGCTGTATGCTAGTTGACACAAATATACAAATGTATGTCACAGGTTGAAGTAACGTACCAACATTAAATATACCTAAAAGTATCAATAAGTGGGAAAATATCAGTTGAAAAAAAGTCACTGCTAGAACACAATATAAATAATGTGTGACTTATTTTTGTTTCACTTATTGATACTTGTAGGTATATTTAATGTATGTATAGGCCTTGGTATGTTACTTCAACCTGTGGTGTATGTTTGTAGATTTCAACACATAGCACTTAAAGGGCTACTTGACTCAGTGCTTTGTTACATTTATAACCCTTTATTTTACGCGCATACAAATACAAATACAGATATTTTATTCAGCATTAAACATATACATGCTTATAGCCTACATATTTCTTGTTTATGGTGGTGAAAAACATGGTTTCCTGGAGTGGTTCATACAGATTATCGGATAATGATATACATGGCGTGAATTTTCTGGAAGCATTATAGCATTAGTAAATGAACTTAATTGTGATGTATGTGTCATGTCCTGTCAAAACCTGCACACCGCACCAAGCCGGTACGCCGGTTTTGCCACGACACGACCCACACACCAGCAATCATGGTCCGGTTATCTATATTAGTGCATACAGGTAGCATTCTATGTTAGCGAATATGGAGTTTAAATATGTGATGTGTCAGTATGCGGGTAATTATAATCGTCCCAATGCAGGTAGATTTAGTTAGCCGCATACAGCGGCATATGTCCAGTGGCGTGTATTTTTTGTTTATCCATATGATTCGCGGTTCATTTGAATCCTCCCATTTGAAGTTTATAGTGAGTATGCCGCTTGTATGCAGTAATTTAGGTCTTGTGTTTTAGTTTCGTAGATTCATCGCGAAGTAAATATATTTCGAAAGATTTATAAGAACGGGTTTTGATTGTGATGACATTAGTGAATTGAATTTGCGTACAGTGGGCCATCTACAATAATACGGTTTAAAATATTTTTTTCTTAGTTCGCGGTATAGTGGACATACGAGAAGAGAAGTACATGGTATTCGTTTTCAATTACGTTTTGGGTGCAATGGGTGCATATTCGTTCGTTTCGTGGTGTATTTGTATATCGTCCCTGCTCTATTGCTAATTTATGAGATGATAGTCTGAATCGGCTTAATGCGGTGCGATATTTACTTTCATTTATGTTATCTAGATATGTTTCGAGGCCAAATTCGTGTTTAAAACGGACGTATGATTCTAGTCTATTCGATTGGGTAATGTGTGCGTGCCATGTTTGGTGGTATGTGTCGAGTATACGCTGTTTGATGCTTATGAAAGATATGTCAATTTCAGTTTGTGAATCCCATAAATTTGCCAACCCGTGTGTATATAGAAGTTGTTTAATTTGATATGCCCAGTTAGTCCCATTATATGAAATATTTTGGTCTGCATCTATTTTTAACATTGTATATGCCTGTGCTGGTAAAGACGTGTGGCCCAGTTTGAGTATTTTGATCCAGTTTTTAAGCATGTTTAGTTTACGATTGATATGTAGCGGTACCCTACCTAATTCCCCATAAAGTCCCTCCAAATTTGTTGATTTCTTAACTCCCAAAACTCTTCTGCAAAATTTAGTGTGTATTAATTCTATGTTTTTCCCATCATGCATTCCCATATTTCTGACCCATAATTTAATCGTGAAAGCACTAGACTGTCGAATAATTTACATTTTTCTGTGGTGTTTAGCTCTGTTTCGTTTAGAATTTTGAATAAATTGTGAAGTGCTAGTGAAGCGTGTTGTGCAATTATTTTTTGAGTTCTGAACCAATTCCCGTTTTTAAACAGGTGAATTCCAAGGTACTTAAATGTGGTGACTGTTTCTAATATAGTGTTCCCCAGATGGAAATCGAACCGTGTATGTCTACCTTTTTCGAAAATCATTGTTTTGGTTTTGGTGGTATTAATTTTGAGGCCCCATGTTTGGCAGTATTGACCTACATCATTTAGCATTGATTGTAGTGTTTCGGGTTTTTTTGCGAAAAGTACTTGGTCATCGGCGTAAAGTATGAGGAACAGCGTCAGCTCATTGCTAGAGAATATACCCTCCATATCTGTGTTAATATTATGCGAGATATCGTTTATAAACATCATGAACATCAGAGCTGACCCAGGATCCCCCTGCTTTAAGCCCATGTGCGAGTAAAAAAATCAGATTTTACCGAATTATATCGTATACAAGACTTTACTACAGCATACATTGATTTTAGAGTGTTTACCATTTTGGAACTGACATTTTCGGATAGTAGTTTAGCCCATAAAAAATTCCTGTCAATTTTGTCAAAAGCTTTTTCAAAATCTATAAAAGCGCAGTATAGTTTCTCTCCTGCATTTAGTGTTTTTGTGATAATAGAGTGTACATGTAGTATAAAAATAGCGTCAACTGTCGATTTCCCCTTTTGAAAGCCAAATTGATTGTTTGAGATAACTTGGTGAGTTTCAGTCCATTTTGTAAGTATGTTTAGTAATAGCTGAGAGTATATCTTACCTAGTATGTTAATTAAAGTAATTTCCCTATAATTTTTCGCCTCGTCTGCGTTTCCACCCTTGAAAATTGGTACGATCATGCCCTCGCCCCACATTTTTGGGTATTCGCCACTATTAAATATTGTGTTGTATAATTTAAGGAGAAACGGGCATACGATGTCGAAAGATGACTTGAAAATTTCCACATTTAGTGAGACTAGCCCTGCACATTTTCCGTTGTTTTGTGAGAATATAGATGTTCTTAACTCATTTTCGGTAATGTCCGTGTCTAATTCCGTGTCTAATGTTTTAGTGTTTACCGGCGGTGTAAAATTTTGATTGCCTAATTCCCCATATAAGTTTTTGAAATGGTCATATAGATCGCTAATTGTCAGATCTTCCGAGCGTGATGTTTTTTAGTCAGTATATAATTTCTTAATTTCTTTCCAAAACTGTTTTGGCTGTTTGTTTGCTATTTTGCATAATCGGGCCCCCTCGCTAAGTTTATGTTTATATTTCGCCTTTCGTTTTGTTCGATTATACATTGTTCGCGTTTGTGTAAATAATTTTCTATTTTCGTCCGAAGTATGTTTTATGAATTTGTTCCTAGCCCTTTTAAAGTCACATTTGGCGCGTATGCAATCCTGGTCATACCATGGTTTGTGTGTATTCATGTTTTGTTTCTTGTGCTGGGACGTTTTTTTTTTTCCCGAATACAGTAAGACCGATTTCATATATACAGGTTGAAAATTCTTCGACGGCCGAGTTCACGTGCGATTCGTTCAAACTATCAGTCAAGGTGTTGCAATACCTCATGTTTATTCATAAGCATTTCTCTAAATATAGGAACCTTCGACTCGTCCCACATAATTCTACGCGTTGTATTCGTGCGCGGCGTGTGTGGATTATGATTTGTTGATTCACTTTTTGTAAAGCTTACAATTAATGGCGCGTGGTCCGAGAATTCGTTGAATGGTAGTACGTCAAAGTCGGAAATGTAGTGTCTATCGGCGTATTTTATCAACAGGTAATCAACTACACTAAGGCCGTTGTGCGAACAATATGTATATTGACCTATATTTGAATCGTTATGTAGACGTCCATTGGCTATTATTAGACCAGTGACTATACACATGTTAATTAGACTCCGCCCTCTCCTGTCTGTCACGTGATCTTTGTTTACGCGCGTGGGAATATAGCATGTTTCGGAGATATCCTGGTTTTCATCATCTAAATACCTATCAAAGTCTAGTACCTCGCATATATCTGACGTTCTACTATTCATGTCACCTGTAATAAGTATTTTGCCACGGTTGCTATATTGTTCTATACCATTCTCAACAGCATCAAACAAGTCAATATCCATATGGTCTAGTACTCGTGAACCTGTCGGGGGGATATACACATGGCATACATACATGTCTTATTTACATACAAACAAATCACGTGACAGTCTGACCCACATAATACCGCATTGATTTTTGTGTACCACAGTTATTTGAGATTTAATATCAGTTTTAGGGATATTCCACCACTGTACCGTCCTTTATTAGTGTTTATTGCTTTATTTCCGAACATGTGATCACACTCGTACCCTTGTATGTTTGTGTTTGACGTATCTTTGTCTGATAACCACGTTTCTGATAGAAATAAAACATCGTAGTTATTTATAAATTCCAGGAATTCCGGATCTGTCAACTTCCGCTTTAGTCCATTCACGTTCCACGATAGTAGTGTAATCTGCTCCTCGTGACGCCCCTATTCGCTGCTAGTCGACTGCTCCATGGGATTGTTGCTGCTGCTGGCCCTGGTACGCCTGCCCGTTGACAAAAAGCTTATCTCGTACAAGCTTGACGTTGTTGCCCTTTTCACGTTCACGTTGCATGACCGGATACAGCGCTTTTCTCGCGTCCCTGATCTGTTTTGGCCACTGTACACCAATCCCGAGGTTTGCTTGTTTCAGTGTGTTTGTGTTGTCGAATGATTTTGATCGGATCGTTTCTCTGTCTTTGTAGTGATGAAATTTAGCCACAATCGGACGTGTTTTGTTGTTGAATCTTTGGCCTATTCTGTGTACCCTGTCAAATTTCATTGTTGCTGATTCAGGTACCTGCAACTTTTCTGTACATACATTTTTGATTAATTGTTCACAATTTTCATTCTGGTCTGTTTCTGGTATACCATAAAACAATAAGTTGTCTCTCATTGATCTGGCTTCAAGGTCGGTGTACTTAGATTCTAATTGGGCATTTTGGTTCTCATATTGTTTTACAGTTTCTTCTAGTTTGTGACACGTTTTTTGCAGGGATTTTAGTTCAGTTTTGGTTTTTTCAACATTTGTTTTCTGGTTGTCATTTTCACTGCTAATAAATGAGCACGATGCTTCAACTTCTCCAACTCGAGTGTCAATTGTATTAACTTTCGTCTCCAAATCAGATACTTTCATGTTTACTTTGCTGATCATTTTTTCGATATTGTCAATTTTCACCATGGATAGTTTGATTTGCTTCACGTCATTAATGAGTTCGGTTGCCCATGCTGGCGGTTCGGCTTGTTGGCTCATATGTTGGTAGACGGGGGTAGCAGGGGGATACATGGTTTGGTAGTGGGTGTTTGATGGTCCTGGTGTTGCCATGTTGGAGGGATTTACGTGGTTCATATCAGCTGTGTTCATAGCGGGGCTACCACTATTCTGGTCCTGAAGCACGCTAAATGGGTTATATATATATGTATTACAATTTGCCATTGGTACAGTAGAAGGTACTGATTGTTTATTTACACAAGTGTCACTTACATGTGATTGTCCGTTTGTAACCTCGTTCACACGTTGCACGCTTTTCTCAAAATGGCGGCTATACAGTATATGTATATCGAACGCCAAATCTACATAAACGCAAATAAGTCATGCTGGCTCTAATTAATTAGAGAGCTAGCATTACATATTTAGACCTAGCTCCAATTAAAGGATTTAGTGAGCTCTTCAAATGATTTGAAGAGCTCCAGATAAGGTGCGTATTGGCGTATTTTACGCAATTATTTTAGCTGAATACGCATTGATTATCAAAGGTGGGAGTACAAAATACGCACAGCCATGTGAAAATACGCATTGATTTTCAAATTGAGTAATGAAAATACTGTCATAAAGTTGAAAATTCACTTAGCTGAGCTGCAAAAAAGTGCTTTTTGCAGCTGAAATAAGTGAATGTTTAAAAAAAAATCAAAAAATCATTTGTTCCCTATTTAGTAATGAAGAAAATCAATAATCCATTTGTAAAAAGTAAAATACGCAATGATTTTGAAATCAGGGGTATAGTACGCTTTAGACACAAAGCGTTTCTGTAGCTCTGATTTGGAGCTGGGACGAAGTATGGTCCCTGTTTGGAGTTAGCTCTAAATAGTTAAAGGTACATGCTCACTCAGTAGGCACAAACTTTTTTTTATGTCAGACACATCATCTGAGACATTTTCTGGCGAATAAACATTCATTCACCATTACCCCACATATTGATTGGCATTATTATATCATACGTAAATTTCCACACTGATATCATGGGCGATAACCGTGTTTCCTTATAATGTTAAGGGACATTACTATCTATTCTCTGTATTTATTTTTTGATGAGCAATGATCATACATTGCACTTTATAATCTGTCGAAAATATTATTTGTTCAGGTAACGCATTTAATTAGTATAAATGATTAAAAAATATCATGTCTCATTTGCATATGAAAATAGCCCGATA
The DNA here is from genome assembly GCA_029237695.1 of Conchocele bisecta. Classification (NCBI taxonomy): domain Eukaryota; kingdom Metazoa; phylum Mollusca; class Bivalvia; order Lucinida; family Thyasiridae; genus Conchocele; species Conchocele bisecta. The sequence goes on along the minus strand of CM055266.1, from coordinate 105,588,667 downwards.
TCACCGCGAGTCACTATCAGTAAAACAAATATTACTAAATGATTATATCTGTATATCGAGCACTCGTAATGTTTAGAACTGGCGGAATAGTGACACACTTATTTAAAGGTACATGCCCACTCAGTAGGCACAAACTGTTCTTTATATGAATTAAATAAGTGTATATAGTATTGTGTCACTATTCCACCAGTTCTAAAAATTACCAGTGCCCGCTATGCAGATATAATCATTTAGTAATATTTATTTTACTAATAGTGACGCGCGGTGGTATCAGGCTATTTTCATATGCAAATGAGGTATGGTATTTTTTTATTATTTATACTAATTAAATGCGTGACCTGCAACAATAATATGTTCGACATGTTCGACATATTATAAAGTATGATCATTACACATCAAAAACTAAATGCCTAGAATAAATAGTAATGTCCGTTAACATTTTAAGGAAACATGGTTATCGCCCCTGATATTAGTGTGAAAATTACGTCTGATATAAGATATATAATAATGCCAATTAATACGTGCGGTAATGGTGAATGAATGTTAATTTTGCCAGACAATGTCTCAGATGATGTCTCAGATATAAACAACAGTTTGTGCCTACTGAGTGGGCATGTACCTTTAATTCATATGAAGAACAATTAGTGCCTACTGAGTGTGTACCTAGCTAACTCAAATATTCCTGGAACGCCAAATCTACATAAACTCACAATAATTATTGAATTAGAGCTAGCATTAACTATTTAGAGCTAGCATTAACTATTTAGAGCTAGCATTGATTATTTAGAGCTAGCATTAACTATTTAGAGCTAGCATTAACTATTTAGAGCTAGCATTAACTATTAGCTAGCATTGATTTAGCTAGCTTAACATTTATAGCATTAACTATTTGCACTTGATTTGAGTTTATGATTTGGCGTTCCTGGAAGGCCGAATCTTCATAAACTCAAATAATTATGGCTAGCTCTAAATAATTAGAGCTACCATTAACTATTTAGAGCTAGCTCCAAATGACTTAAAGGGATCTTCAAATGATTTGGAGCTAGTTCTAAATACTTAATGGTAGCATTAACTATTTGAGTTTATGTAGATTTTGGCGTTCCATATATTTAATATAGTAACACAAGTATACACAATGACAGATATTCAGCGCGGTATAGAAACAATACAAATAAACGGTCTGGTATATTAGTTTTAGCTTAAATCCAAACGTGGCAAACATGACATAGATCATCTATATATACACATACCAGTGTGTATAAATATGGAACGCCAAATCTACATAAACTCAAATATATATTGCTAGCTCTAAATATTTAGAGCTAGTAATATATATTTAGAACTAGAAATAAAACATTTCGAGCTATCTCCAAGTCATTTGATGAGCTCTCTAATTCATTTGGAGCTTGCTCTAAATCAATTAATGATATCTCAAATTGATTTGTAGCGAGCATTTTATAACTTTGATTTGGAGAGCTCTCATTAACTGATTTAGAGCTAGCCTCAAATGAATTAGAGAGCTCTTCAAATGAATTGGAGCTAGCTCGAAATGTTTTATTGCTAGCACTAAATCATTTGGAGCTAGCTCCAAATATTTATTGCTTTAGAGCTAGCAATATATATTTGAGTTTATGTAGATGTGGCGTTCCATATATAAACCACGTAGATTGGCTGCTCACTATCAAAGCCAAGAAATCTAGGCGTTTTTTAAAGTTGCCATTTTAATTCCTGATTTTATTATATGATATAAAAATGTATGCACTGTAATACAGACACATGGATATTACATGTAATCACATATATATTCAGTAAAACCTTTGTATGTATCTGTAAATACTCGTTTCTATGGAAGCGTCCTGGTTCCAATGTTAAATGTATTTATCTCCTAATTAGGAGATACTAAGTCCTAATGAGGACTTAATATCTCCTAATTATAATAACTCCTAATTTGGAGATAGCAACTCCAAATTAGGAGATATTATATCATAATTAGGAGCTAGTATCCCCTAATTAGGACTTACTATCTCCTAATTATGACTTACTATCTATCTCCTAATTATGACTTACTATCTCCTAATTTGGAGTTAATATCTCATAATTAGGAGATAACACATTTTTAGCATTGCCACATATAATAAGTCCTAATTAGGAGACACTAAGTCCTAATTAGGAGGTAATAAGTCATACTTATGAAATACTAAGTCCTAATGATGAGATACTTAGTCCTGATTAGTAGATAGTAAATCCTAATTAGGATATACTAACTCCTACTTAGGAGATAATATCTCCTAATTATGAGTTACTATCTCCTAATTAGGACTTCTTATCTCCTAATTAGGAGTTAATAGGAGATACAAATATTTTAGCCTTCGCACCAGGACGCTTCCATACGTTTCCGATCGACTGTCCATACTTTATATAAAGTGATGATTTACTAGTTATTTATTAAACGAGTTCACTGTACTGTAAGCTGTACGGGCGGGTATGATAAGACACCCACAAGATGGCGGACGGTAACAAAACGTGAAAGGTAAGTGCTTCAATTGTTTACCCCTTTAAAACTAGCAAAAATCACGAACTAAACGTGATAATGTATCAATGTTGTCTTAACCCTCGGTTGCTCTTGTTATGGTCCATCTCTCGCTAATATAAGCAGGAACGACCAAAAAACGTGAACATTTTCTTATCATACCGGCCCGTAAAACTTACCAGCTGTACTGTGGATTTGATTGATTTCATAACTGAGAAACGTGGCTAAGCATAACTCATAGCATGCTGCATTGAGGCTGTACTCATCACCTAACTAATTTCCTATAGCAGTCTCATTTGTATATATGTATTACACTAGACTAAGTGTATTATGATTTAATACACTCTGTTAATAGACTGTGAAAGCCAATTGTATGTATTATTGTTAACTATTTTAAATCTTCTCATGTACAATGTATTTACATGTTTTCGATTTAATCATGCGTACGAAGCCATGTTTATTTTGATGTAAAAGCTATGTTTCAAATGCTGATATAGATGTTAAATCGTCTAATTATACTGAATGTATTACATTGTCACAGCCAAAATGGCTGTGATAATGTAATAAATTCAGTATAATATATCTTTACCACCAGTGTTACAATAGTTTATGGTATTTGTTACCTGGGGCCCGTTTCACTAAACTTCGTACGACTAAAATCTTCGTAAGTGCAAATTTAGGATCGTCTGGAAATTCCAATTAATGGATTTACATTTATTGAGCATAGCAGCTCAATAAATGTAAATCCAATCATTGTTGACAAGAAAACATTGTTAATGTGAAATTCACAGACTGTTATATGTTTGCACTTACGAACATTTTAGTCGTAAGAAGTTTAGTGAAACGGCCCCCAGGTTACTGGACAACAGTAAAGTATTTGCAATTTACTATGTATACCATTAATTCCGTTGTGTTTGCAATATCCCGCGATAAAACGGGATATACTAGTGTAAACTAATACATCGTTGTTATTTTTAGTTGTTCTTATTAAAACGGACACATCGCTATTTACGGTTTTGTACATTCTATTTCCGGTCCGTAACTTATGTTCTTACGTATATTTTAAAACGTTATCTCAAGCACGACTGGATATGTAAACTAATACACTTGATTTAAAACAACTGTACAGTGTAAACACACCAGATCGCTTAGCCCATACTCTATTAAGGGACATAACTTGATCCAACTCTCAGATACACTTTACGAGTACCGGAGCGCAAAATAGGGAAGCGTAAACTTTACAACGAGTATGTGTACTGTACCAGATATTCAGTGAATATGAATACACTGGATTGATACATAAAATGGCATCACAGCGCCATGAAACAGGTACTGTAATACATTTCCTGACAATCTGTACATATATAATAGCGTTACTAGAATTACTAGAATAGCTGTCACCAAATTATTGTCACAGTAGTATACATGTACATGATGTATGGATGCCGTTACGTTTTCTTGTTTTAAATAATCAAAGTACTAAAAGAACTGAACTGTATCGCTAGAAACAGACCGTAGGAAAGTGTGCCTGTCCCACACTGATGATGCCCCAATTGACAGCCTATATATCTTGATCAGTAGCCCATTTCATCAACATTGCAAAGTATACTTTAGTAGCAAAGTATACTTTGAGGGAGAAATTTTCAATTTTTTGAAAAATTTATTAATTTTTATTATACTGAATTTATTACATTATCACAGCCATTTAATGGCTGTGATAATGTAATAAATTCAGTATAATAATTCTGCATACTTTTAATCATGAAATATATGCATTTGTTAGTTCTATGTGAAATAATGCATTTCTGGAAAAATAAATGATTACTCCCTCAAAGTATACTTTGCTAGTAAAGTATACTTTGCAATGTTGATGAAATAGGCTACTGGTGTGGGTGCCCTAAAACACACCAGATCGCTTAGCCCATACCCTATTAAGGGACATAACTTGATCCAACTCTCAGATACACTTTACGAGTACCGGAGCGCAAATCTGTAATCAGAACGGAATATTTACATCGATAAAAACTATGTTCAACCCTGAAATTAGAATAAACCGACATGGTGCCAGGTCGAAACCACACCAAAGTCACTTGGCCGCTTCCCCTAACAGGAATATGATTTGGAAAAATAGTATTACTCTATAAGGGATATAACCACATTCAATTCTCACATACGGCGTAATAATTACATTAGCCTTGGCACTTGACCATCCCATTTGATCAATTACACGCACCATAAACGCGTTCGCCATGTAAAAATAACATCAGGATTTGCCACATGTGGCATAGGCGCCGGCAGAAATTTTCCAGACTTTTGTTTTCACTGTACATAATCTTTAATTCATTCATGTTTATTTAAACTTAATGTATTTATAGACCTTTGTCCGTTCATTACTTTAACCAGTGATCCTGTATGTATTTTCGTATATATATCTGGGTCACGACGGATTAAAATCTACTGTCACTGGACTGACCCGAATTTTCAGTCGGTAACGCTGTTACAGACAGAAAATTCGAGTTGTCGTTGGACATCTTGGTTGAACGACGTCACATGATGTTACCGAATGACGTCAGTGTAAATGATACAACGTAAACAAGTCCGCATTATTTTCAACAAAATCACACTGCACATTCTGTACCATAAAATTATACCTGATAAATATAATAACCATGCTACCATGATAGTGCATTTTGTTATCAAGTTAATCAGAGTCGGCTCGGAAACGATAGGATTTCCTCGGCAAGCATTACAATTTTCAAACCGTGTCAGGAAAATTCCAAGGCTCGCCGAGGAATTCCTACAGTTTGCGAATCGAGTCTGATAAACATGATACAAATACACCATCGTGCATGGGTGTATGAAAACACCATTGTACTGTGCTGTAATCACACTTAGTATGAACATACACTAGCCTGGAATTTCTGTGTCTATTTTACTTGCAGAATTATCAGACAAACACATAGCATCGTTGAGTACGAAAATAGGGGCGGAATGGCCACTGTTGGGTATTCATATGGGACTGTGTCAAGCGCAGATAGATCAACTGCAGGAAGCGCATCCCAGAAATGCCTCCTGTTGTATCCGCGCTTTACTCACGGAATGGCGGGACGCAATAACCCGCGAAACGACCAAGGACGGCGTGAACATCCCGTCCGCGCTGTGTGACGCTCTCCGCAGTGTGGGTCGGTGTGACCTGGCCAGCGACTTGAGACGAGACATCGACAGCTCAGATGGTACAACTGCACATATAAATGTATAATTGTTGAGACACGCTATGTGATTTTCTACATTTGCGGACCATACGTACATCTTCGTCCTAGGATATCTCATGAAAACTATTTACAACATTTACAATATTTCGTAAATGACGTCGAAAGTCGATGCGGAAATTCGTCATCTATTGAGGTCATTTCATTTATCAGTTTCTGTAAATATATTTCATGAAATATCGCACATGTTCTGAGGTACAAAATCACATGGCGTGTTTCATAAATAGAGGATCTCAAGCGAGTTTCCATTTGATATGAGATTTATGGAAGGAGTCACGCACAATTTATGACTTCACGCATGACTTCACAAATCAAAGAGCAGACAACTTGGGAGATTATCTATTTAGTGAGAAGACGCCATTTTCGCATCAAGTTTCAAAGCTCCACCGAAAAAAAAATATGCGCTCGTAAATTGTAAACTGGCTTGAAACGAACTGCTGTAACAAAACAAAATTTGAGACACGCCATGCGTTTACAAAATTTACATTTTTCCGTAAATGGTGTCAAAAGTTGACACAATCTTCAGAGTACATGACTTTATTTCTGAAAAAACATATTGTAAATTTTATAAACGCCGTTTATAAAATTTACAATATGTTTCAGAAATAAAGTATGGTACATGTATTTAATGAAGTTACGCAGATGTCCGAAGGTACACAATCGCATGGAGTGTGTCATTTGCAATGTATACGGTTTGTCTACCGGGTAGTCGCGTTCGGCGATTATCATGGATCTCTTGAAGGATATGTTGTGGCCTAAAGTTTAGAACACCTGGGGTCCGTTTCACTAAACTTCGTACGACTAAAATGTTCGTCAGTGCATATTTAGGATCGTCTGAAAAATTTATGGATTTACATTTATTGAGCATAGCCTATACTCAATAAATGTAAATCCAATAATTGTTTTCAAGAAAACGTTGTTAATCTGAAATTTAGAGACGATCATAATTTTGCACTTACGAACATTATAGTCGTACGAAGTTTAGAGAAACGCACCCCTGACTTCCAATCTGGAGGTTGTGGGTTCAAACCTCACTAAGCTTAGGTTTTTGTCTGTCGGATGAGACTTTAAAATGTGGTCCCGTCTCTATATGACCTTAGCTGTTGCTGGGACGTTAAACCCATTCACTGTCCTTTTGACTTGTCCTGTAGTTTTAAAGGTACATGCCCACTCAATAGGCACAACATGTTCTTTATAGGAATCAAATAAATGTATAATTGTGTCACTATTCCGCCAGTTCTAAAAAATTATAAGTGCCCGCTATACAGATATAATCAGTTTGTAATATTTATTTTACTGATAGTGACTCGTCGTGGTATCAGGCTATTTTCATATGCAAATGAGAGGCATGACATATTTTAATTATTTAATCTAATTAAATGCGTTAGCTGAAAAAATCTACAGATTAGAAAGTATGATCATTCCACATCAACAAATAAATATAGAGAATAACTAGTAATTTCCGTTAACATTTTGAGGAAGCACGGTTATCGCCCTTGATATCAATGTGGAAAGTTGCGTCCGATATAAAATGTATAATAATGCCAATCAATACGTGGGGTAATGGTGAATGAATGAGTGGGCATGTACCATTAATACATATTTATAAGTCACTAACTCTGTTCAGTGGATAACTTCCTGTGCACACTTCGACTTGTGGTTAGTTTAATTTAAACCACATGTGATTTATATACTGGCACCATAAAGAAACGCAACAAAGTAAATATGCTATATGTTTCGTAATATCAGGGTAGGATATTTAAAATTGTACATACGTTATTTCTTCTTCTCCATATGTCCGATTATCGCATTGTTGTCAGCTAACGGTTTACGCTCGAGTGGACGTAAGTTGTGTTAGAAGCTATGGTACGGTTGACGCCAAATCAACGTAATGACACAGTCAGGATGCTACTTAATGGAACTAGTCAATGTACGGTTGCTATAGTTATATTGTACTACCATTTTCCGTCTGTATAAACGCAGGAACCTCGTATAGACAGGAACCTCGGCTGACCGTCCTCGGAGCGGACGTCCGCACGTAACGTCACCTAGGCAGGACCGTTATATTCGACTGACCCATTAACGTCATCGATTTCTTACTGTCACAGAAACTGCTAGCAACACACCTGGGACTCACAACAACAAAATAAGTAGGTCCACTGTGCTCAATCGCTTGCGTGAGGCTGACCTCAAGCCAAATCGTCCATACATAGGATTGCCTCTTACACGACGCCGACGTCTTGTTAGAATGGAGTGGCTGCGTCAACACAGACTGAATGCGTTTCCGCTTCACCGCTGGAGACGTATACTATTCACAGACGAGTCAGGGTTTCTACTGTATAGGGCTGACCGTCGACAACGTGTGTTCCGACGTAAGAGCGAACGCTACTCGAATAACTGTGTGGTGGAAAGTGATTGGTTCGGTGGGGGTGGCGTTATGGTGTGGGGTGGCATCTCCCATGACAAGAAGACACCGCTTGTTGTCATTGATGAGACCTTAAGGTATTGTGACAATGTTTTGCAACCAGTCGTAGTGCCTTTTGTGCGAGACCATGACGTCATCTTGCAACAAGACAAGTATGGACTTTCTACACACAAACAGCATTGACGTGATGAATTGTCCACCTTACAGCCCCGATATATCCCCGATTGAGCATATCTGGGATATTCTATATAGACAGACGTCTAAGGCGACGTCAAAATCCACCGTCAAACCACCAGCAGCTACGTCAGGTGTTGATTGAAGAATGGCAGAACATCCATATCGCTCAGGTAAACCGTCTGAGTAACTCGACAACGAGATGTGTAGTGTTGGACTTGCTGCAGATTGGGGACATATTCGATTTTGACATTATTCCGGAATACCCCTGTGTCAAGGTCAGTTTCGTTATGCTTGCTTTTGGCAGCTCGTGATCATTGTGTTTACGTCTAACTGATAGCAGACATATTGAACTTACATTAAATCGCAAATTCCTTGCAGGAAGTCAACCAATTCTCTGTTGCGTTTCTTTATGGTGTCAGTATATTTTGAACGCGCAAACACATACAAGTAATATGACTCACAGAGATTGTGAAATGTGGCTGTGACTAGAGAAATGGGGCTTATGCGTTTTGCGACCAGTGTATATCCAGTTCTGATCAGGATCTGCACTGTTCGCCATTCCATCAATGAAACGCACAGCATGCTCTAGAAACTATGGTACCTGTTGCTTCAAGTTGTATTTACAATCTACAATGTAATCAATATGTATTTAATGTACTCTGATTTAGCTGCATTCCGGATTTATTGAAGCAACATTTATCAAGTATTTAGCTCACACTACATTAATATTATTTATTTCAGTTCATAACAAAGGTGGATTTAGCGAACTCCCGAAATTAATGAAACAGTTTTGAGCCCCACCAATCATTTTATCTGCAAATGGCGTAACGTTCACGCAAGTTTAGCTGTCTCAACTGACTGAATAATATGGGTCCATGGAAGTTGTAACGTAGTTTGCTTGTAGGATAGCAATCGGGCCGTGAATACACATGTACATAACATACACGTATGTTGCACCAAAGTACACATTTCACCCGTTATTAACACCGTGAAATAACGGAAGCCGGCCAAAATGACATACATGTACTGAAACTATGAAAAGACGTGCACATTTAAATGAACATAATGTGTTGAAAATTCCATAGGCCATCAACATGTAGCACATCTCTTCGCTCGCATAATACGGTGGTGTTTACGACAGGTCAATATCTCAAACAACGAAAGCGTAAATGACGTAGAAAGTCTCAAAATGTAAACATTAAACGCATCAAAACTTCAACGGCGTCCGATTAGGCTGCAAGGTGGTGGGTCCATAGGTTTTCGCTCGCTGAACACGATGACGCATGTAAAATTTCGATATCTCAAATAACGAAGCCGTAAATGACATTGAAAGCCTCCGATCAGGCTGAGATTTGGTGGGTCTCGCTCGCTGAACACGATGGTGCATTTAAAAAATCGATATCTCAAATAACGAAGCCGTAAATGATGTTGACATTTTGAGGCTTCGCTATTTCAGACCTATTAGTCCGGGCGTCAAAGAGGGTATTATTGGATGACCGTGCATTAGCGTCCGCACGAAGTTTTATTGCATTTTCGTGATTACCAACCAATACTATTTAATATTCCGTCGGGTGCCACTCTGACACCCTTGAGCATTTTGAATAATTTGCGTAAATCCAAGATGGCCACCGAATTTCCGTATATTTCATATAAGTGCTATTTTTCTGACCTCTAGGTCGCTATGTTTCGTTTTTTTTACCCGTTGACTAGATTGAGAAAGTGTTCGAGTTAAATTAACATTGTAACATTTATGTAATTCAAGATGGCCGCCAAAAATAAATAATATCAAGAAACAATTTAACAATCTCCTATCCTTGACATTAATCGACCATTTTGAGTGTTTTAATATAATATATTCACGGTGCCCAGAACATAACAATGTTTGAGAACGTGTATGAGGTAAATATGGTATTGCCTCCGTTGGATAAATCCAAGATGGCCGCCTAATTCCTATATTCCCTATATTTACGGACATTTGCGGTTTCCTCCGGGAAAAGAAAACCGATATCGGAAGGGGCACTCCATCGCTTAGTTACTTCCCTTAGTGCGACAACGCGCCATTTGTTTTAGCAGAAGTTTGCTACGTGTTTCCCGATTTCCTGTTTACAGACACATGTACGCTGCATATCCTACATGATGGAAGAGGGTAACAAGAAGGGTAATAATGCTTAATGTACATACGCTAGTGTTTTCACCACGTTGTTGTGACCGTTTGAGCTGCACTATTGATATTTGTTGCTGATTTCAACGGTGTTTACAACCAATAACATTCAATGTTCTACCTCCAACACAAATATCCTGGAAAAAACATAAACATCAATATATAGCCCACCTCCCCTCGCAATTTTTTTCGGAGGTGTGGACTAATACGGTCTACAGCACCAGCTAAGGTGTCAATATTATAAGTAACCAATAATTTAAAACACCAACCACGATCAGTGCGTACAAAGCAAACATACCTTCCCGAATGTGCGGCGACATCCGGCGATCCAATTGGGGTAGCTTTACGTCATCACTAATTATTTCAATTTAAAATATACAGTGTGTGCTCAAAATGTTCTGAACACATGTATATTTGCCTTTCAGATTGATGTTCCATTATGGATGACTGTATCTTCGATTGTGGTGATACGCAGGCTGGGAAACCGTTAATTACCACAGGCCCGGATCGGGTACGAAGCATAATCGAGGCGAGCAAAGCCCTACAAGACGGCAAACACGAAGCGTTTGAAAGAAGATCAAATGCAGGCGAACTGAAATACCATAAGAACTGTGTTTCGTCGTACACATCACGTTCGCACATAGACATATATTTGAAACGTTTGAGTGCTGATTCTAGTAATTATGAAAACGCGCCGTCAAGCAAACGATTGCGCAGCTTCGAAACAAAACATTTTGACTTTAAACTACACTGTTTATTTTGTGGCGAAAACTGTTTAATGGACTATGACATAAAGAATCCTACTCCATGGAGACGGACTGTGTTGTATCTAACGACTGACCGTGGTGAACAACAAACATTCAAGGACGCAATTCTCGATAAATGCGAATCCCGACAAGATGAACACGGGCTTCAGGTTAAGGCACGCTTACTCGGTGCAATTAGTGATTTGCACACTGCAGACACGAGATATCATGACGATTGTGGAAAATCTTTCATGTCAGCCCGATCTGTCTCTACCGCAGCGCAATCTGCGGTGCATATTAATGAAGTTGAACCCGCAATATAATGTCTACAATTACGTCTATGAAACGTGACATGTTACACATCTGGAATTCAGTAGAAATGCATATGTTATACAAAGAGCATGGTGGCGAGCTCTGTTCTCGTCGAACATTATTGTCCAAGTTATCCGATATACTTGGTTCCGATATTTTGATTCTGTCTGGAGCTGGCTTCGCAAGTTTGATACTGTTTCGCAATAAAGCATCTACGGTGATCAATTTAATAGCCTCAGATGAAGACGACACCTCAGACGTGTCACTACAACGACTCGCCAAGGCGATTTCTGAAGAATCTAAACAGTTATCATCCGAATGTAACACTTACCAAACTAGAATGAACATTGATATTGCGCTCGACTCTGTGAGTCCCACTCTACACTCATTACTGTCCAACATTTCTGAGAAACTAAACCATTCACTTCCGGGAGCTCTTATAGGAAACATGTTAACTAATGCTATCACCAAACGACCGACCCCACTTCAAGTAGCACTGGGCGTACTAGTCAGCCGTAAAAGTCTCATAAAGCATATGCATGACTATGGTGTGACTTGTTCTTACGATGAAGTAAACAGGGTCAATACATCAGCGGCAAAGGCAGCAACTATTCATTCGCGAACAAGTGGGTTGCAAATGCAAGCAGTGGCCTGGTTCAAGCTGTTGCGGATAATTTTGATGCCAACATTTCTTCGCAGAACGGACTTGTATCTACCCATTCCCTTGCAGTGCTTCTAACCGCTAAGGATGACACGACACAATCTACACGCCATGAAGAATCTACCATCAGGCGAGTGACCCATGACGAGATGAAAATACCTGTAGCTGAAGATGTTCCGGTTGAACGATACATAGGCCCTAAGAAGCCCGCGATGCCAACCAGTGAAGCAAAGCGCAGCGTATTACCTCTCTGCGTATTGGCCCACCAGTCGGTACAGCTTGCAAGAACTCGCGATTTGGATTTCTCGTTCCTGAAGGCAATCGCATGCTCATCTGACCAGAATGTACCAGAGTTCGCTGGTGTCAATATGAAGCTCTGCAGAGAAAGTGGACAGGCTGTTCAACCAGTAACGAAGGCCATATATACACCACTAATCGATATGGATCCTGCCGACCACGACACAATGATGCCAGCTATGGTGGAGGTACAGCGCCTGACAAAGGATTGTGGGCAATCAATCACAGTTTTCACCAACGATCAGCAACTTTACAGAGTTGCAGTTGATGCTACATGGGTGTATCCGCAGAGGTTCTCGCAGTTCATACCACGGTTGGGCGGGATGCACACATTGATGAGGTTTGTGGGATGCGTTGGACACCTGATGGCGGACAGTGGTCTCGAAGATGTAATGAAGTCTGCGTTCGGGGGTGTCGCTCATATGCTCAGCGGAAAAAAGTTCCCGCAAAATATGAGGGCCTTCGACTGGTCACTGAGGAGGTACTTCGTCCAATCCTGCAGCAAGTGGAGACACACTGCCAGCTAATCAACACCCTGGAATCACAGTCACGTAAAATCCCAACCACGAAGTTATGGGTCCAGAACCTCGTGAAACCAGTCTTCATTATGATGATATTTGTCAGGGCTAGGCGTGAAGGAGACTGGCCTTTGCATCTTTTGGCTATGTCAGAAATGATACCTTACTTCTTCGCAGCCGGGCACCAGAACCATGCGAGATATGGCCTCTACTACATTCGATCGTTGGAGAGGCTCCATGGAAATATCCTTGACCGGTTCATGATGGGAGAACACGTGATGCGGCACAAGAAAGGATTATGGAACGGCATATGGTCTGATATGTTTATAGAGCCCACCTTCATGCGCTACGGACATGGATTACATGGTATCATTGGAATTACGTTACAGTCGTCAACACTGAAGAAATGGGCATACAGCATGCATACCTGCAGTCGATTGATCCAGGATCTGACAGATATGTCGATACAGAGGTTGTCACACACAATGAAGAGATGCCCTCGCGTATGCGTCTGGATGCTGCAGACAGAGCAAAGATAAGAGATAAGCTACATGCATCCATCGATCCCATGAATCATACAGACCACTCTGACGGTGTCGTCAATATTATCACAGGCAGAATTGGGCCAGAAAATGTGAAAGCGCAAAACGCCATGGAAATTGGACAAGCCCAGATGCGGTCTTTCGAAGAAAGCCTGCCAACAGGATTTAATGCTGCTTTATCCAAGAAAGTTGTCACAATGGCAGTGATGCGAAAAGTTCTCCGAATCGGGTCGACAGATATATGTGATGTTAACATCATATATTCGCGAGTCATGGGCTTCCAACATTCTCGTGAAATCAATGTACACGACATACTAAAGTATAAACTTGCGCCAGTCCCAACATCAATGTTTGATGAAAAAGGAGATATGCGTATCTCGAAATCCAAGTCGACCCTGAAAAAGAACATACAAGTGGAAGTCTCCTGCAGACTGGGTATCCAACCGGATGTTACTGTCGTTGATGGGTCCGCAATTCTCTGGATACTGCATTGGCCCAATAGGGGAACAGTACGTGATTTTGTCGATAATTTCACAGGTTACATCTTGGCGAAGAACAAGACATCTGATATATATGTGGTGTTTGACAGGTACCATGACTTCAACATCAATAGTGGGACACGGTTTGCTAGAGCTGGAAAGCGAGGAAGTAAGAGCAAACACAGACTTGTCATTACAGGTTCCGATCCTACACCAGTAGAAATACACCACGGAATTCAACTGCCACGCAGGGACCTTCTCAACACACAAGAAGATGCCGACGTCATTATGATACACCAAGTTGCGCAGGTTGCTGTTGCTAGATCCCAGTGTATTAACGTTATCTCTGACGACACGGATGTGTTTGTTCTACTTATGTACCACTTTTCGGAACTCAACATGCAGGGTCGATTAACCATGGAGGCAACCAGTGTAGGACGTGCATTGGTTGATATTGGCGCTACAGTAGAAAAATACAAAGACATCGTGAAATATTTACCAGCTGTACATGCCCCTACTGGCTGCGACACAGTGGCACAGTTGTGGGGTAGGGGGAAGGGAACTGCTAAAAAGACACTGGTTGCGGGCCGAGTTCTGCACTTCTTGGTGAAGAGAATGCCGCCATTACTGACGTGATTGATGAAGCCACTGAATTTATCGCCGCATGCTATGGCAGCAAGAAGACGACTCGCATATCTGATGTTCGGCAAGAGGTGTGGTCCACAAAGATGGCGAAACCAAAGCTCACGAAAACACCTGATCTGAAAGCTCTGCCACCCACCACAGAGTCATTTGAGCAAAATGTACGGCGTGCACATATCCAGACAGCAATATGGAAGTATGCAGCCAATTCAACACCACCATCCTTGGATCCAACCCAGTGTGGATGGACACGTGATGAAGCATCGAAATCACTTATTCCCATTATGCTGCCACCAAATGTCCCTCTCGCCCCTCCTAAGGTCCTGGAGATGATTCGATGTGGATGTTCCTCGCAGAGACCATGTTATACTGCGCTATGCCGCTGTACAGCTGCCAAATTATCGTGCACCATGTTCTGTGCATGTCGGGGAGAAACTGTTTTCCAAAACGATCGTACAAAAACAGCTGCTGCCTATGCTGAAGATGATGATTCTGATCACGATACTGAGTGAGATCAGAAGCACTACATACATACATACATACCTAAATTCAGTTGGTTTGGCATATATCATTGAAAATACCTCGTTTTGCAATGCTGACTAGTAACCATGATGTTCCAAACAGTCTGCGTGTATGACTACATGACATATGTACATTGACATAGTGAAGAGTGTAGAAATGTGTGATTTAACGAGAAAGATCATTACATGTTATCAGTTCACATTGAATAACCATCTAGTCATACACTGTGGCTCCACGTAGTTGAATGCACACCTTCAAATTTCTGAGTAACTTAAATTACAATGCAAATATGGAGATTCTGGAAGTGAAACAACACGAGAACACAGCAGTCAATACCATACCTCGTTACCAAACTGTTGAAATACATTACAGACGTTACACTGTCATAATTCAAGCGCGTGCGTGACGTCAGATTTGCACTGTGTCAGTTAATGAGACAACATCACGCACATACGTGAATTATACATTTGTGCCACCATTGGCCATCTGTCCCCTTAGCCAGCAGTTTAGTATGGATACACTAAATTATGTTAAATATGGTATATTATACTGAATGAATATGAACATATGCCTTTTCATATTTTATCATACGACCACGTGCACAGTGCCAGTGTATAGACATGTTGAAGTATCATGTAAGTATGTGCTAAATTGTGACTACTGCATATTTGGCACATTTCGCATGCATCCTGTACGTATCTAACTGAGAAAAGTATCCAACAACAGTAAATCCTTTGGCATGCAATTAAGGATTTGCAATTCACTATGATATAATGGTTTACGTCTCAGATGTGTTAGCGGTAGCAATATGAGAAACAGATTAGCAAATTTTGAAAACTTTTGGCGGCCATCTTGGATTTATGTAAGTGCGGCAATAAACATGTGTACTGCATACATTGTTTCACACGTTGGTGTGTGCCACACACCGTGAAGTAAAACGCATACAATTATATGTATGTCAATGATAGGCGACATACTTTTATTTTTTTGTTAGACTATATTGATTTTTGGCGGCCATCTTGACAATATGTAGCTGAGACAATGTTGAAAAGGGTCAAAAATGTTCCTAAACAAATCCACTGGTCCGAAAACCTGATTATACCAATGTATTAAATAAAAAGAAATATTAAACTGGCGACCATCTTGGATTTATGCAGATTATTAAAAATGCTCAAGGGTGCTGGAGTGGCACCCGGCGGAATATTTAATAGTATTGGTTGGTAATTACGAAAATGCTATAAAACTTCGTGCGGACCATAATGCACGCTTTTCTTACTGACGCCGGCATTATTTTTATTGTTGATTTTGATGACGTTTCTGCATCTTACTACACTGGCATTGTATTCTGAGCCAAATACAAGTATTTAATCTTTATACAATTGTACGAATGAAAATTCAAGATTTCATTGTCCGACTAGGAGTGCTGAATGTAAGCGCAATGCATACATGCACCAGTTGTCTATTTCACCAACATTGCAAAGTATACTTTTCTAGCAAAGTATACTTTGAGGGAGAAATTTTCAATTTTAGGATAAATTTATTAATTTTTATTATACTGAATTTATTACACATTTTGGCTGTGATAATGTAATACATTCAGTATAATAATTATGCATACTTTTAATCATCAAACATATGCAGTCGTTAGTTTTAACCCCGTTCGTACACCCGTTTGACCCAGTTCAGCCGGCGCATTCGCGCTGTGATCTGTCTGTTCATTACTTTGGGAGTATATACATGTACATGCATTTTGAATGAAAATAAAAAAAAAGGAAGGGGTTCCTAACGCGCGAAACGTGCACATGTTATAATCAGGAAAAAATGATACTCGTTGTGCAAATACAGTCTAAATTCGACACACAGAAAACCATCAGTGACTAAATCGGATGGGTTGCAATGATATGTATCCCTGGTTATCATGTCTGCTTGTAATTAGAAAGCACACATACAAGTATGTCTTTGAGCGCTCATGTGTCCGAATTACCATGAAATCTCTCTCACTCCGACGTCTGGGCCCGTTTTACTAACCCTCGTACAGCTAAGAAGCTCGTTCCGATTTAGCGATGTTTCACTGTAAATTAGGCATTTGATTATTCCGAGCCATAGTTGTGTGCTATGCGATCACGAACAGACAGTATCACCAAGAAACCAGTCAAAATTATGATGACAAATGTTTCTTGGTGTTCGGTTTAGAGAGGTTCAACTGTATACATGTAGGTAGAAAACAGTAGTAGCCTATGTGTACACAAGCAAGCAATGTCTACATAGCCAGTAAGTATACGTATGCACCATATAGGCCTACCAATCGTATGTTAAACGCATGTACAGCTATAAACGGAAATAAACATTAACGTGCATATTTCCAAGAACACCACTCCCTTCTTTCACAGTTATATATATTCGTAGGCACATTTGTTTTGTCTCCCATAGGTTTAGACGAAGTAGATGGAGTACAACAAAACCATCTGAAGAATTTGGAGGAGTCACTTAGATCCATACGATTCCATGGAGACAGGGCTCATGGACACCGATATTTATATAGGTACCGCTTTTTTCAAATAGTGCGATCTCTGCTGTTAAGCTGTGGTTACAATTGCAATTTGAACACATTGGTAATATAAGTATGTTGGTTTTCATAACGCCATTCTTTTTCAGTTCCAAGCAAATATTTATTTTTTAATACAATGTCGTATTTCTACGGAGCCCCCGCAGGTGACGTAGAATTCTCTAAAATCCATGTCCCCTGCTGGTCTCCGTATATTTCTTACAATACTATGAAACACAGCAACATGAGCAATGAGATAGTACACCACTTCTCTGTTATCGTATCAACTTCCTCTATCACTGTTGGTTCAACTGACATATCAGCAACATAGCACTGGGGACGTTTCACTAAATTTCGTACGACTAAAATGTTCGTAAGTGCACATTTAGGATCGTCTGGAAATTTCAATTGATGGATTTACATTTATTGAGCATATGCTGCAGCCTATGCTCAATAAATGTAAATCCAATAATTGTTTACAAGAAAACATTGTTAATGTGCAATTTACAGACTATCATAATTTTGCACTTACGAACATTTTAGTCGTACAAAGTTTAGTGAAACGGCCCCCAGGTTTTTAGCAATATGATTGTTCACTTGAAATTTGGTGGAGTTGTAATAGTACTTGCCATTGATCAATATTATGATACTTTTCCAATTCTGACCATGTGTTTTGAGGTTTACTTTGTTTTCGCTTTTGAATAATCACGAATCTGATATTCATGTCAACTAATACATACTATCCTAATAACAAGGGCATCATTTTTGCGAGGCTAATCCCCTCGCTGGCAGCCTTGATAATAACATTTTTTAAAAGCATTTGCCTTACAAACAAGGTCTTCAGTGACCTTGACCTTGAGCGGTTATTGAAAAATGAAAGGTGTTACATGTACTAACTTTTTTATATGGACTAACGCTATATCCACTCTTGCTTATCGGCGAGGGGATGGATAATGATAGTACCAAAATGAAGCCACATCTGACATTGAAATATGTTACTGTTGTAAATTTCAAAATGATTAGTAATGAAGTGCCACAAACAAAGAAGCAGAAAGTATCATTCACTCATTCAATATATCGTAGAGAAATATAATGTAAATGTATATTGTAAACACAGTTGGATACACATTACACATTTTCAATAGAAATCGAGTGTGCCATTGCTGTTTAGTCGCATCTCTCTCTCTCTCTCTCTCTCTCTCTCTCTCTCTCTCTCTCTCTCTTCTCTCTCTTCTCTCTCTCTCTCTCTCTCTCTCTCTCTCTCTCTCTCTCTCTCTCTCTCTCTCTCTCTCTCTCTCTCTCTCTCTCTCTCTCTCTCTCTTCTCTCTCTCTCTCTCTTCTCTCTCTCTCTTCTCTCTCTCTCTCTCTCTCTCTCTCACGCCGCATCAACTTCCATTTCAGAGCAAACCAAACTATGTCTTACGAGATTCCAGAAAGCCGATGCTACGTTTGTTGAGACGACGGCGTGTTTGGTTGCGCTCTCTAAATTCCGCTCGAATATGTGCATCACAATAAGCGGAAATGTCGGTGATGGGAAGACGACGATAGCATATTATATTCTTTCCAAAATGACACTTGATGGTTTTGATGTCATTACTATTACCAATCCAGAATTGATTGAACAGCATTATAACCCAGCTAACAAAATTGTGTATTTCGTTGATGATGCATTTGGCACGCCTACCCTCAACAAACATCTTGTTGACTCGTGGGTCAGACTACATGGAAAGCTTCATGCCTTTGTTAGCTCGGGCAACTTTGGCCTAATCGTCGCGACCAGGAAACAAGTATTACTAGCGGGTGAAGTCATGCTGCACGGACTGACATCCTTGAATAATGTGTTTGATTTGACTAACGCAAATAATCAGCTTAACCAAACAGACAAGATTCATCTTCTGGAAGCATACTGTACAAGTCGAAATGTCATAGTCACCGAAGATATGTTAAACCGATCTCGTCAGTATTCACTGTCAGGATTTCCACTCCTATGTCGGCTGTATGTGACAGACTCCCGCCTTCAACATCTGGATGACTTCTTCGAGAAACCATTAGCGCTACTTCGACAACACATTCACGTTTTAGCAAAATCAGAGCCTATGGCTTTCTGTGGACTAGTAATTGTCATGATGTACGATGGTAAAGTACCGACTACTGTCTTCGACATATTTAGCACATCATCTGATGACAAGATACGCATCAACATGATTATAGAGGCTTGCGGCATTGGAGCATCGGTGTCATTGGCGAGCATTGGAGACTCGTTGCAACCTCTCACAGGTGTTTACATCGTCTTAGATGACGAACACTACAGGTTCATCCACGATTCAATTTTTGACACAGTTACATTGGTATTTGGTGAAAAGTATCCAAGAGAGGTTATAAAAATATGCACACCCGAGTTTCTTTCCAGAAGAGTAAGAGTTGAAGACTGCTTGATAGAAGGTTCCGTATATCGTGCTGGAATAACATCCGAGGAAAATGCCATTGAATCCAAAGATTCGAATGTAATTGTCAGGGAAGAATTAGACGTTATATATGTCCCCCGAAGATACTACAAAGACGTTGCAGACCGATATGTTCAGGACATAATGTCCGGTTACATTATGGAAGTATTTGATAATCCAGCAATACATGTCACATCTGATTCCATGGAAGTCCACATGGAAAAGGCAATTCGAGCGTTATCTCAAGATCATCTGAATGTTTTGTTGAACCAGAAAGACAGAACAGTCAATAGAAAGCTAATGCACTTTGTTTGTAAGGAAGGATTGCTCAGGATTGCCAAGTGTCTCATTAGTCTGGGAATCGAGGTGAACATTGACCTTATGGTTGCAGCATGTGAAGCACGTCAGTTGGCTATCATTGAGCTTCTAGCAAAGCAAGGCGTTGATATAAACGCGCAATCGGAACGTGCTGGTACTGGGGTGGTTCACATCGCGGCGTTTAAAGGAAACGTTCACTTGCTCCGCAGACTTGTTTATTTGGGAGCAAAGCTGTCTGTAACTAATTCGATACAGGCAGGACCGTTGAGTTTTGCATGCAAAAATGGAAAACATGACATGGTAAAATATCTGATAGAACAAGGTGCTGATGTAGTAGCGAAGGATGTTTTTGAGAGGCACCCCATTCATTATGCGGCCACAGCTGGTAGTATCGAGTGCGTTCAACTGCTAATTGAAAACGATGCTGATCCAACTGCAAAAGACGCTGTACAATGCCAGCCTATTCATTTTGCAGCGGAAGTGGAGACTCCAGCACTGCTCGAGTATTTATTGGGGAAAGAGTGTGATCCAAATGCGACAATGACCGATGGAAAGCGGCCCCTTCACTGTGCATGTAGATGGGATCGTGTAGACGCGGTCAGGCTCCTCCTCACACACGGCGCTGATGTACTGGTGAAGGACACAAGAGGTCAACAACCACTCCATGTCGCATGTGAAACTAATTCCGAATGTACTAACTTGCTTCTCGATTTGGAGAATATTGAAATCAACGTAGCAGACAATGGTGGAATGACGCCGCTTCACAAGGCATGCTCGCATGGCAGTACGTTGGGTTGCGAACTTGTCAAAAAACTGGTAAAAATGGGCGCAGATATACATGTCAGTGACAAAAATGAAATGCAGGCATTGACCCATGCATGCGATCATAACGCAACAGAATCCGGCAAATTCCTAATCAGCCAAGGTGCAGACATTAATTCGAAGGGCTTTTGGGGTTGTCAAGCCATACATTTCGCTGTTGCGGAGAACAACACTGAACTCACCTCCCTATTGGTATCAAAAGGTGCGGACCTGAATGCCGGAAATCAAGATTCAATGAAGCCAATTCATTTCGCGTGTAAGTATGGTGCTGTAGCCACTCTGTGGCAACTATTGGACCTTGGTGTCGACCCAAACGAGCGTGGTATGGACAACTACACACCCTTGTTTTACGCTTGTCTAAACTCACACGCCGAAGTTGTTGAGGTACTATTGAGGAGAGGTGCAGATCCCAAATGCAAAGATGCCAGCGACAGACAGGCACACGAGATGATCCGCCTAATCGGCGATAATAGAGACAGAATACTGGCATTACTCGGTGTCCTGCAACAGGATCCGTAATAAAACATACTTCCACAGAAACAAGACTCGGGTGCGACCTGATCGCGCGCGACCTGATCACGTTTTCACTTGAAATCTTAAACTATAAATAGCATAAATATAACCCTGACCATGCTGAATTATGTTGTCTGCAGATTTTGTTTTCTTTTTCGTATTCTTCCTGGAAAACGTGCAAGTGCGGCCAAAATAGAGTTTATTCAACTGCCATTTTCAAATACCGAATTTATTCCCAGTTTCTTTGTCGGATTTACAGATGTCAAGGGGAAGAGATACGGTATTTTAAAAGTGTATTGTAATAAAGTGTATATTACATGCTCCAAGAAAAATGTCAATGCTCTTATATCATCTTCTAACCTTGCCAAAATTGACAATTTTGATGTTAGCGCAGGAATTGTTTCTTCGCCGGAAATGCCGTCAAAAAGTGACGTCAATTACGTCACACAAACGTCTAGGAGGAAATATTTCCTTCATGGAAATAAATCCCTCCAGAATCATGGTAAATCATTGGGTAGCATGTAATGTATAGTTTTTATTGCGAAAATAAAACAGAAGATGACTAGGTGTTTCGCCGAATTCAACAATATAAATATTTAATATAAATTATATTATAACAATATGTTGCTATGACTGGATAATTATGGCTTTTGGATTTTGCGACCAGTGTAGACCCATACCAGCCTGCGCATCCGCACAGTCTGATTAATCATTAGGGTCTGCACCGTTCGCTATTCAGTCAGTGAAACACCGGCCAGGCTTCTCACAAAGTGAAGAGATCCTCATCAAGCTGCTGGAGTGTGCTAGTAGACGAGGAGCTAGACTGGCCACAGATGCCATTTCTCCAGTCACAGCCACATATGAGATGCATTAGGGAATCTCCAGCAAACTTCTTAATGTGTGTTTTGTTTGTTTGTTTGGGGTTTAACGGCCGATCAACAGCTAAGGTCATTTAAGGCTGGGTCAATGGGTTTAGTACTAAATCCCATATATTACCTGTACAAGTACATGTACATGTTCAAGTATATGTACAAATGGGGGGAAATCCCAAAATCAGAACTGAATTTACGATATATATATTCAACCCTGAAATCAGAATAATCCTGATCTGATGCCAGGTCCTCGCCACACCAGAATCACTTGGCCCCCTCCCAAAAGCAGTACGATCAGTAATAATATTACTACTTTCACAACGGCCAATAACCCAATTCAACTCCCAGGTAACAAAAGAGCCAAATATAAACTAGAAATGTGGCCTGTCGGCACACGAATGCCCCCGCTGGCAGCCCAAGTAAATGAGTCATATTTAAATTATAAGCCATTTACCCGAGCGTTAAGGTTTCGAACGCACCAAGTCTGTGACCTTGACCCTGGGCTTAGCGGGGGCGGGACGAATGTGGATTTGTCACAGGGCGATAAGAGGAGCATTGGAGCAATGCGTGTGTGAAATGTGAAGCCGATCCGAACAAGGAAAGTATAAGCCATTTACCCGAGCGTTAAGGTTTCTGGACCGACAGACGGACGGACGGACGGACGGACGTACGGACACCGGTAACACTATATGCCCCCCTCACCATTCAGTGGCGGGGGGCATAAAAACGTACCTGAGGGCCAAACCAGACAAATCATGATTCCTACAAGGTGGAACCCCTACCGTTAATTTACACCGTCACGTTCACCCGACCAACCACCCACTCTTAATGTGTGAAAAAGTTAAAAGTTGTGAAGGTCAAAAGGTGAAGGTCATATTAAGGGCAGCATGGATGTGTGGCATTTGTCCACAGGAATACAATCTTGAAATATTTAAGTAATCATTCAAGGGATATAAAAGTTATGACATAATTGACAAACTCTGGCAAATTTCTTAATGTACCCTACACATGGCCAGACAGACGGACGGACACACATTCCAAACATATATAATGCTTCCGGCTCTACCAAGACCAGTGGCATAAAAAGTGCAGATCATGAGGAGACAGCTGGTCATGAGCCGGCACATCTGGGTCTACACTGTTTGCAAACACCGCTATAGAGGGCTGTAGTGTTAAAAGGGTTAAGAATAATTTAACCAAATGTGGCGACTCGCTTACAGTTAGATTGATTTGATTTATTGGTGTTTAATCGCCTATCAACAGCTAAGGTCATTTAAGGCCGGGCCAACGGGTTCAATCCCGCATTTAATCTACTGCATTGGGTCAAATCCCACAATCTGAACGGAATATTTACATCGAAAATAGTTTATGTATTCAGCCCTAAAATTAGAATAACCCGACAGGGTGCCAGATGCATACTACACCCAAGTCACTTGGCCCCTTCCCCTAAAAGTAATAGGATTAGGAATAATCAATATTACTCCTTATAATGGATCTAACCAGATTCTACTCTCACATACAAGAATGCTAAAGACGTATGTGAGGACCAAACCAGGGGGCCATACTAAATCTGTGAATCCCAAAATCAGAAAATTACATCGAGAAAAAATATATTCAGTCCTGAAATTAGAAGAACTGGACATGGTGCCAAATCCATACCACACCAGTCACACTTGGTCCCTTCCCCTGAAATATACCGGTAAGGATGAACCCCGATCGTTAAATTACCAATCACATGCTCCCACCCACCAAGGTCACCCAGATGACACTGGATGGATAGCTATCAATGTGAGGAAGCTATTGATGAAGTTTGGTAATAGTCCGACTAACGGATAAAGATATAAAAAAATTGGATTATGTCCACAAAATTTACGTCCCTCAAAGGTTAAGGTCACCAAGGTGAAGGTCAAGGTCACCCAAATAACACTGGGTGGATAGCTATTACTGTGAGGAAGCTATTGATGTTAGTTTAGTAATTATCTGGGCCCGGTTGCTCAAAACCTCTGTTAGCTTAACATACTGTTAAATCCTTAGCATTGCTAAGGATTTAACAGTCTGTTAAGCTAACAGAGGTTTTGAGCAACCGGGCCCTGACTAATGGATCAAGTGATATGGGAAAGTCCAAAATTTGCGTCCCAAATGTTGACGACGACGCCAATGATGGAATTGTGACCGCTAGGTCTCACTTTCCACTATCGTGGATGAGACAATAATGAAACCAAATGTGTCGTAGATTTACATGTACTAGCATGATATCGCTATAGGCGGAGTTGTGCTAGTCACTATATGTGAATTATTATAATGAACTAGTATTGACTAAAACAAATCACTATTTTATCGTATATTTATTTTACAAGTACCTGTAATATAATCTGTGAATGTTAAAAAAGAAATCATTAACACAGTGACACATGCACACCTGGGGGCCGTTTAACTAAACTTCGTGCGACTAAAATGTTTGTACGATTGTCTGTAAATTTCACATTAACAGTGTTTTATTGTAAACAATTATTTGATTTACATTTATTGAGCATAGGCTGCATATGCAGCCTATGTTCAATAAATGAAAATCCATCAATTGAAATTTCCAGACGATCCCAACTTTGCACTTACAAATATTTTAGTTGTACAAAGTTTAGTGAAATGGCCCCCAGTTCATGTCATTTACAACACAAAATCAAGGCCACATCTCACGAAACTGTACTGGTGAATCTGTTTGTCAAGGATAACATTAACCATTTCACCCCCAAGTAACTGGATTGGATTTTGATATGTTAATTTTGCAACGAGTCCAACCATCACAAAATGATTTTCAGACTATTCCATTTATGTTTGCTCTCAAAAATATGAAAATTACTTGCAAAAAGTGCATATCCTGATGCGACGGCTCGTCAAGAGCCGGCTCATCTGGGTCGACACTGTTTGCCAATACCACTATACATGTCTGTGGTGTTGAAAGGGTTAAAACATGAATACCATAATAAGCCTAAATATTCAAACATCATTTGTATCAAAATATTTGTAGGCGACGTATATTAGACACAAAATCACCAAAGATCGGAATAAAAATAAGCCAAAGCTGATATTTTCAGTACAGGGGTCCGTTTCACTAAACTTCGTAAGACTAGAATGTTTGTGCAAAATTACGATAGTCTGTAAATTTCATATAAACTATGTTTTCTTGTAAACAATTATTGGATTTACATTTATTGAGCATAGGCTGCATATGCAGCCTATGCTCAATAAATGTAAATACATCAATTGAAATTCACAGATGATCCTAAATGTGCACTTACGAACATTTTAGTGAAACGGGCCACAGGTCCATATTAAATATGATCAGGAGAAACATATCAAAACTCCCCATGAATCCCAACTTTAAGGCAAACTTCCAAGTCTTTAACCTTGACAATGGGCATAGGGGCCACATGCGCGGGCCAAAGAATGAAACTATGGATGATGACTAATAAGCATATAACGTTTCAAGCCAATCCGACTTGCGGTTACAGAGATAAAACTTACGTACCCGAAAACTTTAATGCAAATCTTGGACAGACGAACAGACAGGGTAGCAACTATATGTACCAAAAGAATTTCGGAGTAAATCAAAAATGATTGTTTTGTTATATCTCAAAAGTATATGATGTTACCACTCAGTTTAACCGTTTCATCAAGATGGTTCAAATGAGTGGTAACAACATATACATTCATTGAGAAATAAAGAAAATAGAAAAGGTAAATTTTGATAATATGATTTAGTATTCGGCATGAAAAGGTTTAAAAAAGTAATTAGATGATGACATAAAATTTGTATACCGGTATTTGTGGCTGGGACTGGAGAAATGGGGCCTATAACTTTTGCAAACAGTGTAGATCCAAATCTGATCCAGATCTGCACTGTTCACCACTCCATCAATGAAAAACCTGTCACACTTCTAACAAACAATATAGATCAAGCTACAGTTAGTGGTGCTATTTGATCAGGATCTACACTGGTCACAAATCCCATAAGCCCCAATTCTCCAGTCACAGCCACATTTTTGCTCGAGAATCTCAGTGTGGCTCTGTAACATAACCAGAAACAGAGGAAATATACACATGTATGAGGTAAAGCTGCATGGACGGATAAATTTGTTGTTAACGGACAATAAAGAATAAAAGCACACGCAGAAAATGAAGATCATGATAATTCTTTGGGCATTTACGCATAGCTTCAACCGTTAAAAATGCCAAAGACGTACTTGAGGGCCAAACCATGAACCCTGATCGTTAAATTACCCATTGCATGCTCCCACCTACCACCCACCTTACAACACTGGATTACTTGGCAAGAGGGTTAAATAGGAAAGAGGTATTATACAAGCATTTCTGCTTTCTCCTCAATTCAGGCATTGACAAAAAAAAATAATATTTGTTGAGGCCTGCAAAACTCAACACTATTGTGTATACATGTATATATGACATGTGCTTCTTATAATGAAATAAAATGCTGTTTTAACCCTTTAAACACCACAGGCCTGTATAGTGGTATTGGCAAACAGTGTAGATCCCGATGAGCCGGCTCGTGACGAGCCATCTCATCAGGATCTGCACTTTTTTGCAAATAACACTCCCT
This sequence comes from Conchocele bisecta, assembly GCA_029237695.1. Lineage (NCBI taxonomy): Eukaryota > Metazoa > Mollusca > Bivalvia > Lucinida > Thyasiridae > Conchocele > Conchocele bisecta. The sequence continues at coordinate 105,561,257 of CM055266.1, read as the reverse complement.
TTTCATAAATGGACTAGTCTGAAAATCATTTTGTGAGGATTTGATTGATGCAAAATTAACATATCAATTTCCATTCCAGTTACTTATGGGTGAAAGGGTTAAACTAAGAGGTATGAATCCCAGTAAGATACGCTGTTAAGGTAAGAACCCTTAGAGATGGATTTACCACTAAGATATGCATTCCCTCCCATCTTCGGACACGTCCCTTTAGAAAGTGCAGACGAAGTACATGTATGATCTGTAACTACACTTTTTTTTGATGGAAAGAAAATAATTGTCATGCCCGGTGACATACACCACCCTTAGTTAATATAGTCAGGGATTCCGCTGGGGAAAATAAAAAAATCGCCACTTCAAAAAAAATAAAACAATTGGCGATAAAAAATTACAATTTTCGATAAAAAAAAAAAAAATAAATAAATTGTGATTTTTTTTTCGAAAATTGTAATTTTTTATCGCCAATTGTAATTTTTTATTATCGCCAATTGTTTATTTGTATCGTCAATTGCGAAAGTGGTGATCGCCAGCGGAATCCCTGCCTAGTGTAACACCAACTACGGCACACACACATCTATTCTGCTCCACATATATACAGTTTGCTAATGTTTGTTTGTTTGGGGTTTAACGGCCTATCAACAGCTAAGGTCATTTAAGGCTGGGTCAATGGGTTTAGTACTAAATCCCATATATTACCTGTACAAATGGGGAAAATCCCAAAATCAGAATTGAATAATATTATTTACAATAAAAAAAACTATATATTCAGCCCTGAAATCAGAATAATCCTGATCTGATGCAAGGTCCTCGCCACACCAGAATCACTTTGCCCCCTCCCAAAAGCAGTAGGATCAGTAATAATCTTACTACTTTTATAATGGGCAATAACCCAATTCAACTACCAGGTAACAAAAATAGCCAAAGATAAAAACGTACGCCAAACCAGGCAAATCATGATTCCTATAAGGAGGAACCGCACCGTTAATTTACAACATCGCATTCGCCTGACCAACCACCCACGCAGCACCAGTGAGTTGATGAGCAGCCAGGGCCCGGTTGCTCAAAACCTCTGTTAGCTTAACGGACTGATAATTCCAGCACAAAAATATTTACACAATTCCCTAACATTTGATTGGCCCGTATCAAGTCTCTGTCCAAAATTTATATCCCAGTAAACTCCCACGCCGAACTACTTTCCGTAACCGTGAGGCGCAGTTAAAATAATTCTTAAGAAAACGGAAAATAAACACATTTTCTTGATGAATTTATTTCAAATGCTGGAATTATAAGGAATGAATGGCATTTTTGTTGAATTTATTGGGGATATAAACTTGGAAAAGTCGCGGGAATACTGGACGAGGCCTTCCGGCCTTCGTCCAGTATTCCCGCGACTTTTCCAAGTTTATACCCCGATAAATTCCACAAAAAGGCCATTCATTCCTATATTAAATTCTTAACAATGTTAAGGATTTAACGGTCCGTTAAGCTAACAGAGGTTTTGAGCAACTGGGTCCAGCTTGTTAAATAATGGTAATTTCCTACCTGCCCGATAGACATGGAGAAGTACATGTGCAAACATTCACGATTATTTTGTCTAAACTGACCGATAATGTCAATACATGTGATACTACCGGTATATGGATCCCTGGCTGAGAAGAGGTATACTCTGATCAGGGCATTCACTGTTTTCCATTGAGTTAATCAGGCGTGCTTACCACCGTCAACAAAAGGATGCAATGTCAATGTGGAAGTGTACAAAATGATTAGGACCTAAATTTGACATAAATGAGACAATCCATGTGATTTAGTACATAAGATGGTGTGCGATATCCCATGAAAAATATTTACAAAATTGACAATATTTTGCGTGGATGACATCTGAAGTTGACAAAATGTTAAATCAAATGCGGAATTATATTCCGCATTTGATTTAACATTTTGTCAACTTCAGATGTCATCCACGCAAAATATTGTCAATTTGCTCCGAAACTTTTTCAACTTTCAATGTCATTTACAGAAAAAAATCACAGTTTTTGTATATATTTATCATGAAAAATCACACATATTCTTCGTAACAAAATCACATGGCTCGTCTCAAATGTCCAAAGGTAGCGGTGCATACAAAAATACATGGTGACGGATAATATCAGAGAAATAAGCTGCTGTAAGAATATGATAGCATATGATTATAACCAACTGAAATAATATTTAATACACAATAATTCCAGCACAAAAATATTTACACAATTCCCTAACATTTGATTGGTCCGTAGCAAGTCTCTGTCCAAAATTTATATCCCAGTAAACTCCCATGCCGAACCACTTTCCGTAACCGTCAGGCACAGTTAAAATAATTCTTAAGAAAACGGAAAATAAACACATTTTCTTGATGAATTTATTTCAAATGCTGGAATTATAAGGAATGAATAGCCTTTTTGTGGAATTTATCGGGGATATAAACTTGGAAAAGTCGCGGGAATACTGGACGAGGCCTTAAAAAAATTACAATTTTCGAAAAAAAATCATTTTTTTTTTTTTAAAATTGTAATTTTTTATCGCATCGTCCAGTATTCCCGCGACTTTTCCAAGTTTATACCCCGATAAATTCCACAAAAAGGCCATTCTTTCCTATAATATACACAAAATACTATACAAGATGTTGAATACATTCAATCAAACACATGCTTCAAATACAATGTATGTGGCTGTGACTGCAGAAATGGGGATTATGGGTTTAGGACCAGTGTAGATCCAGATCAGCCTGTACATCCACCGTCTGATCAGAATCTGCACTGTTCACAATTCACAACGAAACACCTGTCATGCTTCTAACAAGAAATTTTGTTTGTTTGTTTGTTTGTTTGTTTGTTTGTTTAATGGTGTTTAACAGCCTATCAACAGCTAAGGTCATTTAAAGCCGGGCCAATGGGCAATGGGTTTGATCCCCGTATTCAACCTGCTGCATTGCGGGGAAATCACAAAATCAGAACGGAATATTTACATCAAAATAAATACATATTCAGCAATGAAATTAAAATCATCTGACCTGGGGCCAGGTCTATACCACACCAAAGTTACTTGGCCCCTTCCCCTAAAATAGGATTACGAATAATCGTAATACTCACATAAGGGGTATAACCAGATTAAACTGTCACATAAAAAATTCAAAAGACATATGTGAGGGCCAAACCAGATCTCCAATCCGAATTCCGGTAAAAATGAACCCCGATCGTTAAATTACCCATCACATTCTCCCACCTGCCACCCACGATCAGGAGCTAGACAGGCCACTGATGTCATAAGACCAATTTCTCCAGTCAGACACATATTTTTGAGACACGTCATGCAATTTTGTACCTTCGGACATCTGCGCAATTTCAGGAAATATGTTTACAAAATTTACAATATTTTCCGTAAATAGCGTTAAAAGTTGACAAAATATTTAGAGTACAAGTAAATGTACTCGGAAAATTTTGTCAACATTGACTTTATTTACGAAAATTATTGTAAATTTTGTAAACGTATTTAATAAAATTACACAGATGTCCAAAGGTACAAAACCACATGGTGTGTCTCATACGGGATATGCTACAAGAAAATTAGAACCAAACATCCTGGCCATCAGTGTCGTCCCAGATCAGCCTACACACAAACACACAGGTAAATTGGTCATTTAAATGAAACGATATGCATCGGACTATAGAGAACTGGAATGTGGTACAAATCTACTATCTACATCACAAATAAATGGCTATCACTGGAGAAATGGGGCTTATGGCTTTTGGCACAAGTCTGATCAGGATCCGCACGGTTTGCCATACTTAATAGTAACTTAATAGGATGTTCCATGCCAATGTTTCAAGCTATTTCATTAATTTTGTTCATTCAAATTATCTCATTCTTCTAACAGGGTAATCTGTACGACGTTTAAAATTATTAACAAACAGTGGAGATCCTGATGAGACGGCTCGTTACGAGCCGGCTCATCTGGATCTGCACTGTTTGCAAACATTGTCTCTATAGAGGTCTGTGGTGTTGAAATGGTTAAAATCCCACAAGGCTCATTTCTCCAATCACAGTCACATAATCAGTCATCTATCAAAATCATTGGTCAGGGAGGTGTGAATTGGCAGGGGCAAGAAAGTGTAATTTCACATTCTAAATTTGACAGTCTTAACTCCTGCTTCTCACAATTAATTACGTGTCTATTTGTCCATAGAGATGATTATACAGTCAGACTTCTAACAATATACGCACTCCAAATATTGGAGCATCTAATTCCTGTCTCTGTTTTTCTCCCAGTTTAATTCTCCATGTACGACACCTCCAAACCACAGGTACCAGAAAAAAAATCGCCTTACAATCTAATTTCTAATATAACTTAAAAGGTCAGCAACACGATGAAACACGTGCATTTTTCAAACAGGTGAAAATTATAGAAATCGTTACCTTGCCATAGTATTGGATGTTGAATATTTGTAAAAAGACATAAATTCAGTGTCACAGTGCCATTCAGGGCCCGGTTGCTCAAAACCTCTGTTAGCTTAACAGACTGTTAAATCCTTAGCAATGCTAAGGATTTAACAGTCTGTTAAGCTAACAGAAGCTTTCAGCAACCGGGCCCAGCCCGTTAACAAATACTTGATGTCTGTGCTACAGCTCTGTGTTTTTCACATAGTCTTCACAACAAAAATTTGTCAAAATCAATGGTCCACTAGAACTTCCAAACGCATTCCGATTGGCTCTTTCTGAAAATGATGTCACATCACACAAGTTTTGTTGCAACAATGACAGCCAACTTGTTTTTGTGTTAACTACATGTTAACATCGCAGATTTATTCACAATTATTAGGCACAACAAGCTTGGAATGATGCACATTTCATTCTAGATAGATTAATCTAAGTAGTTAATGTAAATATAGTCTGGACAATGCTCTGGGAGACACAATACCGTGAAAAATTTCCGGGGACCATCGATGTCAACGACTTTTTGTGGGGCGGGAGGGGTGACAAAAGCAGTGCGATATCACATGAACGATGTACCTTTTAGCCCTATAAACGGCAATGTAACACTGAATGGTGTATGTTTACACATACAAATGTATTCAACATGACTGTTATAGTAAGGGGCCAATTTCTATCAGTTTAACAGATTTGAAAAATGCATATATTTTATTGACCTTACACTTATACTATAAACAATACTGACATGCGATTTTTTTTCAATCACCAGGGGGTCGATTCACTAAACTTCGTACGACTAAAATGTTAGTAAGTGCAAATTTAGGATCGTCTGGAAATTTTAATTGACGGATTTACATTTATTGAGCATAGGCTGCATATGCAGCCTATGATCAATAAATGTAAATCCAATACTTGTTTACAAGAAAACATGGTTAATGTGAAATGTACAGACTATCATAATTTTGCACTTACAAACATTTTAGTTGTACAAAGTTTAGTGAAACGAGCCCCTGTGCTCCAACCCCACCACAACCATTCCCTTGGCGGTTAAGACTTTGATAGGTGTATTATTTGTACACCATGAACAAAAAATATCTAATATGCGATTAACAATTTTGTATGATGATAAACATGAAAATCTATAAATATCCCTCTTTATGGAATATATACAATAAACATAAATTTGTAATAAATAAATGAAAGTTGTTTAAACTATAAACCTCGGACAGTCTATAAACACAGAAAAGTGAACACATACCATGTATGAGACACGCCATGTGGTTTTGTACCGAAGAAAATGTGCGATATTTCATGAAAAATATTTACAGAATTTACAATATTTTCCATAAATGATGTCGAAATTTGACAAACTTTACATAGCAAATACATTTCATGTCATCAACTTTCGACATCATTTACAAAATATCACAGTTTCTGTAAATATTTTTCATGAAAACAGAGCTCCAGTTAGGATGCGTAATTTGACCAAATATTCAAGGTATTTTTCTTAGTTCTTCACCAAAAATGGCAAGTTGGGAGTGCTTTAGAATCATCTCAATGAGACGATTCTAAAGCACTCCCAACTTGCCATTTTGTGGTGAAGAAATAACAAAATTCCCCCCAAAGTTGATCAAATTACGCACCTTAACTGGAGCTCTAAATAGCACATGTTTTTTTATACAAAATCACATGGTGTGAGTCATATATCAGTGGTATTGCAGATTAGTCAGTATTACATGTCATTTCTTTGAAACACCGTAATTACCATACCCATACTACATAATTATGTGAAGATAAAAATTGTGTGTTCAAGTACGTGTTAACCATTTTCATGCCGAAGATACACATGTTTTCTGACTGAAAAGTTTTATTTTCTCTGAACAGAAGCATAATTATGTTGTGACCATGCACTAATTTGAACTATCTCGCTTACCGACATTACAAACATTTTTTTCTATTTTCTTCATTTGTCAGTGAATGTATTTGTAAACTTAACATACATCTGAGTAGGTGATTAAACTGAACTGTTGTGATTTTCCAGCGGAATTGTGATATTTATTTAATACAGTGAAATCGCGATGGCTCGAAATGTGATGGCTCATAATGTCGGGTTCGCTCGAAATGGCGTCGCGGTCCCGATCATTTTCCCTATATGTTTAATGTATTTTACATGCGATGGCTCGAAATGCAACTCCTCGAAAAATGCGATTGCTCGAAACAATTGTCAAGTTCCGCGGACACATTTCTCGCTATTTTGCTATACGAGGACTCGAAATTGATGTCGAAGTTTGTGTTTGGCTAATTTTCACACCTCCGCGTCCTCGACTTATTACGATCAAAGGCCGAGCGAGCCACGCTCTACCTGTCTGTGAAATAAGATTTCTTTTCAAGTGCAGTTAATTGCGATCATTTTGTGAATTTTATATTAGATTATTCGGAAACTTTCAACATAATTTGTGGAAACTCTATTGTTATGTTTGTACATTATTTGTGAAATAAAAAGTTATTGTATTCTTAATTTGTTGTTGTTGTTTTGTGTCCCATAACAGCTCAACGGCATACGGCGATTTATTAAATATTCTGGGTTTCGTCCACTCGGAGTATTTAATAGAGTCTGTCGTAAGTCATTGGTCATTTTTCATTTTAACTCCTGTGTTATTCGAGAGGCTACCCGGGAGCTACAACAAAAAAACGCCCAGTGAAAAAGACCACTGTTTCGAGTGACGTTACAACCACCTGCTGCATTAATTACGTGCGCCGCTATTTATAGTGAATACAGGACCTTTTCTCCTTTTCACTTTGATAATAATTGAAATAAAGACAGTTTTGTAAATACATGTACCGTAGTTTATTTAATTTCGCATGATAACTAATCTGCGAATAAATATTATAATCATCTAAAACATGGATACATTCTATTGTGCTTTCTTTATTTCCTAAATCCGACTGGTACAGTAGTCGGCAAGTATAACAAAATCGAAAGATGCGATGGCTCGAAAGATGTCAAAATGGCTGTGATAATGTAATAAATTCAGTATAATAAAAATTAATAAATTTATCCTAAAATTGAAAATTTCTCCCTCAAAGTATACTTTGCATGGAAAGTATACTTTGCAATGTAGGTGAATTAAACTACTGGTGCACAGGTGCTGGATGGGTAGGTGATAGAATGACACTATAGATGATGACAAATAAGCATAAGATGTTTCAAGCTCCTCCGACTTACAGTTACAGATATAGTGAGCAGGTACCTGAAAACGTTAGCGCAAATCAGGGTGACGAGACTATATGTACCGCAAAATGTTTTTTCGAGCAACATAAAAACTCCAATTTGGACATTATACAATCTCTGGATCAGCATGTGCATCCACAGTCAGGATCTGCACTGTTTGCCATTCCATCAATGAAACACCCAAAATGTTCAGAGTATTTGCGGACTATGTACTCTGAAAATGTTGTCAACTTTTGATGCCATTTACAGAAAATATTGTAAATTTTGTAAACATATTTCATGAAATTATGCAGATGTCCAAAGGTACAAAATCACATGGAGTGTCTAATATTAAAAGCATGTATGTCCCATACTAAGTTGGTCGTTGAACAATCTATTTTTTCTTGCTCTTTACGAGTTCGAGTTCGGCATTGTTGCGAACCTCGTCAAACGTGTAGTCCTTCAGCAGTTTGCCATTCTCGAACACGGTCACCAGGCAGTCCTGAAAAGAAACACCATGATTTATCGATTGGGAGATTGATTAGTGTGTTGATTGAGTGATTGGCTGATTGATTGTTTGGGTAATTGATTGGCTAGTAGATTGGTTGGTTCATATGTTGGTTGGCTGATTGGTTGATTGGCCGACTAATTGATTGGGTGGTTGGTTGGATTTATTGATTGATTGGTTGGTAATTTTGGTTGATTGATTGGCATATATAGTGATCAGCTGGTTGGTTGGATGGATCACTGATGGATTGATTGATTGATTTCTGTCAAGTTTCTGCATCATTTATGGGGAAATGTTGTATATTTTTAACTGAATTCAACATGTCAGGTTGCTTACACACACTATGAAATGTGAAAGTTCTGTAAACTTTTATTGAAATTTGGGGGAAAGAAATGTATTTTTTCTGAATCAATATCGTCAAAGGAAATTGCGATGCGATAAGGGAACTAATTCCAGAGCTGTGTCCATGTCATAATAACTCCTGTATGATCCAGAATGGACCATTTACCATATGAGACACGCCATGTGATTTTGTACCTTCGGACATCTGCGTAATTTCATTAAATACGTTTAAAAAATTTACAATATATTTCATAATTAAAATCAAAAGTTGATAAAATTTTAAGAGTACATTGGGGGTATAATTCCGCAAGTATTCTAAATATTCTAAATTTTGTAAACGTATTTTATGAGATTATGGCGATGTCCGAAGGTACAAAATCACATGGTGTATCTCATATTATGTTAACTAGCCCATTTCCTAGATGATGATAGTCCATTTCCTACACTTGGAAACTGCTTTACAACATCCGGCTATGCATATTAAACAGGACAATGACACTGGTGTATCTGGTAAATTGATCTGGCTATGGAATTGCATTCTGATCACAGATATGTGGCTGAGATATTAGCCACAAATGCATCAACCCTTTCAACACTACAGCCCTCTATAGCGGTGCAAACATTGTAGATCCAGATGAGCCGGCTAGTCTCAAAATAGTTTAGTGACGATTGGATTGGTTGCAAAATTAGCATATCAAAATTCATTCCAGTTATTAGGGGTGAAAGGGTTTCAATGAAAAGCCATATTTGCCACTCACATATAGCAGAGTTCCCAGATTTAAAATTGTGAAAGTTAAGGCTATTCAATGCTTTTCAAGGCCATATTTTCAGTTCAGAAAAGCTGAAAAAAATAAAATTCAAGGCTTTTCAAGGCCCATTTGGAGTGTATAGTATAAACAAACCCCAAAGCGTCCCTCCCGCCCTCGGAGACAAAATACAGTGTGCTTCTTTAGGGGAGGGGAAGGAGTTTTGACATTTTCTGGAATAACCTTATGACAGAGAATTGAAGAAGACAAATATAGATGCCATACTATATCCGGACATGGGTATGGGGAAGTGGTAGGTGTGATGATTCCATTTGAGATACATTTGATACGTAAAGACCCAATGATTTGCAAGGCAAATTATTGCAGTTGCATAATTTTCATTATGTTATTGTAATTAATCACAACTTAAACATTATTTGAAAAATAAATCAGCATGTGCATGTATATATAACGCTTCAAAATAATGATATGGAAATAGATAGCGCACGGATTTTAGAATGTTGTTCGTTTACCCCACAGGTTGAAGTAATGGACCGAGGTCTATAAATACATTAAATTTGCCTAAAAGCATCAATAAATGAAAAATAAAATAAGCTAATTTTTTTTTTACCCACTCCATATACTTCATTATACAAGGTTACAAACTTTTTAATAGGCCGAACCCGGACGGCCTCGAAACAACGAACAAGCGGTTCGTGTGAAGAACGACCTTTTGAACGACCTTTTGACCTTTTGGCGGCCATTTTGGATGACATAGCCATCCGATTTCGACAAAAAAATGCACCAGAGTGATCGCCTCGTTGATACCTTCGATTTGATATATAACATGACCATACACATTTAACAATTTTGAAAGAGCATTGTACATCGATCATTCCTACCAAGTTTTGTCGAAATTCGGTAGGCGGTTCTTAAGAAGATTTTTGAAGAATTTATGCTATTTTTAGATGGCGGCCATCTTTGATTACGTAATGACGTCATTTTAACAATTTTGTAATCCCCCTACCTAAGGACCATGACCATGGAGTTTGCTGACTATAGGCCCAATGGTTACCGAGGAGCAGACGTTTGAAAATGTTCACAGACGGACGGCGGACGGACGGACGGACGGACGGACACATTGCGGTAACAATAGCTCACATGAGCTATGCTCAGGTACATGAGCTATGCTCAGGTGAGCTAAAAACGTGAGATTGTAACGTGTCCGCAACAGAATACATAACAATCGTCTTAGGAGACAATTCTCATATGCTGCCAAAACATGTTTATTAGAAAAAAATATATTTTTAAAAAACTTGAAAACGAAGTAGAGAGACATACTTTTAACTTGATACTTTTACCATCAACATAGGTATTATAAAATATGAATTATAACCGTTTATAAAAGTTCTGTTTTTTTACCACATGGTAAGTGCACGAGTTCCGGCAAATAAACCTGTCCCACGATGTTTATACAAAATGGCTTCCCGAGAAATGATAGAAATGTCTGTGCGATTAAATTGTCTGTCGTGACGCACAGGACGGGTATAAATGTAGGTTTGATCAAATGTTCGATTGGAAACAATGTTTTCTCTATGCAAAATGTTTCTTTACGGGCCGGGACGACATAAAAGTGTATTTTGAACCCGATGTTTACTCCTTAATATAGCAGTATCGGCCTCGGAAATGTGTCCGTTCTTTCCCGACCTAGCAATGATGATATTTTTTTTAAAACAAAACAATCGATAGCTCGAAAATGCGTTGACATAGCGCATCGGGGAATATATCGTTGCGGAATACTAACATTGTCCCAACTTCTGCAATAGGCGACAATGATATAACTCGGTTGACGTTTCGTGAGAGTCCGTTGTTTCGAGGCCGTCCGGGTTCGGCCTATTAAAAAGTTTGTAACCTTGTATAATGAAGTATATGGAGGGAGTAAAAAAAAATGTTAGCTTATTTTTTTCTTCATTTATTGATGCTTTTAGGCATATTTAATGTATTTATAGACCTCGGTCCGTTACTTCAACCTGTGGCTTACCGCACCCATCAACAAGAGTTGTCAAAAGACAACAAAGCTCGCCTGTTGGCAGCCTTCACGCAAACTTGGCACAGTTGTATAAAAAATATGAATATTATATAACTTGACCTTGGGTTAAGGGGTGTGCGGTGGACCTTGACGTTGGGGTCAGTGGTGGAAGGTGGGTCGTGGATTTGCTATAGCCTGATATAGCATATTAAGATGAATGCATGTATGAAATATCAATACGCTCCCTGAAAACAGAAGTTATACAAAATTTAACCCAACGTTTAGTTTATGAACGCACTAAGTTGGTGATTTTCTACAGCATGATAGCTATTCACATGAGGAATGCATGTATCAATGTGCTAAGTTTGTGACCTTGACCTTGGAGAAAGGGGTGGGTCATGGATTTGCTGTAGCACAAGAGAGGATCATCAGATGAATGCATGTATGAAGTATGAAGGCGTTCCCTGTAAAGTAAGTAAGTAAGTAAGTAAGTAGTAAGTAACGTCTTTATTTATAGAAGAAGCTCAGTTGGCCTAGCCAATCTTCCCTGAGATCATCTATCTATCTACAAGTACATGTATATTTAACAAATAATAATGATACAAGTACACATGTACATGTAAACATGAGTCACAATGTAACAATCACACGAGTATGATTTTCTTATATATATGATGAAACCGTACATGAGTATTTCAAGTTGAGTACTTGTATGAACATGTACTATGTATTTGCTCTTAAAATCTTCCACGGACTTGGCAGTTTTAACATACACTGGTTGATCATTCCATATTTTGACTCCAGAATAGACGAAGGTTGACCTGTATAGTAAATATTAGGTTTTGGTAGATATATATTGTTTTTATCTGCTGACCTTAAGTTAAACCCATGAATTGCTGTTGTTTGTTTAAATGCATCGTTTAGAAAATTTGGGCGTAAGTTATTCATGCACTTAAACATTTGAATTGCTTTTTGATATGTTTTTCGATCTTCTATTTTCATCCAAGTAAGTTCCTTAAAAAGTTTGTCGGAGGGGTAGTCTATAGGTTTATCCAAAATAATTATTGCTGCTTTCTTCTGTACTTTAAGAAGTTTAGAGAGTGACTCGATGCTGCAACTTCCCCAAACAGATGCACAGTAGTCGATATGTGGTAATATGTATGAATTAAAGAATAGTAGTCTGCTAGGTTTCGTTTATATGTACTTTTTTATTCTGCACAAAAGATACAATAATGAATTGCATTTTTATGCCATCGGTCTCGAAGAGCCGGGTGGCATATTGTTTTTGGACCGTCCGTCTGTCCGTCCGTCTGTCCGTCTGTACGTCTGTCTGTCCGGGCACACATTAGGGTACTTATGGGGTAGGGGGCGTGGCCTAAGACAATGGGTTAGGGTTAGAACACAATGGAACTTAATCCGTACCCCGTAAGCCTATTGTGTCTTACGGGGTATTTCCTTTGATCTTTTATATAGCAAGTACCCCCTAAGGTCCGAAATGTAAGTTCGTCCGTCTGTCCGTCTGTCTGTCCGTCCGTCACACTTTTCGGTTAACCACTTTGTCACAGTTTCTCAAATATGCTGCAGGTGGATCCGCGTTCGACAGATGCATTTCTTGTTTGACAATGTTTTCTACCTGGGTTTGCCATGATAAAGATTGGTCTATGTGAATTTCAAGTAGCTTTTCACAGGATGTTTGCTGAAGCTGCATATTATTAAAGATTATAGCTGGAAGGTGTTCTATATTAGATTTAAGTTTGGGTTTAGTTGATAGGATCATTGACTTGGTTTTATCAATATTTACTGACATAGCATTGACTCGACACCAGGACTCCACTTCAGCCAGGTCATAATTGAGGTTTGTTGCTACTGCATCTGGGGATTTAGCAAATGTGGTCGGTGTACTGTCATCGGCAAACATTTCGGTCCAACAGAAATGTGTACACAATGGTAGATCATTTATGTATATTAGGAATAATATTGGGCTTAGCACTGAACCCTGTGGAACTCCGGATTGTATAGTAAGTGGACTTGACAGCTTACCTGAACAGATTACCTGTTGGGAGCGGTTATTTAAGTATGAACTAATCCATGTTAGCTCATTTGTACCAAACTTGTAGCGACATAGTTTCTGAACAAGAATTGAATTATTTACAAGATCAAACGCCTTTGATAAATGTAGAAAAACAGTGCCCACAATATTTCCTTGGTCAATGGCTGTGATCCAGTCATCTACTATTTTTATTAAAGCTGTTTGACATGAACTATTTTTTCTAAAAACTGACAGTCTTTTGTACAGTAAAGTTATATGTTTCTAGGAATCTTTGAATGGAGATAGTAACATGCTTTGATATAGGTCTATAATTGTTCTTGTCATGCTTGCTGTTTCTTTTGTGTATTGGGATAATTTTGGCTGTCTTCAGTTTATTTGGAAATATACCTGTATTTAAGCTCAGGTTGAATATTTTTGCTAACACAGTTGCGACTACTTCAGGCACCATTTTCAAATATTTAACTGATATGTCATCAAGTCCTGTCGATTTAGATGAATTTAGTTGTTTAATTTGTTTTAGTACAAATGATACTGTTATTTGAGGTATACGAAACTCAATATTGTGTGGTAATTTTTAATGTATGTGGTTGTCAAGCAGGTCATTGTATGGATTGAACGAAGTAGGCTCTGTGTCATAGTTCTGAAATACTGATATAAAAAATCATTAAATGCATTAGTAGTATTGCTAGGGTCAGTAATTAAATTTCCATTGTCGTCTGCTATAAACGGGGTTTGATTTTTCTTCCCCTTCCCAGAAAGATCATTGAGATTTTTCCAGAGCTGTTTAGGATTTGCTTTATTGTCATTTATCGTCTTAGTGTAAAATGTCTGTTTGGCCAATTCTATTAATTCCTTTGTTGTATTACACCACAGTTTATAGTTTACTGTATCTTTTACTTTATGATAATGATCTCTTTTCCTGATTGCCTGCAGTATGTCAGATGTAAACCAGTCCGGTTGATGAATCCTTTTTACACGTTTTTTACGTTGGGGTGCATGTTTGTTCAGAACCGAGAGGTATAAATCCATGAATAGTTTAAGTGAATCATTAGGGTTATTAAATATATCCACTAATTGCCAGGGTTGATTTTGCATATCAAGTAAAAAAGATTCTTCATGAAAATGTTTAACTGACCTGTAAGTTATCACCTTGTGCACTGGGCCTTTTACAATATTGTTAGTAATTTTACGTGTACATATTATGGGGTAATGATCACTTATTGCCAGATTTGGTACGGATGTATGAATAACATTATTAGACTGATTTGTATATATATGATCGATTAATGTTTCAGATTTTTCATTTACTCTAGTAGGTACTGTAATGAGTTGCTCCAAATTATTTGAATGTGTGATAGCGAGCAAAGTTCTGCTGCTGTCAATTAAGAAATTAATGTTAAAATCACCTAACATTATCACCTCTTTCCCCTCAATACATATCTTGTCTAATAGTATTTCCATTTAACTCAAGTAACATAACTTCAAGTGTATCAGATTCCAGGTCATGCCTCCTGACCGCCGGTATATCCTGGCTCATATATACTATAGGAATGAATGGCCTTTTTCTGGAATTTATCAGGGTATAAACTTGGAAAAGTCGCGGGAATACTGGACGAAGGCCGGAAGGCCTCGTCCAGTATTCCCGCGACTTTTCCAAGTTTATATCCCCGATAAATTCCACAAAAAGGCCATTCATTCCTTATAATTCCAGCATTTGAAATAAATTCATCAAGAAAATGTGTTTATTTTCCGTTTTCTTAAGAATTATTTTAACTGCGCCTCACGGTTACGGAAAGTAGTTCGGCGTGGGAGTTTACTGGGATATAAATTTTGGACAGAGACTTGCTACGGACCAATCAAATGTTAGGGAATTGTGTAAATATTTTTGTGCTGGAATTATAACTAAGCCACCTCCCAAACTATGTCTGATTTCCTGTGAATATTGTAATTGTCTATCAACAGTTCACTATCACTAGTTTCGTTATTTAAGAACGTTTCACAAACACAAAATATATCCAGCTGTTTGTTTTGATTAAATATAAACTTCAGCTCATCTAGTTTATGATATAAGTAATGAATATTTAAATGTGCTATGTTTAATCACTTTTTTGAAAACCAAGATTCAGAACATGAAGGAGATTCTTGTTGATGATTTATAAAACTTGCATTAGAAATGCATGTATCATTGTGTGGAGGCAGGATCTGTGTACCTGTGCTATTTACGTTATCAAAACGATTATGCACATGCATACTTGTTGTTGAGTTAATGTATTCAATGTCGTTAGTCACACTTACAGGCACATGTACGTCCTGGTTAATATCTTTTTGATATTCACTATTTATAATCACACTACCATAATTTCCACAGAAGTTATAAAAAGACATTTACTCCAACGTTACGTTTATGATGTTGATCTTGGGGAAAGGGGTGGGGGTGGGTCATCGATTTGCTGTAGTACAATA
Organism: Conchocele bisecta; assembly: GCA_029237695.1. Lineage (NCBI taxonomy): Eukaryota > Metazoa > Mollusca > Bivalvia > Lucinida > Thyasiridae > Conchocele > Conchocele bisecta. The sequence continues at coordinate 105,545,447 of CM055266.1, read as the reverse complement.
CAGGATCATCAGATGAATGCATGTATGAAATATCAAAGTGTTCCCTGTAAAGAAACAGAAGTTACACAACAGTTACCCCAACGTTAAGTTTATGAATGTGCTAAGTTTGTGACCTTGATCTGGGGGGGTGGGAGGGGGGGGGGGCATTTACCCCAACGTTAAGTTTATGAATGTGCTAAGTTTGTGACCTTGACCTTGGGGAAATGGGTGGGGGGTGGGTCATGGATTTGCTATAGACGATAAAGTATTATCAGATGAATGCATGTATGAAATATGAAGGCGTTCCCTGTAAATAAACAGAAGTTACACAACATTTACCCCAACGTTAAGTTTATGAACATGCTAAGTTTGTGACCTTGGGGTAAGGGTTGGGTGGGGGGTTGTGGATTTGCTACAGCATGATAGAGGGTCATCTGACGAATACATGTATGAAATATCAAGGCGTTCCATGAAAGGAAACAGATGTTATAAGACATTTACCCCAACGTTAAGTTAATGAATGATCTAAGTTTGTGACCTTGACATTGGGGAAAGGGGTGGGTCATGGATTTGCTATAGCACGATAGAGTATCATCAGATTAATGCATGTATGAAATATGAAGGCGTTCCCTGCAAATAAACAGAAGTTATACAACATTTACACCAACGTTAAGTTTATGAACATGCTAAGTTTGTGACCTTGACCTTGGGGTAAGGGTTGGGTGGTGGGTCTTTGATTTGCTACAACATGATAGAGGGTTATCTGAGGAATGCATGTATGAAATATCAAGGTGTTCCATGAAAGGAAACAGATGTAAAAAGACATTTACCCCAAGGTTAAGTTTATGAATGTGCTAAGTTTGTGACCTTGACCTTGGGGTAAGAGGTGGGCAGTGGGCCATGGATTTGCTATAGGATGATAGGGTATCATCAGATGAATGCATGTATGAAATATCAAGGCGTTCCATGAAAGGAAACAGATGTTATAAACATTTACCCCAACGTTAAGTTTATGAATGTGCTAAGTTTGTGACCTTGACCTTGGGGTAAGGGTTGGGTGGTGGGTCATGGATTTGCTACAGCATGATAGAGGGTCATCTGAGGAATGCATGTATGAAATAACAAGGTGTTTAATGATAGGAAACAGAAGTTATAAGACATTTACCCCAACGTTAAGTTTGTGGACACTGACGCTGACGCCGACGCCGCCGGGGGTATGCCATAAGTTCTTCTGCAGAGCTAAAAACAACACGTTAGCTCCGATATATGCCCGCCGTTTTCTTGTAACACGACACAGGGCTTAAAAATATTCACTTTTTGTACTTGCCCAGCCGGGCAAGTACAATTATAATCTACTCGCCCAGACCAAAAAGCTACTTGCCCAACATTTTAGGAAAATGCAAGAAGTAGTAATACCTTTTCGAAAAAGGTTAGGCAATTAACTTGTTTAGAACCATCCAATATAATAGTACATAACATGTTTATATGCTTTCTGAAATTATTTTATGCAATAAGAAATATAATAAGGCCCCGCGGGAACCCTGTATAGAAGCGAGACTGGACCACAAATGCAATAAGCCCATTTCTCCAGTCACAACCATGGTGTGCTCACCTTTTTCGTGTCCCCTTTCCCCTCCTGCACAGTGACGTAGCTGCCGTCGTGAATCTCCAAACTCAGCCGGCCCTTTTTACTCTTCTTGCCCAGATCGGTAATCGGCTCTTTATACACATTCACCTTGAAAACATGGAGTGATCAGTTATGTCCGGTACTTGCACCGACATATCAGCTACACTAGGTATGTCAAACTTGGCAAATCAGTCTATTCTAAGCACATATTCACATCACATTTTTCACATAACAGGCTCAACACCAAACAATTTGATTGGTTGAGATGAGTCATGCTACGGCTCGGTCATTAAAACTGTTTCGTTCAATTCACATTTAGAATACACAATGTATGATTGTTTATTGATCTATGGCAAAATTAATACAGCGGGTAGTGTATGTATTACCACAAGTGCACATAAATCTCGCCTCACATTCCCTGGCAAAAACACTATCTGCAAAGATACATTTGTACTGACCTACAATATTGGGTAGTGCTATATTCTCTGAATTTGTAGGAAAGGAACAATAATCTAGGTCATAGCTGCAACATTTCGCCTCCAATAATTACTTATGGCTTCAAAGTGACAACAACACAAAGGTGGAACATGTTGATAATATTCATTGATAAGTCATCCATTGGTGTAGTCATACACCTAGGGGTCGCTTCACTAAACTAAAATGTTCGTAAGTGCAAATATAGGATAGTCTGTAAATTTCCATTGATGAATTTCCATTTATTGAGCATAGGCTGCATATGCAGCCTATGCTCAATAAATGGAAATCCAATAATTGTTTACAAGAAAACAAGAATTGTTAATGTGGAATTTACAGACTATCATTATTTTGCACTTATGAACATTTTAGTCGTACAAAGTTTAGTGAAACGGCCTCCAGTTATATATCACCATGAACACCATTATGTATAAGAGTAAATTTAATTCCTTTAACACTTACAAATATAAGTAACTTATATCTTTGCCGTTACACAGCATATCTACACTTATAAGTAACTTACATCTTTGCAGTTACACGCAGCATAGCTACACTTATAGGTGAATTACTTCTTTGCAGTTACACGCAGCATAGCTACACTTATAGGTGAATTAATTCTTTGCAGTTACACACAGCATAGCTACACTTCTAGGTGAATTATTTCTTTGCAGTTACACGCAGCATAGCTACACTTATAGGTGAATTAATTCTTTGCAGTTACACGCAGCATAGCTACACTTCTAGGTGAATTATTTCTTTGCAGTTACACGCAGCATAGCTACACTTATAGGTGAATTACTTCTTTGCAGTTACACACAGCATAGCTACACTTCTAGGTGAATTATTTCTTTGCAGTTACACGCAGCATAGCTACACTTATAGGTGAATTAATTCTTTGCAGTTACACACAGCATAGCTACACTTATAGGTGAATTACTTCTTTGCAGTTACACGCAGCATAGCTACACTTATAGGTGAATTAATTATTTGCAGTTACACACAGCATAGCTACACTTCTAGGTGAATTATTTCTTTGCAGTTACACGCAGCATAGCTACACTTATAGGTGAATTAATTCTTTGCAGTTACACACAGCATAGCTACACTTATAGGTGAATTACTTCTTTGCAGTTACACGCAGCATAGCTACACTTATAGGTGAATTAATTCTTTGCAGTTTCACACAGCATAGCTACACTTATAGGTGAATTACTTCTTTGCAGTTACTTCTTGACCGTAACATAGCATAGCGACACATATAGGTGACTTACTTCTTGGCCGTAACACATAGCATAGCTACACATATAGGCGACTTATTTCTTGCCTGTAACACATAACATAGTGGCACATATAGGTTACTTATTTCTTGACCATAACACATAGCATAGTGGCACATATAGGTGACTTACTTCTTGGCCGCTACACACAGCATAGCTACACTTATAAGCACATTTCTGTGTATCCCTGTCTAGCCGCTGCAGTAAGGCACCGCCACTGCCGAACACAACATTGTCCGCACTCCACTTGTTTTTCTTCATGTTCTCCAGAATGTCTCCCAAAGACTCGTAACTGATCCCGTCCCCCTGAATCACCCGTACATGGGAGTTCAACACTTTGTACCCTTTTTTGTTCTCTGCACAACCAAACTTTTTGGCTAGAATTTCTAACACCTGCAATAGACACAATACATAATATGAGACAAGCTATGTCAGTTTGTACCTTAGAAGATGTGTGTTTTTTTTATGAAAAATATTAACAAAGACTGTGATGTTTTGTGTAAGTGATGTCGAAAGTTGATGGAATTTTCATAGCAAATGTGGAATTCATTCTTAAAATAGGCACCTCATATCTTGATTTCAGGATATATCTATCCTGAACATTCCCACCCCAGGGGGCCGTTTCACTAAACTTTGCACGACTAAAATGTTCGTAAGTGCAAATTTCGGATCGTCTGTAAATTTCAATTGATGGATTTACATTTATTGAGCATAGGCTGCATATGCAGCCTATGCTCAATAAATGTAAATCCAATAATTCTTTATAAGAAAAAGCTTGTTAATGTGTACTTTACTGACTATCATAATTTTGCACTTAGACATTTTAGTCGTAAACAGTTTAGTGAAACAGACCCCTGATAAGAGACCACTCAGCAGTGAATCATTGTTTTGGTCTCTTAAGACAGGTAGTCTCTTAGGGGAGGTGCTATATAAAATGGCAATTTTTGTTTTCAGTGTATACATGTGCCTGTATGTACACAATATTAATTAATATGGCAATATCTATGCATATACATGTGAATGTGCACAAAAAATGCCATAATTAATTTGAACCCCTTCTTATGTTCTGTATTGACCGTTTCTCTATAGGCACACTGAAGAGAAGTCTTCGTCACCTGTCACCGTTATGTTAATTGTTGTTGGCGAGTAAAATTCAGCCTCAGGCTAAAAATGTGTGTACTAAATGTGTACACAATAACAAATAATTATCCCTTTCACCCCTAAGTAACTCTAATAGATTTTGATATGTTAATTTTGCAACCAATCCAACAGTCACAAAATCGTTTTCAGACTAGTCCATTTATGAAGAGGCTATTTTTTCTACTCAAAAATATGAAAATTACTTTCAAAATGTGCAGATCCTGATGAAACGAGCCGGCTCATCTGGATCTGCACTGTTTGCATAAACCGCTATAGCGGGCTTTCGGGTTCAAAGGGTTAAGTGACATCGAGTGGTTCTTGTTTATATATTTCCCTTGATACGTTACGTTATGCTTTGGGATAGCACATGACCATAGGTTTTTTTTCCGTATACATTTGCGTATTAGCTAATGTGATACCTGAAATGTCTCAATAGAAGGTAATTTCACGCATCATCAATTCCAGCATACGGTCAATTCATAATGGTGCATGGCAAGCTGTTATTTATTTCGGACAAAGGTCCGACTCAAATATTGTTCGAGTTGAACAAAATAGGCATCAACTGTCGACTAGTATACATTGACGTCCACGCATAATAATTGAGTGGTAACGTAATGGAAAGCACTTGGCAAGTAAGACATTCTTGCCTACAGGAATTAGCATTTCATTACCTGTACAAATCACAGGTGAACACCTTGAAATGTGCAATGTCCCGCGAGTCCGTAAGCTGTGACGTATGGTGGACGAGTTTATCAGTGGGCGAGTAGAGTGGTTGCACAAACTACATAGATCTGACAATAGCAAGTTAGCATGCGAGTTGGTCAATGGACGAGTTGAGCGATTACCAAAACTTCCATAAATTAGACAACAACAATTTAATGCCATATTGGGACCGGATTTTTATGGTCGTTGGTCATGTTATGCAGGTGGTCGCTTAGTTAAGTTATAAATACATTAAAACTAGATGGCCGTGGCCTGCATGTCGCACCTTGTGGACACTAAAAAAAGAGATATAGTATAACAAAAAAATTTAACCAAAAAACTTAAGCAAAAAAAACTTGACCAAAAACTTTAACCGGACACACGTGCGTACGTAAGCCAAAGTGCCGACTATATCGCACTTTCTGCAAGCGGGCGTGACAAAAACTTTAACCAAAAAACTTTAATCGGACACACATACGTACGGACGGACGTACGCCAAAGTGTCGACTATATCGCGCTTGCAGCAAGCGGGCGCGACAAAAACTTTAACAAAAAAATTCAAAGTAATTATACTTTGACATTGGGCACAGGGGCCGCACGGGAGGGGGGTAGAATGAAAATAAAATATAGATGATGATAAACACCCATGTGAAGTTTCAAGGTAATGGGCAAAGCAGGTGCAGAGATATAGTACATGAACAAACTTTAACCAAAAACTTTAACAAAAAATTCAAAGTAATTTGACCTTGACATTAGCACAGGGGCCGCACGGGAGGGGGTAGAATGAAAATATGATGATGATAAACACCCATGTGAAGTTTCAAGGTAATGGGCAAATCAGTTGCAGAGATATAGTATAACGAAAAACTTTAACCAAAAAACTTAACCAAAAAACTTAACCAAAAAACTTTAAGCAAAAAAGCAGTTGCAGAGATATAGTATAACGAAACACTTTAACCAAAAACTTCCAAGTAATTTGACCTTGACATTGGGCACAGGGGCCGCACGAGAGGGGGGTAGAATGAAACTATAGATGATGATAAACACCCATGTGAAGTTTCAAGGTAATGGGCAAAGCAGTTGCAGAGATATAGTATAACGAAAAACTTTAACCAAAAACTTCAAAGTAATTTGACCTTGACATTGGGCACAGGGGCCGCACGGGAGGGGGGTAGAATGAAAATATAGATGATGATAAACACCCATGTGAAGTTTCAAGGTAATGGGCAAAGCAGTTGCAGAGATATAGTATAACGAAAAACTTTAACCAAAAAACTTAACCAAACAACTTAACCAAACAACTTAACCAAAAACTTCAAAGTAATTTGACCTTGACATTGGGCACAGGGGCCGCACGGGAGGGGGTAGAATGAAAATATAGATGATGATAAACACCCATGTGAAGTTTCAAGGTAATGGGCAAAGCAGTTGCAGAGATATAGTACAACGAAAAACTTTAACCAAAAAACTTAACCAAAAACTTTAACCAAACAACTTATAAACCAAAAACATTAACCAAACAACTTAACCAAAAACTTTAACCGGACACACATACGTACGTACGTACGTACGTACGCCAAAGTGCCGACTATATCGCGCTTTCCGCAAGCGGGTGCGACAAAAAATCACGGCTGGTCGCTTAGCGCAGGAGGTCGCTAACTTAAGGTGGTCGTAAGAACAGGTTCGACTGTAGATCATTATCAAGCTACATGAGTGTGCTATTTCATCAGGAGCTACACTGGTCACAGAAACCCATAAGCCCTATTTCTCCAGTCACAGCCATATATGTTCCCACCATTTTGAGGGGAATGTAGAACCGCAGATTGTTACATGAGTGCCGTTGTTCGACACCGCTCACAGCCGTTGTTCGACACCGCTCACTGCCGTGTTGAAACATACAGCACGTGCTGTTTTACCATGGCTGTAGACAATGCTCATACCGGGCCCAAGCCAACACCTACGTAATGCATGTGTATCATGACGTTACTAGAACACGCCATTACGTCATCAGACACTTAACAACGGTCGCACTGAACTTTTGAAATTGGCGTGGCTGCATCACGTGACCTGTACTGCTGCCCCGGAATGTGCATGTGTAAATCAGCTGTTTGAATGGAGCAGATTATCAAAGTACCAAAAGTACTACAAACAAGAGGGCCATGATGGCCCTAATTCGCTCACCTGACTCCATGAACACCAGAGGAGAATGTGACATTGAGTTCATATATGTTTTAAAAAAATTGTGCTATTTTTAGATGGCGGTCATCTTGGTCTAAGCGATGACTCATTTTACCAAATCTGGAAATGCTTCACCCAAGGATCTTAACTTACTATGACTTATCCATAGACCATAACTGTGAAGTTTGGCCACCATGGGCCAAGCGGTTCGTGTGAAGAAGAATTTTGAAATCTCTAATAAAAGTATGACCTTTTGACCTTTTGGCGGCCATCTTGGATGACATGACCATCCAATTTCGACAAAAATGTACCAGAGCGATCACCTCTTTGATACCTTCGATTTGATATAGACATGACCATATTCGGTAAAGATTTTACACCAATTTGAGCCCACGGGCCACGCCCATTTTTGACCCCGGGGTCACCATTCTAACAACTTTGAAAGAGCATTGTACATCGATCATTCCTACCAAGTTTCGTCGATATGCGGCTGGCGGTTCAGGAGAAGAAGATTTTTTAAGAATTTGTGCTATTTTTAGACTGCGGCCATCTTGGATTAGCGACGACATCCATTTTAACAAATCTGAAAAAATGCACCAGAGTGATAGCCTCGTTGATACCTTCGATTTGATATATGATATGACCATATTCAGTCAAAAATAAAATTTGACCCCAATTTGACCCCACGGGCCACGCCCATTTTTGACCCCTGGGTCACCATTTTAACAACTTTGAAAGAGCATTGTACATCGATCATTCCTACCAAGCTTCGTCAAAATCCGGCTAGCAGTTCATGAGAAGAAGATTTTTTAAGAATTTATGCTATTTTTAGACAGCGGCCATCTTGGATTAGCGATGACCTCCATTTTAACAAATCTGAAAAGGCTTCACCCATGGACCAAAACTTTCAAGTTTGGCTACCATGGGCCAAGCGGTTCATGTGAAGAAGAATTTTGAAATCTCTAATAAAAGAACGACCTTTTGACCTTTCGGCGGCCATCTTGGACGACATAACCATCCGATTTTGACACAAAATGCACCAGAGTGATCGCCTCGTTGATACCTTCGATTTGATATATGATATGACCATATTCAGTCAAAAATAAAATTTGACCCCAATTTAACCCCACGGGCCACGCCCATTTTTGACCCCTGGGTCACCATTTTAACAACTTTAAAAGAGCATTGTACATCGATCATTCCTACCAAGTTTCGTCGAAATCTGGCTAGCGGTTCATGAGAAGAAGATTTTTTAAGGATTTATGCTATTTTTAGACGGCGGCCATCTTGGATTAGCGATGACCTCCATTTTAACAAATCTGAAAAGGCTTCACCCATTGAGCAAAACTATTTAAGTTTGGCTACCATGGGCCAAGCGGTTCATGTGAAGAAGAATTTTGAAATCTCTAATAAAAGAACGACCTTTTGACCTTTCGGCGGCCATCTTGGATGACATAACCATCCGATTTTGACACAAAATGCACCAGAGTGATCGCCTCGTTGATACCTTCGATTTACTATATGATATGACCATATTCAGTCAAAAATAAAATTTGACCCCAATTTGACCCCACAGGCCACGCCCATTTTTGACCCTGGGGTCACCATTTTAACAAATTTGAAAGAGCATTGTACATCGATCATTCCTACCAAGTTTTGTCGAAATCCGGTGGGCGGTTCTCGAGAAGAATATTTTTGAAGAATTTGTGCTATTTTTAGACGGCGGCCATCTTGGATTACGTAATGACGTCATTTTAACAATTTTGTAATCCCCCTACCTAAGGACCATGACCATGAAGTTTGGTGACTATAGGCCCAATGGTTACCGAGGAGAAGACGTTTGAAAATGTTCACGGACGACGACAACGGACGACGACGGACGAGCTAAAAATACTTAAATTGCATGATATTTCTGACGGAAATGTAACAATAACGTTCGACCATGTCCAGCCGTGGGTAAACGTTTGTCGTGGCACTCAGGAACTGTTTGAACCCGCGGCCTACGGCCTTGAGGTTCAAACAGTTCCCTCGTGCCACGGCAAACGTTTACCCATGGTTGTAAACGATTGGTTGCAAAATTAACACATCAAAATCCATTCCAGTTACTTAGCGGTGAAAGAGCTAAAATAATATTTTTGTGATGAAGGCTAGGACCACCCGCCTGCCCGATACCTGCCAGTCACTGCCCATCAATAGACAATACATAATATGTCCCCTTTTTACAAACAGGTGTATAACAAGAGTTATCAGAAGATAACTAGATTGGTTAGTAAGCGAGGCTTACGGAATACCCCGCATGGGCCCAGGTACCCCTAAAATATGTAAAAATTTCCAAGTGTGTGGGCTTGTGACCTTGACTCTGGGATTAGCGCGAGCGGCATGAACGTGAATTTGTCACAGGGTGGTAGAGGTTCATTGGAGCAATGAGTGTGTGAAATGTGAAGCAGATCCAAGCAAGGAAATAGAAGTTATAACCGATTTCTCTGATGTTAAGTTTTGTAAAGAGACTACCGTATAACCTCGAATTAACGCCCACCCCCGGAGGCGTTACATTTTCCAAAAGGGGGGTGGGGGGGGGGGGGGGGGGGGGGGGGGGGGGGGGGGGGGGGGGGGGGGGGGGTGCGTTTATTTGTCACAGGGTGGTAGAGGTCCATTGGAGCAATGAGTGTGTGAAATGTGAGGCAGATCCGAGCAAGGAAATAGAAGTTATAACCGATTTCTCTGATGTTAAGCGATTTCTCTGATGTTAAGTTTTGTAAAGAGACTACCGTATAACCTCGAATTAACGCCCCCGGAGGCGTTACATTTTACAAAAAGGGGGGGGGGGGGGGGGGTCGTTTATTAGCCAGTAAAGAAAAAAAAAAGAAAAAAAAAAGAAAAAAAAAGAAAAAAAAAAAAATTACCAAGGCCAGTTTTTTTTTATTTGTTGGTTTACGGATTTTTTTTCGGCGAGATCTGGTCGGTCGGCACAGGGTTGGGTCGGTCGGGGAAAAGTCCAAAAGTCATATGTAGTATGGCAAGGCAGGTGTAGCATACATGCAAATGAATGAAGTATGGAAATATTGAAGCAGTTAAGCAACTTATGTAGATGCTAAGGCAGGTGTAGTAGCACACATACCAATGAATGATGTGTTGAAATATTGAAGAACTTGAGCAACTTATGTAGAAGATATGGCCGGTTTGAGAAACTGTTACGAAGTGGTTAACCGAACGTGTGACGGACAGACGGACGGTCCGAACACCATAAAAATCACCTTTTTAAGGCACATGGTTGGGTCGGTTTGTGGTCGGTAAAAAACAAAAAGGCCAGTGATTGTGATAGAGTGAAACTTGTGTTAACCGGCATCGTCTCGGACCAAGAGTTTGTCGGTTAACGTAGGGAGTCGGTTCAGCAAGTTTCTTTATATTCTACATAGCAACTCAGTTTCATATTCACATACTGTTGAATGTTGATCACTGTGAATGGGTTGCGTAATGCGTACATATTAATACCGTATCTGGTATAATTAAATACAAGAGTTGTCAGAAGACAACGAAGCGGCGATATATACCGAGCAAAACTAGAAACGTCCCTCCATGTTTAAGGAAAGATTCATCAAAAACCAAAAGGGTTACTTTTAAAAATCAAAATGGAAAAACAAGTTCATTCATTTCTGTATCAAAGCCAATAAATTGCATTTGGATATCTTGTTAAATATTCGAGAGATAACCGGCCAAGGGCGGTAGGGGTCAAAATCAAAAATCACAAAAACTCAGAAATGTGTTACTTAATGTTTAGAGATGGAATTTCAATAAGTAATGTGGCAAATTCAGTAAATCTCGTTAGTACCGAGTGTGGCCACCATTTGCATGAATGCATGCAATGATCCTACGCCGCATCGACGTGACGTAACGCAATACCAGTGCGCTGGGCAAATTCCTCCATTCCCGTTGTAACGTCCGTGTAAGATCGCGAACATTGTCAATCTGATGGTTAGCTCGTGCTTTGCGGCCCAGCTCATCCCATATGTGCTCAATGGGATTGAGATCCGGGGAGACCGCGGGCCATGGCATGACGTCGACGTTGTTTTGCTGTAAGTATTGAGTGGTGACCCTGGCTACGTGAGGGCGGGCATTGTCGTGCATCAATGTCACACCACCCGGACCGTGCTGACGGATAAATGGTAAGGCATGTGCATTTAGCACATCTGCAACATAACGTTGTGCATTGATGTTGCCTGTACAACAACCAAATCTGTCTTCCGGTTTCCCATGATCCCACCCCAGACCATTACGCTCCCTCCCCCAAACCTGTTCTTCTCAACAATGCAACAATCGGTGAATCTTTCATTTTTACGCCTGTATACCCGTAATCTTCCGTCAGCATGACTAACTGTGAACCGAGATTCATCGGTGAACAAAACTCGGTTCCAGTCAGCCCTTCTCCAGTTCAGATGACGTCGCGCCCATAACAGTCTGGCAGCACGGTGACGTTGGGTCATTATCTGACCAGTGTACGGGCGGCGTGCCGGATTGGTTGGGCGTTACGACGTAACCGGTTGCGAATGGTCCTGCCCTGAGACACCGTATCGCCTAGCAGTGACTGTGGCTGCCAATCGACGTTGACGTAAGTGCGTCAACGTAATGTAACATCGGCTCTAGCCGTCGTTACACGAGGCCTACCAGGTCGCTGCCGGTCGTGAACAGCCCCAGTCTGCTGGTACCGGGCTGCAAGACGATCAATCGTCTTCCGACAGCAACCAAACCGAGGCGCGACCGCCCTGGCGGACATCCCACCCGCAAGCATCCCAATTGCCTGATTTCGCTCGTTTTCGGAAAGCCGTGGCATATCGAAAACAGTGAAAAATTAAAAAAGTTTTTTAATTTTCCGAATAGCCCCTATCGCATGAATGGTACGACATGAACTGAATCACCTTATCGATGACAAGTATAGCGTGCACGTGCAAATCAACGTTCCGGTCACTGGCCGCTATGTAAACCGTGTGTATCGGCTAAACTCTACACGATCGTATTCTGAACATCGCCACGGTTTAAAATACATGTACTTTGAAAATGTGGTACATACATAGACAGAGCTACACCGCCTATAAAACAGGGACGTTTCTAGTTTTGTTGAGTATAGTTGAAACGAATATCAGTGGGGGTGGCACGAGCATGGATTTGTGGCAGGGCGGTAGAGGACCCTAGGAAGAACGCATACATGAAATATGAAGCACATCGGAGCAAGAAAACAGAAAAAATATAGGCCATTACCCTTGCGTTAAGGTTTTGAATTTTTGAATGAAACGAAGATAGATAAGATTGAATCATATCGAATCGTCCATTTGCAGGTTGTTGTTGTCGCTGCTGCTGCTAAGATCCGGTTTCCACCACTTACTTTTCTCGGCACAGCAAAAAAAATATTTTTTATTTTTATTTTTTTTTGGATCGGAGGTAAAAAAATCTAAAAAAAAATCGGAAATTAAATTTTTTATTTTTTTCCACATTGTCAAAAAATCGGGTCGGCGGATCTGTAAACCAACAAATAAAAAAATAAAAAAAAACGCCAATTTCAAAACACAAATAAGGATTTAAGGATATTTGGTGGGGGGGGGGGGGGGAGGGGGGGGGGGGGGGGGGGGGGTTTAATAGCCAGAAAAAAAAAAAAAAAAAAAAAATAAAAAAATAACAAGGACCGCCAATTTTATTTGGGGGGGGGGGGGGGGGGGGGGGGGGGGGGGGGGGGTGTGAGCGTTTATTTTAGCCAAATAAAAAGAAAAAAAAAATTACCAAGGACCACCAATTTCAAACACAAATAAGGATTTAAAGATTATTTGTGTTTTGAAATTGGCGGCGGTCATTGGTAAAAAAGTTTTTTTGTTTTATTTTTATTTTTTATTCGGGGGGGGGGGGGGGGGGGGGTGGGGGGGGGGGGGTAAAAAAGTTTTTTTTATTAGCCAGTTTTTTTTTTTTTTAAAAAAAAAAAAAAAAAAAAAAAATTTACCAAGGACCGCCAATTTCAAACACACAAATAAGGATTTAAGGATTTTTTATTTGGGGGGGGGGGTGCGTTTTGCGTTTATTAGGAGGGGGGGCATTTAATTCGAGGTTATCGGTATGTAGTGGACGTTGACCTTCGAGATCAGCGGGGATTTGTACAGGCCATATGAATATATTGTATTTTCAATGAAAGAAAAAGAAAGTTTATAACATATTTCTTCTGATGTTAAGTTTTGTTAAAGACCTAAGTCTGTGACCTTGACCTTGGGCGGGGGTTTGGGGGTTGGGACAGTCGTAGATTGATTTGTCACCGATTGATAGTTCCATTAGAGGATGACAAGTGAAGAATTAATAATGAATTTTCAATGGAAGGAAATAGAAGTTATAACTTATTTCTCTGATGTTAAGTTTTGTAATTTTAGTAAGTGAGTGACTTGAATTGGGATCATGGGGGTTTGGACAGTCTAGTTTGTTCACCGCATGATAGTACAACCTTAGAGGAATCACAGGAAATAATAAGATTTTCAATGAAGGAAACAGAAGTTATAATTATCTGATGTTAAGGTTTTATAAAGAGGACAAGTATTTGACAGACATTGGGATCGCAGGTGGACGGTTCATGGATTTGGCCACAGCATGGTATTAGCCCAGGATGCATGTGAAATATTAAGAATTTTAGATGAAGGAAATAGAAGTTAGAACAATATTTCTCTGATGTTAAGTTTTGTAAAGAGACTAAGTATTTGACCTTGACCTTGGGATCAGCAGGGGTTGGACGGTCGTGGATTTGGCACAGCATGGTAGTAGAGCCTTACAGGAATGCATGTGTGAAATATTAAGCATTTTAGATGAAGGAAATAGAAGTTATAACAATATTTCTCTGATGTTAAGTTCTGTAAAGAGACTAAGTATTTGACCTTGACCTTGGGATCTGCGGGGGTTGGACGGTCGTGGATTTGGCACAGCATGGTAGTAGAGCCTTACAGGAATGCATGTGTGAAATATTAAGCATTTTAGATGAAGGAAATAGAAGTTATAACAATATTTCTCTGATGTTAAGTTTACGGACTAAGTATTTGACCTTGACCTTGGGATCTGCGGGGGTTGGACGGTCGTGGATTTGGCACAGCATGGTAGTAGAGCCTTACAGGAATGCATGTGTGAAATATCAAGCATTTTAGATGAAGGAAATAGAAGTTATAACAATATTTCTCTGATGTTAAGTTTACGCGGACGGACGCACGGACGGACGGACGGACGCACGGACAACCTGACTCCAGTATACCCCCCCACAACTCGTTGCGGTGGGTATAACAAAGCATGCCTGGTGGCGGTTTAGGTTAAAAGAATATCAAGAAGTTGCACGAAAGGAAACAGAAATAAAAATAAATTCCCCCAATGTTAAGTCTGTGAACACATTCAGACTGTGACATTCAGCTTGGGTTCTGCGAGGGTCTGAGGGGCATGGATTTGGCATGGCATGATAAAGAAACATTTGAGGAAGGAATGTGTAAAAAATCAAGTGGCATAAAAGGAAACAGAAATTATAACAAATTTCCCCCAATGATAAGTTTGTGAAAGCATTGTGACCTTGATCTTGGGGTTAGCAAGAGACTGAGGGTCGTGGATTTGGCATGGCATGATAGACAACCATTAGAGGAAGATTATAGACCTGCTAACTTCCATAAATGCCTTAACAAGAAAGTGAGAGTGAATGGGTTTAACATCCCAGCAACAGCGAAGGTCATATAGAGACTGGGCCACAGTTTAATGTCTCATCCGACAAACCAGTGGGATGGAAACACAATGGTAGTATTTTTCATGCCTAGGGTGAGGATTGAACTCAGGACCTCCGGTATTGGAAGTGCAATGCCATATCCCTTAGGCCACGGCCCATCAGTACCTTAACAACCACTTCGGGTGGATCGCCGGAGTCGGGCCGCACGACGAGCGTACCGTCGCGGCTCATGACAAGGTCCTTCAGGGCGCCACCCCAGACCGCCTCGCACGCATTCCAGATGTCATAGCTGTCGCTGACAACCGCGACGAACCCCGTCGGAAACTGTGTCAACATGTTCGTGAAGGCCTCCAGCTCCCCGTCACGCCCCCACGTCGTTATCGTACTGAAGTCAATCAGTTAACCCTTTCACCACAAATTATTCTATAGACTGCTTTATGCTAATTTTTGGACAACTGTCTGTTGGCTATGAAACACATTAAATCTATAAAATATTTAAATGTAAGTGCCTTTCCATCAATAACAAACATGTCACCCTCCCACCAAAAAAATTATTTGGAGTTTATTGCGAAACAAAATATAATTTTCCTATGGTAGTTCATTATTCGTGTGGTACACAAATACCGTAGATCTTGATGAGACGGCTCATCAGTAGCCTATTTCACTAACATGGCAAAGTATACTTATCTAGCAAAATGTACTTTTAAGGATACTTTTATAATTTTTTATTATACTGAAAATATTACATTATCACAGCCATTTTGGCTGTGATAATATAATAAATTCAGTATACGGTAATAATTCTGCATACTTTTAATCATTAACTATATGCAGTCGTTAGTTCTATATGAAATAATGCATTTTGGGAAAAATAATTGATTACTCCCTCAAAGTATACTTTGCTAGATAAGCATACTTTGCAATTTTTATGAAATCGGCTACTGGATGTACAGTGTTTGCAAATGTTGGCTTTATGATCTGTAGGTTCGACAGAGTTAAATAGACCATGACTAAACAAGGGTAAAACAATTATCCTTTCAACCTTACAAGCTGTAAATCTAAAATCTAAAACACTGTAGATCAATGTGAGCCAGATCGTAACAAGTAAAAGCACAGGCACATTGTGGTATGAACGACAAAACCTGTAGATAGTTCGCCATTTTTTCAACCAACGGAAGTGGATTATTTACCCAATTCAGTAATTGTAAAGTGTGCTGGTTCCAGGCTTTCTCAAGCAATTACTGAATTGGCATGTCAGGCCCAAAGTACCCTAGTACCACTTCCGTTTGATGAAAAAAATATGAGACACGCCATGTGATTATGTACCTCCGCAAGTACTCTGAAACTTTTTGTCAACTTTTGACGCCATTGGCAAAAAATACTGTAAATTTTGTAAATGTATTTCATGAAATTATGCAGATTTCCGAAGGTACAAAATCAATCACATGACATGTTTCAAATATTTAATACCTATGTTCCGCTGCAGGTATAGAGTGGCCGGCCATCTTGCAACCGTAGTAGCGGCGGGCGGTGGCAATAGCAGCTATAGTGTCCGAGCCCATGAAGTTCACCAGGTGAGAACAGCCGCCTATACCTGCAGACTGCCAAAATAACAGGTCTCAATGATCGTCGTGCCTTTAACCCTTAGAATGCTGAATGATATTTTGGTGTTTGATGTGTGTTTTTCTCTCTCCATTTTCTCATCAGAAATATGGTTTGACAAACCATATTTTTATTTAAAAAAAATTACTATTCTGTTTTTTTTCTCTCAATAAAAACATATTTAAATAGCATATACATTTTCTCCAATGGAGACTATTCTCATGAGCTGCAAACCATGTTCTAAAATGCTCTGGATTTGGAAATAAGAATAATGATAAAGAAGCACAAAGTGGTTCTGACCTATGGTGGTAGAATAGAAAGACCCGAAAAAGCTATGTTAATGTTATGGACAGATGAATTAATGAATGGATGGACAAATGGAGTGTCTCCAGATGGGATGTTGTGAATGCAATTTAAACAAATATTTACACACCATTCATATAATAAAATGTGTATACCCTAGCCAGATTGTCTACATTCATATAATGGGGCCCGTTTCACTAAACTTTGTACGATTAAAATCTTCGTAAGTGCAAATTTAGGATCGTCTGGAAATTTCAATTGATGTACAGTGGAACCCCTCCAAACCGGACCCCCTCTGTACCGGAATTCGCGCTATACCGAACATACGACCACGTCCCGAATATTCTGCTATATAAACACATTAGTTTCTACCCCTCTATTCCGGAACCCCTCATATTTCAGTGTTAAAATAACCCCGGAAAACCGGAAACACGGTCACCTGTCAGGATGTCATCCAAGAAATACACCGCGCCCAATTTCAATGTTGTTGTTTGAAGCGGGTGTCAAAATCACACCGTGTTTACAATAGACTGATTCCCGGTAGTATTGTTCAGCTCTGGTTCCCAAAATGCGGAGCCACGAGAATGAGACGATTCTAACGGACTCCCAACTTGACATTTGTGTGGAAGAAATAACAAAATTGATAAAATTACGCACATTAACTTGAGCTCTGTACAAGCGCTATCCATGCGTGTAATGCGCTAAGCGGCGTGTTTTTTTAACGTCATAAGCGGCATTACAAAGTTAAGAATCTATTCAATACAAGCGACCTAAATACGAGACATGTTTGCTGTTTTACAAGCTCATTACAATAGCATGGTTCACAATTTAATTATACGTGTACGTAACAATTACGGAAATAAAAGAATCGGCACATTATTTGTGAACCCACCGATCGACCGATTAATTGAGATAATCTGATAATTACTTAACGAGGCTGTAAACTCGTGACTGTAGCCTGTGGGCTATTGTAGCAGCTCGCGTTAACTACACAGCACACGCGAAATGTGTCGTATGCTCTTTGCGACCAGTGTAGACCGTAGACTCAGATTACATTGCGAATCTGCACTATTTGCTATACCCCTGGCGAAGCTGCACTATTTGCTTTATTCCAACACACAAAAAATCATTGCTATACACCTTTTCAAAAAATATGTCATCCAATGAAAAAGTCATCATATCAATTCTCAGAATAAAAAAAAACTTGACATATTTATTGAAAAAATGTGTACATATGCTTTCAATATGGTATAAATGGTATATACTATACAAATCCAAGAGTTAATGATGGAAAACATACATTTCCTTAACTGGAAATAGAAAACCCCACTAAACCGAAAACCCCTATAAACCGAACTTTTCAGTCTGTCCCAAGGGTGTTCGGTTTAGAGGGGTTCCATTGTATTTACATTTATTGAGCATAGGCTGCATGCTCTATAAATGTAAATCCAACAATTGTCTACAAGAAAACATTGTTAATGTGAAATTTACAAACTATCATAATTTTGCACTTACAAACATTTAATTTGTACAAAGTTTAGTGAAACAGCCCCCTGGCCTTGTTGTCCCCAGATTGGTTATAGCTACAGCACATTGTATTGGCAGGTGGCCAAAATAATATTGACAAGATTTTCAGACGTTCAATTCCGTGGCAAAATGACAGATGACCGACAATCCTGTTTAAGCGCAGTGTATCACGAAAATCACAATATTCAAGCATTCCACTGTATCATTGTCCCTACATTTCCCTATATTCATGTTTCCTCCCGGATTAACCATTTCACACCCAAGTAACGGGAATGGATTTTAATTTTGCAACCAATCCGACCATCACAAAATGATAATCAGACTAGTCCATTTATGAAAAGGGGTTGTTTTCGTTCTCAAAATTATGAAAATGACTTGCAAAAAGTGCAGATCCTTTATTTTCCATTTTTATCTTCAAAACATGCTTTGACAGCACTTCAGAATCATTTCCATTGGAGATGCTGTCAAACCATGTTTTTATCGAGAAATAAGGCAAGATATAAAAGCAACAGCAGACGATAATTGTTGTGAGTAGCGGTCTAAGGGTTAAACTTATAATGGGTATACCAGATTCAACTCTAACATACAAGAAGTCCAAAGGAATACCCGAGAGCCAAACCAGTATCCTATTTTATCAAAATAGCAAAGTATACTTTTCTAGCAAAGTATAATTTGAGGGAGTAATCATTTATTTTTCCTGAAATGCATTATTTCATATAGAACTAACGACTGCATATATTTGATGATTAAAAGTATGCAGAATTATTATACTGAATTTATTACATTATCACAGTCAAATTGGCTGTGATAATGTAATAAATTCAGTATAATAAAAAATAATAAATTTATCATAAAATTTAAAACTGCGATTAAAAGTATGCAGAATTATTATACTGAATTTTATTACATTATCACAGCCAAATTGGCAGTGATAATGTAATAAATTCAGTATAACAACAAGAAACGAGGCAAAGCCACGAAGGCCAGGTTTTTTCCAAGCATAGACACTTGGATAACATAATAATACCCACTTTTTGTAGACTAGATGGCCGTGGCCTGCATGTCACGCCTTGGGGCGAGGTATGGACACTAAAAAAATAGATATAGTAGATGGAAAAATTTAACCAAAAAACTTTAACCAGTCACACGGACGTACGGATGTACGGACGGACGTATGCCAAAATGCCGACGATATCGCGCTGACAATGATGATAAACACCCATGTGAAGTATCAAGGTAATGGGTGAAGCAGTTGCAGAGATATAGTACACGAAAAAACTTTAAAAAAAAAATTCAAAGTAATTTGACCTTGACATTGGGCATAGGGGCCGCACGGTTGGGGGGTAGAATGAAAATATGGATGATGATAAACACTCATGTGAAGTTTCAAGGTAATGGGCGAAGCAGTTGCAGAGATATAGTATAACAAAAAACTTTTTGACCAAAAATCTTTAACCAGACGTACGTTAAAAAGTTAAGTCAATTACGTAGAAATAATAGGTGAAGGTAAAAAAAATGGTCACATGTTGGATAGTTGTATGTGGTAGACACCCCTTGGTTATGAAGCTGTGAAAGTTTGGTGGCCCTAGGTGGTACAGTACGAAAGAAATGGACTTAAACACGAAAACTTAACATTGTAAATGCGAAAACTTAACATTGAAAGTCGACTGCGCGGAAAAAATGGGTCAAGTTAAAAACAAGAAACGAGGCAAAGCCACGAAGGCCAGGTTTTTTCCAAGCATAGACACTTGGATCGAACCGGACACACGGACGTACGGACGGACGGACGTATGCCAAAATGCCGACGATATCGCGCTTTCGGCAAGCGGGTGCGACAATGATGATAAACACCCATGTGAAGTATCAAGGTAATGGGTGAAGCAGTTGCAGAGATATAGTACACGAAAAAACTTTAACAAATAAATTCAAAGTAATTTGACCTTGACATTGCGCACAGGGGCCGCACGGTTGGGGGTTAGAGTGAAAATATGGACGATGATAAACACCCATGTGAAGTTTCAAGGTAATGGGCGAAGCAGTTGCAGAGATATAGTATAACGAAAAAGTTTTAACCAAAAAATTTAACCAGACGTACGTTAAAAAGTCAATTACGTAGAAATAATAGGTGAAGGTAAAAAAATGGTCACATGTTGGATAGTTGTATGTGGTAGGCACCCCTTGGTTATGAAGCTGTGAAAGTTTGGTGGTCCTAGGTGGTACAGTACCAAAGAAATGGACTTAAACACGAAAACTTAACATTGTAAATGCGAAAACTTAACATTGAAAATGGCTAAGTCGACAGCGCGGAAAAAATGGGTGAAGTTAAAAAAAAAGTAACATGTTGGATAGTGATATGTGGTGGGCACCCCTTGATTATGAAGCTGTGAAAGTTTGGTGGTCCTAGGTGGTACAGTAACAAAGAAATGGACTCGAACACGAAAACTTAACATTGAAAATGGCTAAGTCGACGACGTGGAAAAAATGGGTGAAGTTCAAAAAAAAGTAACATGTTGGATAGTGATATGTGGTGGGCACCCTTTGATTATGAAGCTGTGAAAGTTTGGTGGTCCTAGGTGGTACAGTAACAAAGAAATGGACTCAAACACGAAAACTTCCATTGATTGTAGACGCCGCCCGCCCGCCCACCTGCCCGGCTTTCGCCAATCCAATAGCCTGGATTTTTTTTCAAAAAACCTGGCTAAAAAGTAACATGTTGGATAGCGATATGTGGTGGGCACCCCTTGATTATGAAGCTGTGAAAGTTTGGTGGTCCTAGGTGGTACAGTACCAAAGAAATGGACTTAAACACGAAAACTTAACATTGAAAATGCGAAAACTTAACATTGAAAATGGCTAAGTCGATTGCGCGGAAAAAATGGGTCAAGTTAAAAAAAAAGTAACATGTTGGAGAGTGATATGTGGTGGGCACCCCTTGATTATGAAGCTGTGAAAGTTTGGTGGTCCTAGGTGGTACAGTAACAAAGAAATGGACTCAAACACGAAAACTTAACATTGATTGTGGACGCCGCCCGCCGCCGCCCGCCCGCCCGGCTTTCGCCAATCCAATAGCCTGGATTTTTTTTCAAAAAACCTGGCTAAAAAAAGTAACATGTTGGATAGTTGTATGTGGTAGGCACCCCTTGGTTATGAAGCTGTGAAAGTTTGGTGGTCCTAGGTGGTACAGTACCAAAGAAATGGACTTAAACACGAAAACTTAACATTGTAAACGCGAAAACTTAACATTGAAAATGGCTAAGTCGAATGCGCGGAAAAAATGGGTCAAGTTAAAAAAAAAGTAACATGTTGGATAGTGATATGTGGTGGGAACCCCTTGATTATGAAGCTGTGAAAATTTGGTGGTCCTAGGTGGTACAGTACCAAAGAAATGGACTTAAACACGAAAACTTAACATTGAAAACGCGAAAACTTAACATTGATTGTGGACGCCGCCCGCCCGCCGCCCGCCCGCCCGCCGCCCGGCTTTCGCCAATCCAATAGCCTGGATTTTTTTTTTTTTTTTTAAAAAAACTCCTGGCTAAAAAAGTAACATGTTGGATAGTGATATGTGGTGGGCACTCCTTGATTATGAAGCTGTGAAAGTTTGGTGGTCCTAGGTGGTAAAGTAACAAAGAAATGGCTCAAACACGAAAACTTAACATTGATTGTGGACGCCGCCGCCGCCCGCCGCCCGCCGCCCGCCGCCCGCCGCCCGCCCAGCTTTCGCCAATCCAATAGCCTGGATTTTTTTTTTAAAAAACATGGCTAAAAATTAATAAATTTATCATAAAATTGAAAATTTCACCCTCAAAGTATACTTTGCAATGTTGGTGAAATCGGCTACAGATCTCCCACGGGATTCTAGTAAGGATGAATCCTGATCGTTAAATTACCCATCACATGCACCCAACCAATGACCACATTGGACAGGAGTGACTCTATGTTCTCTGTCACCACAAAGTAACTACCCACCTCCACAGATGATGACCCACGGAAGCCAAAGTCGTGCAGTTTGAAGGGAAGCCCGTCAAGGGTGTCGGCTGTTTCGTCTAAATACTGGGCGATAATTTCCTTCTGGTACCTCGAGTTGGTTGCCACGGTCATTGGGTACCATGCTTGTACCAGCAGCGTCTGGAAAAAAAATGTGAATGGGTTTAACGTCCCAGCAACAGCTAAGGTCATATAGAGACGGGGCTACAGTTTAAAGTCTCATCCGACAGACCAGTGGGATGGAAATAATATGTAAGTATTTTTAACGCCTACGGTGAGAATTGAACTCACAACCTCCGGTACTGAAGTCCCATTGCCCTAGACCACGACCCATCCATAGCAGGGTCTGAAATCGAACACAAGAAAACATTAATGCTTACAATGAGGGAAACAAAAAACTGTTGTCTGCTGCTGTGTTATATTGTATCTTCTTTCTGCTGCGGAGTGCAACACCAGTGAAGTATACATACTGTAATGATTCTAATAGATGCCCAGGAGTCTATTAGAATCATTAATGGCTCCGATATCCTGGGTGGGCATTTAATAGAGGTAAGTGGAAAATGGGAAAAGGGAAAATGATAAAATATACGATTTTCAACGGTATTTCTACACTCAACAAAACAAAAACTAGAAATGTGGCCTGTCAGCACACGAATGCCCCCGCTGGCAGCCAGAAAACGAGGAACATTTGAAAACACAGAGGGCCAGAGAAGCGTGGATTTGTCACACCATGAAAGCAGACCATCAGAGCAATGGGTGTGTGAAATATTAAACAGTTCCATGCAAGGAAACAGACATTATAAGACACTTACCCGAGTTTCGAACGCACCAAGTATGTGACATTGACTCTGGGCTTAACAGTGGCAGGACAATCGTGGATTTGTCACAGTGAGGTGCAGGACTATTAAACAATGCGTGTGTGAAATATCAAGCGGATGCAATCAAGGAAATAGACATTATAAGACATATACCTGAGCGTTAAGGTTTCGAACGCACCTTGACCCTGACCCGGGCTTAGCAAGGGCGGAATGATCGTTGATTTGTCACAGCGCGGTAGAGGACCATTAAAGCAATGCATGTGTGAACTATCGAGCAGATCTGTGCAAGGAATCAAAAATTATAAGACTCGAGTGTCAAGGTTTCAAATGCACCAAGTATGTGACCTTGAACCTGGGCTTATCGAGGGCGGTACGATTTGTCACAGGGCAGTAGAGGACCATTAAAGCAATGTGTGTGTAAAATATCAAGCAGATGAGTGCAAGGTAACATAAACTAGCAGCCAAAGAAAACGAGGCATTTTTGATTACAAGCCATTTAGCCGAGCGTTAAGGTTTCAAACGCATCAAGTCTGTGACCTTGACCCTGGGCATAGTGTGATAATCCATGCATCGGTGTAGAAGATATAGAGCGGAAGGGAATTTCAATAGGTTTGACCTTTGACCTTCAACTGTGACCTTGACCTTGGACGTAGGTGCGTGGTTAGTGATCGCGACACACCTTCTCATCCTGAGAAACATTTGTGCCAAGCCATTTGATAATCCATGCATCGGTGTAGAAGATATAGAGCGGAAGGGAATTTCAATAGGTTTGACCTTTGACCTTCAACTGTGACCTTGACCTTGGACGTAGGTGCGTGGTTATTGATCGCGACACACCTTCTCATCATGAGAAACATTTGTGCCAAGCCATTTGATAATCCATGCATCGGTGTAGAAGATATAGAGCGGAAGGGAATTTCGATAGGTTTGACCTTTGACCTTCAATTGTGACCTTGACCTTGGACGTAGGTGCGTGGTTATTGATCGCGACACACCTTCTCATCATGACAAACATTTGTGCCAAGGCATTTGATAATCCATGCATGGGTGTAGAAGATATAGAGCGGAAGGGAATTTCCAACAGACCGACCGACAGACCGACAGACCGACCGACCGACCGACAAGCTGACTCCTATATACCCCCAACAAACTTTGTTTGTGGGGGTATAATTATAAGACATTACCCCAAGTGTTACGGTTTCAAATGCACCAAATATGTGACCTTGACACTGGGCTTATCGAGGGCGGGACGATCCTGGAATTGTCACAGGGTGGTAGAGGACCATTAAAGCAATGAGAGTGTGAAATATCAAGCAGATGAGTGCAAGGTAACAGAAATTATAAGACATTTACCCGAGTGTTCAGGTTTCAAACGCACCAAGTATGTGACCCTGGGCTTGGTGGGGGCGGCACGATCGTGGATTTATCACAGGGCGGTAGAGGACCATTAGAGCAATGCATGTGTGAAATATCAACCAGATCCATTAAAGGAAACAGAAATTATAAGTCATTTACTTGAGTGTTAAGGTTTCAAATGCACCAAGCATGTGACCTTGACCTTGGGCTTAGCAGGGTCAGTACGATCATGGGTTTGTCGTAGAACAGCGGAGGACCATTAGAGCAATGTGTGTGTGAATAATCAAGCAGATCCGTGAGTGTAAAGGTTTTGGGACGTACAGACGGACGGTAACACAATATGCCATCCTCTATATACCTTCAGTGGCGGGGGCATAAAAAGACATAATGAAGGGATGTTACTCTCAACATCTGCTGGACTTGATTGTACTGTCTGTCAGTTTATGGACATTTTGGACCAAGACGTTTCAGCACACTTTTGGTCATTATGGTACAGTCGGCAAAATGGTTATACATGTATATCAAGACAATGTCGAGCATTAATGGTGATCAGATTTACGTCTACGGACGTTTCGGACCGTGGACGTTTTGGCCTGTGTCAGTGCGATTATATTCGCCCTAAGGCTCCGTAACTGTGTAAATTCTGTTCTCCCAGCATCCATGCAAATAGCTACTGCCAATCAAGAAATTACTGTGACACTGGAAATGGTCAAATTTCGCTTCTGGGATTGAAAGCAATTTTTTTTTTTTAGTATGCACTTGGCGTTTATTAGAGGCAATTAGTTTGGTGAATCATTTCAATGACAAAACTGGTGGGGGGGGGGGGGGGCGTTAAGAGCATGGGCCTCTACTATAATCATTACGGTAATTGTGAAATAACAGTAGCTGCATTAATGCATAAGCCGCTGCACCTAATACGTTTTTGTACGTGTCAATCAATTTAATTGTGTGCATGAATACATTTTCATCATTCGCAGAAATAACACCCCATTACCTCAGTTCATATCTGTGATGCACAACACATCTATCAATAGTCTTAGAGAAAAGACCTTATGGCCATTGCAACTGGTGCCAGAGCTCCAGTTAAGGTGCGTAATTTGATCAACTTTGGGGAGACTTTCGTTATTTCTTCGCCAAAATTGGCAAATTGGGAGTGCTTTAGAATCGTCTCGATTTGACGATTCTCAAGCAATCCCAACTTGTCATTTTTCGTGAAGAAAGAAGAAAATACCCGGAAAATTTGGTCCAATTACGCACCTTAACTGGAGCTCTGTGGTGCACATCTTTATGGCGTAATCAATGTTTATAGAGTTTCCAATTTAGTTGGGAGAAATATGTGACATGCCATGTGATTTTGTACATCTGCGTAATTTCATGAAATATGTTTACAAAATTTACAATATTTTCCGTAAACGGCGTCAAAAGTTGACAAAAAATCCAGAGTACATGCAGAATTATATTCCGCATGTACTCTGAAAACTTTGTCAATTTTTGACGTTATTTATGAAAAATATGGTAGTAAATTTGGCAAACGTATTTAATGAAATTACGCAGATGTCCGAAGGTACAAAATCACATGGTGTGTCTCATATGTGGCTGTGACTGAAGAAATGTGGCTTATGGGGATATAGCTCCTGGATACTCATGTAGCGTGTTTCAATAACAATCTATAGTGTCTGTTACAAGCATGACGGGGTGTTTCATTGATGCAATGGCGAAGCGAACACAAGCTGATCTGGATTCACACTGGTCGCAAAACTGCTGAATCAGCTTCAGTTAATTAACTGGGACCGATAAAAGGTACCTTATGCGACATGTGCGAACAGCGTAGGCCCAGATTAGCCTGCGCATCCGCGCAGTCTGATCAGGGCCTACGCTGTTCGCCATTCAGCCAAAGACGTATGCTGTCTGCCATCCGGAGAACAATATTTGAATCCTATTGTGCGAATGTGTAAGACAATGGATATCTACGGTTGTTGTTTTTCTCAAGCGATGGCCAAATTGTTGTTCCACTGACTGTCAGCATCCAGTAATGTGCAGAAGTTGTCAGAGCCAGGAAGAATATGAATGATTTTAACCCTCACTATGCGAGAGACGAAAATTGTAGTCAGCTGTTTTTCTTTTTTGTCTTAATTCTTAACAAAAAACCTGTTTTGACAGCACATGAGAATCGTCTCCAGTGGAGACGATTCTCATGCGCTGTCAAAACAGGTTTTTATCGAGAAATATAGAAAATAAATAATTTCCAGCAGACGACAAAATTTAATTCAGCATAGTAAGGGTTAAAGGCACTGGGTCTCAGATATGGCGCCTTGCAAGTGATGAAAAAGATCAGGAAAAACTGTTTAATTGTAGATTTGGATAGTATTTCTGAATCTAATTGTACATACGAGACGGCTGAAAAAAATTGGGGATTGGTGCAAAAAATGTTAATAATACTTTAAAAAAACAAGGGCATCGTTATCACTAAGCTAATCCCTTCGCTGGCAGCCTTGATAATAAAAAAAAAAGGTTTAATATTTTTGCCTTACAAACAAGGTGAACATAAGTCATCAGTGACTTTGACCTTGGGCGGTCGGACATGGGTCGTACATGGATTAACGCTGTATCCCCTCTTGTCTATCGACGAGGGGATAATAAACACCTTATTCGTCTAGTAAGAAATTTGCACCGGTTACTAGACGCAAATATCTTTATGCAGTTTCTTATGCATGTAGCTGAATATTCATCAGGAATCTGACACCTATTTCGATGTGAAACATTTTACGCGCGGGCACGGAATGCCGCACCAGTGAGATGAAAAATGGGACTTTATCACATTTGTGACCAGCCTTATTGTTTCGAGACAAATATCAGCATGGTTATCTGTGCAATCTGATATATATATAAATATATAATACTTATTACCGGATTTAAATCATTATACATTTACTAATTTTTTCGTGTGTCGAATTATGCGCTTATGAGTTCTAGCAAATACAGTGAGGACCCATTTTTCAACCCAAAAGCACAGGTGGAAGACTCGGACACAAAAAAAATGCCCATTACAAAAAAATCCATTACCCCACCCACTTGGTCTCAAACAGTACTATCTCCTACGTATAGCAGATAGTACTGTACGAGACCAAGTGGGTGGGGTAATGGATTTTTTGTAATGGTCTGATCGGGACATACACTGGTTGCACAGTTAACAAGTCCCATCCTGACATGGCGAGTCATAAATATATCAATAGAATCGTGACTGGATAATCAATGCACATGACTTGATAATCAATACTTTGATAGCAATAAATGTGACGCATCCAGACTAAATTTATCAAATGGAAGTGATAACCACTGCGGTTCCAGAGCAACTTTTGTATTCATAGGATTCAAGGAATTTCTGAATCAACATGGATGATGAACAGACAATATATCAGATGGTGTAGCCACTGACCAGACTGAGCATATGCACAAGTTGATCTGCGGTTACACTGGTCGGAAAAGATGTTAGACCAATTTTCTTGTGGTGCACTACAGATATGTTTTATCACAAGGCCACTGAACAATGAACTTGCACTATACCAAGGCTCAACCGCTGATAAACATCTGGAAATAATGGGAAACAAATGAACTTCCTACTAACTAAAAACAAGAGGGCCATCATGGCCCTAATTCGCTCACCTGACTCCATGAACACCAAAGGAAAATGTGACATTGAGTTCATGTGTTTTAAAAAAATTGTGCTATTTTTAGATGGCGGTCATCTGGGATTAAGCGATGACTCATTTTACCAAATCTGAAAATGCTTCACCCAAGGATCTTAACTTACTACGAAGTTTGGCCAGCATCGGCCATGTGGTTCCTGAGAAAAAGACGTTCAAAATCTTGAATAAATGGACCTTTTGGAGGCCATTATGGATGACATAATTATCCAATTCCGACAAATATTGCACCAGAGCAATCGCCTCATCGATACCTTCAATTTGATATATGACATGAGCATATTTGGTCAAAAATAAAATTTGACCCCACGGGCCACGCCACGCCCATTTTTGACCCCGGGGTCACCATTTTAACACCTTGAAAGAGCATTCTACGTCGATCATTCCTACCAAGTTTCGTCGAAATCCGGCTGGCAGTTCATGAGAAGATTTTTTAAGAATTTGTGCTATTTCAGATGGCGGCCATCTTGGATTAGAGACGACCTTTGTTTTAACAAATCAGAAAAGGTTTCACCCATGGACCATAACTGTGAAGTTTGGCCACCATGGGCCAAGCGGTTCGTGTGAAGAAGAATTTTGAAATCTCTAATATTTAAAGAACGACATTTTGACCTTTTGGCGGCATTCTTGGATGACATGATCATCCAATTTCGATAAAATAATGTACCAGAGCGATCGCCTCTTTGATACCTTCGATTTGATATAGACATGACCATATTCGGTCAAAAATAAAATTTGACCCCAATTTAACCACACGGGCCACGCCCATTTTTGACCCTGGGGTCACCATTTTAACAACTTTGAAAGAGCATTGTACATCGATCATTCCTACCAAGTTTCGTCGAAATCCGGCCGGCGGTTCATGAGAAGAAGATTTTTTAAGAATTTGTGCTATTTTTAGACGGCGGCCATCTTGGATTAGCGACGACCTCAGTTTTAACAAATCTGAAAAGGCTTCACCCATGGACCATAACTGTGAAGTTTTGGCCACCATGGGTCAAGCGGTTTGTGTGAAGAAGAATTTTGAAATCTCTAATAAAAGAATGACCTTTTGACCTTTCGGCGGCCATCTTGGATGACATGACCATCCAATTTCGACAAAATGCACCAGAGCGATCGCCTCCTTGATACCTTCGATTTGATATAGACATGACCATATTCGGGCAAAAATAAAATTTGACCCCAATTTGGCCCCACGGGCCACGCCCATTTTTGACCCCGGGGTCACCATTTTAACAACTTTGAAAGAGCATTGTACATCGATCATTCCTACCAAGTTTCGTCGAAATCCGGCTGCCGGTTCATGAGAAGAAGATTTTTTAAGAATTTATGCTATTTTTAGACGGCGGCCATCTTGGATTAGCGATGACCTCCATTTTAACAAATCTGAAAAGGCTTCACCCATGGACCATAACTTTTAAGTTTGGCTACCATGGGCCAAGCGGTTCATGTGAAGAAGAATTTTGAAATCTCTAATAAAAGAACGACCTTTTGACCTTTCGGTGGCTATCTTGGATGACATAACAATCCGATTTCGACAAATAATGCACCAGAGTGATCGCCTCGTTGATACCTTCAATTTGATATATGACATGACCATATTCGGCCAAAAATAAAATTTGATCCCAATTTAACCACACGGGCCACGCCCATTTTTGACCCTGGGGTCACCATTTTAACAACTTTGAAAGAGCATTGTACATCGATCATTCCTACCAAGTTTCGTCAAAATCCGGCTGGCGGTTCATGAGAAGAAGATTTTTTAAGAATTTGTGCTATTTTTAGACGGCTGCCATCTTGGATTAGCGACGACCTCCGTTTTAACAAATCTGAAAAGGCTTCACCCATGGACCATAACTGTGAAGTTTGGCCACCATGGGCCAAGCGATTTGTGTGAAGAAGAATTTTTAATTTAAATCTCTAATAAAAGAACGATCTTTTGACCTTTCGGTGGCCATCTTGGATGACATGACCATCCAATTTCGACAAAAAATGCACTAAACCAATCACCTCTTTGATACCTTCGTTTTGATATAGACGTGACCATATTCGGGCAAAAATAAAATTTGACCCCAATTTGACCCCACGGGCCACACCCATTTTTGACCCAGGGGTCACCATTTTAACAACTTTGAAAGAGCATTGTACATCGATCATACCTACCAAGTTTCGTCGAAATCCGGCTGGCGGTTCATGAGAAGAAGATTTGAATTTATGCTATTTTTAGACGGCAGCCATCTTGGATTACGTGATGACGTCGTTTTAACAATTTTGTAATCCCCCTACCTAAGGACCATGACCATGAAGTTTGGTAACTATAGGCCCAATGGTTACCGAGGAGAAGACGTTTGAAAATGTTCACGGACGACGGGACACATTGCGGTAACAATAGCTCACATGAGCTTCGCTCAGGTGAGCTAAAAACACTGAAGCGATGTCCCTACCTGATAGTTGAATGGTTAAATAATGCATTATTCACAGTAAATGTTTGATCTGTTCACTCAGAGCTCCAGTTAAGGTGCGTAATTTGTTCAATTTTTGGTGAAATTTTCTTATTTCTTCACCAAAAATGGCAAGTTGCGAGTCCTTTAGAATCGTCTCATTGAGACGATTCTAAAGCACTCCCAACATGCCATTTTTGATAGAGAAATAAGAAATTTGTCCCCAAATTACGCACCTTAACTGTAGCTCTGTCACTATTCTGATATGCTCGATTCAGTTTAGCTTCCTGAAACACCACATACTGTATACAAAGGTACATAGAGGATCTTACACGAGTGGTGATTTAGTAGGATACTTTTATAAATATCATTAACCCTTACTACGCTGAATTAAATTTTATCGTCTGCTGGAAATGTTTTATTTTCAATATTTCTCGACAAAAACCTGGTCTCCAGTGGACGATTCTCATGTGCTGTCAAAATCATGTTTTTGTTAAGAATTAAAGCAAAAATGAAAAACAGCAGACGTCAATTTACGTCAACAGTGTAGGAAGGGTTAAACACCAACACAAATGTTAGATGCAACTTATTGCATAAGAATAGCAACATCCTTTGATTTGATTTGATTTATTGGTGTTTAACGGCCTATCAACAGCTAGGGTCATTTAAAGCCGGGTACCATACTTTGAAGTTGTACTGATCACCTAAAATGTTTTTGTTAGAGGTCTACTTTACATATTTATAACAGTAGATCTACAGTCTGTTTCAAGAAAACCTGTTCAACTTTTACAGTCATTTAAACACCATAATCACCAATGTTTTTATTTGATGAATTTATTTAAAATGCTGGAATTATAAGGAATGAATGGCCTTTTTGTGGAATTTATCGGGGATATAAACTTGGAAAAGTCGCAGGAATACTGGACGAGGCCTTCCGGCCTTCGTCCAGTATTCCCGCGACTTTTCCAAGTTTATACCCCGATAAATTCCACAAAAAGGTCATTCATTCCTATAGCAAAAATCAGTGACCAGGCTACTGTCTTTCGATATCAATTCAGAATACACCTTTACGGATATGAAATTTATTAAATATTTTATTTTTATTATTTCTCAATGCAAGTATATGTTGTGACCACTTATTTGAACCGTCTCGACAGGACGGTTCAAATGGTGGTCGCGACATATACTTCTGAGTGCATAGAAGGAAAATATTTAGGACTCCGGTCGGAAGGTTGAAATTCCTCAGTGAGCCTCAACATTCCTACACGTTATTTAGCCTCACCCTTTGATTCCTTTAGATGCACATTGACACACATATTTACTATACCGTAATAACCTTAAATATTCGGACACAATTTGCTTTGGGAAACCCATATTAAATAGGGGTTTCCCAAAACAAATTGTATCCAAATTTCATGCTCACTGATGTAGGGAAACCATATATTTTTAAGTGTTTCCACAAATAAATGTTGTTTGAATATGTATGGTTATTACGGTAGTTACAGTTCCCATATTGACTTTTTAATAAATAAGTGTCTTATTGTTTGGCCCACCCTGTCGCGTACACATGTTCGTTTGAATGTAGCACCGCCCCTTAACGCGCTTTCACGTTACGATACTATTATGTGATTGGCGGTTTGACACCGAATCGTTCGTGCGCAAGCTGTAACATGGTGTGCATCATATAAACCTACGTCAACTAGGAGTGGCCTCTGTTTTTAGATATAACTTTTTACTCATTACAACATTTAATAATTAATTTAACAGATAATGTTGAAAGCATCGCAATATGTGATCAATTGAGATGAAGGGTTGTGCTTTTATTGGTCAAGAAACTATGGAAAAACAATGTCCGAATATATAGAGAATATCCATATTTTTGCAACGAATATGACATATAATTATGTTCATCGAGTGGTGTGAAATGTCCATATTTCATGAGTGAAATATGGTCATTTCACACCACTCGATGAACATATATGTCATATTCGTTGCAAAAATATGAATATTCTATTTATTATATACTGCTCCATGGAAATTAGCAGTTTTTTAGACTGTATACGGTAATGAATGTGTATTTGCAGCCTATTTGCGCTGTTTTCCCGAACATAGATTTTATGAATATAGAGAGTAGTCGTATTTTCACCGGAAGTTGTTTATTTCATCGATGAGAACATATGACTTTTATTTACATCGTATAACTATGTATTCATAGGTAGGTATATAATAAATAGGGTTATTACGGTACTTACTTCAAAATAGTTGGTCAGCCAGTGACATTTCGGGTCCGTGTTTTCCACAGTGAAGAGGACATTTTTGAATGGTACTAGGGTTCCTTCTGGGACGGCCTTGATTCTCAGGGGTAGGTAGCCATTGTGGTGCTGAAATTATACAACAGATCAACGTCACAGTGACTGGAGCAAGCTAGGGCCCGTTTAACTAAACTTTGTACAACTAAAATTTTCGTAAGTGCAAATTTAATATGGTCTGGAAATTTCAATTCAGGGATTTATATTTATAAATTGCATATGCAGCCTATGCTCAATAAATATAAATCCAACTAGAAAAAGTCGATGGCGCGCCATCGCAATATACCCACTTTCCCCAAATGCTAAGTCCGAAAGGGGGAAGTAATCCATGATGGAGGGTCGGATAAAAAATCCGAATTCACTTTGCGCATGTGCACATGATAACGAAGCTACATAGCAAATATGAGGCGCGTAGGTATGAAGGTGAAAAAGTTTTTCGAGTTACAAGGAAAAGGAAAAAATGGGAAATTCTGAGTCGGAAAGGGGGAGGTAATCGATGATGGAGGGTCGGATCAAAAATGGGAATTCACTTTGCGCATCTGCACATAACGAAGGTACATACCAAATATCAGGCGCGTAGGTATGAAGGTGAAAAAGTTTTCCGAGTTACGAGGAAAAAATGGGAAATTCTGAGTCCGAAAGGGGGGAGATAATCCATGATGGAGGGTCGGATCAAAAATCCAAATTCACTTTGCGCATCTGCACATGATAACGAAGCTACATACCAAATATCAGGCGCGTAGGTATGAAGGTGAAAAAGTTTTTTCGAGTTTACGAGGAGAAAATGGGAAATTCTGAGTCCGAAAGGGGGAGATAATCCATGATGGAGGGTCGGATCAAAAATCCAAATTCACTTTGCGCATCTGCACATGATAACGAAGCTACATACCAAATATCAGGCACGTAGGTATGAAGTGAAAAAGTTTTTCGAGTTACGAGGAAAAAATGGGAAATTCTGAGTCCGAAAGGGGGAGATAATCCATGATGGAGGGTCGGATCAAAAATCCAAATTCACTTTGCGCATCTGCACATGATAACGAAGCTACATACCAAATATCAGGCGCGTAGGTATGAAGGTGAAAAGTTTTTCAAGTTACGAGGAGAAAATGGGAAATTCTGAGTCCGAAAGGGGGAGATAATCCATGATGGAGGGTCGGATCAAAAATCCAAATTCACTTTGCGCATCTGCACATGATAACGAAGCTACATACCAAATATCAGGCGCGTAGGTATGAAGGTGAAAAAGTTTTTCGAGTTACGAGAAAAATGGGAAATTCTGAGTCCGAAAGGGGGAGATAATCCATGATGGAGGGTCGGATCAAAAATCCAAATTCACTTTGCGCATCTGCACATGATAACGAAGGTACATACCAAATATCAGGCACGTAGGTATGAAGGTGAAAAAGTTTTTCGAGTTACGAGAGAAAATGGGAAATTCTGAGTCCGAAAGGGGGAGATAATCCATGATGGAGGGTCGGATCAAAAATCCAAATTCACTTTGCGCACTGCACATGATAACGAAGCTACATACCAAATATCAGCACGTAGGTATGAAGGTGAAAAAGTTTTTCGAGTTACAGAGGAAAAAATGGGAAATTCTGAGTCCGAAAGGGGGAGATAATCCATGATGGAGGGTCGGATCAAAAATCCAAATTCACTTTGCGCATCTGCACATGATAACGAAGCTACATACCAAATATCAGGCGCGTAGGTATGAAGGTGAAAAAGTTTTTCAAGTTACGAGGAGAAAATGGGAAATTCTGAGTCCGAAAGGGGGAGATAATCCATGATGGAGGGTCGGATCAAAAATCCAAATTCACTTTGCGCATCTGCACATATAACGAAGCTACATACCAAA
Source organism: Conchocele bisecta (assembly GCA_029237695.1). Classification (NCBI taxonomy): domain Eukaryota; kingdom Metazoa; phylum Mollusca; class Bivalvia; order Lucinida; family Thyasiridae; genus Conchocele; species Conchocele bisecta. Next base: position 105,510,448 of record CM055266.1, on the reverse strand, counting down.
TATCAGGCGCGTAGGTATGAAGGTGAAAAAGTTTTTCGAGTTACGAGGAAAAATGGGAAATTCTGAGTCCGAAAGGGGGAGATAATCCATGATGGAGGGTCGGATCAAAAATCCAAATTCACTTTGCGCATCTGCACATGATAACGAAGGTACATACCAAATATCAGGCACGTAGGTATGAAGGTGAAAAAGTTTTTCGAGTTACAAGGAAAAAGGAAAAAATGGGAAATTCTGAGTCGGAAAGGGGGAGGTAATCGATGATGGAGGGTCGGATCAAAAATGGGAATTCACTTTGCGCATCTGCACATAACGAAGGTACATACCAAATATCAGGCGCGTAGGTATGAAGGTGAAAAAGTTTTCCGAGTTACGAGGAAAAAATGGAAATTCTGAGTCCGAAAGGGGGAGATAATCCATGATGGAGGGTCGGATCAAAAATCCAAATTCACTTTGCGCATCTGCACATGAACGAAGCTACATACCAAATATCAGGCGCGTAGGTATGAAGGTGAAAAAGTTTTTCGAGTTACGAGGAGAAAATGGGAAATTCTGAGTCCGAAAGGGGGAGATAATCCTGATGGAGGTCGGATCAAAAAATCCAAATTCACTTTGCGCAATCTGCACATGATAACGAAGCTACATACCAAATATCAGGCACGTAGGTATGAAGGTGAAAAAGTTTTTCGAGTTACGAGGAAAAAATGGAAATTCTGAGTCCGAAAGGGGGAGATAATCCATGATGGAGGGTCGGATCAAAAATCCAAATTCACTTTGCGCATCTGCACATGATAACGAAGCTAACATACCAAATATCAGGCGCGTAGGTATAAGAGGTGAAAAAGTTTTTCAATTTACGAGGAGAAAATGGGAAATCTGAGTCCGAAAGGGGGAGATAATCCATGATGGAGGGTCGGATCAAAAATCCAAATTCACTTTGCGCATCTGCACATGATAACGAAGCTACATACCAAATATCAGGCGCGTAGGTATGAAGGTGAAAAAGTTTTTCGAGTTACGAGGAAAAATGGGAAATTCTGAGTCCGAAAGGGGAGATAATCCATGATGGAGGGTCGGATCAAAATCCAAATTCACTTTGCGCATCTGCACATGATAACGAAGGTACATACCAAATATCAGGCACGTAGGTATGAAGGTGAAAAAGTTTTTCGAGTTACGAGGAGAAAATGGGAAATTCTGAGTCCGAAAGGGGGAGATAATCCATGATGGAGGTCGGATCAAAAATCCAAATTCACTTTGCGCATCTGCACATGATAACGAAGCTACATACCAAATATCAGGCACGTAGGTATGAAGGTGAAAAAGTTTTTTCGAGTTACGAGGAAAAAATGGGAAATTCTGAGTCCGAAAGGGGGAGATAATCCATGATGGAGGGTCGGATCAAAATTCCAAATTCACTTTGCGCATCTGCACATGATAACGAAGCTACATACCAAATATCAGGCGCGTAGGTATGAAGGTGAAAAAGTTTTTCAAGTTACGAGGAGAAAATGGGAAATTCTGAGTCCGAAAGGGGGAGATAATCCATGATGGAGGGTCGGATCAAAAATAACCAAATTCACTTTGCGCATCTGCACATGATAACGAAGCTACATACCAAATATCAGGCGCGTAGGTATGAAGGTGAAAAAGTTTTTCGAGTTACGAGGAAAAATGGGAAATTCTGAGTCCGAAAGGGGGAGATAATCCATGATGGAGGGTCGGATCAAAAATCCAAATTCACTTTGCGCATCTGCACATGATAACGAAGGTACATACCAAATATCAGGCACGTAGGTATGAAGGTGAAAAAGTTTTTTCGAGTTACGAGGAGAAAATGGGAAATTCTGAGTCCGAAAGGGGGAGATAATCCATGATGGAGGGTCGGATCAAAAATCCAAATTCACTTTGCGCATCTGCACATGATAACGAAGCTACATACCAAATATCAGGCGCGTAGGTATGAAGGTGAAAAAGTTTTTCGAGTTACGAGGAAAAATGGGAAATTCTGAGTCCGAAAGGGGGAGATAATCCATGATGGAGGGTCGGATCAAAAATCCAAATTCACTTTGCGCATCTGCACATGATAACGAAGGTACATACCAAATATCAGGCACGTAGGTATGAAGGTGTAAAAAGTTTTTCGAGTTACGAGGAGAAAATGGGAAATTCTGAGTCCGAAAGGGGAGATAATCCATGATGGAGGGTCGGATCAAAAATCCAAATTCACTTTGCGCATCTGCACATGATAACGAAGGTACATACCAAATATCAGGCACGTAGGTATGAAGGTGAAAAAGTTTTTCGAGTTACGAGGAGAAAATGGGAAATTCTGAGTCCGAAAGGGGGAGATAATCCATGATGGAGGGTCGGATCAAAAATCCAAATTCACTTTGCGCATCTGCACATGATAACGAAGCTACATACCAAATATCAGGCGCGTAGGTATGAAGGTGAAAAAGTTTTTCGAGTTACAAGAAACGTGACGGACGTACGGACGGACGTACGGACGTACGGACGTACGGACGGACGGACACCCGTGACGAAAACAATATACCCGTTTTTTTTTACAAAAAAAGTGGGTATAATAATTGTTTACAAGAAAACATTGTTAATGTGAAATTTACCGACTATCATAATTTTGCACTTACAAACATTTTAGTCGTACAAAGTTTAGTAAAATGGCCCCCAGTCTCGTAGCATGTGGGCCCTGTCTAACTCCTGACCCGATAGCAACTCATGCAGCATGATGAGGATTTATACTGTTTGTTAGAAGCTAACCCAAATTTTCTGTCTATAACGCTGGACGCCCAGCGCTACAAACAGAAAATCCTGGTTTGTTAGAAGCATGGTTGGTATTCATTCCATCGATTGAATGGTAAACAGTGCAGAGTCTAATCAGTCTGCATATATACACAGGCGGATCTGGGTCAATATTGGACGCAGAGGCGAAATACCACCATTTCAGTCATAAAATAAGAAACATGTGTTTCATTGATGGAATGGCGAACAGTGTATATCCTGATCAGACTGTGCGGATGCACAGGCTGATCTGGATCTACACTGATCGCAAAGCCCATAATCCCATTTCACCGGCCACATGTGGCTGTGACTGGAGACGTGGGGCTTATGGGATGTGTTACCAGTGTAGCTCCTCATCAAAGGCATTCGGCGTGTTTCGGATTTCATCGGTATAACTCTAGATCTATATATATATATATGAACCAGGCTTCTAACTTTGGTTGGACACGACCTCGGATCATAGCAAAATCACGCATTTAACATTAATTTTCTATGCTTTCTATGTATTTCTGTAGGATAACGATAATTCTCAAAATGATCATATGAACTTGCCACTACAATATTGACATTAGAGCCTTAAACACATTATTTCATTTGTTACGATAGGAGGCTTTGTCCGACCTAGGAAAAGGAGCTGTAATTTGATATTCTTTGCATAATTATGTTCTAACTATGCTATTTTAGCAAGATAACAATAATTCTCAAATGAACATGTGCACTTTCTGCCAAAATATTCACATTAGCGTTAATAAAATTGCGGAATTTGTTATGATAAGAGTTCGTGTCTGACCAAAGTTAGAAGCCTTGTTCATATATATATATAGAGTTATACCGATGAAAGCCGAAACACGCCGAATGCCTGTGCATCAAATAGCACACTCCTGTAGCTTGTTAACTTCATTGTCAGAAGCATGACAGGTATTCCAGTGATGGGAACAGTGCAGATCCTTATCAGACTGTGCGGATGCACAGGCTGATCTGGATCTACACTGGACCCAAATCCATAAGCCCAATTTCACTGCCACATATGTATTAATGGTGCAACTGGTTCACCCTGGTGCATTGAAAACCCAAGTTCTTCAGCGTCGGTTCAATTTACTTTGTTTACTTTGTTGATCTGCACTGTTTGCAAACACAAATATTGAGGTCTGTAGTGTTTCCAATTCATGCACCTATTAATGTTTTGCCCCACCCCTGGAGCACGGACATTTGTCAAAATCCCTGGGGTAGGAGGTGTTCCAGGCATCAAAAAATCCCCTATAGTCCCGGTATTTAAAATCTGAAATCTGGCCAAGTATATTTCCCGGGTGGCGGTCTCACTGGGCCTGTCAAAATTCCACCTGTTGGGAATCACCCAATGTGGAAAGTTCCCTATATGCGTGGCACCCCCTGGTGGTGCAAACAATTGATAGGTGCATCATTTGTACTGTGGATCACTACGTGCCTGCATGCAGCATTAATGTTGACCTATGAATCAAAATAGGCCAATACAAACCTCGACAAATGTGCAAATGCAAACTACCTGTCTGTTTCTCTTGCATGTTCTCACTTAATAGCGTACAAAGCATATAATGTTCCAAGACACTGACCATTAATTATTAATAGCCAATTAGTCTATTTAAAGAAATTCAAGGAAATGTTACGCCTAGGCCTGTGACAATCAGGATGTAAAATAAACCAGGAATCGTGAAGACATAGTTAACCAACTGTCTACAGCTGTAAAATCTAGAGTTCCAAGAGATAGTAACAGAGCTCCAGTTAAGATGCGTAATTTGACCAAATATTCAAGGTATTTTTCTTAGTTCTTCGCCAAAAATGGTAAGTTGGGAGTTCTTTAGAATCGCCTCAATGAGACGATTCTAAAGCACTCCCAACTTGCCATTTTTTGGTGTTTGTTTGTTGCCATTTTTTGGTGTTTGTTTGTTTGTTTATTAGTGTTTAACGGCCTATCAACAGCTAAGGTCATGTAAGGCCGGGCAAACGGGTTCGATCCCATTTTAACCTGCTGCATTGGGGGGAAAATCCCAAAATCAGAACGGAATATTTACATCAAGAACAAATATATTCAGCCCTGAAATTAGAATAATCTGACCTGGTGCCAGGTCCATACCACACCAAAGTCACTTGGCCCCTTCCCCTAAAATGAAGATTTACTTATATCGTAATACTCAATTAAAGGGTATAATCCAGATCATCAAAAACTTGGTTTCACATACAAAATGCCAAAGACGTAAAGTGAGGCCACCCAGGTTCTCCAGTCGGGATTCCAGTAAGGATTGGAAACCCGATCGTTAAATTACCCATCGCGTGCTCCCACCTGCCACCCACACCATTTTTTGGTGAAGAAATAACAAAATTGCCACCAAAGTTGATCAAATTACGCACCTTAACTGGAAGCTCTGTAGTAATTTCAGGAGGGGTTTAATTCCAGGAAAGAATCATTTCTGGGTGGGTGCGGGTTAATCCCATGAAATAGTCATATCAGCAGGGCTTCACCTATGAAAACAGTGGTGTATGTCATTGAACTATACAATAATGACGGTTCATTTTAATTGAACGGGTTAGTAGAAGGAGGGGGCTAAGTCCAATCATCTTTAACCCTTACAATGCTGAATTAATTTATGTTGTCTGCTGATTATTTTTTATTTTTCGATTTTTCTCATCAAAAACTTGGTTTCGCAACACTTTAGAATCATTTCCAATGGAAATGATTCTAAAATGCTGCCAAACCATGTTTTTACTGAGAGAAAAGACAAAATATGAATTATCAGCAGACGACTATTTTCGGTTCCCACATTCTAAGGGTTAATGTTTGAAACGACAATAGTATGATTCACTTAAATTTACAGTTTTATTAGCACATCTAGTTGACTGATATGTATATGACGAGTCTAACGGGATTGAAATATGTAATAATTTGAATACAATGGGCACTTTTAATTTTTAAAACTTAGCAATTTCGTGAAATCGGCTACTGACTGAGACACAACAGTGATCAGTGAAGAGCAAGCAGCCCTCATAATGCAGACTGATCTGGGGCTACACTGGTTGCAAACTCAACAAGTCCATTTCTGTTTGATGACACATGTATCATCAGCTACAGATGCTCTGTAAGGACATTGTGGTCGGCCATGCATCTTTATTCACATCATCCAATATTAATTAATCAATTAGAATACAGCAAACGTAAATTGTCATCTGCTGTTGTGATATTTTGTCTTCCTTCTCAATAACAACATGGTTTGACGGCACTTCGGAATCATTTTCATAGAAAATGATTCTAAAGTTCTGCCAAACTATAAAAACATGGTTGGACAGCACTTTGGAATCATTTTCATAGAAAACGATTCCAAAGTTCTGCCCAACTTTGCTTTTTATTGACAAAAAGACAAAATATAAAACACAGCAGATGACAATTTTCGGTTGCCGCCTTTTAACCCTTTCACCCCTAAATAACTGGAATGGATTTTGATGTCAATTTTCCAACCAATCCAATCATCACAAAAGGATTTTCAGACTAGTCGATATATGCAAACAGTATAGGTCAAGATGAGACCCAGGAGAATCTATGTCAGTTATTTAGGGGTGAAAGGGATAAATGCAACTTTAGAATAATTTACAATATGCTTTGACAGCACTTCAGAATCATTTCCATTGGAAATGATTCTGAAGTGCTGTCAAAACATGGTTTTATTGAGAAATAAGGCAAGATATAAAAGCAACATCAGACGACAATTGTTGTGTGTAGTGATCTAAGGGTTAGTCTCATCCGACAGACCAATGGGATGGAAATACTATGTATTTTGTATCGTATTTCTGAACACCTAAAAGTGACCTAGAAAATAAATTGAGGATGTACTAAGTATTTTTGATGCCTAAGGCAAGGTTTGAACCCACAACCTCCGGATTGGAAGTCAGGTGTTCTAACCCCTAGGCCACAATCCATCCTTGTCAATCAAGGAACATGTGTATTAAACATACTAGATGGCCGCGGCCTGCATGTCGTGCCTTGGGGCGAGGCATGGACACTAAAAAAACAGATATAGTATAACGAAAAACTTTAACCAAAAAACTTTTAACCAAAAACTTTAACCAGACACACGTACATACGTATGTACGTATGCCAAAGTTCTGACTATATCGCGCTTTCCGCAAGCGGGCGCGACAAAACTGCAAGTTATGAACTTTTTGATCGACCCACTGTACAAATGTACTACATGTACCTGTCTTTACAATATTGTAATTCATAGAAAATGTACTTAATGGTCGATATTTAACCCTTGGACCGTGACACACAACTATTGTCGTCTGCTGTTGCTTTTATATCTTGCCTTATTTCTCAATAAAAACATGGTTTGACAGCACTTCAGAATCATTTCCAATCATGTTGTAAATTATTCTAAAGTGCTGTCAAAGCATGTTTTTGATGATAAAAATGGAAAATAAACAGCAGACGACAAAAAATTAAGATAGCGGTGTAAGGGTTAAATCTAAACAGAACTATTTGGAAGCTACAGGTATATTTACTTTTTTGTCAGTTGTATAAATAAATTGATTTTACTTCTTTGTCAGTTGTATAAATATGTAAATTGATACATGTAATTTCACGCATGTTGAATCCTGTCACAAAGGTTTTAAATACAAGGTTAAAGAAAGTTCAGATTAATATCAATCAATTTAACTCTATTAACAATGATGAATACAATTTCATATCAAATGTCGTCTGCATGTTTATTTCTATTTTTCGTCTTTCTCATCAAAAACATGCTTTGTCAGGATTTGAGAATCATTTACATTGTAAATGATTCTAAACTGTTGTAAAATCATTTTTAATCGAGAAAGAAGACAAAATATAAAGCAACAGCACACAACAATTTCAGTCTTCCGCATTCCAAGGATGATCAGTAGCCTATTTCATCAACATTGCAAAGTATACTTTACTAGCAAAGTATACTTTGAGGGAGTAATCATTTATTTTTCCTGAAATGCATTATTTCATATAGAACTAACAAATGCATATATTTGATGATTAAAAGTATGCAGAATTATTATACTGAATTTATTACATTATCACAGCCAAAATGGCTGTGATAATGTAATAAATTCAGTATAATAAAAATTAATAAATTTATCATAAAATTGAAAATTTCTCCCTCAAAGTATACTTTGCTACTAAAGTATACTTTGCAATGTTGATGAAATAGGCTACTGCTTGTTTTTGTTACTATCACTATATAAACACATGCCTGAAATGACTTTGATGGGTAGCTGATTAATAGTATTACACTATGGAGCTCCCGCAAGAAAAATGTAAGATAAACAGCACAGAACAAAATTGAATTAAGAATTTTAAGGATTAATGACATGCAAGCTGTATAATACGGAGCCCCGCAGGGGACGTAGAATTCTTTTTTTTATTAATTCGTTCCCACGATATAACAATTTGTTCCCTCGAATTAACAATTAGTTCCCGCGAAATGACAATTTGTTCCCTTTAATTAACAATTCGTTCTCATGATATAAGAATTCGTTCCCGTGGGAACGAATTGTTATTTCGTGGGAACGAATTGTTAAATTGAGGGAACCAATTGTTAAATTGAGGGAATCAATTGTTAAATTGAGGGAACAAATTATCATTTTGTGGGAACGAATTAATAAAAAAAAGAATTCTACGTCCCCTGCGGGGCTCCGTATTATACAGCTTGCATGTCATTAATCCTTAAAATTCTTAATTCAATTTTATTCTCTGCTGCTTATCTTCCATTTTTCTTGATGAAAACATGTTGTGCGATTGTCTTGTATGCTATCAAATCACGCTTTTGGCTAGGAAGCATGTTAAACAATACACTGGTTGACTTGTATGTATTAACCCTTTCACCCCTAAGTAACTGTGATGTTAATATTGCAACCAATCCAATCGTCACAAAATTAATATTCAGACTAGTCCATTTATGAAAAGGGCGTGTTTTTGTTCTCAAATATATGAAAGTTACTTGCAAAAAGTGCAGATCCTGCTCAGGATCTACACTGTTCGCCGATACCACTATACAGGCCTGTGGTGTTGAAAAGGTAAGATAACACGCCTATTCTATGATGAATTGGTGTACTAAAAATATACCAAATACACAATGTACATCAGTTGACTGGCATTCATGTGAATAATTTGTGGACTTCACATGTATATATTTGATGTTTGGGTTATTATTTTTTTTAACTAAAATCAGGTTTCTCACGACAATACTGCTAAATGTATATGAATACAATTCACCTAGCCACACAATATGTTCAGGGGTGGAAAATATCGGCACAGACTGATCAGGGCCTACACTGGTGGCCATTTAGTCAATCTAGCCTCATGTCAGGGATTATTTTAGCTACCATGCCTCCCGGGGCCTTATATAGGCCCCTTCCCCAATCCTAGGGCCTTATATAGGCCCCTTCCCCAACCCTAGGGCCTTATATAGGCCCCTTCCCCAACCCTATGGCCTTATATAGGCCCCTTCACCAACCCTAGGGGCCTTATATAGGCCCCTTCACCAACCCTATGGCCTTATATAGGCCCCTTCCTTAACCCTAGGGGCCTTATATAGACCCCTTCACCAACCCTAGGGGCCTTATATAGGCCCCTTCACCAACCCTAGGGCCTATAGGCCCCAACCTAGGGCCTTATATAGGCCCCTTCCCAACCCGAGGGCCATATAGGCGCCCCTTACCCCAACCCTAGGGCCTTATATAGGCCCCTTCCCCAACCCTAGGGCCTTATATAGGCCCCTTCCCTAACCCTAGGGCCTTATATAGGCCCCTTCACCAACCCTAGGGGCCTTATATAGGCCCCTTCCCCAACCCTAGGGCCTTATATAGGCCCCTTCCCTAACCCTAGGGCCTTATATAGGCCCCTTCCCCAACCCTAGGACCTTATATAGGCCCCTTCCCTAACCCTAGGGCCTTATATAGGCCCCTTCACCAACCCTAGGGCCTTATATAGGCCCCTTCCCCAACCCTAGGGCCTTATATAGGCCCCTTCACCAACCCTAGGGCCTTATATAGGCCCCTTCCCCAACCCGAGGGCCTTATATAGGCCCCTTCCCCAACCCTAGGGCCTTATATAGACCCCTTCCCCAACCCTAGGGCCTTATATAGGCCCCTTCCCTAACCCTAGGGCCTTATATAGGCCCCTTCACCAACCCTAGGGGCCTTATATAGGCCCCTTCCCCAACCCTAGGGCCTTATATAGGCCCCTTCCCTAACCCTAGGGCCTTATATAGGCCCCTTCCCCAACCCTAGGACCTTATATAGGCCCCTTCCCTAACCCTAGGGCCTTATATAGGCCCCTTCACCACCTAGGGCCTATATAGGCCCCTTCCCACCCAACCCTAGGGCCTTATATAGGCCCCTTCCCCAACCCTAGGGCCTTATATAGGCCCCTTCACCAACCCTAGGGCCTTATATAGGCCACTTCCCTAACCCTAGGGCCTTATATAGGCCCCTTCCATAACCCTAGGGCCTTATATAGGCCCCTTCCCTAACCCTATGGCCTTATATAGGCCCCTTTCCTAACCCTAGGGCCTTATATAGGCCCCTTCCCCAACCCTAGGGCCTTATATAGGCCCCTTCCCCAACCCTAGGGCCTTATATAGGTCCCTTCACCAACCCTAGGGCCTTATATAGGCCCCTTCCCCAACCCTAGGGCCTTATATAGGCCCCTTCAGCAACCCTAGGGCCTTATATAGACCCCTTCCCCAACCCTAGGGCCTTATATAGACCCCTTCCCCAACCCTAGGGGCCTTATATAGGCCCCTTCCCCAACCCTAGGGGCCTTATATAGGCCCCTTCCACAACCCTAGGGGCCTTATATAGGCCCCTTCCCCAACCCTAGGGGCCTTATATAGGCCCCTTCCCCAACCCTAAGGGCCTTATATAGACCCCTTCCCCAACCCTAGGGGCCTTATATAGGCTCCTTCCCCAACCCTAGGGCCTTTTATTTTTCTCAAAATGTAAAATAAATTCCCAATTGAAAAGTAAAAAAAAGTGTCATCACAAATATAATGGTCATAAACTTGATAGCCGACTCAAGAAAATGCAGTTGAAAGAATCTCAATTCAGTTGCAACTCACTTGCAAGGATGTCACATTTCCCAATTTACCAGATTCACGCGAAATATGAAGCAGATCTGTGTAAAGAAACAGAAATTATAAGACATTTAATCGAGCGTTAAGGTTCGGGACGGACGGGTGGACGGACGGGCACGGGCAGGCGCGAGGGCGGGTGGGCAGGGCGGGCGGGCGGGCGGGCGGACGGGTTGCGGACGGGCGGACGGGCAGACGGGCGGTTATTATCTGTATTTTCTTATGTGCAATGATCATACTTTATAATCTGTCGAAAATATTATTTGTTCAAGTGACGCATTTAGTTAGTATAAATAATTAAAAAATATCATGCCTCATTTGCATATGAAAATAGCCTGATACAACTGCGTGTCACTATCAGTAAAATAAATATTACTAAATGGTTATATCTGTATAGCGGGCACATGCAATTTTTAGAATTTGTGGAATAGTGACACAATTATAGACTTATTTAATTCCTATAAAGAACAGTTTGTGCCTACTGAGTGGGCATGTACCTTTAAAGGTACTGCATCTCAGATATATGGTAAAGACGCCAGTTTTCGGGGTAGTCGGGAGTTTCAGGGTATTCACATATTTTGTAATTTATAGACATGTGTGCAGCCGCAATGTGCTTTACGTCAGGTGATTAAAATAAGCATAACTTTACGTACATTAAGTTCTTTAAAAATGCCACCAAATCAAGTGTTTGGACTAAATACTGGTAACTTTTGCCATTTAGGTCATTTTTTTCACGAACCTACCGTGATTTTCTGCGTCCGCCATTAATATGCTCTTTAATATTGTTAAAATCATTAACAATCAAAAAGTTTCAAATTTTCCTTCACTGTGCCTCATTCATCTGCGAGATGATCAACAGTCAATGAAAACTCGGGACGAATTAGCAGATTTATTGACACTTTCGGGATATACCCCTAAAACACCAACCATAAGTCAAGATTCAAGATGGCTGACTCCTGTGTTGCTAAACGTGCTAACCCGAATTGTAATCTAACAACAATCTTATTTTGAAGGGAAGAAATTGAAAGAAATGTTTACCATTGGATTGATCTGACAAGTTGGCTCATATGTTATGTTTTATAACAACCGCTACTTGATGAACTTGTTAATACCCCGAAAACTGGACCCACCATCATACAATATGTGGTTTTTCATTTCATGCACGGTAAATCACCTACTGTCTGTTCCATGTTTTGCTGCCTACGAACATTTGGCCATTTATTAAACACATTAAATTTAAAAGATATTTAAAAGTAAGTAATTTTCCATCAATAACAAAAAAGTCAAACTCCCCAAAAAAACTATTTCATGAAATTCCATCAAATATTGATTTTATTGCGAAAAAACGATTTTCCTATGGGAATTTAACATGGGGAGTCAATTTCCAAAACTTTTCGTTTTTTGATCCTAAAGGATCAAAAAATGAAATAAATTGGAAATGGACTCCGAAACCTGGCGAGATAGCTTGAAAATGATGTAACTAAGAAAACGAAAGATTTGAAAATCGGTCCACAAAAAAAAAAATATTTAAAAAAAATCTATTTTTAGTTAAATTACCATAGGAAAATCGTTTTTTCGCAATAAAATCAATATTTGATGGAATTTCATAAAATAATTTTTTTTGGGGAGGCTGACTTTTGTTATTGATGAAAAAGTTCTTACTTTTAAATATTTTTTAGATTTAATGTGTTTAATAGCAAAAAGTTTGTCGGCAGCAAAACGTGGAACAGACAGTATATCAATCAATTTCACCATTTTATATCAATCAATTGCACCATTTTATATGAAGAAATTGTTAAAAGCATGCATTATATTCAAGTACATTCAGAAACTGTGATATACTGGGGAGATACATTTTGTACCAATCCCCAATTTGTTTCTCTAGGTCACTTTTAGGTACCAGTATAACTGGGTTCAGAAATAAGATATAAATCTACAATTAACCCTTAGACCACTATCTTAATTTTGTTGTTGTCTGCTGTTTATTTTCCATTTTCATCATCAAAAACATGCTTTGACAGCACTTTAGAATAATTTACAACATGCTTTGACAGCACTTTAGAATCATTTCCATTGAAAATGATTCTGAAGTGCTGTCAATCCATGTTTTTATTGAGAAATAAGGCAAAATAAAAAAACAACAGCAGACGGCAATTGTTGTGGTTTGAGGTCTAAGGGTTAATCTGAGACCATGTGATTTTAAGATATGAATATTCTGCCAACCTCCTGAAAAAGATAATCTACTTATATTGGTGTAAATGTAGCAAGGGGTAGCAATGAATTTGACCGTAACATGATCATGGGCATGTGCTAAAGTAAACATCATAAAAACCGTCAGAGAAGTTCATGCTTAAAACACGAAAAAGGTCAAGGTTGAAGAAACTTTTTGACATAAAAAAATGGCTAAGTGCATTGAAGAAATATGTCAAGTAATATGAAAGTCATAGCAGGACAAGGAAGCTTGTACAAAGTTTTTGACGCATGAGTGTTTCAGCAAAATTTGAAAGTAAAAAAGGTCAAGGTCATGTGAATTGGCGGCATGAGTATGTTCCTAAGGCTTACATATATCAAGTGTCCAAATATTGAAGCAATCCGTAAAGTAATATTAAAGTTATAGCAAGATGACGAAGCTTGTACAAAGTTTTTGACATTTTGGACGATGACGACGCGGACGACGACGACGGAAAAAGCAGGCGCGACAAAAAACTATATATTCAGCCCTGAAATCAGAATAATCCTGATCTGATGCCAGGTCCTTGCCACACAAGAATCACTTGGCCCCCTCCCAGAAGCAGTAGGATAAGTAATCAGCTTACTACTTTTATAATGGGCAATAACCCAATTCAACTCCCAGGTAACAAAAGAGCCAAAGATAAAAACGTACCTGAGGGCCAAACCAGGCAAATCGTGATACCTACCGTTAATTTACGTTGTCGGGTAGAAATGAGACATATGGCTATATACATATATTTAGTGTTAATGGCATAATTCATGTTCAAAGGGACAGTTCGTCAGCATATGTATGGCTGTGACTGAAGAAATGGGGCTTATGGGATTTCAGACCAGTGTAGCTCCTGATTTATAGCACACTCTTGTAATCTGGTAATGATCTATATTGCTTGTTACAAGCATGACATGTGCTTCATTGATGGAATGGCAAACAATGCAGATCCTGATTAGACTGTGTAGATCTGAATCTACACTGGTTGTAAAACCAATAAGCTGCCCCATTTCTCCAGTCACAGCCATATATGTGATAAGGCACATACTTCCATGGAGATACAAAAATACAATCTGCAGGTTCGCCTGTACTTCAACAATCAACGTGTGATATTGATTTCGCTTTTCAATTATCACCTGTGATAATTATTAAGGAAGTCTTTTAAGGGTAGTTCTAAGGCACCGGTAGTTACCATAATGGCTACTTTACAGGAGAACTTTAAATGATAGAATATTATGTGGATGTGACTGGAGAAATGTTTTGCATCCACACAGTCTGATCAGGAACTGCACTGTTCGTCATTCCATCAATGAAACACCCGTCATGCTTCTAGTAAGCAGGATAGATCATTATCATGCTACATCAGGAGCTACGCTTGTCATAAATCCCTAAAAACCACATTTCTCCAGTCACAGCCGTATATGTGACTGATATGAGAAATGGGGCTTGTGACCTATGAGATCATTGTAGCCCAGATATAACTGCCCAGATGTGCCAATTCCTACAAGTTACCTAGCCTTGCCCGATAACTAGCTTAGTATTATCTAGATGTACCCCGCAGGGGACATGGATTATTAATTTGTTCCCACGAAATAACAATTCGTTCCCTCAATTTAACAATTTGTTCCCACAATATAACAATTTGTTTCCTAGAATTAACAAATCGTTCCCACAAAATGAAAATTTGTTCCCTCAATTTAAAACTTTGTTCCTTGAATTAACAATTCGTTCCCACGATATAACAATTCGTTCCCACAAATTAACAATTTGTTCCCGTGGGAACGAATTGTTATTTCATGGGAACGAATTGTTAAAATGAGGGAACAAATTGTTAATTCATGGGAACAAATTGTGAAATTGATAGAACAAATTGTTATTTCGTGGGAACGAATTGTTATTTCGTGGGAAAGAATTAATAAAAAAAAGAATTCTACGTCCCCTGCGGGGCTCCGTACACTCCAGCTGAGGAAGTTAGCAAATACATGTTTATGTTTTACAATACCACATAATGAATGGACTTGGTACTTTCATAAAATGAGACACGCTATGTGATTTTGTACCTAGGAACATGTCTGATATAGCGGTTTTAAAGATATTATAGGAATGAATGGCCTTTTTGTGGAATTTATCGGGGTATAAACTTGGAAAAGTCGCGGGAATACTGGATGAAGGCCGGAAGGCCTCGTCCAGTATTCCCGTGACTTTTCCAAGTTTATATCCCCGATAAATTCCACAAAAATGCCATTCATTCCTTATAATTCCAGCATTTGAAATCAATTCATCAAGAAAATGTGTTTATTTTCCGTTTTCTTAAGAATTATTTTAACTGTGCCTCACGGTTACGGAAAGTAGTTCGGCGTGGAGTTTACTGGGATATAAATTTTGGACAGAGACTTGGTACGGGCCAATCAAATGTTAGGGAATTGTGTAAATATTTTTGTGCTGGAATTATAGAGTTCTTAACAAAAACTTTAACCTCGGACGCACGTATGTACAATGTACCGACGTACGCCAATGTGCCGACTATATTCGCACTGCTCGCAAGCGGGCGCGACAAAAATGTGTTTCCACAACCATGTGAAGGTATAAAAGATCAAGGTCATGTTAATGGTGGCATCAGTGTGTTCCAAATGCTTACATGTATCAAGTTTCCAAATATTGAAGCAATCTATCAAGTAACGTTAATGTTACACAATGATGAAGTAACTTGTACAAACTTTTTGACGCAGAAAATGGCTGTGTTTCCGCAAAAATGTGAAGATACAAAAGGTTAAGGTCACGTTAAGGGGGCATGAGTGTGTTCCAAATGCTCACATGTATCAAGTGTCCAAATATTGAAGCAATACATCAAGTAATATTAAAGTTATACCATGATGAAGCTTGTACAAACATTTGTTGACGCAGACGACGACGCGGACGACAATAACGACGAAGGAAAAACCGGCGACTATAGTCGTGCTTTCTGACAAAAAGAGGCATATCGAGCCTGTGCCCAGTGTAGCCCAAGATCAGCTTGTGCATCCAAGCTATTCGCTGGTGTGTTTCGGAAATGTTCTATAACAAACAGTTTAGATCTGTGTTGTTCTGTACAAATTATCAAAAGCTACGCTGGTAAAAAAGCCAAGTATGCCCATTTTCTCCTGGTCACACATACAGCACATATTCAACGAACGTCTGGTAACCATAATGTTTGCCGGATGTGGAACTAATGAAGTAGCCAAGCATGGCATGAATATTATTGCCATATTTAGAAGTAGTACTGTATGTATGGATCGAATATAACCAATACCTTGTTCATGATTCACAGGGGCAACTTAGCATTTGCAAACTACTTGGACTAAGATCAGCCACCCCATTTGTGCAGTCAGATATGGATGTTCACCGTTTATTAGATGCAAAATTTCACTAACGCAGATCATGTATACCGGTAAATGTATATTTCAAACATGTACTGATAAGAAATCAATATCCGAATTCACAAATGTCTAGGCTGCTTTGCAAAAAAAGTTGAGCTCCGGGTCACTGGAAATGTCAAGGTGAAGTGACTGTATTGAATTTTCTCATACAATACTTAAATTGTGGCTGTGACAGCAGGAATGGGGCTTATGGGATTTGTGACCAGTGTAGCTCCTAACCAAATAACACACTCCTGTAGAATGATAACTATACATATACCTTGGTGGCAGCTTGATCTACACCAATGCTCCAGATAAGGAATCAGTAATTGAGTATTGTCACTTCATCATTTCTGAAGCAATTGGGTTATTTCAAAATTTTAATTGGGTAAAATAAAATCATACTACTGTTTACACATCAACAGACAGCAATTGTTGAATAGTTTGCATCGAAATGAAAACATGTCTTGGTGTTTCATTAGAATTGTCTCCTTGGTAAATAAGAAAAATCTATTTATTGTTTTCTGCAGCATGATAAAGGTACCATCATTTTTTTAGTGCTTTTTGATACTCGCTAGTTCTGATTTCAATTGGGGTTTTGGCAATTTTAATTGGGTATTTAATCAAATGCGCAGCTTATCAGGAGCTCTGTCTACACAGGTCGCAAAACCCATACATCCTATTTCTCCAGTCACAGCCACGATTAAACAATTACATTCTAAGGATACACCAGTCTCAAGGTGTATGATCACATGGTTTTGTTTGTTTGTTTATTGGTGTTTAACGGCCTATCAACAGCTAAGGTCATGTAAGGCCGGGCAAACAGGTTCGATCCCGTTTTAACCTGCTGCATTGGGGGGAAAATCCCAAAATCAGAACGGAATATTTACATCGAGATACAACATATTCAGCCCTGAAATTAGAATAACCTGACCTGGTGCCAGGTCCATACTGCACCAAAGTCACTTGGCCCCTTCCCCTATTTAAAAGTAATACCGGTAGGATTACTCTTATAAGGGGTATAACCAGATTCAACTGTCACATACAAAATGCCAAAGACGTATGTCATAATGTGAGGGCCAAACCAGGTCTCAGTCGGGATTCCGGTAAGGATGAACCCTGATCGTTAAATTACCCATCGCATGCTCCCACCTGCCACCCACCTTGATCACATGGTACTAACAACAACAACAGTGGCTGAAAGTGTTGAAATATCGCCCACTTCAAAGTAAGCATTATTTTATATTTTCCTTAATATGCAACGGATTTTGATTAAATATGGCGCAGGAAACGCGTCTTCATGAGCTGCATTTGGTGGTCTAGGGAGATTGGCACAGACGTATGTCCTTTTTGCGAAGAATCGATTCTTCGCAAAAACGACAGAAGTTTGGGCGAAAATACAGACCACCGAATGCAGCTGAACAAGACGCATTTGATGCGCCATATTTCATCAAAATCCGATATGTGATAAGGACACTATAAAAGAATACGTACTTTGAATCGGTACTTGTTGTTGTTGTTAGTACCACGTGATCATACACCTTGAGTCTATTGGTAAAAAGATTCTACATATTTTCTGTATTTGCAGTGATAAATAAATGTGGTGACCAGCTACTGAACCATCTCATTCAGATGCATGGATGGGGAAAATATATTGTGAGAAACATGCCCATTAAGTTTCAATCCAAAGAAGTTAAAGGGAATGGAGAAACGTGCACGCATCAACTGAATGTGATGTATTAAAAGTTATTTGACCTCGAACCAGGAGGCTGAAAATATGAATGATGTCAAACATGTACATGAAGTTTGAAGCATGGGATAATAATAATGATATTTTGAGCTTTTGGTGGCCATTTTGGATGATGTAATCATCCGATTTTGACAAACATGCACCAGAGTGATCGTCTCTTCAGTACAATCAATTTGCTATACGACACAACATTCGGTCAAAAATGAAATTTAACCCCTATTTGATCCCCGGTCCGCCTTTTTTCGACCACAGGGCCCACATTTTAACTAATCTGACAAGAACACTGTATATCGATCAATCACCATCATCTCAACCCAGTTTCATTAAAACCAGTCTGGTAGTTCATTAGAAGATGTCATTTGAAGAATCTGGCCGTCTTTTCTACGGTGGCCATCTTGGGCTATGCGACAACCTCCATTTTAACAAATTGTTATTTTTAGAACTGGTGGAATAGTGACACAATTATACACTTATTTAATTCCTATAAAGAACATTTTGTGCCTACTGAGTGGGCATGTACTTTTTTAAGATGGTGGAGCATAAATATGGCCGCCACAAGGAGATAACTCTTCGAAAATCAATAAGGTGATTCCTCTTGTCATGATAAATATGCATACTAAATTTGGTTACACATCAAGTAGAATTTGCCTTATCGCGACAACATGACACTGTGTGCACTGACCACCATCGACGAAAGCTTGAATACATAATATGTCCAGTTTTTACACTCTCACCTGCAACCTGATCTATATTTAATAGTTATAGTTCACATATTGAATTTTTCTCTTAGCGAGCGAGAAATTAGTTTATTAAAAATTCAATATGTGAACTATAACTTAACGTATTGTTTGCCACGTCCCATCGCATGCTCATGTTACGTTTGAACGGAGCGCCAACCCTACACGCTTTCAAATCCTGATCCTATACGTGATTGGCGGTTTACAACAAGTCGATCATGCGCACGAGGTGACATGGTTCGCGTCACAGGAAATTACGTCAACACGGCAGTGCATCTGTTTTTAAATATGATTAATGATTAATTTAATATACAGGGATCCTCTAGATTATCGGACAAAAATGGCAGTGTTTTTACGATATTTTTCTTAAAATAGCAGCTACGGGCATCGATTTTTCATAGAACAATCCTCGGTTCTTGCTTTCTCAGCGCATGTAAACTATTTAGCAAAATGCGCCATCTTTCTCACATAAAATTGGGTAAGATCATCAGACGTAACATTGCCCCAAAATTAACATTGACAATCAGTTATCCGGACAAACGTATACTCGTCTTATAACTTCTATTCTCACATTGAAATCATAAGTTTATCGCCTGTAAACCAGTGTAAACAGCATTGTGTAGTTCTGCAGAAAAAACAATCACCATTCCCTTCTTGGAAAACAACGTATTTATAGAATTTATTGTATTTATAGAACAACTCCGAAATGACGTAATGGGTGCGTTCGATTGCAAGCCCCCGCGAGACTTTTGACGTTGTAAACAACTTGTGAGCAGATTTGAGGAATATTTTCAGCAAATCTTACTAAAATGTTTACCTTGGCAATATATTCTCACATTGGCATGGAAACAGCAAGCACCTGCGTGACTTAGATGTATCTGTATCTGATCAAACGAATGCGCTTAATTAACAGGTATTTTCATTTGTCCGATAAACTGATTGTCCGGATAACTGGTATGACCCCTGTATGGCACAGGGTGAAGTAACGGACCGAGGTCTATAAATACATTAAATATGCCTAAAAGCATAAATAAATGAAGAAAAAAAAAAAATTTACCCCTTCCATCTAACCATCCTATAATGATTAGATGGAAGGGGTAAATTTTTTTATTTTTTTTTCTTCATTTATTTATGCTTTTAGGCATATTTAATGTATTTATAGACCTCGGTCCGTTACTTCACCCTGTGCTGTATGGTATATTGATAAAAGCATCGCAATATGGGATTAATTAAGACGAAAGGCTGTGCTTTCATTGGTCGAGAAACTAGGGCAAACAATAACCACCATTCGGGCATAGCAGGTGTTTCACTAAAGGAAATGGGGTTTAACGTCCCAGCAATAGCTAAGGTCATATAGGAACGGGACTATAGTTTAAAGTCTCATCCGACAGACCAGTGGGATGGAAGTAATTTTTAATGCCCGAGGGTAGGTTTGGAACTTGCAACCTTCAGTATTGAAGTCCTGTGTTCTACCACTGAGACACAGCCCATCCCTTCACTGAAGGAATGGTGAATAGTATCGATCCCTGATCAGACTGTGCTAATGTGCAAGCTGATATGGGTTACGCTGGTCGCAAAGGCCACAGGCACAGTCACATGTCAAGCAGTTTTTACATCATACCTCGAGAATGTAAGTCCATCCCTTTTCGTTGAACAGATCTTTACCGAAGTGAAGCTCATATATCTCTTTGGCTTCCTGTATCTTTTCCTTCGTAATAACTTGCCCACACATCCATCGCTTCAGGATGTACTGCAGACCGAAGAAGACGGTTGATGCAAACTTGCCGCCGCGACTCTCGAAGTAGGAATAAACGGTGGTTGTGTTTGGCGGATACTGCATATGATGAGTAACCTGTCAAACGATAGTAAAGATACAGTGCAATGTTGTGCTTAAACCAGAGCTCCAGTTAAGATGCGTAAGAACCAAATATTCGAGGTATTTTTCTTCGTTCTTCACCCAAAATGGCAAATTGGGAGTTCTTTAGAATCGTCTCAATGAGACGATTCTAAAGCACTCCCAGCTTGCCATTTTTGGTGAAGAAATAACAAAATTACCCCCAAAGTTGATCAAATTATGCATCTTAACTGGAGCTCTGTTAAACCTAAAGATTCAGGCCCGTTCCCCCATTCTAAGTGAATGGGCAACTATTTTATCAGTGAACTAGAAAATGTGCCCCACATATCGCTTTGATAAACAAGGCAAAATTAAAAAAGTCCAAAACGGGGAGATAATCAATGGCTCAGTGTCAAAGTAAATTTAGAAATTCATGCAACTACACACCATAAAGAAGCTACATACCAAGCAACAAGCCTCCAGCAATTACGGTTTAGAAGTGTTACAAGTTACAAGGCAAAATCGTGAAACTATAAGTTGAAAATGGGGAGATAATCCATGACCTGGGGGTCGAATAAAAAAATTGAAATGAACTCTCCACATCTCCTCATCATAAGGAAGCTATATACTAAGTTCAGGTCTGTAGCTAGTACGGTTTGAAAGTTTTAGGAGTTACAAGACAAAATTGCCAAATTCTAACTCCAAAAGGGGGAGATAATCCATTATCTAGGGGTCGAATCGAAATAAACGTTACGCATCTACTCATCATGAGGAAGCTACATAGTAAGTGTCAGGTCTGTAGCTAATACAGTTTAAAAATGTTACGACTTACAAGGCAAAATTGTGAAATTATAAGTCCAAAAGGGGCAGATAATCTATGGCTCAGTGTCAAATCAAATATAGAAATTCACTTTGCGCATCTAAACACCATAAAGAAGCTACATACCAAGCATCAAGCCTCCAGCTATTACGGTTTAGGAGTTTTCCAAGTTACAAGTCGAAAATGGGGAGATAATCCATTACACGGGGGTCAAATCAAAAATCGAAATAAACTTTGCGCATCTACTCATCATAAGGAAGCTACATACCAAGTTTCAGGTCAGTAGCTAGTATGGTTTAAAAGTTTTACGAGATACAAGGCAAAATTTACAAATTCTCAGTCGAAAAGAGGGAGACAATCCATGACCCGGGTCGAATCAAGTCAAAACTAGAAATGGGTTCATAGAACACAGATGCCCCACATATCACTTTGATAGTAAACAAGGCAAAATTCCAAGTCCAAAAGAGGCAGATATTAAATGTATGACTCGGTGTCAAAGCAAAAACAGCTCATCCCCCCAACCCCCTGCTCCCAGCAAAAAAAAAAAATCTACAATACTCGAATAGTTGGGACGACTGTTTTCGTGGCCTAGGTGTCATCAAATCGCATCTGCGGCGATCTGGCATTTCAAAATTTCCGACCCCCCCCCCGACTTTACGATGCGAGCGCGAGTACGCCACCTTGTAATTAGACTAACATGCCATGTCTCTATATCATGTTTAACTTCTATTTTTCATTATCTGACTTTTATCATTTATTATTTACTTTGCTATAGATAGTAACGGTAGAGCCATAGTGCTATGTCTATAGTCACGACCCAACTTAATTGATTGGGTCAGTGATGTTCTTGATTAGGTCTTCTACTACCATTGTGCATATAAATTTGGCAATAAAGTCAGAATCCCAGTGTCAGGGCAGTTGTTGTTATTTCTTCATGGCTTGAACTATCTGGGTCCCTACTTTCCGTTTCCCTTCACCAAGTCAAATAGTATTATCAATTAATATTATTACTAACAAACGAATAAACCATGATTAATAAGGAAATTAATTCCTAATGAGAAAACAAATTTCTAAATCACCGGTAAATTTTCTGTGACAATTCTTACAATTAATGAATGACACATTACTGAGCCTTATGAAAGTGCTGACATAGTACTCAAATAATGAAATATTGAACATGGTTTTTCCTGAAAATAACAATTTATTTCTAAATATCACAAGAAGATTATGATTTTAGTCTAAGCATCGGTTATAAAACAATATAACCCGTGTGTTGTCATCAGCTACAGACAAAATACAAGCCAAGTTACCTTGTATGAATCGGTTACCAGCAGCAAATTATCGGTTCCTCCTGCATGATACGCCATCTTGAACGCTAGATTGCAAGGTGCGTGTGACGTCATAGCAACCTAAAGTTAATTGAGGGTCGTCTCGAAATTACCAGGAAGGCGTGTTATTACGGAAGCCCGGCCATTAGTAGATTTGTATTGTAGATAGTTGTAGTACCTGTGTACTAGTACACAAACACGCCCATCATATATTTCATATATATTTCTTCATCTCGTTGTGCTAAACATGTATACTAATTTAGGCAGAGATAGAAAAGTAGAATGTAAAGTAGAAATGATAGGGAATTGGATACAATAATGTAGAAAAAAATGGCTAAGTTAAAAGGGTGATATTTTAGTAAAAAAATATGTTTTCGGCATAAAAACACCAAGGTGCACATCTTCAATATGTGTAGAAGATGTGTGTATAGTTTCAGAACGATCCACTAAACGGTTTCGGAGGAGTTGTGTACACAGACTCTGTACCGTTTATAGAATTGTATAGAAAAATGTATAAAGAATGACTAAGTTAAAAAGGCGATATTTTTGTTAAAAAAATAATTTTCGGCATAAAAACATCAAGGTGCACATCTTCAATATGTGTAGAAGATGTGTGTATAGTTTCAGAACGATCGACTGAACGGTTTCGGAGGAGTTGTGTACACAAACTCTGTACCGTATATAGAATTGTATAGAAAAATGAAGAAAAAATGGCTAAGTTAAAAAGGTTATTTTTGTTAAAAAATATTTTTTCGGCATAAAAACACCAAGGTGCACATCTTCAATATGTGTAGAAGACGTGTGTATAGTTTCAGAACGATCGACTGAACGGTTTCGGAGGAGTTGTGTACACAAACTTTGTACCGTATATAGAATTGTATAGAAAACTGTAGAAAAAATGGCTAAGTTACAAAAAGTTACAGAACGGTTTCGGAGGAGTTGTGTACACGAACTATGCACTTTTTCTGTTAGCCGCCCGCCCAGCGGTAAAACATAATACTTACCGTTTTTTAAAAAACGGTCGTATACAAAGGGAGAGTGCACAAGTAAGAAAGTAGTGGAGTGGAATGTACAGGTGATATATATAGTGTTATATAGGTTAAGAGATCGATTAGATCAAAGTGATATTAAAAAGCGATAAAAACAGTGGTTCCAAATTAAGGGCTGTATACTTAGTGGAGTATATCTTACCGACTCACTTTTTAAAGGAGTCAATGGATGGTAACATAACAATGTTATGTGGGAGTCTATTCCACTCCACAACAGCCAGGTGGAAAGAATGAAAATTTGTAATAGTCTGCAGTGGCCTGTATCTGTCTATATGCGAGGGGTGAGACTGTCGAGTCGGTCTTATCGGGTGCTGGACCGGAGTTGTGGTGACAGTGTAACGGCAACAAGCTCATGGATAATCTTATAAAAAAAGACATAGTCGAGCATCTGCTCGCCTATTTTCGAGAGTGCGCCATCCCAGTGCACACAGCATGAGTGAGACACTCGCGTATGTGGAGTAGTTATATTTGTGGCCCATCTTGCTGCTCTATATGCTGCTGTTTCCAGTTTATGGATGTTTTTCTTAGTGTATGGACTCCATATACAGGGGATGCATATTCCAGTATTGGACGGACAAGTGACTTATAAGCAGTTTGATGTATGTATACCCTGGTGTTTAGGTTTAATGTTCCTTTTAATGAAACCTAATGCCTTATTTGCAGATGTGGTAATTACCTTATCAATGTGATGGTTAAATGATAGGTCTTCACTAATATCAACACCAATTAAGGTACCTGGAGTGCTTGACTGCTTCAAGCACCTGTCCGTGCAATGTATATGTGGTTGGCATAGAAGAACGGGCTTTGGTGATGTGTATTACGTTACACTTACCTGAATTGAACTCCATATCCCACTGAAGCTTCCACTGATGGAGTCGATCAAGGTCATTTTGCAGTGCTAGTGAGTCTACTTCGCGAGAAATGGCAAGATATGCAGCAATGTCATCGGCAAACAAGCGCACTTTGGAGGCAATGTCTTGAGGCAGGTCATTTACATATAATAAGAAGAGAATATAGGACCGAGAACTGATCCTTGTGGTACGCCAGAAGTTACTGGGACTGAATCCGATGCAACGTTCACAATCACTACCCTCTGGGACCTGCCTGCAAGAAATGCATGGATCCACGCGAGGTTACTCCCTCTGACACCATACGAGTGTAGTTTATGTAGGAGTTTGGGGTGACTGACCTTGTCAAATGCCTTACGGTACTGAAGTCTATTATCACAAGGTCAGTCTGCTTACCTTCTTGTAGATTCCTGGCAAGGTCATTTACCAATGACACTAGCTGCGTTTCACATGACTTTTGCATTACTTTACAGACAGTTTGCTCTATGTACATAATGCCAGAGGAATACCTTCGCCCACTTATATCCGCAAGTCCAGTAATTGTCACTGATGTCCTTGTAGCAGACACATACAATTTGTTAAAAGAAAATATATCGCGAAAACCAATGACAAACCTGATTTCAAACTTGAAAATTCAAGAAAACATCTTGAAAATTCAATAAAATAACTCGAAAATTCAAGAAAAGATCTTGAATAAATGGAAATAAAAAAAAGTGAAGTGGCCCTAATGGGCTTCCGTATTATATGGACTGGTTGCACATAAAATGCAAGTGAAAACCAACAACCGGAAGTGGAAATATAGTCGCATGTTATTTCGTAAACAAACAGCTGATTGTAACATTTTTGCCATATTTCATGACCTCTTCTAAAGCATAAATTACCAGTTTATTTGCTACGAAATTCATATTCTATCATTGCTTTCACTCTGAATATAGCACCCACTGTCATTAGCGTCATTGATTTTATTTTTGGTTGTGCAAGTCAGCCGAAATCAGGTTTGTCATTGATTTTCGCGATATATTTTATTTTAACAAACTGTATCTGTCTGCTACAAGGACATCAGTGGCAATGGCCTTGCGGATATAAGTGGGCGAAGGTATTCCTCTGGCATTATGTACATAGAGCAAACTGTCTGTAAAGTAATGCAAAAGTCTTGTTTCTTCATTCTCCTATAAGTATAACAATATTTACCATTTGCGGAGCGATTCGCTTCCAAGTTCATGTCATATGCATGTTTTTCATCATCCATATTTTCATTTCCAACCCCACCAGAAGCTGTTTACAGAAGTGTGATATCTCGATTAGGGCTGTAATCGCCGTGGAAAGTTTGAAACTTTTGACGTCATTTACGGCGTCGTTAATTAAGATATCATTTTTGTGTGAACGGCATCGTATTTAGCGAGCGAAATACTATCGGCCTGCCAAGCGGATCGGAGAAGTTGAAATTTTGGCAACTTTGCACACGGATATATATTGCCACACTGAACCAGAATCCGTTTACAGAAGTGTGATATCTCAATTAGTAAAGCTGTAATTGTCGTACAAAGTTTTAAACTTTCAAAGTCATTTACGGCGTCGTTAATTAAGATATCGATTTTTCGTGAATGACATCGTGTTTAGCGACACAAATCCAATCGGGATGCCAATTTTCAGCCCAATCGGAGCACAGCATTTACAGCTTTATTAATTACGATATCCAATTTTCGTAAACGGCACAGTGTTGTGTTCAGCGACCCGGTTGTTTTCCATCTCAACAAAACATGGTTTGATAGCAATGGAAATGATTCTAAAGTTCTACCAAACCATGTTGTTGATGTGAACAATTGAAAATAGAACGCAAACAGCAGACGACAACATTTAATTCAGCACTGTACGGGTTAAATGGACATTGGTCAACTGTTGTCAATTAGTGTGGCATATGTTCAACTCACATGTTCGCGAAAAAGTGGGTAGTAATGTATGATTTAAAACATCCTACAAAACCATGCGTTCATGTTTTCATTTATGCTGTAATATATGATTTAAAAAACACTGTGTTAAGACTGGTTTGCAGTGGAAAAGAATGCAAAATATGTTTGGTAAACACAAATCTGAAATGCTATGGCGTATATCTAGTTCCAGGGAGAAGTGTGTGCTCCCCCGTTGTTCCAAGCTGCATCTATAAACCAGAATTTAACTGATAAACTGAGCACACAACTGTGACAACTATAGAGAATAGTATATGTAGACTTTTAGATACAAAGCACGACAGACCAAAACGCCATAGGATAAGTTGGCGCAGGGTACTATTTCCTTTGTCGTACTCGCCGTTTAGGCGTAGCACGATCAATGGCTGCCCCTACAGAAATTTGCGTGACACAATATGCTATCTCGAGGGAGATAAGATATCAGTGATTCTATATTTTATGCACATCTTGGTGCCGTTTTTCTAGTTTTGAGGTAGAACCAATAATTCATTAAACTGTGTTTATTCCATTGGATCACAGTCCAGGTGTTACATTTATAATAGTATAGCCAATTGTTCTTGTCATTTTATTTCCACTTTAGGGGACTAGGGGTCTCAGAAATGTCATTTCCGTTACGTACATTTACATGACGTAAATATAGCTTTACATTTACATTTTTTCTTTTCAACAGCATAAAACATAAAGTTGAAGGGGCATCTATTAAGAAAAGTGTCAAGAATATGGTAAGCTAATTGTATTAGTTTGAAACAGAGCAATTTAGTAGCAAGTCGTGGAATTTCTCATTTATGGTAACCCAACAAGTAGTATATGGGAGTCAAAATGATACTACCTCTCTCTGGAACCCCCCCCGCTACGCGCGGTGGCTCCCATCAAGAAGGTGGTATCATTGTGGATTCCCATATACTACTTGGATTTCCCCCACTGTTCGGCGGGTGTGGATGAGAAGAGTGGAAAATATTTTTCAGCAACCACGATACTTCATCAACTGGATGAGAAGTTATCAACGAGATTACACCCTATTAGAGATAAGTTATCCATTGGTTATACTCAGTATATATACATCACATAATGGTTCTAGTTAAGTGTGCGTGGTTGAAGACAGGTAGTCACGAGAGATGTCATCGTACCGGTATTTACGAGTATTGCAAACATCACCGGGCATGGATGAGAAGAGGGTCCGTTTCGCCTCGTCCATGTAGACATTGCGGGGTAGGTACCAAAGCCGAGTCGCTGCTATGTCCACCATGCGGTGGCACTCAGACTACGCATCGAATGGTTAACAATGGATTACGTGCTCGCAAGTATTATCGTTTAGTAATAATTCAAATCCGAAAGTCAGTTAGAATGATAGAACCGATCTGATGTGTAGTTTGTTTCCTCACAAACGCGTCACAAACACCAAGCAGATGACAATGTTCTAATTAACATGTGTATTTCTCCTTATCGATGGTATGTAACGGGCTATCTATTTACACAGACGGTACACACACGGTTATTTATAGCCGAGAGTATTTCTCCTTATCGAGGTTACACAGACGGTATGTACACGGGTTATTTATAGCCGAGTGTAGTTCACACGATATCTTCCGGGATGGTTCGTTATTTTATTAATTTTTTAATTAAAATTAATAATTTAAAACTGAACACCCCCTATTATTACATAGAAAACATAACCTAATATAAGAAAACAAATAAAAAAAAACTATTAATTTTCCCAACAAAGTTAGGTTTATATACGAGAAATGAACACGGTTATATTACTGAGACGCCAGTACTCTAATGGTCTCACCGGTGAGATCTTTGCCACATGTATATTGCACTCTGGCTGCTCTACA
Source organism: Conchocele bisecta (assembly GCA_029237695.1). NCBI lineage: Eukaryota > Metazoa > Mollusca > Bivalvia > Lucinida > Thyasiridae > Conchocele > Conchocele bisecta. The sequence goes on along the minus strand of CM055266.1, from coordinate 105,481,739 downwards.
CATTATAGCGGATGAAGGTAATGAGGAGGGGTCCGCGGTGGACAGTCCAATGATGGGGTGTAATAGATGTGAGCGTAACACCTCGCTAAGCCTGAAAAAGAGAAGAGATTAAGCGAAGGCTTAGCGAGGTGGGCCCAGAAGAGTTTTGCTGGCGCAAGTTCGAGCCTCGGTTGGACCTAAAACTATTTTTTTTGGCTAAGCGCGTTATTAATGTTCAATATGTATTCATAATTATTCAACCACCAATATTATTAGATTAATTGGATTATTTAAATTGTTTACTGCACCAATATTATTGGATTAATAAAATTACTGATTGTTTACTGCTTATTACTGAGTGTTTATTGATTATTTACTGCGTATTACTGATTATTTAATTAATATTCTTAAAATTGATTCAGCAACATTTCATCAAATACTTAAGAAAATTAATTATAAAATATCACAATTTCCTTCAATTGTCCAACCCCAATTCATCAACACCCCAATCGCAATTGGAGAAATTGGATGGTATTGGGTTCAACGGAGTTGAGGGAGGTGGTGTTGTAACTTTTCCCCCCACTTTATCTCCCAGTTTTAATCTAAATTTATTCCAATCAGTATTCTCAATCTTGGGAAGGGTGGAGCGCGCCTTAGTTCTAATAGTATTTTTTAAATCCTCATATCGAGACATCTCCTCCACCACCGACTCAAATTCGGCGTCCGATATATTGTTATAAGCCAACGCTTTGGACACGATAACGTCGATGGTATTTTTTAGCTCACCTGAGCAAAGCTCATGTGAGCTATTCTTAATGCAAAGTGTCCGTCGTCCGTGAACATTTTCAATCATCATCTTCTCCCGAACTGCTGAGTCGATGTTGGTCAAACTTTACAGGGATGATATATAGGTGATGCCATTTCAGATTTGTTAAAATGAATGTCATCGACAATCCAAGATGGCTGCCGTGGAAAAGTAGGTCAAATTCTTAAAAAAATCTTCTTTTCACGAACCGCCAGGCCGATTTTGACGAAACTTTGTATGAATGATTGATAGTTAATGCTGATTCAGATTTGTTCATGGCCCCTGGGTCATAAATGGGCGTGGCCCGAGGGGTCAAATATGGGTCAAATTTTATTTTTGCCCTAATATGGTCATATAATATATCAAATCGAAGGTATCGACTAGTCGATCACTCTGGAGCATTTTTTTTGTCTAAATCAGATGATTTTGTCATCCAAGATGGCCACCGAAGGGTAAAAAAGTTGTTCTTTTACTAAAGATTTCAAACGTATTCTTCTTGTGAACTGCTTGGCCGATATTGGCCAAACTTAACTGTAATGGTATGTGGGTGAAGCCTGTCCATTTTTGTTAAAATGGAGGTCATCACCAAATCCAAGATGTCCGCCGTTGAAAAGTAGGTCAAATTGTCAAAAAATCTTCTCACAAACCTCCAGGCCGATTTCGACGAAACTTGGTGTGAATGATTGATAGTTAACGCTGTTTCAGATTTGTTCATATGGTGGCCCCTGGGTCAAAAATGGGCGTGGCCCGAGGGGTCAACTAGGGGTCAAATTATATTTTTGCCCGAATATGGTCATATAATATATTAAATCGAAGGTATCGACTAGTCGATCACTCTGGAGCATTTTTAGCCAGGTTTTTTGAAAAAAAATCCAGGCTATTGGATTGGCGAAAGCCGGGCGGCGGGCGGGCGGCGTCCACAATCAATGTTAAGTTTTCGTGTTTGAGTCCATTTCTTTGTTACTGTACCACCTAGGACCACCAAACTTTCACAACTTCATAATCAAAGGGTGCCCACCACATATCACTATCCAACATGTTACTTTTTTTTTAACTTGACCCATTTTTTCCGCGTAGTCGACTTAGCCATTTTCAATGTTAAGTTTTCGTGTTTGAGTCCATTTCTTTGTTACTTTACCACCTAGGACCACCAAACTTTCACAGCTTCATAATCAAAGGGTGCCCACCACATATCACTATCCAACATGTTACTTTTTTTTAACTTGACCCATTTTTTTCCGCGTAGTCGACTTAGCCATTTTCAATGTTAAGTTTTCGCGTTTACAATGTTAAGTTTTCAGTGTTTTAAGTCCATTTCTTTGGTACTGTACCACCTAGGACCACCAAAACTTTCACAGCTTCATAATCAAGGGGTGCCCACCACATATCACTATCCAACATGTTACTTTTTTTTTAACTTCACCCATTTTTTCCGCGCAGTCGACTTAGCCATTTTCAATGTTAAGTTTTCGCGTTTACAATGTTAAGTTTTCGTGTTTAAGTCCATTTCTTTGGTACTGTACCACCTACGACCATCAAACTTTCACAGCTTCATAATCAAGGGGTGCCCACCACATGTCACTATCCAACATGTTACTTTTTTTTTAACTTCACCCATTTTTTCCACGCAGTCGACTTAGCCATTTTCAATGTTTAAGTTTTCGCGTTTACAATATTGAAGTTTTCGTGTTTAAGTCCATTTCTTTGGTACTGTACCACCTAGGACCACCAAACTTTCACAGCTTCATAATCAAGGGGTGCCCACCACATATCACTATCCAACATGTTACTTTTTTTAACTTCACCATTTTTTCCGCCGCAGTCGACTTAGCCATTTTCAATGTTAAGTTTTCGCGTTTACAATGTTTAGTTTTTCGTGTTTAGGTATCCATTTCTTTGGTACTTGTACCACCTACGACCATCAAACTTTCACAGCTTCATAATCAAGGGGTGCCCACCACATGTCACTATCCAACATGTTACTTTTTTTTTAACTTCACCCATTTTTTCCACGCAGTCGACTTAGCCATTTTCAATGTTAAGTTTTCCGCGTTTACAATATTGAAGTTTTCGTGTTTAAGTCCATTTCTTTGGTACTGTACCACCTAGGACCACCAAAAACTTTCAGCTTCATAATCAAGGGGTGCCCACCACATATCACTATCCAACAGTTACTTTTTTTTAATTTCACCCATTTTTTCCGCGCAGTTGACAGCCATTTTCAATGTTAAGTTTTCGCGTTTACAATGTTAAGTTTTCGTGTTTTAATAAGTCCATTTCTTTGGTACTGTACCACCTAGGACCACCAAACTTTCACAGCTTCATAACCAAGGGGTGCCTACACATACAACTATCCAACATGTGACCATTTTTTTACCTTCACCTATTATTTCTACGTAATTGACTTAGCCTATTTTCAACGTTAACTTTTTAACGTACGTCTGGTTAAAGTTTTTTGGTTAAAACTTTTTTGTTGTACTATATCTCTGCAACTGCTTCGCCCATTACCTTGAAACTTCACATGGGTGTTTATCATCATCCATATTTTTCATTCTAACCCCAACCGTGCAGCCCCTGTGCCCAATGTCAAGGTGAAATTACTTTGAATTCTTTTGTTAAAGTTTTTTTCAGATTTGTTTAAAATGGTGGTCATCGCTAATCCAAGATGGCCGCTGTCTAAAAATAGCATAAATTCTTAAAAAAAATTAAAAAAAAAATTTAACGTACGTCTGGTTAAATTTTTGGTTTTAAAAACTTTTTCGTTATACATCTCTGCAACTGCTTCGCCCATTACCTTGAAACTTCACATTGGTGTTTATCATCGTCCATATTTTCATTCTAACCCCCAACCGTTGCGGCCCCTGTGATCACTGTCAAGGTCGAATTACTTTGAAATTTATTTGTTAAAGTTTTTTCGTGTATATATCTCTGCAACTGCTTCGCCCATTACCTTGAAACTTCACATGGGTGTTTATCATCATCCATCATTCTAACATTTTAACCCCCACCGTGCAGCCCCTGTGCCCAATGTCAAGGTGAAATTACTTTGAATTTTTTTGTTAAAGTTTTTTCAGATTTGTTAAAATGGTGGTCATCGCTAATCCAAGATGGCCGCCGTCTAAAAATAGCATAAATTCTTAAAAAAAATTTAACGTACGTCTGGTTAAATTTTTTGGTTAAAACTTTTTCGTTATACATCTCTGCAACTGCTTCGCCCATTACCTTGAAACTTCACATTGGTGTTTTTTCATTCTAACCCCCAACCGTGCGGCCCCTGTGATCACTGTCAAGGTCGAATTACTTTGAATTTATTTGTTAAAGTTTTTTCGTGTACTATATCTCTGCAACTGCTTCACCCTTTACCTTGATACTTCACATGGGTGTTTATCATCATTGTCGCACCCGCTTGCGGAAAGCGCGATATCGTCGGCATTTTGGCATACGTCCGTCCGTCCGTCCGTCCGTACGTACGTACGTCCGAGTGTCCGGTTAAAGTTTTTTCGTTAAAGTTTTTCCATCTACTATATCTATTTTTTTAGTGTCCATGCCTCGCCCCAAGGCGCGACATGCAGGCCACGGCCATCTAGTCTACAAAAAGTGGGTATAATTACGTTATCCAAGTGTCCATGCTTGGAAAAAACCTGGCCTTCGTGGCTTTGCCTCGTTTCTTGTTTTTGTCTAAATCAGATGATTTTGTCATCCAAGATGGCCACCGAAAGGTAAAAAAGTTGTTCTTTTACTAAAGATTTCGAACGTATTCTTCTTGTGAACTGCTTGGCCGATATTGGCCAAACTTAACTGTAATGGTCTGTGGGTGAAGCCTGTCCATTTTTGTTAAAATGGAGGTCATCACCAAATCCAAGATGTCCGCCGTTGAAAAGTAGGTCAAATTGTCAAAACAATCTTCTTCTCATAAACCTCCAGGCCGATTTCGACGAAACTTGGTGTGAATGATTGATATTTAACGCTGTTTCAGATTTGTTCATATGGTGGTACCTGGGTCGAATATGGTCATATAATATATCCAATCCAAGGTATCGACGAGACGATCACTCTGGAGCATGTTTTGCCAAAATCAGATGATTACGTCATCCAAGATGGCCACCGACAGGTCAAAAGGTTGTTCTTTTACTAAAGATTTCAAAGGATTTCTTCTTGTGAACTGCTTGGCCGATATTGACCTAACTTAACTGAAATGGTTTGTTGGTGAAGCCTGTTCATTTTTGTAAACATTGGAGGTCATCAACAAATCCAAGATGTCCGCCGTTGAAAAGTAGGTCAAATTGTCAAAAAATCTTCTTTTCACAAACCGCCAGGCTGATTTCGACGAAACTTTGTATGAATGATCGATAGTTAACGCTGATTCAGATTTGTTCATATGGTGGCCTCTGGGTCAAAAATGGTCGAGGCCCGAGGGGTCAAATAGGGGTCAAATTTTATTTTTGACCGAATATGGTCATTTTATATATCAAATCGAAGGTATAGCAGTCAATCAAATGCACATTCACAATATATGTTAGATCAGAAGGTACGAACAAATTCTGTGGAACATTTGAAGTTGTAAGTGAAGAGTCTTTGTGAAATCAAGATGACCACTATGGAGGCTTTTAGGTGAGCGATACAGGCCCATTTGGGCCTCTTGTTTGTTTTCGCGCACTGATTTCCTGTCCGGAGCATAACTCGACCACCCTTTGGAATATTTTCATGGAACTTCACACATGCATAGACCACGACCCGAAGGTGTGTCGCGCACAAGAATGACAACTCTTGCATAGCTAATTTTTTAGTTATCTCCCTTTTTTGTTTCGCACACTCTACAAACTGGACATTAATGCATGAAGACCCGTTTTCTCGTGTGCTCTGTACACCTTACCTGTAGAGAGAACAATAGCCTTCTCTGGTTGAACGATAGTGACTGGGAGAACCATTCGCATGTGCATGTGCTAGCATGTGCAAATGTCCAGACTGACCACTGACCACTTACAGGTAATTTATACAGGTAAATGATTATATTACATTTCCGTAAACTGTGTTGAAAATATTGTGGCAATATGTGGACCTGTGCAGATATGATATGTAGATAAATATAGGACTATTAAAAAAAATTCTGGGCTCCAGTATCGAGCATTATTTTTTTTTAATTTATTTATTTTCTCCATTTTTAGCCAGGTTTTTTAAAAAAAAATCCAGGCTATTGGATTGGCGAAAGCCGGGCGGCGGGCGGCGTCCACAATCAATGTTAAGTTTTCGTGTTTGAGTCCATTTCTTTGTTACTGTACCACCTAGGACCACCAAACTTTCACAGCTTCATAATCAAGGGGTGCCCACCACATATTACTACCCAACATGTTACTTTTTTAGCCAGGTTTTTTGAAAAAAAATCCAGGCTATTGGATTGGCGAAAGCCGGGCGGGCGGGCGGCGGGTGGGCGGCGTCCACAATCAATGTTAAGTTTTCGTGTTTGAGTCCATTTCTTTGTTACTGTACCACCTAGGACCACCAAACTTTCACAGCTTCATAATCAAGGGGTGCCCACCACATATCACTATCCAACATGTTACTTTTTTTTTAACTTCATCCATTTTTTCCGCGCAATCGACTTAGCCATTTTCAATGTTAAGTTTTCGCGTTTTCAATGTTAAGTTTTCGTGTTTAAGTCCATTTCTTTGGTACTGTACCACCTAGGACCACCAAACTTTCACAGCTTCATAATCAAGGGGTGCCCGCCACATATCACTATCCAACATGTTACTTTTTTTTTAACTTGACCCATTTTTCCGCGCAGTCGACTTAGCCATTTTCAATGTTAAGTTTTCGCGTTTACAATGTTAAGTTTTCGTGTTTAAGTCCATTTCTTTGGTACTGTACCACCTAGGACCACCAAACTTTCACAGCTTCATAACCAAGGGGTGCCTACCACATACAACTATCCAACATGTGAGCATTTTTTTACCTTCACCTATTATTTCTACGTAATTGACTTAGCCATTTTCAACGTTAACTTTTTAACGTACGTCTGGTTAAATTTTTGGGTTAAAACTTTTTCGTTATACTATCTCTCGCAACTGCTTCGCCCATTACCTTGAAACTTCACATGGGTGTTTATCATCGTCCATATTTTCATTCTAACCCCCAACCGTGCGGCCCCTGTGCGCAATGTCAAGGTCAAATTACTTTGAATTTATTTGTTAAAGTTTTTTCGTGTACTATATCTCTGCAACTGATTCACCCATTACCTTGATACTTCACATGGGTGTTTATCATCATTGTCGCACCCGCTTGCGGAAAGCGCGATATCGTCGGCATTTTGGCATACGTCCGTCCGTACGTCCGTACGTCCGGTTAAAGTTTTTTCGTTAAAGTTTTTCCATCTACTATATCTATTTTTTTAGTGTCCATGCCTCGCCCCAAGGCGCGACATGCAGGCCACGGCCATCTAGTCTACAAAAAGTGGGTATAATTATGTTATCCAAGTGTCCATGCTTGGAAAAAACCTGGCCTTCGTGGCTTTGCCTTGTTTCTTGTTATTATGCTGAATTTATTACATTATCACAGCCAATTTGGCTGTGATAATGTAATAAATTCAGTATAATAATTCTGCATACTTTTAATCATCAAATATATGCATTTGTTAGTTCTATATGAAATAATGCATTTCAAGAAAAATAAATGATTACTCCCTCAACGTATACTTTGCTAGTAAAGTATACTTTGCAATGTTGGTGAAATAGGCTACTGATGACCGAAATTTGTCACCCTCTAACACTCTGTTACACAGCTATGGATCAATCGAAGCCACCAGACATTGAGCACGAGGAGCCGGAATCATTGCCGAGGAAGCAGTCGATTGTTTGGAGTGCCCTGAAGAAAGTGAAAACCAACCTGAGCCTGACAGACAAAGGGGCGACACCAGTTAACTGGAAACTCATTGGCCTTGTATTCTTGTCACTGGTGAGCACAGAATGTTTATAATGTCTCCAACAGGTTTTATTGTTCCCTAGTTTCTTGACCAATGAAAGGACGACATTTTGTCTCAATTAATCGCATATTGCGATGCTTTCGCCAATACGTATCAAATTAATCATTAAAAGTTGCAATATGTCCAGCACTATATTTAGTACGGTACTTATTTTACGCCTTGATGTCATCAGTTCACGAGACGCAAAGCATATTACCGCCCATACATGCGATCACTTGAAGTCTTCGTGTCACACCGCCAATCACATACTAGTATATCGATTCGAAATCACGTTTAGGGGCGGAGCTTCGCGACTGGGCTGGGTAAACAATAAGTAAGTTATAGTTTACATATTGAATTTTTAATAAACTAATCTTTGGCTTAATGGCGCTCGCTCGAAATTAATTTATTAAAAATTCAATATGTGAACTATTGTTACATCAAATTTGGAAAATTACAATTAATTTCCCTGAGTACTACTTCCAAGGCATCGTTGGTATTAGAATTGGCGGATTTTGTCGGTTTTATGTCACACTGTGAAGATTAAAGAATTGAGATAAAATTAAATACATAAATTGTTGACATGTCATTTCCAACATGAAAAGAGTATATATCTTTCAATTTTGTTACAGTTCTCCAGTTCCTTCACTATCACATTCTTGTTCCCGTTTCTACCAGAGATGATACTGGTGAGTACGTAAGGTCCGGGTACCAGTTCCTTCACTATCACATTCTTGTTCCCGTTTCTACCAGAGATGATACTGGTGAGTATGTAAGGTCCGGGTACCAGTTCCTTCACTATCACATTCTTGTTCCCGTTTCTACCAGAGATGATACTGGTGAGTATGTAAGGTCCGTGTACCAGTTCCTTCACTATCACATTGTTGTTCCCGTTTCTACCAGAGATGATACTGGTGAGTACGTAAGGTCCGGGTACCAGTTCCTTCACTATCACATTCTTGTTTCCGTTTATACCAGAGATGATACTGGTGAATATGTTAGGTCCGTGTACCAGTTTCTTCACTATCACATCCAATGTTCCCGTTTCTACCGGAGATGATACTGGTGAGTATGTAGGGTCCCAGTGTCTGTTTCACTAAAGTTTGTATGATAAAAAAGAAGATTTTGATTAATTTCTGCTCACATTAACTTCATTGCCTATTTCTACCATTTCCCAACTACATGTATACCTGTATGTACACATCAATAATTCCAGCACAAAAATATTTACACAATTCCCTAACATTTGATTGGCCCGTAGCAAGTCTGTGTCCAAATTTATATCCCAGTAAACTCCCACGCCGAACTACTTTCCGTAACCGTCAGGCGCAGTTAAAATAATTCTTAAGAAAACGGAAAATAAACACATTTTCTTGATGAATTTATTTAAAATGCTGGAATTATAAGGAATGAATGGCCTTTTTGTTGAATTTATCGGGGATATAAACTTGGAAAAGTCGCGGGAATACTGGACGAAGGCCGGAAAGTCGCGGGAATACTGGACGAGGCCTTCCGGCCTTCGTCCAGTATTCCCGCGACTTTTCCAAGTTTATACCCCGATAAATTCCACAAAAAGGCCATTCATTCCTATATTAAATGTCAACACATCCATGAAAGATTTTTCAACATTGGCTATCGGTGCAAATGCATTTGTAAATTTCAATTTTAATCTTCATATGAACATCTTAGTCATACGAAGAATAGTGAAACAGTCAACAGGTACCAGGTGAGTAACACGGTTCACAATGCTATATTCTCATAACATGTAATGCAGTACCCACAAAAAAAAGTTGAAAGTATATATGTAAGAACTATTTCACAGAGTTTCCATTATTTTATTGTGTATATTTCATTCGAATATTCACATGCATTCTTTTTTATGCTTTTGTGCCCGTAATTTGAAGATTTAGCATTTACTCGAACGGAGCTCCAAATCACCCAATTTACTAAACACTGCCAAGGCTCAAGCGATGATGAAACTTCTTGATTTCGAGCATGATAGTGACATGCATGTTCTGCGACTTATGTTTTGTTACAGAGTTTTGGGTATGCAGAAGTGGAGAAGGGTTACTACGCCGGTATTGTGGCGTCGGCCATGTTTGCTGGCAGGGCAGTTGGCTCGTATGTATTACCTGGGGCCCGTTTCACTAAACTTCTTACGACTAAAATGTTCGTAAGTTCAAATTTAATATTGTCTGTAACTTTCAATTTATGGATTTACATTTATTGAGCATAGGCTGCATATGCAGCCTATGCTCAATAAATGTAAATCCAATAATTGTTTTCAAGAAAACATTATTAATGCGAAATTTACAGACTATCATAATTTTGCACTTACGAACATTTTAGTCATAAGAAGTTTAGTGAAACGGCCCCAGGACCTTTACATGGCAGGAAATAAATATTGAAACATTTATCATATTTATTAACCCTTTTCATGCGGAGGAAACGCCATTATGTTTGCGGAAAATCCTAAATATTTTCCTTCTATGCGGTCAGAAGTATACATGTATGTCACGAACACCATTTGAACCGTCTCATTGAGACGGTTTAAATGAGTGGTCACAACTTTCATTGAGAAATAACAAAAATAAAATACATGTATTTAATAAATGTCATACCCGTAAAGGTGTGTACTGAAAGGAATGGGTTCATAATTCCAGCACAAAAATATTTACACAATTCCCTAACATTTGATTGGTCCGTAGCAAGTCTCTGTCCAAAATTTATATCCCAGTAAACTCCCACGCCGAACTACTTTGCATAACCGTGAGCCGCAGTTAAAATAATTCTTAAGAAAACGGAAAATAAACACATTTTCTTGATGAATTTATTTCAAATGCTGGAATTATAAGGAATGAATGGCATTTTTGTTGAATTTATCGGGGATATAAACTTGGAAAAGTCGCGGGAATACTGGACGAGGCCTTCCGGCCTTCGACCAGTATTCCCGCGACTTTTCAAAGTTTATACCCCGATAAATTCCACAAAAAGGCCATTCATTCCTATAATACATTCATACATTTGCATTAAACAATGCAGATCCTGGCGGCCGTTTCACTAAACTTTGTGCGACTAAGATGTTTGTAAGTGCAAAATTATGGTAGTCTGTAAATTTCACATTAACGATGTTTTCTATTAACCAATTAATGGATTTACATTTATTGAGCATAGGCTGCATATGCTTCTCATTTCTGTCATAACTTCTATATCCCTTTATAGATTACTTTAATACTTCAATACATCATACTTGTGGACAATGCCACACATCAACACTGCCCTTAATATGACCTTGACCGTTTGACCTTCATAAATGTGCTTGTGAATACTTATCAATTGGTTAATTAACTTTGCCACAGTTTCTCCAATCTGCCACTGGGGGCATTTGTGTGCCGACAGGCCACATTTATTGTTGATTGGATGTTTTTTGTAACAGTTTCTCAAATCACCTACAGGGACCCTAAGGGCGTTGACAGAGCACATATTCTAGTATATAACTGAAGATGAGATACTGATTGAATGGAATTTTGACAATGATTGTGTTACCCTGTACTTGTTAACATGTTATGAATGAAACGTTGATAAAATGAGGGAGTGATATCAATGTTTATCCCGTCAACACAGTGCGTATGTGCCGTGAAACACGGTGCCGTGAAACATTTTTGATATCCTTTCAATACGACCTACTCACTGTGTATGAATATGTGCGGTTTCTGGGATTATTTCTTTGCATTTTAAAGCCATTTGTATGTGTTGACAGGATAAATAGAATAGTAGGTTAGTGCCGTGAATGGAAAAAAATATCTGGCGCGGCACGGAAACGGGATGTGCTCGGTAGAGCCTCGCCCATCCCGTTTCCTGAGCCTTGCCAGATATTTTTTCCCATTCACGGCACTAACCTACTATTCTCTGTTTCTGCGTTGAAGGAGATAAAGCCAGTAAGAGTTAAATGTACATGCCCGCTCAGTAGGCATAACATGTTCTTTATATCAGAGACATCATCTGAGACATTTGCTGGAAAAATAAAATTTCAATCACCATTACCCCACGTATTGATTGGCATTAATATACATTTTGTTCACACTGATATCAGGGGTGATAAGCGTATTTCCTTCTAATGTTAACGGACATTACTATTTATCCTCTGTATTTATTTTTTGATGTGCAATGATCATACTTGATAATCTGTCAGGTGACGCATTTACTTAGTATAAATAATTAAACACTATTATGCCTCATTTGCATATGAAAATAGCCTGATACCACCGCGCGTCACTATCATTAAAATAAATATTAATAAATGATTATATCTGTATAGAGGGCACTCGTAATTTTTAGAACTGGTGGAATAGTGACACAAGTATACACTTGTCTAATTCCTATGAAGAAGTTTTTTGTGCCTACTGAGTGGGCATGTATCTTTAATTCTTACATCATTTTAGCTATTTCTGGGGGTGGCTGTCGGACGTAAAAGGTCGTAAACCTGTGATGTTGATCACGATCCTGTTGAATGGAGCCGCTTCTCTCGCGTTTGGCTTCACGACCAACATTTACTTCGCCATCGTCACGCGCTTCATCTGTGGGCTCGTCAATGGTGAGCTCGCTATCAGTTGGATATATGTGGCTGCGACTGGAGAAATGAGGCTTTTTCACTGTATGAACTGCTATTTTCTGAAATACAGTGGAACTTCTCTAAACCGGACACCAAGCAAACAACTGTGATCTTATGTTTGATGAGTTTCTTGGTAATTTATCTCATGTGATAATGTATGTTTGTTATCACATTGCACACAACTATGGAACCAAAATAATGAAATGCCTGATTTACAGTGAAACCTCTCTAAGCCGGACACCCTAGGGAATGTCGGGGTAAATGTCTGATAACTTCTGTTTCCTTTCATGGAACACCTTGTTATTTCACACATACATTCCTCAGATGACCCTGTATAATGCTGTAGCAAATCCATGACCCACCACCCAGCCCTTACCGCAAGGTCAAGGTCACAAACTTAGCACATTTATAATCTTAACGTTGGGGTAAATGTCATGGAACACCTTGATATTTCATACATGCATTCATCTGATGATACTCTATCGTGCTATAGCAAATCCATGACCCACCGCCCACCCAATCGTTACCCCAAGGTCAAGGTCACCTCTTAGCATGTTCATAAACTTAACGTTGGGGTAAATGTTGTGTAACTTCTGTTTATTTACAGGGAACGCCTTCATATTTCATACATGCATTCATCTGCTGATACTCTATCGTGCTATAGCAAATTCATGACTCACCGCCCACCCCTTTCCCCAAGGTCAAGGTCATAATCTTAGCACATTCATAAACTTAATGTTGGGGTAAATGTATTATAACATCCGTTTCCTTTCATGGAACGCCTTGATATTTCAAATATGCATTCATCTGATGATACTCTATCATGCTATAGCAAATCCATGACCCACCGCCCATCCCTTACCCCAAGGTCAAGGTCACAAACTTAGTACATTCATAAACTTAACGTTGGGGTAAATGTCTGTTTCCTTTCATGGAACGCCTTGCTATTTCATACATTCCTCAGATGACCCTCTATCATGCTGTAGCATATGCACAACCCACCACCCAACCCTTACCCAAAAGTCCTTACCATAAACTTAACGTTCGGGTAAATGTTGTGTAACTTCTATTTCTTTACACTTTGAACACCTTGATATTTCATACATGCATTCATCTGATGATACTCTATCATGCTATAGCAAATCCATGACCAACCCCCACCCCTTTCCCCAAGGTCACGGTCACAAACTTAGCACATTCATAAACTTAACGTTGGGGTAAATATCTTATAACATCTGTTTCCTTTCATGGAACGCCTTGATATTTCATACACGCATTCATCTGATGATACTATATCGTGCTATAGCAATTCCATGACCCACCGCCCACCCCTTACCCCAAGGTCAAGGTCGCAAACTTGACACATTCATAAACTTAACGTTGGGGTAAATGTCTGATAACAACTGTTTCCTGTGATGGAACGCCTTGATATTTCATACATACATTCCTCAGATGACCCTCTATCATGCTGTAGCAAATCCACAACCCACCACCCATCCCTTACCCCAAGGTCAAGGTCACAAACTTAGCATGTTCATAAACTTTACATTGGGGTAAATGTTGTGTAACGTTTGTTTCTTTACACTTTGAACGCTTTGATATTTCATACATGCATTCATCCGATGATCCTCTATTGTGCTACAGCAAATCCATGACCCACCCCACCCCTTTCCCCAAGATCAACATCATAAACTTAACGTTGGAGTAAATGTCTTTTTATAACTTCTGTTTCTTTACAGGGAACACCTTCATATTTCATACATGCATTCATCTGATAATACTCTATTGTGCTACAGCAAATCCATGACCCACACCCCCCCAACCCCTTTTGCCAAGGCCAAGGTCACAAACTTAGCACATTTATACATGCATTGCTCATGTGAATAGCTATCATGCTGTAGAAAATCACCAACTTAGTGTGTTCATAAACTTCACGCTGGGTTAAATTTTGTTTTCCTTCTCATTTCAGGGAGCGCATTGATATTTCATACATGCATTCATCTTAATATGCTATATCATGCTATATCAAATCCACGATCCACCTTCCATCACTGACCTCAATGTCAAGGTCCACCGCACACCCCTTATCCCAAGGTCAAGTTATATAATATTCATGTTTTTTATACAACTGTGACAAGTTTGAATGAAGGCTGCCAACAGGCGAGCTTCGTTGTCTTCTGACAACTCTTGTTACGTAATATGACAAGTTCGCCTCGTTCTATTACATCGTGAAATACGTACTTTTGTACATTTGTGTCCAGGTCATTGTTAGTGAACTTTCATCAGCAGATGACCTTTACCGGCCGCCTCTTCCTGTTTACGGTACTGTTTACATGACAGGAATGGCGGCACTACTTGTTTATGCGTAATATTACGATTTCACCTCCGTCTATTTCATCGTAAGGGAATACTACAGGTGTATGCTGGTAGATTTCATCCCCAGACGACCTGGACATTGCAGGTACGGTAGGCACTACATGTTTATATATAATAATTATTACGAGTTCACCCTCGTCCATTTCATCGTAAGGTAATACCACATGTGTATATGATACATTTCTTCCCCAGACGACCTTGACATTGCAGGTCTGGTAGGCACTACTTGTTTACCCTTGTCCATTTCACCATAAGGCCATGCCATTATTTTTCTCTGTTAAGCGTCCACATACAAGGTCTTGAAAAAAAAAAGAAATTTAAATTTATGTTAAAAATTTCCTCAAACCTTTGCAGTCTGCAAACACAGGCATTCGGCATGTTTCGGCATTCATCGGTATAACTCTATATGAACCAGGCTTCTAACTTTGGTCGGACAAAATAACATGTTTAAAATTGTAATTTACTATGCATTCTTTGTGTTTCTGCAGGATATTGATAATTCTCAAATGATCATATGCACTTGCCCCTACAATATTGACGTTAGAGCCTTAAACACATTATTTAATTTGTTATGATACGAGGTTGTGTCCGACCTAGGAAAAAGGAGCTGTATTTCGATATTATTTGTATAAATATGTTATTTTAGCAGGATATTCACATTAGCGTTAATAAAATCGTTGAATGTGTTATGATACGAGGTCGTGTCCGGCCAAAGTTAGAAGCCTTTTTCATATTATATAGAATTATACTGATGAAAGCCTAAACACACCGAATGCGTGTGTCTGCAAAGGGTTGAGGAAGTTTTTAGCATAAATTTTAATTTCCGCCAGCAAACTAGCAAAGAAAATAATTAATCTTATTAAGTGTAATTTCATGAAAGGATATACAACGTGCTCACGTCCCCAATCAGTTTTCATATTACTACACCAGTAATTAGTGTAAAATAGCATACACATTGTGTTTGTTTTTTCACAGAACCAGAGCTCCAGATAAGCTGCGTATTTGCGTAAATACCCAATTGAAATTGCCAAAAAACCCAATTGAAATCAGAAGTAGCGAGTATCAAAAAGCAATACCAATTTTTGTGGTACCTTTATCATGCTGCAGAAAACAATAAACAGACCACAAATATAGCATATTTTTCTTATTTTCCATGAAAACACATCTTGGTATTTCATTAGAATTGTCTCTAAGGAGACAATTCTAATGAAATGCCAAGACATGTTTTCATTTCGAAGCAAACTATTCAATAATTGCTGTCTGTTGATGTGAAAACAGTAGTGTGATTGTCTTTTAGCCAATTAAAATTTTGAAATACCCAATTGCTTCAGAAATGGTGGAGTGAAAATACTCAATTACTAATTCCTTATCTGGAGCCCTGCAGAACCACTTTCAAAACCTACCTGCATGCGGACGCTTAACAGAGAAAGAAATTGCTATGGCCTAATAATTCCAGCACAAAAATATTTACACAATTCCCTAACATTTGATGGGCCCGTAGCAAGTATCTGTCCAAAATTTATATCCCAGTAAACTCACACGCCGAACAACTTTCCGTAACCGTGAGGCGCAGTTAATTCTTAAGAAAACGGAAAATAAACACATTTTCTTGATGAATTTATTTCAAATGCTGGAATTATAAGGAATTAATGGCCTTTTTGTGGAATTTATCGGGGATATAAATTTGGAAAAGTCACGGGAATACTGGACGAGGCCTTAAAAAAAATTCAATTTTCGAGAAAAAAAAAAAATATATATTTTTTATTTTTTTATTTTTTTTCGAAAATTGTAATTTTTTATCGCTTCGTCCAGTATTCCCACGACTTTTCCAAGTTTATACCCCGATAAATTCCACAAAAAGGCCATTCATTCCTATAAGGTAATATCACATATATACTGGTCATTGTCAGTAAAATTTCATCCGTAGATGACCTTGACATTGCAGGCACGGTGGGCACAGCCAAGTCGGTGCTGTACGAGATATCTGACAACACGAACCAGGCAGTCGGCATGTCCATTATATCTGTGGCCTGGGGCATGGGTATGGTCCTCGGACCCACTCTCGGAGGTAATCATCTTAACAATTTCACCCGTAAATATTTGACATTGATAGTTCCATGCACATTTCTAGAATATTCCATTAATCAGATAAGTGGTATTTTTAAAATATGTGAAAAATGCTGACTGACAGTGCAGATCCTGATGAGATGGCTGGATTATTGGCATGCAGCTTCCTTATGGTGTGTAAATGTGTAAAGTTTAGTTTGTTTAAATTTTTAATCGCCGGTGATGGATAGAATATTTTGCATTGTAGCTCATAACACAGTCAAACTGTAAAAGCCGGTGGTGTGATACTTGGTATGTATCAGGCAATTTTCATATGTAAATGAGGCATGATAGTTTTTAATTATTTATATTAATTTAATGCGTCATCTGAAAAAATCATATTTTCGACACATTATAAAGTATGATCATTGCACACCAAAAAATAAATACAGAGAATACATAGTAATGTCTGTTGACATGTTAAGGAAGACCCGTTTTCTCGTCTGCTCTGTACACCTTTTCTCGTGTGCTCTGATATCCGTGTGGACATTTACGTCGGATATAAAATGTATAATAATGCCAATCAATACGTGGGGTAATGATGAATTAATATTTATTTTGCTGGAAAATGTCTCAGATGATGTCTCTGATATAAAGAACATGATGTGCCTACTGAGTGAATATGTGCCTTTAATGTTGAATGCATGTTACTCCCCCATACAGGTGCATTACTGTGTCTATACATGGCTGTGACTGGAAAAATGCTTCTAACACGCAATATAGATGTTGAATGGACGTAACACCCCAATTAATAATCATACAGTTGCATTCCCTTCAGTACATAACCACAGGTTGAAGTAACGGACCGAGGTGTATAAATACATTAAATATGCCTAAAAGCATCAATAAATGAAGAAAAAAAAATATGACCGAGGTCTATAAATACATTAAATATGCCTAAAAGCATCAATAAATGAAGAATTGTTTTGTTTTTTTTTCTGACATTTATTGATGCTTTTAGGCATATTTAATGTATTTATAGACCTCGGTCCGTTACTTCAACCTGTGTACATAACCTTGCTGTTAAACGGACATAAAACTGCAATGAACCAATGAACCAATGAACCCTTGTTTAAAGGTTAGGATTGTCCGTGACCATGGTCTAGGTGATATGGCATTGGACTTCAATACCCGAGGTTGTGCGTTCAATCCTCACCCAGGCAAGCAAAATACTTACATAGTATTTCCATCCCACTGATCTGTCGTAGGAGACTAAACTATGGTCCAGTCTCTACATGACCTTAGCTGTTGCTGTGACGTTTAACCATGTACTTTCACTTTGTTGCAGGGTACCTGGCTAACCCATGCAAGAGATACCCAGAGTTGTTTTCCCCCGAAGGCTTGTTCTACGATTTCCCATATATTCTTCCCTCTGTATTCCCGTTCATCCTCTCTGTAATTGCATTCGTCGTCGACTTCATATGGCTGCCGGAAACTCTCGACAAAAAGTATGTGATTTCGTAATCAGTGATTATGCAACTTTCTGAGCATGTGCTCGGTACTCGATTTGAAATTGTGAAGTTTTATTTGCCAAGTCAGTATCGGCTAATCAAACTTCCTGATTTCGAATACAGATTTCGATTTTTTGCGCTCGGAATTACGGGTTCTCATTTGTGTATGTGAGGCATATATCATTTGTGAACAGTATAGCATCAAGTCTGTGACTGGAGTAATTGAGTTTATGGCATCTGTGGCCAGCTAGTCTAGCTCCGGATCTGCTAGCGTATTTCTGCCGCCTGATGATATTATTGTATAGACAAAACTCCAGTTAAGGTGCGTAATTTGTTCAATTTGTGGTGAAATTTTCTTATTTCTTCACCAAAAATGGCAAGTTGGGAGTCCTTTAGAATCGTCTCATTGAGACGATTCTAAAGCACTCCCAACATGCCATTTTTGATAGAGAAATAAGAAATTTGTCCCCAAATTACGCACCTTAACTGGAGCTCTGATAGAGCACCAACTTGGAATTCAATTGAATAAAATGGTGCATTTGTTTTGAAAAGAAAACAATTATTGAAAGTATGAGACATTATCTCAGACACAGTGCCTTTAACATTGTTTTTCGTTGTTGACTGTGTGGTAAGGTTGAAAGGCTGACAAGGGTACCTTGCAACATTTGTGAACAGCATACCCAAGGATCTGATCAGTCCAAATGCTGAGTATCTCCTGATCTGTTAGTTGGAACATTACCAAACTTCGTCATTAGCTTCCTCACATTGATGGCTATCCACCTAGTGTCATTTAGGCGACCTTGACCTTTGAGTCAACAATTTTGGATGTAAGTTCAAATGTTGAATATCCTGATCTAATCTGATCTAATCTGATCTTCCTCACATTTATGTCTATCCACCCAGTGTCATTTGGGTAACCATCACTTTGGTGACCTTGACCTTCGTGTCACCAATTTTGGACATTATGTCCTAATTTTGAGTATATCCGGATATGTTAGTTGGATCATCACAAACTTCATCAATAGCGATCTCACATTGATGGCTATCCACCCAGTGTCATTAGGGTGACCTTGATCTTGGTGACCTTGACCTTCCATTCAACAACTTTAGATGTACATCTCTGATACATTAGTCGGATCATTACCAAACATTATCACTAACCTTCCTCACATTGATGGCCATCAACCCATAACATGCGGGTGACCTTGACCGTTGGGTCAACAGGTCTGGACCTTTGTGGCAGTAATTTTGGATGTACGTCCTAATGTTGAATATCTCCAGTAGCCTATTTCATCAACATTGCAAAGTATACTTTACTAGCAAAGTATACTTTGAGGGAGTAATCATTTATTTTTCCTGAAATGCATTATTTTATATAGAACTAACAAATGCATATATTTCATGATTAAAAGTATGCAGAATTATTATACTGAATTTATTACATTATCACAGCCAAAATTAATAAATTTATCATAAAATTGAAAATTTCTCCCTCAAAGTATACTTTGCTACTAAAGTATACTTTGCAATGTTGATGAAATAGGCTACTGATCCGTTAGTTGGATCATTACCAAACTTCATCAATAGCTTCCTCATATGTGACTTTGGTGACCTTGACCTTCATGGATGTGATCGCTGTGTGTAGCCATACTGCTGTCGGCTGAACAATTATATTATAATCTAATTGTATGAGGAATCCAAATCTACAAAAGTTGCAAATGTTGTAATGCCTGTTTCTCAACCGGTAATAACAACATTAAATAAATACATATGTTGCTGTAGAAGGCAGGAGGAGTCTATGACTGTAGAAGTAGCAGACGACAGCAAGAACTGCCTGGATGAGCGGACCAGTCTACAAAGCGTACACTCGCTGGTCGTCCATCGGCGACATTTAACGGGCCCCAGTGTCGCCATGTCGGTCGAGAGCCTCCATGTGGAGTCAGAGGGTGCCACCTACCTCGCTGGTGCCGGACAGCAACTACACGTCTCTCGGCACGGAATCACAGTCACTAATGTCCAGGATAGAGGAAATCATCATAGTCACATGGGTGCTTGCTCTAGAAGCAATGAGCAGCTAGGTGACTCGGATGTGAAATCTAGTCATTGTGCTTCAAAAGGATTCTTCTTACCAGATGATGAGGGATATTCGAACTGTAATGAAGTAAAATTAGATGCAAATTATGAAAATCATAAACGTGATACAGATGAAAGTTGTGAAAAACATAAGTTATTGTCTCATAATAATGGTTGTGGTGCTAAGACTATTGAAAATGACAGTTGCAAGCTTCCCGAAGAGCAGAGGAAAATCAATGGAGATGTGCATGAACCGGAAACCAGTGACACAGAGTCTTCCCATTGTTGTCTATGTCGTGTCATACTGAACTGTGGACCGGTGAAACTATTAAGGTAGGCTATTGATGCTTATGGCATGGGCAACCAAGCTGGATTGACTTGAAATTTCATATGCTTATTTGTGATCATCCATATTTGACTTCTATACTCCACCCATCAATGACTTACTGTCTGTTCCATCTTTTGCTGCTGAGAAACTTTTGGCTATTAAACACATTAAATCTACAAAATGTTTAAATGTAAGTACCTTTTCATCAAGTACAAAAAAAATCACCCTCCCCAAAGAACGTTATTTGATGAAATTCCATCAAATATTGATTTTAGTACAAGAAAAAAATGGAATCCCGGTTAGATAGCTTGAAAATGATGTAACTGAAAAAACAAAAGTTACATTATTTTCAAAACTAGTGCACTAATTCGTCCGTCCGTCACACTTTTCAGTTAACCACTTTGTCACAGTTTCTCAAATATGCTGCAGGTGGCATCCACGTTCGACAGACGCATTTCTTGTTTTTTTTATGCCACCGGGTTTCGAAGAAACGCTGGGCATATAGTGTTTGGACCGTCTGTCCGTCTGTCCGTCCGTCCGTCAGTCCGTCCGTCCGTCACACTTTTCGGTTAACCACTTTGTCACAGTTTCTCAAATATGCTGCAGGTGGCATCCGCGTTCGACAGATGCATTTCTTGTTATATATTTAATCCAATGGAAATGATTCTAAAGTGTTGTCAAAGTAGGTTTTTTATCGGAAAAATGGACAAAATTTAATTTAACATTGTACGGATTAAATATCAACATTGCAGGCAGTATGAGGTGTTCCTGGCCATCACTATATATTCAGCTTTCTCCTTCGGTGTTATCGGCTTTGAGGAAATCTTTACGGTGTGGGCAGCCACTGATATCCAGCTCGGTAAGTGATTATTGTTTATAGTAATCAGTTATTTCATGGTCTTTCAGGAAATAGTCAAAACTATTGCCTCAAGATGCTGTGGACGACTAGTAGCCAATTTCACCAACATTGCAAAGTATACTTTTCTAGCAAAGTATACTTTCAGGGAGTAATCATTTATTTTTCAAGAAATGCATTATATCATAACGACTGCATACATTTGATGATTAAAAGTATGCAGACTTATTATACTGAATTTATTACATTATCACAGCCAAAATGGCTGTGATAATGTAATAATTCAGTATAATAAAAATTAATAAATTTATCCTTAATTTGAAAATTTCTCCCTCAAAGTACCGGTATACTTTTCTAGATAGGTATACTTTGCATGTTGGTGAAATAGGCTACAGAGGCACTATTGCCCGAGGGCTGAGGGCAATACTCAGTGCATCTGGTCATTCACAGCACCGAGGAGCAATATGTTTTGACTATTCCCCGAATGATTTAACTGTCATACACTGTATGTGACACAATGAACGTGGACTTGACGTGACCAATCTAAAATACGTCAAATTTTATGACATATTCTTCCACAAATATCATGACGTCATGCTTTTCTGGGAGTGAAAATAGTTTTGACTATTCCACAGGCAAGCGGAATTATAGCCCAGGCACGTGAAACTATTTCACAGACACGTGAAAATCCAGGGAATTAGTCAAAACTATATAATATCAACATACATGTATATAGGGAGTTGGGTAATAAACACTCATATAACACATTTAGATATTAGACTTTACATATATATATTTTCTAATCTACATCAACTCCTTTGTAAGATCTTCTCTCTTTTTTAACCCATTCAACACCACAGGCCTGTATAATGGTATTTGCAAAACGTGTAGATCCAGATGAGCCGGCTCGGGTCACGAGCCGTCTCGTCAGGATCTGTACTTTTTGCATGTAATTTTCATATTTTTAAGAATAAAAACACCCCCTTTTCATAAATGGACTAGTCTGAAAATCATTTTGTGACGGTTGGATTGGTTGCAAAATTAACATATCAAAATCCATTCCAGTGAAATTGTTAATTTTATTACTGAAACTGAACAAAATATCCCATATTATGCCTTCTGTATGCTTTGCTATTTCGGTTCCTCCATCTGCCCCCCATATATCCATGGTCATTTACACCCTGTGTGCTTGTCAAAAGTGTAAATGTCACAGGGGAGAAAAATGTGCTGCGGCCCGGGGCTCGATCCTAGAACCTCTGGTTTACCGTACCATCGCTCTAACCAACTGAGCTAGCCGTGCACGAATACACACATTCTCCCCACAGTGAGTTACATACCGTGACATACTTCCCCGCCAAATTGAAATTTGTCCCCGAATTCTATATTTAATTTGTATATGAATTCATGTTTTTGGTACAATTTGGGCAGTATTTATCAGTCACGGTCCCTCGTTGGGCGCCAAGTGTCACAGGGCGAGAAAATGTGCTCCGGCCCGGGGCTCGAACCCAGAACCTCTGGTTTATCGTACCATCGCTCTTAACCGACTGAGCTAGCCAGGCACGAATACACAACTCCCCATTGTGAGTTACATACCCTGACATAAATCAAATCAGAAACTAAAGATGTACACACATTCCTAAGCGCAGCTTTCAGAGGCCCGTTTCACTAAACTTCGTATGACTAAAATGTTTGTAAGTGCAAAATTATGATAGTCTGTAAATTTCACATTAGCAATGTGTCCTTGTAAACAATTATTGGATTTACATTTATTGAGCATAGACTGCATATGCAGCCTATGCTCAATAAATGTAAATCCATCAATTGAAATTTACAGACTATTCTAGATTTGCACTCACGAACATTTTAGTCGTAAGAAGTTTAATGAAACGGGCCCCTGATGTGTACAAAGCTGGCATGAACTATACATTCAACACACATTTAATTAAATCTTTGTACTGCTACATGTATGCAGAGATCTGTGAACATTTCCGTTTGTGAGACAGGAGCATGGCTTAACCCTTTCACCACTGGAATGGATTAATGCTAATTTTCCGACCGATCCAATCGTCACATAATAATTTTCAGATTGGTCCATTTATGAAAAGGGGGTGTTTTTGTTGTAAAAAATATATGAAAATTAGCGGGCTTTCAGGTTCAAGGGGTTAAGAATCACACGGGCTGGACCACTTTATGTCACATTTCTCGTATCTTTGGCCAAGTCGAACTGTACTAGCCAATCCACTCTGTATATAACACTTACATGAACAGTCCTGTATATAATTCTCACCGTTGTATAATTCCAGCACAAAACTATTTACACAATTCCCTAACATTTGATTGGCCCGTAGCAAGTCTATGTCCAAAATTTATATCCCAGTAAACTCCCTCGCCAAACTACTTTCTGTAACCGTGAGGCGCAGTTAAAATAATTCTTAAGAAAACGGAAAATAAACACATTTTCTTGATGAATTTATTTCAAATGCTGGAATTATAAGGAATGAATGGCCTTTTTGTGGAATTTATCGGGGATATAAACTTGGAAAAGTCGCGGGAATACTGGACGAGGCCTTAAAAAAAATTACAATTTTCGAGAAAAAAATCAAAATTTTTTTTTTTTTTTTTTTTTTGTTTTTTTCGAAAATTGTAATTTTTTATCGCTTCGTCCAGTATTCCCGCGACTTTTCCAAGTTTATACCCCGATAAATTCCACAAAAAGGCCATTCATTCCTATAGTATTTCACTTATTGAATACATGTATATCATTCAAATCTCTTGACAAGAGGAAATAAAGATAATGCTAGTCGTGTATCGTTATAACACTTCAAAACAACGCCAATGGTTCGGAGCTCATGTTTGGGATAACTTTCTTTTTATCCTTCATTATTTAACAAAACTTACATATGTATACATTATATGCATTCTTGCCACATTCCCATTTACTGATGCTTTACTCAAGGAGAAGAATTCACATAAGCTCTGTCAGCTTGTTTTCTAATCCTCATTCACTTCATAACCACCTTCATTTAAACAATCTTATTTATCAAAAACAATCCGGATTCATTCCAGGTCATTCCACAGTATACCAATTAATAGACATATATAATCAGATATGCAAAGCTATCGATGAACGAAAACATACGTGTATAGTATTTTGTGACATTTCTAAAGCATTCGATAGGGTATGGCATCTTGGACTCTTATTCAAGCTAAAACAAAATGGTATTGAAGGTCCTCTTCATAACTGGTTTAGGCACTATTTAGCAAACAGATCACAAAAGGTTTTTGTAGGCACTTCTTATTCTGAAAGTCAACTGATAACTGCAGGTGTTCCCCAAGGCTCGGTTCTTGGTCCTCTGCTGTTTCTTATATACGTAAATGATATTGCGGACAAACTAATCAGTACAACACGACTTTTTGCTGATGACTCATCTTTAGCTGTCTCATCATCAGACATGAACACCATAGAATGCAACATAAATCATGACCTAAATGAATTAGCAGCATGGGCGAAACAGTGGCTTGTAACATTTAATCCATCTAAAACAGATGCTATGATTTATTCATTAGCTAGATATACAGAGCCATCTCTCTATTTCAACGATACCCAACTTCATTTTGTTCAACATCACAAACATTTGGGCCTAACACAGTCACGATGGTACCTGGCATGAACATATTTCAAATATAATTAAGTCTGCGTCGAAGGTATTAGGTTCTATGAAAATGATCAAATTTAAAATAAACAGAAAAACTCTAAATCAAATATATATATCGTAAATGAGACCGGTTCTCGAATATGCATCAATGGTATGGGATAGTTGCACAAACTATGAACGCGAATCCCTCGAAAAACTTCAATACGAAGCAGCACGAACAGTAACAGGAATAACCCGGTCATCATCAATAAACACTCTTCTCAAAGAAATTGGATGGGTATCTCTTTCAGACCGACGACAAATTCAGAAACTAATAATAATATATAAAGAAAAGGAAGGTATACTACCCACTTATTTACACCAACTTTTTCCACAACTGGTCGGAGAAAATAATACATACGGACTACGTAATATGAACAATTTTGTTACATTAGCTCGACGGACCGAACTTTATTCGAAATCTTTTATACCATCATCTGTGGCATCTTGGAATGAACTAAATAATGAAATAAAAAATTCCGAATCGATTGCCGTTTTTAAAAATAAATTAAAACAACTATTCAGACCTCCACTAGTTCCAGAACATTTTCTTATCGGCGATAGAACTTTATCCATTTACCACTGCCGATAAGAAACCAATGCAGCAACCTTAATGCAGATCGACATAAAAATCACTTGAGAGAATCTCCTTTATGTCAATGTTCTGCCGAAGACGAAGACGCTGAACATTTTCTTTTCAAATGTCAATTATATCATCAGCAACGAATCGACCTCCTTGAAGCAACCCGTCAGTACCATCCATTATCGGTGCAAACCCTACTATTTGGTAAAGAATCGCTAACTGTTGAAGATAATTCATGCATATTTAAAGAAGTCCAAAATTACATTAAACTTACGCGTCGATTTGACAACTAACAACATATATACAATAACATTATTTGTTTATATAATTATGATGTTAAATAAAACAACTAATCATACTTTTAACGTATACTACGTTCCTGCATTAAGCTGTTTATTACAAAAGGTTACCTGTGTCCTTGCTCGCGAGTATTCCTGTGTGTGCTCCGCGGTTCGTGCTCGAGTCGTGGCGCTTTTAGTGGTAATGACCGAGCATGCTCGGTCACGACCAGTATAGGTGGCTGATTTCGGGTGTCGGTTGTATGAGCATGTTCGGGGGTCTCTCGATCAAGGCCACTTAGCTTGGAAGGTGAGTGGTGAATTGATTGGGTGCAACAATGTTACATTGAACAATTATGTTTGATAGTTTCGTTTAATATTGATTAGATCATGAGCATGTCGATATTACTATTTAAGAATTTAAGAAATTTCAATATCTTGATTGATATGCTCATGTGAAAATTAGTATAATTATACTTGCTCTATAGAGAATGTGAAACACAAACAAAATACTTATATTCACCCCGTTATACCTCTTTAGATATATTCAATAAGCAATTGGGACGGGCTGTAACTAATGTTGCAAAAACTTGTAGCCCAACCCGTTTGCTCTTTTTGTAAAATTGTATGCATTAACTGTTATTTTTATATACCATGTCAAATTAGAGCAATAAAATATGTTTAAACTAAATTCACTGTTACTTTATATGTATTTTGATGCATATATACATGTATGTATATTATTTGAAATAAATATTGTTTAACTGAAGATATTTAATTGAATTTAATTAAATTGAATAATTGAATTGTATTCATTACATTATCAGTCATTGTATTGATTTGCATTAACCCTTAGATCGCTACACACAACAATTATCCAATGGAAATGATTCTGAAGTGCTGTCAACGCATGTTGTAAATTATTCTAATGTGCTGTCAAAGCATGTTTTTTTATGATAAAAATGGAAAATAGAAAATAAACCGCAGACGACAAAAAAATAAGATAGCGATGTAAGGGTTAAATAAAAACGTTAATTTATACATAAATTGGAAACTACTCCCTCAAAGTGCACATAGCTACTGTCTGTTCCACGTTTTGCTGCCAACAAACTTTTGGCTCTTAAGCATATTAAATCTAAAAAATATTTAATTGTAGGTACTTTTTTAACAATAACAAAAAAGTCACCTTCCCCAAAAAAAATTGTTTGATGAAATTCCATCAAATATTGATATTATTGCGAAAAAACAATTTTCCTATGGGAATTTAACATACACTGTAGGGAGTCAATTTCCAAAACTTTTTGTTTTTTTTATCCTGAAGCATCAAAAAAGTTTGGAAATTGACTCTGAAATCTGGCGAGATAGCTTGAAAATGATGTCACTAAGGCCAGTTTTTTTTTATTTGTTGGTTTACGGATTTTTTTTCCGCGAGATCGGGTCGGTCGGTCGGAAAAAAATAAAAATAAAAAAACGTTTTTTCAATTTTTTTATTCTTTTTGGCACAGGGTTGGGTCGGTTGGGGAAATAAAAAAAAAAGAATAAAAAAAAAAGTCTGTCACGCGGATGCCACCGGCGGCATATTGAAGAAACTGACAAACGGGTGAACCAAAAGTGTTAAGTCAAAGGGTGAAGGACATATATAGTATGGCAAGGCAGGTGTAGCATACATGCAAATGAATGAAGTATGGAAATATTGAAGCAGTTAAGCAACTTATGTAGATGCTATGGCCAGTTTGAGAAACTGTGACAAACTGGTTAACCGAAATTGCTAAGTCCTTTCAGCAGCCCTGTGAAGGTCAAAAGGTCAAGGTAATATAAAGTATGACAAGGCAGGTATAGCACACATACCAATGAATGATGTGTTGAAATATTGAAGAACTTGAGCAACTGTAGAAGATATGGCCGGTTTGAGAAACTGTTACGAAGTGGTTAACCGAACGTGTGACGGACAGACGGACGGTCCGAACACCATAAAAATCACCTTTTTAAGGCACATGGTTGGGTCGGTTCACCTTTTTAAGGCTCATGGTTGGGTCGGTTTGTGGTCGGTAAAAAACAAAAAGGCCAGTGATTGTGATAGAGTGAAACTTGTGTTAACCGGCATCGTCTCGGACCAAGAGTTTGTCGATTAACGTAGGGTGTCGGTTCAGCAAGTTTTTTTATATTCTACATAGCAACTCAGTTTCATATTCACATACTGTTGAATGTTGATCACTGTGAATGGGTTGCGTAATGCGTACATATTAATACCGTATCTGGTATAATTAAATACAAGACAACGACAACGAAGCGGCGATATAGTTGAAACGAATATCAGTGGGGGTGGCACGAGTGTGGATTTGTGGCAGGGCGGTAGAGGACCCTAGGAAGAACGTATACATGAAATATGAAGCACATCGGAGCAAGAAAACAGAAAATATAGGCCATTTACCTGAGCGTTAAGGTTTTGAATTTTTGCATTCAATCTGAAACGGAGATATATCAAATCATATTGGAGATATATCAAATCATATCGAATCGTCCATTTGCAGGTTGTTGTTGTTGTCGCTGCTGCTAAGATCTGGTTTCCGCCACTTACTTTTCTCGGCACAAAAAATTTTTTTTTTTTTTTTTTTTTTTTTTTTTTTTTTTTTTTTTTTTTTTTTGGATCGGAGGTAAAAAAATCTAAAAAAAAATCGGAAATTAAAATTTTTATTTTTTTCCACATTGTCAAAAAATCGGGTCGGCGGATCTGTAAACCAACTAATAAAAAAAAAATGGCCTAAGAAAACAAGTTAGATTTTGAAAATCTGTCCACAAATAACAAAAATATTTAAAACAATAGTTTTTTCGCAATAAAATCAATATTTGATGGAATTTCATCAAATAAATAATTTTGGGGAGGGTGACTTTTTTGTTATTGATAAAAAAAGTACTTACAGTACTTTTAAATATTTTTTGGATTTAATGTGTTTAATAGCCAAAAGTTCGTCGGCAGCAAAATGTGGAACAGACAGTAGGCACGGTGTGGGATGACATGGTCTGTTATATTAATTTTGCGTAATGGCGGCACCCATGAGTTGTGAGGTAAATCTTATTTTTCATCAATGATGACCATGTTCCAGCCATCATCATTATAAGTCTTCTGTAGTTAATCTGTGCATTCTAGAAAAATGTCTCAGCTTCCAAATGCACAATATGTGTATTCAAAAGTTCTCTACAATATATTCAGTCTAACTATAGCAGTAATAATAATTTTCTGTAACCTCCAAAAGGAAGCAAATTTAATACACATTGTTTTAAAGTCACTCTTTTTATTAAATATTCGACCACATGGTCTTTGTACGTCACATAGTACTGCCAATACAATTTCACACTATTTTGACAAAGACCATGTGGTGGAAAATTTAATAAAAAGAGTGACTTTAAAACAATGTGTATAGTAATAATGCTGCTAAATTTTGTTAACGGCTGGAACTTGGTAATCATTAAACCGAAGAAACCGCATTTGTATTTATGAAAAATAAGATTTACCTCACTGCTCATGGACGACATTATGCAAAATCAAAACAATAGACCATGACTGTAATCCCTCACCATGTTAAGTGTGATTATTTTCAGACGGTCTTGGGTTGGAGCCCAATGAGATTGGGGCAGTGCTGGGTGTGTCCTCCATCCCGCTCCTCTGTCTGCAGTTCTTCCTCTTCCCCAACCTCATCCGCAGGTTCAACGTGAAACGAGTAAACCTTCACCTTTGAGCATTCACGTACACGCGCACGCAGGCACACACGCACACTATATGTAATTATACCCCCCACAAACAAAGTTTAAGGGGTATATAGGAGTCAGTTTGTCTGTTGGTCTGTTGGTTGGTCGATCTATTGGACATTTCGTTTCCGCTCTATATCTTCTAAACCTCGAATATATTTTCATATACATAATTGGCCACAAAAAAAATTGCCATGAATAAATTTCCAACAATACTGGCTTATGATCTTCTGGCCTTCATCCAGTATAGTTGAACTCTTAAGGATCCTGATAAATTCCCAAACACTTGTCTATTTCTTCAATGTTTATTTAATATAAGCCATGTGTTTGTCCTTCTAACTGTTCATTCTTCTGTCTGTTGTTGTGAAAACAGAATAGATATATTGTGCATTCACATCAAGTTTTCATGTTGCCCACAATAAGGTGTAACATGCTTAAATCGCAGGTTCATACCTCAGAGGTCAAGGTCACACTTGCCATCAAGGTCATTACAGCTGTTGTATATTTCCAGACATTTATTGGGTGCACCATACTGCAGCTGATCCTGACCACCACCATGCCCACCCTACATCTGCTCATCGACCAGTAAGTACCACAGGTGGAAGACTCGGATCTGTGACACACAAAACAAATGCCCAGTAAAAAGAATCCATTACTCCACACACTTGGATAGCATACAGTACTATGTTCTAGTTACTGTACGCAACCAAGTGGGTGGGGTAATGTTGTTTTAATGTGTGTTTTATTAGCTCGCCTGAGCTAAGGTCATGTGAGCTATTATTACCGCAATGTGTCCGTCCGTCCGTCGTCCGTGAAAATTTTCAAACGTCTTCTCCTCGGTAACCATTCGGCCTATAGTCACCAAACTTCATGGTCATGGTCCTTAGGTAGGGGGATTACAAAATTGTTAAAATGACGTCATTACGTAATCCAAGATGGCCGCCATCTAAAAATAGCACAAATTCTTCAAAAAAATCTTCTCAAGAACCGCCAACCGGATTTCGACAAAACCTGGTAGGAATGATCGATGTACAATGCTCTTTCAAAGTTGTTAAAATGGTGACCCCGGGGTCAAAAATGGACGTGGCCCGTGGGGTCAAATTGAGGTCAAATTCTGGTGCATTTTTTGTCGAAATCGGATGGTTATGTCATCCAAGATGGCCGCCAAAAGGTCAAAATGTCGTTCTTTTATTAGAGATTTCGAAATTATCTTCACATGAACCATGGTAGCCAAACTTAAAAGTTATGGTCCATGGGTGAAGCCTTTTCAGATTTGTTAAAATAGAGGTCATCGCTAATCCAAGATGGCCGCAGTCTAAAAATGGCATAAATTCTTAAAAAAATTTCTTTTCATGAACCGCTGGCCGGAATGTTCTTTCAAAGTTGTTAAAGTGGTGACCCCGGGGTCACAAATGGTCGTGGTCTGTGGGGGTCAAATTGGGGTCAAATTTTATTTTTGACCGAATATGGTCATGTCATATATCAAATCGAAGGTATCAAAGAGGCGATCACTCTGGTACAATTTTTTGTCGAAATTGGATGGTCATGTCATCCAAGATGGCCGCCGGAAGGTCAAAAGGTCAATCTTTTATTAGAGATTTCAAAATTTCACAGTTATGGTCCATGCGTGAAGCCTTTTCAGATTTGTTAAAACGGAGGTCGTCGCTAATCCAAGATGGCCGCCGTCTAAAAATAGCACAAATTCTTAAAAATTCTTCTTCTC
Organism: Conchocele bisecta; assembly: GCA_029237695.1. NCBI lineage: Eukaryota > Metazoa > Mollusca > Bivalvia > Lucinida > Thyasiridae > Conchocele > Conchocele bisecta. The sequence continues at coordinate 105,450,169 of CM055266.1, read as the reverse complement.
ATGAACCGCCAGCCGGATTTCGATGAAACTTGGTAGGAATGATCAATGTAGAATGCTCTTTTAAAGGTGTTAAAATGGTGACCCCGGGGTCAAAAATGGGCGTGGCCCGTGGGGTCAAATTGGGGTCAAATTTTATTTTTGACCGAATATGCTCATGTCATTTATCAAATTGAAGGTATCGATGAGGCGATTGCTCTGGTGCAATATTTGTCGGAATCGGATGATTATGTCATCCAAGATGGCAGATGAAAGGTCAAAAGGTCATCCTTTTATGAGAGATTTTAAACATCATCATCTCTTGAACCGATTGGCCAATGGTCAGCAAACTCTACCTGTATGGTCCTTAGGTGAAGCCTTTCCAAAGTTGTTGAAATTAAGTTGGCCTGAAATCCAACATGGCCACCGTCTAAAAATAGCACAAATTCTTAAAAAATATTTTTCTCATGAGCCGCCAGCAGGATTTCGATGATACTTGGTAAGACTGATCAATGTACAATGCTCTTTCAAGTTTTTAAAATGGTGACCCCGGGGTCAAATATGGGCGTGGCCCGTAGGGTCAAATAGGGGTCAAATTTTATTTTTGACCGAATATGGTCATGTCATATATCATATCGAAGGTATCAGCGAGGCGATCGCTCTGGTTTACGGAATATCGTTACATAATACATAAAATCTAAGGATTGCAATAAAAAGTAGGCTGGAAGCATCCTGTTGTGGTCTCCAAACCTCTCAAAGTTGTGTAAGATATATCTGTACATATCGCGAGACCACTCCTACCCTGGTGACTCGAGTTTGTCGCATTGATATTTTGTGCCTGTCATGGGCTTATTTTGATGTATATGTAGTGACAACTTTACATACCAGTATTTGCTTTTATTTTGTGACATTATCACAGCCAAAATGGCTGTGATAATGTAATAAATTCAGTATAATAAAAATTAATAAATTTATCCTTCAATTGAAAATTTCTCTAAGGTAGCAAGATAAGTATACTTTGCAATTTTGGTGAAATTGGCTGCTGGTCTCGGTGATAAGTTATCAAACTTGGAAAATCAAAGTAACATATCTCGGAACAAATTCCAGGGCATCCCTGACATTAGAATTGTCAGAATGTGTTGTTTTGGCATTACATAGCTTGGCTTAAACTAAGCAACGTGATGTCAAATCAATAAAATCCACCAATTATGACACTAATAAGCCCCAGACGTTGTACCAAGGGAAGTTACTCATGATTTTCCAACTTCAGTAACCTGTTTACAAGACTGATCTATCTGACTCGGTTAAGAACGGACTTAAAACCTCAATCTATCAATCAGCCAATAAACCATCAACCAACCAATCAACTAACCGACCAACATTTCACCAATCAGTCAACAAATTAATCAAACAACCAATCAATTCATTCAATCTACCAACCGATTACCAACTAACCACCCAACCATTTATTCAACTAACCAACAAACCAGTCAGTCAACTAACCAACCAACCAATCAGTCAACCACCCAACCAACCAACCACTCCATCTTCCCCGCTGCAATAGGAATGGGTTGTGGCCTAGGGGTTAGAACACCTGACTTCCAATCCGGTGTCTGTGGGTTCAACTTTGCCTAGGGGCATCGAACAATACTTTCAATACTTTCATAGTATTTCCATCGTGGGACCGTGGGACCACTAATGGTGGTCTGTCGGATGAGACTTTAAACTGTGGTCCCTTCTCGATATGACCTTAGCTGTTGCTAGGACGTTAAACCCTTTCACTTTTTCCCCTCTGCAGGCCTGCGACCATGTGGACCCTGGTACTGGCCGTGAACATCCCGATGAAGCTGATGACAAGCTGTGTCTTCTCGTGTGCGTCACTGTTCATGAATAACTCCGCCACCGCCGGGTTTGCTGGCTCGGTCAACGGCCTTGGGATGACCATCACGGCCTTGACAAGGTGGGTAAGGTCTGGTCCCGAAATACATAGGGCCGTTTCACTAAACTTTGTACGACTAAAATGTTCGCAAGTGCAAATTTAGGATTTCTGGAAATTTCAATTGATGGATTTACATTTATTGATGCAGCCTATGCTCAATGCATGTACATCCAATAATTGTTTAAAAGAAAACATCGCTAATGTGAAATTTACAGACTATCCTCATTTTGCACATACAAATATTTTAATGAAACGGCCCCCAGAATACCAGGGATCTGTTTCACTAAACTTCTTACGATAAAAATGTTTGTACAAGAATTTTTATTAATTTGCTTCTCGCATTAACCATTTCAATACGTGTATAGTGGTATTGGCAAAAAGTGTAGATCCAGATGAGCCGGCTGATCAGGATCTGAACTTTTTGCAAGTAATTTTCGTATTTTGGAGCAAAAACGCGCCCTTTTCATGAATGGACTAGTTGAATTGGTTGCAAAATTAACGTAACAAAATCCATTCCAGTTACTTAGGGGTGCAAGAGTTAACGTGGTTACCTAATGTTACCATTTTGCATTTATATGCACAGATCATTGCATGTGAACACATCTACTGTGTATTTTCAAACATCGGCTGCCACTGTTTTTGTGCAAATTTGCGTTAAAGTTTTCAGATACCTACTATCTCTGTAACCGTAAGTCAGAATTGCATGAAACTTTGTATGCTTATTGGTCATCATCCATATATTCATTCTGTGTCCCACTCATGCGGCCCCTATGCACCAAGGTGTAGGTCAAATGACTTAGAAGTTTGCGTTATTATAAAATATGCATTAAAGTTTTTACATACTTGATATCTCCACAATCGTCACTCCAATTTAAAACTTCCAATACTTCATTTTCATCATTCATATTTTCATTCTACAGCCTGCCAAATTGGTCCACATGCCCATGGTCATGGTCAAATGACTTGACATTTGTGTTAAAGTTTTTACATACCTTATATCTCCGACTTACTCCGATTTACTTCAAACTTCAAATAATTCTTTATGATCATCCATATTTTCATTCTATAGCCCACCCATGTGGCCCACATGCCCAAGATAAAGATCAAATGACTTTAAAATTTGCGTTAAAGTTTTTACATACGGTACCTTATATCTCCACAACCTTTAATTCAAACTTCAAATAAATACACTCCGAGACCATCAAATGTCTCGGCGGGCTCGACATGCGTGCCGCGACCATCTGGTTAATCAGTTAGTGTGTATTTGTGCGAAAGGAAAGACTTGTTATCAGATAAAAGATAAGACTGTATGAAGGCGCTAAATTCCAAGCTCAATGCTATTCGCTTATGTTCTTGCTTCATAAACTCTAGAAATTTGAGTAAATTGTTTTCATGTCATGGAAAGTCTTCATATCTGACTACCCTAAATGATACTCTTTTGTGTTGTGGGCCATTAAGTACCATTCCATTACATTCATATTTGAATGATGTCTTTCTAACATACTCATCATGCCACATAAATGGCCCCATTACTACTAAAAATCAAGGCCATGGTAATTCGCCTTTGTCATTGTTCTTCCATATGAAATCAACACTCATAAGATCCTATATTTATAACAGTAACAGCATCGGATGTTATTTTTCAGATTCTTTGCCCCATTGGTTGGTGGGTCCGTATATTCCTGGACAGTCGGGTATGCAGCTGACAACATCGGGCCTCCGTTTGACGTCAGTTTCACCTTCTTCCTGTTTGGACTCGTCTACTGGTCCGTTAGTATTTTGGGAATCATTGTTCCAGAAACGCTGAATAGGCAGAAAAAGTAGGATAAATAGCTAGCATTTAGTGGGAAAAAAAGTAATTGTTGTTCTCATTTTGTTATCCCCTCGCCGATAGCCAAGAGGGGATATAGCCTTAGTCCATGTATGTACATATGTGCATACATGTGTACGTATGTTAGTAACACCTTCAATTTTTCATGGTCAACTGAGGACTTTTTGTCGAGCCTGCTTGCGGAAAGCGAGACCTAGTGATCATAATGACGTCCGGGTGTGCGTGCGTGCGTGCGTGCGTGCGTGCGTGCGTGCGTGCGTGCGTGCGTGCGTGCGTGCGTGCGCGCGTGCGTGGCGTGCGTGCGTGCGTGCGTGCGTCGTGCGTGGTGTGTGTGCGTGCGTCCTCCGTCCGTCCCTGCCCTCCGTCCGTTCTGTACCGTCCGTCCGTCCGTCCGTCCGTCCGTCCGACCGTCCGTCCCTCCCGTCCGGTCCGTACCGCCGTCCGTCCGTCCTACTTACGAGAGCTACATTGTGAGGTTGCTGTGTTGTGCTGAAACCCACCCACCGCCCTATTTAAGACACTTGGATAAGTGTTTTTCAAATATAATTAACTAATGGCTAGCTCATTTGCATATTATGCGATTTATTCCGTAAGAGAATCGTTAAGGAAGAAAATAACGGAATAAGTTGCTACATTGTGAGGTTAACCCCACAGTGTAAACATCAAAGGAAATAACCTCACAATGTAGCTCTCGTAAGAACGTCCGTCCGTCCGTCCGTCCGTCCGTCCGTCCGTCCGAAATCTGCGTTAAAGTTTTTAAATACCTTATATCTCTGTAGTCCTAAGTCACATTGACTTGAAACTTCATATGTTTATTAGTTATGATCCATATATTCATGCTGTATCCCACTCATGCGGCCCCTGTGTCGAAGGTCAAGGTCAAATGACTTAGAAGTTTGCGTTCCGAAATCTGCGTTAAAGTTTTTAAATACCTTATATCTCTGCAGTCCTAAGTCACATTGACTTGAAACTTCATATGCTTATTAGTTATGATCCATATATTCATGCTGTATCCCACTCATGCGGCCACTTTGCCCAAGGTCAAGGCCAAATGACTTAGAAGTTTGCGTTCCGAAATCTGTGTTAAAGTTTTTAAATACCTTATATCTCTGCAGTCCTAAGTCACATTGACTTCAAACTTCATATGCTTATTAGTCATCATCCATATATTCATTCTGTGTCCCACTCATGCGGCCCCTGTGCCCATATGTCAAGGTCAAATGACTTAGAAGTTTGTGTTAAAGTTTCTGTCAAAATTTGCGTTAACGTTTTCACATACATATCTCTGTAATCAGATTTGCTTGAAACTTTGTATGCTTATTGGGCATCAAACTTCAAATAAATACACTCTGAGACCATCGAATGCCTCGGCGGGCTCGACATACGGGCCGCGGCCATCTCGTATTATTATCAAGGCTGCCAGCGAGGGGATTAGCTTTAATAGTGATAACGATGCCCTTGTTTGTATTTCCTTTAATTCTATTTCAAAGATTTTGTTTCCAGTGCATTGGTCTATAATCTCACAAGATGATTCAAATATGCAGGCAAATTTATTTTGTTGAAAACAAAAAGCAGCGGGCAGTACACTTATTATGTTTCCATGTTCATATATGTTGACAATGTTTTGACAGCGAGTGTTCAGTAATCTCTGTGTTCTATGAGTTGGATTCAGGTTAACATCACTTCATTTACTATATTCTCTGAACCATCTATTTATTTGAGCCCCAGGCTGAGAAAACGTACCTTACGACGTATGAGACAAGCTTTAGCGCAATCTGATAGGAGACTATGCTGTTCGCCATTCATTCATTCGGGCATGATTACTCCCATCAACAAAACAGAGTAGACCCTGATGGAACTGTGGATATGTGTTAACATGATAAGGACCTAATCTTGCCACAAATGTCCACGGGTATTTTTTGTCGAGCCCGCTTGCAGAAAGCAAGACATAGTGATCACAATGACGTACATCCGTGCGTCCGTCCGAAATCTGCGTTAAAGTTTTTAAATACCTTATATCTCTGCATTCCTTAGTCACATTGACTTGAAACTTCATAAACGTATTAGTCATCATCCATATATTCGTGCTGTGTCTCACTCATGCGGCCCCTGTGTCCCAAGGTCAAGGTAAAATTAATTAGAAGTTTGCATTAAAGTTTCTGTCAAAATTTGCATTAAAATTTTCACATACCTACTATCTCTGTAACTGGAAGTCAGATTTGCTTGAAACTTTGTATGCTTATTGGGCATCATCCATATATTCATTCTGTGTCCCACTCATGCGTCCCCTGTGCCCCAAGATCAAGGTCAAATGACTTAGAAGTTTGAGTTATTATAAAATCTGCGTTAAAGTTTTTACATACCTTATATCTCCACAATTGTTACTCCAATTTACTTCCAACTTCCAATATTTCCTTTTCATCATCCATATTTTCATTCCATAGCCTGCCCATGTGGTCCATATGCCCAAGGTCAAGGTCAAATGACTTTGAAATTTGTGTTAAAGTTTTTACATGCCTTATATCTCCACAACACTTACTCCGATTTACTTCCAACATCCAATACTTCTGCTTCATCATCCATATTTTCATTATATAGCCTGCCCATGTGGTCCATATGCCCAAGGTCAAGGTTATATGACTTTGAAATTTGTGTTAAAGTTTTTACATACCTTATATTTCCACAACACTTGCTCCGATTTACTTCAAACTTCAAATAATTCTTTATTATCATCCATATTTTCATTCTATAGCCGACACATGCAGCCCACATGCCCAAGATCAAGGTCAAATGACTTCAAAATTTGTGTTAAAGCTTTTACATACCTTAATATCGCCACAACCCTTAATTCAAACTTCAAATAAATACACTCTGAGACCATCAAATGCCTCGGTGGGCTCAACATGCGGGCCGCTGGCATCTGGTTTCAGCCTGCGACCATTTACCATCTGAACCGTCATGACCACATTTCCTGACATAATGATGCTATCCATGAAATAATGTATACATGAACTTGATGATGTTTGTTATGCCCCACCACGATAGTGGAGGTAGTGGAGGGGGCATTTAGTGTTACCGTTGTCCGTCCGTCCCATCCTGTCCGTCCGTCACCAACCTTGTAAGTTGTAAAACTTTTAAACCGTAATAGCTACAGACCTGAAACTTGGTATGTAGCTTCCTTATGATGAGTAGATGCACAAAGTTTATTTCAAATTTTGATTCGACCCCCAGGTCATAGACTATCTCCCCCTTTTTTACTTTGAATTTTCCAATTTTGGCTTCTAAGTCATAAAACTTTTAAACCACTCCCTTATAATGAGTAGATGTGCAAAGTTTATTTTCATTTTTTATTCGACCCCCCCCGGGTCATGGATTATTTGCCCTTTTGGACTTGGAATTTTGCTTCGTTTATTATCAAAGCGATATGTGGGGCACCCGTGTTCTATGAACACATTTTCTAGTCTGAAAATGAGTTATTCTGTTACAATATACATGTAGAATATTTCTAGAATTATGCGGAAAACCATTCATGGCAAGAATCACCAATCTGATTTAATAGCACATGTCATCATGGATGGTCACCTATTTAACCCATTTTATGTGGGATATTAATTCTTAGAGAAATATTTTATCAACTTTTTTCGTTATTTCTAAATGAAAATATTTGTTGTTACCACTCAGTTGAGTAATTGGGTAATTTCAGCCGAAAATGGGTTAATTTTGACATAAAGTTCTCTGAAACATTCTGCTTGCATTCCATGACATGTTCTATCAGCACATATTGTGCACTTACCTCAGCGCACTTTTCATGTCAGCCATGGTATTCTAGAGCCAAGTTCATATGATTCTGATCCCATGTACCTCTGGCTCATTATGCCCCCGCCACCGAATGGTGAGGGGGGCATATAGTGTTACCCCGGTGTCCATACGTCCCGTCCGTATATATGTACATGTACATATGTCCCGAAACCTTAACACTCGGGTAAATGTCTTATAATTTCTGTTTGCTTATACGTATCTGCTCGATATTTCACACACACATTGCTCTAATGGTCCTCTACTTCCCTGTGACAAATCCATGATTGTCCCGCCCCTGCTAAGCCCAGGGTCAAGATCAGGGTGCATTTGAAACCTTAACGCTCGGGTAAATGTCTTATAATTTCTGTTTCCTTGCACGGATCTGCTTGATATTTCACACACACATTGCTATAATGGTCCTCTACCACCCTGTGACAAATGAAATGCATGATCGTCCTGCCCCCGCATCTCCAAGGGTCAAGGTCACATACTTGGTGCGTTCAAAACTCCGGTAAGTGTCTTATAATGTATGTTTCCTTGCATGGGTCTGCTTGATATTTCACACATCCATTTCTCTGATGGTCTGCTTTCATGCTGTGACAAATCCACACTTCTCTGGCCCTCAGTGTTTTCAATTTTAAGGCGGGGTCAATGGGTTTAGTACTATATCCCATATATTACCTGAACAAAAGGGGGGAAAATACCAAAATCAGAACTGAATATTTACAATAAAAAAACTATATATTCAGCCCTGAAATCAGAATAATCCTGATCTGATGCCAGGTCCTCGCCACACCAGAATCACTTTTACAATGGGCAATAACCCAATTCAACTCCCAGGTAACAAAAGATAACAATGTACCGGAGGGCCAAACCAGGCAACTCGTGATTCCTATAAGGAGAAACCCCTATCGTTAATTTACGTCACGTTCGCCCGATCAACCACTCACTCTTGTGTTTTCAAATGTGCCTCGTTTCTTTGGCTGCCAGCGGGGGCATTCGTGTGCTGATAGGCCACATTTCTAGTTAATATTGCCATGTATATGTGGACTGCGATATGAGAAATCTCATTGTCGCAGTATCCAGTGTAGACTTGTCAGGGTCTACACTGTCAGCCAGTTTGTCAGACTATCACATTATAATACTTTATCAGGTAACCTGCCTTGCATTGACCGAATACGTACTGACTGATATTATGTTGTTGTATCTGGCATTGACCTGATACAAACATCCGGGTTACAACAATGTGAAAACTGACGTTCCGTTGGTCGGATGACGTCACTTGACGTTACCGAATGACGTCAGTGTTCTGACACAAGTCACACAATGTAAGCAAGTCCGCGTTCTGTCCATAGATAATGACGTCATCTGTGGTCATTTTCATAATACATTGCCTGATAAATACAACCAGGCTACTGTCTTTTGATATCAAGTTTTTCAGGCTCAGCTCGGAAACGGTAGGAATTCCTTGGCAAGCCTGATATCAAAAGACTCTAGCCTGGTATTCTCTATGAATCGACACAGCAGGTTTGATATGGCTTTGGTGTAGAATCTCAAACTGTTTCTCAAGCTGTTTCTGTTCACCAAATGGTTTGGGTCTTCGATTATAAAACTTTCTGAGCAAACACTCCATTATCATGCTCAAAATTAGGAATATTGATCAAAGTGCCTGATTTTAAGTATTGAAATACAAATATAAAACTTTTTGAGCATGTACCCAAACTCGAAATCAGGAAATTTTATAAGTGGAAGCTGAGCTATGATAGAGATTATTCCTCCAACATTCGAATATAATGTTATTAGTATTTAACAAAAGTGCTGAATGTGTGGTTGTCACATATATAATGGCCAGACTGAGTTTGTGTACAAATTTCGAGAACTTCCTCCGGTATTTGATAATCTCTGACCATTATATATCTGACAACCACACATTCAGCACTTTTGTTAAATACTAATAACATTATATTTGAATGTTGGAGGAATAATCTCTATAATGTTTCCCTCATAAGATACAAAAATAATTATCAACTTATCTTCACATGTATAGTTTGTTCATTTACTTTTTATGTTTCCTTCTTTCTGTCTTCACTACTCTTGTATTTTTCTTTGCTGCACAATTTTTTATCTTTATGCTATTGCCTTTTAATTATAATGTATAATTGTTTTCCATGTCAGTAACTTATAAAAGTGGTTAATGATTTTGATTTTACACCTGTTTGTGTTTTAGCTTTACCAGGATCGGTTATCATGTTGTTTTATTGGATAATAGTTTTATTACACAATCATGATTAATAACCTTTCTGTGTTACACATGCGCATTGTAAGTGTTAATAGTTATATTTATGTGTATATTATGTGACACCTTTTCAGTTGTTACATCCCCACAATGATGTAAAGTAGCTAACATGGAGTGTGGCCGAGCGTATGTGTCTACACGAGCCACAAAGGTAATACATCAGAGGCGTCGGAACGGCGGACCAAATTTAAAAAAAAAAAATTTGCTGTGAGTTTGGGATCGGGACGTGATCGTGATTTGGGTAAACAAACATCCTGTGTAATGTAGTGAGTATCCTGGTAATAAAATGTTAATTCGATTATGTAATTTCAAATGTAAAATATTGACTTAAAATTTACCGAGCTCGGGAACAGTGCCATTCCTGACGACTGACTGTAATATGGTGTTTGTTTATTTTTTGAATACATGTATATACTAAAACAGATTACACACATGCAAAATGATATAGTATAAGTATATTATTGGTATTGGCATTTTGAACTCTTCCAAATATGTATAGATGGTGAAACCTCATTCAAATCAGACAAACCTATTTAATAATTGTCATAAAATTACCATTGAATTACCTCTTTTTACCAGTGCTTTTGCTACAAAAATGTGTATGAGATACCTACTAATGTTGTCTCTTAAATGCAGCAGAATGCAGGAAATGCCATCTAGAATTAAAAATAAATCCGGGAGAGGTGGGGTGCATGCCCTCCGGTCCCCCCTCAGCACTTCCTCGCTTCACTCGGGTCTACTGCCGCCTCCCCAATATTAATTTGCTTCCGACGCCTCAGTACATGTATGCTCAATTTTATCAGGTAATGTTTTACATTATGTAAATTAGCATGCATAGTGTTAGCAGAAAGGTTGCGGTAGAGCTTGGAAGCATGTAGTGTTTGGACTGGGTGTCCGGATACGATGTTTGCCGGAGTTTCTCCTCTATTACTTTCTGCCACCGCTTGCATTTTTGTGCCGATAGGCCACATTTGTTTTGTTATCCCTCGCCGATAGGCAAGAGGGGATACAGCGTTAGTTCATGTATGTAATTACGTGCGTGCATTAGTAAAACCTTTCATTTTTCAATAACTTATGAACCTCTTGACCGATTTTAATAACATTTGGCCCAATGTGTGTCTAGGTATGGTGCTTTGTTTTGCAAGAGTGAATATAGTGTTAATCCATGTACGTACGTATGTGCGTGCGTTAGTAACACCTTTCATTTTTCAATAACTTTTAGGAACCGCTTGATCGATTTTGATAACATTTGGCCACAAATGTGTGTCCAGGGATAGTGCTTTGTTTTTGCATACGACCCATGTTCGACCACCCAAGGCGAAGGTCACTGAGGACATGTGTTCACTTTGTAAGGCAATTTTTTCACGGCTGCCAGTGAGGGGATTAGCTTGGGGATGCCCTTGTTATTTTTATGTTTACCGGTATGCTTTATGTTATGGATCACCAGAAGTATTCCCATACCAAAGACAATTGAAGTGGTCAGCAGAAGAAAGGGGTTTAGCCCCATCCTTTTGCTGATCCTTTCAATTGTTATTACCGTTACTTACAATACAGTGGTAGTTGTTTCAAACAGACCACCGGTAATATTACCCGATATACCGGTGGTCTGTTTTAAATAATTACAGATGTATTATGGTCATGATCTGAAAACCAGTTTTCAGTCCGGTGAGACAACCACACATTCAGCATTTTTGTTAAATACATGTTTAAAAGTTGGAGAAATAATTTCTATAATGTTTCCCTCATAAATTACAAAAACAATTATCAACTTATTTTCACATGTATAGTTATTGTATCCCCCGAAGGTGTGTCGCGCACAAGAATGACAACTCTTGCATAGCTAATTTTTTGTCGCGCCTGCTTTAGCAGAAGCGCGACTATAGTCGTCGTATTTTCCGTCGTCGTCGTCCGCGTCGTCCGGTCCGCGTCGTCCGCGTCGTCCGCGTCGTCGACCGCGTCGTCCGCGTCGTCCGGTTTTTTTGTAAGGCAAATGCGTTAAAGTTATTGTTTTTTCACAATACATGTATCTCTTTAACCCCTTGCCAGACATTGATAATATTTCACATCAATGTTTGTCTAGGGATGATGCTTCATTACGCACACCCCCACATCCAAATTATCAAGGTCAAGGTCATTTATTTACATGTAATGTTCACCGGTTTTGTAACAGAAATACGTTAAAGTTATTGTTTTTTCACAATATCTCTTTAACCCCTTGCCAGACACTGATAATATTTCATATCAATGTTTGTCTAGGGATGATGCTTCATTACGCACACCCCCACATCCAAATTTTGAAGGTCAAGGTCATTTAGTTCCTTGAAATGCGTTAAAGTTATTGTTTTTCACAATATCTCTTTAACCCCTTGCCAGACATTGATAATATTTCACATCAATGTTTGTCTAGGGATGATGCTTCATTACGCACACCCCCACATCCAAAGTCTGAAGGTCAAGGTCATTTATTTCCTTGTAATGTTCAACGGTTTTGTAACAGAAATGCGTTAAAGTTATTGTTTTTTCACAATATCTCTTTAACCCATAGCCAGACACTGATAATATTTCATATCAATGTTTGTCTAGGGATGATGCTTCATTACGCACACCCCCACATCCAAATTTTGAAGGTCAAGGTCATTTATTTGCTTGTAATGTTCACCGGATTTGTAACAGAAATGCGTTAAAGTTATTGTTTTTTCACAATATCTCTTTAACCCCTTGCCAGACTTTGATAATATTTCACATCAATGTTTGTTTAGGAATGATGCTTCATTATGCACACCCCCGCATCCAAATTTTGAAGGTCAAGGTCATTTATTTACTTGTAATGTTCACCGGATTTGTGACATAAATGCGTTAAAGTTATTGTTTTTTCACAATATCTCTTTAACCCCTTGCCAGACTTTGATAATATTTCACATCAATGTTTGTTTAGGAATGATGCTTCATTACGCACACCCCCACATCCAAATTTTGAAGGTCAAGGTCATTTATTTCCTTGTAATGTTCACCGGTTTTGTAACAGAAATCCGTTAAAGTTATTGTTTTTTCACAATATCTCTTTAACCCATAGCCAGACACTGATAATATTTCATATCAATGTTTGTCTAGGGATGATGCTTCATTACGCACACCCCCACATCCAAATTTTGAAGGTCAAGGTCATTTATTTCCTTGTAATGTTCACCGGATTTGTAACAGAAATGCGTTAAAGTTATTGTTTTTTCACAATATCTCTTTAACCCCTTGCCAGACTTTGATAATATTTCACATCAATGTTTGTTTAGGAATGATGCTTCATTACGCACACCCCCACATCCAAATTTTGAAGCTCAAGGTCATTTATTTACTTGTAATGTTCACCGGATTTATGACATAAATGCGTTAAAGTTATTGTTTTTTCACAATATCTCTTTAACCCCTTGCCAGACTTTGATAATATTTCACATCAATGTTTGTTTAGGAATGATGCTTCATTACGCACACCCCCACATCCAAATTTTGAAGGTCAAGGTCATTTATTTCCTTGTAATGTTCACCGGTTTTGTAACAGAAATCCGTTAAGTTATTGTTTTTTCACAATATCTCTTTAACCCCTTGCCAGACATTGATAATATTTCACATCAATGTTTGTCTAGGGATGATGCTTCATTACGCACACCCCCACATCCAAATTATCAAGGTCAAGGTCATTTATTTACTTGTAATGTTCACCGGTTTTGTAACAGAAATACGTTAAAGTTATTGTTTTTTCATAATATCTCTTTAACCCCTTGCCAGACTTTGATAATATTTCACATCAATGTTTGTCTAGGGATGATGCTTCATTACGCACACCCCCACATCCAAATTCTCAAGGTCAAGGTCATTTATTTACTTATAATGTTCACCGGTTTTGTAACAGAAATGCGTTAAAGTTATTGTTTTTTCACAATATCTCTTTAACCCCTCCCTTGCCAGACATTGATAATATTTCATATCAATGTTTGTCTAGGGATGATGCTTCATTACGCACACCCCCACATCCAAAGTCTGAAGGTCAAGGTCATTTATTTGCTTGTAATGTTCACCGGTTTTGTAACAGAAATGCGTTAAAAGTTATTGTTTTTTCACAATATCTCTTTAACCTCTTGCCAGACTTTGATAATATTTCACATCAATGTTTGTCTAGGAATGATGCTTCATTATGCACACCCCCACATCCAAATTTGGAAGGTCAAGGTCATTTATTTACTTGTAATGTTCACTGGATTTGTAACAGAAATGCGTTAAAGTTATTGTTTTTTCACAATATCTCTTTAACCCCTTTCCAGACATTGATAATATTTCACATCAATGTTTGTCTACGGATGATGCTTCATTACACACACCCCCACATCCAAATTCTGAATGTCAAGGTAATTTATTTACTTGTAATGTTCACGGTCAAATGCCTCGGTAGGCGCGACACCGCTTCCGTGGCGGAATTCTTGTTAGTTATCTCCCTTTTTTGTTTCGCGCACTGATTGACCATAACTCGACCACCCTTTGGAATATTTTTATGAAACTTCACACATTCAATTAGACCACGAACCTAAGGTGTGTCGTGCACAAGAATGACAACTCTTGCATAGCTAATTTTTTAGTTATCTCCCTTTTTTGTTTTCGCGCACTGATTTCCTGTCCGGAGCATAACTCGACCACTCTTTGGAATATTTTCATGAAACTTCACACATGCATAGACCACGACCCGGAGGTGTGTCCCGCACAAGAATGACAACTCGTGCGTAGCTAATTTTTGAGTTATCTCCCTTTTTTGTTTTGCGCACTCTACAAACTGGACAATAATGCATGAAGACCCATTTTCTCGTGTGCTCTGTACACCTTTTCTCATGTGCTCTGTACACCTTACCTGTAGAGAGAACAATAGAGACTGGGAGAACCATTCACCTGTGCATGTGCTAGCATGTGCAAATGTCCAGTCTTGACCACTCTGACCACAGGTAATTTATACAGGTAAATTACTACATTGGATATTACATTTCCGTAAACTGTGTTGAAAATATTGTGGCATTATGTGGACCTGTGCAGATATATGTAGATAAATATAGGACTATTAAAAAAAACTTCTGGGCTCCAGTAGCAAGCATTATTATTTTTAATTTTTACACTTTTTTTTTCCATTTTTTTTTCTTCATTTTTTTTTACAAATTCTTTTTAAATTTTTGTCTAGTAGTATAAGGTCGTAAGTGCTATATACAGACCATTATTATATAATAAAACAATTATTGACTAGTGAGCCATAGAATATAATCTGATATTCCATGGCTCACTAGTCAATAATTGTATAATATGTTCGGGCCAGTGAAAATTGCTTTCGGGCCCAGGATCGAGGTCAAGGCGGGACAAGGCGAGGCATTTAATTCCGCGGAATTCTTGTTTACTTATCTCTCTTTGTTGGTTCATGCTCTGATTTCGTATCCAGAGCATAACTCGAACACCCTTTGGAACATTTTTATGCCCCACCACGATAGTGGAGGGGGCATTTAGTGTTACCCTTGTCCGTCCGTCCGTCCGTCCGTCCGTCCGTCCGCACACACGAATGGGTACTTGTTGTAAGCGTACGGGGATCTTATTGGGTAGGGTTAGGATAGTGTTGGCTACTCTTGTTGGGTGTTTTTATACAGTAAAAACCCAACAAGTATTCATTCGTAGGAACGTGCGTCCCGTCCTCCCGTCCGTCTGTCCGTCCGTCACAAAACTTTAACACTCGGGTAAATGTCTCATAGTTTCTTCATCCTTCGACCGATCTGCTTCATATTTCATATACACATTGCTCTAATGGTTCACTACCGCCCTGTGCCAAATCCATACTTGGTGCTTCAAAAACTTTAACGCTCAGGTTAATTTCTTATAATTTCTGTTTTCTTTCACGGATCAGCTTCACATTTCATATACACATTTCTCTAATGGTCCTCTACCGCCCTGTGCCAAATCCACGTTCGTCCTGCCCCCGCCAAGCCCATGGTCAAGGTCACATACTTGGTGCTTCAAAAACTTTAACGCTCAGGTAAATATCTTGTAATTTCTGTTTTCTTTCACGGATCAGCTTCATATTTCATATATGCATTGCTCTAATGGTCCTCTATCGCCCTGTGCCAAATCCACGTTCGTCCTCCCCCGCCAAGCCCATGGTCAAGGTCACATACTTGGTGCTTCAAAAACTTTAACGCTCAGGTAAAAGAAAATTTTGACTTGGAATTTGGCCTCATTTATTATCAAAGCGATATGTGGGACATCCGTGTTCGATAAACACATTTTATAGTTTATTAAACTGCACACATGCATAGAAGACGACCCAAAGGTGTGTCGCACGTAAGAATGACAACTCTTGCGGCGTTAAATTCTTAGTTATCTCCCTTTGTTGTTTCGTGCACTGATTTCGTGTCCGGAGCATAACTCGAACACCCTTTGGAATATTTTCATGAAACTTCACACATGCATAGACCACGACCCTAAAGGTGTGTCACGCAAGAATGACAACTCTTGCATCACTCATTTTTTTAGTTATCTCCCTTTTTTTTTCCGTCACTGATTTTGTCTCCGGAGCATAACTCGAACATCCTTTTTTCAAACTACTTGTGTATCTGAGGAGGGGGATAGACATGCTCTTGTCGACAAGCGTCCATTTCTAGTTTCATTTACTTTTCTTTTTTTAGCCAGGTTTTTTTTGGAAAAAAAATCCAGGCTATTGGATTGGCGAAAGCCGGGCGGTCGGGCGGTCGGGTGGCGGGCGGCGTCCACAATCAATGTTAAGTTTTCGTGTTTGAGTCCATTTCTTTGTTACTGTACCACCTAGGACCACCAAACTTTCACAGCTTCATAATCAAGGGGTGCCCACCACATATCACTATCCAACATGTTACAATTTTGTTGAACTTGACCCATTTTTTCCGCGCAGTCAACTTAGCCATTTTCAATGTTAACTTTTCGCGTTTACAACGTTAAGTTTTCGTGTTTAAGTCCATTTCTTTGTTACTGTACCACCTAGGACCACCAAACTTTCACAGCTTCATAACCAAGGGGTGCCTACCACATACAACTATCCAACATGTGACCATTTTTGGCGGGAGACATACTGTCTCCACGCTTTTGGGATCGTGATTCTGGCCGTTTGCACGGGTCTACTTTCGGAAGTGGCTCTCTGTTCATCGGGGGACGTCTGAATAGGCTCAATTTGCGTTCGCAATTAACAACAGTCAGGTGACATTTAAAGTCAGTGAGTGAACTGAAAGCAAGTTATTAATAGCAACGGCAATGCTCAACATTATGTGTAAAATAGTTGGCATGCCCAACTTTACTTTTGAAGAGAACAAATTGCTGTTATTGAGACGTCCCCCGTATCGCTATTGGGATCGTGATTCTCTGTTCATCGGGGGACGTCTCAATAGGCTCAATTTGCGTTCGCAATTAACAACAGTCAGGTGACATTTAAAGTCAGCGAGTGAACTGAAAGCAAGTTATTAATAGCAACGGCAATGCTCAACATTATGTGTGAAATAGTTGGCATGCCCAACTTTACTTTTGAAGAGAACAAATTGCTGTTATTGAGACGCCCCCCATATCATGTACCACGCAGTCGCAATGCGACGTCGAAGGCCATTTCTTTTTCATATTGTTGTTTACGGGCGATTTTCGAAAAATTACCCTCTGGGTGAGCGAAACAAAATTCATGAAAACATTTTGCCGTTCATACAGCATACACGTATGTAGGCCTACGCCCAGTCATAATTTTGAAAAGATTTCACATAATACGTCTGCAATATACCTCGTAAAACGGTTTATTAGTCGGACATAAAGCACCTTTGCTTCATCAACCTATTTGTGTTTAGAGCAGGCTGTATTTTACAAACACCAGTAACTGATCAAGTTCTCCAAATTTGCAGATTGTACATCCAATAATCAATATCAAATATATTTCTAACAAGGAATTTTTGAGTATGCAAATTCACAAGTGGCTACTTGTCTCCCACCAGTCAGTACTTTCAGTACTTTGATTTTT
This sequence comes from Conchocele bisecta, assembly GCA_029237695.1. Lineage (NCBI taxonomy): Eukaryota > Metazoa > Mollusca > Bivalvia > Lucinida > Thyasiridae > Conchocele > Conchocele bisecta. The sequence goes on along the minus strand of CM055266.1, from coordinate 105,432,288 downwards.
ACTTTCACCTATTATTTGTACGTAATTGACTTTCAACGTTAACTTTTTAACGTACGTCTGGTTAAAGTTTTTTGGTTAAAAGTTTTTCGTTATACTATATCTCTGCAACTGCTTGGCCCATTACCTTGAAACTTCACATGGGTGTTTATCATCATCCATATTTTCATTCTACCCCCCAACCGTGCGGCCCCTATGCCCAATGTCAAGGTCAAATTACTTTGATTAATCAATTTTTTTGTTAAAGTTTTTTTGTGTACTATATCTCTGCAACTGCTTCACCCATTACCTTGATACTTCACATGGGTGTTTATCATCATGGTCGTGCCCGCTTGCGGAAAGCGCGATATAGTCGGCATTTTGGCATACGTCCGTCCGTCCGGGCAGGTATTCGAGAGTAAGGGGCCAAGGGGCTGAGCCTAACACAAAAGAATCCTTTGATTTATTCCGTATGGCCCCTTATTCTATTCATAACAAGGGGCCATTTCCATTGTTCTAGAACAATGGAAATGGCCCCTTCCTCAATATTGTCCGTCCGTACGTCCGTACGTCCGTGTGTCCGGTTAAAGTTTTTTGGTTAAAGTTTTTCCATCTACTATATCTCTTTTTTCAGTGTCCATGCCTCGCCCCAAGTCGCGACATGCAGGCCACGGCCATCTAGTCTACAAAAAGTGGGTATAATTATGTTATCCAAGTGTCTATGCTTGGAAAAAACCTGGCCTTCGTGGCTTTGCCTCGTTTCTTGTTTCTTTCTGTTTTCACTTTTTTTTTTTAACTTTTTTCTTTGCTGCACAATTTGTTATCTTTATGCTATTGCCTTTTAATTATAATGTATACCGGGTAACCATGGTAACTGTTTTCCATGTCAGTAACTTATAAAACTGTTTAATGATTTTGATTTTACACCTGTTTGTGTTTTAGCTTTACCAGGATCAGTTATCATGTTGTTTTATTGGGGATAATAGTTTTATTACACAATCATGGTGGTGGTGGGTGGCAGGTGGGAGCATGCGATGCGTAATTTAATGATCGGGGTTCATCCTTACCGGAATTCCGACTGGAGACCTGGTTTGGCCCTCGCATACGTCTTTGGCATTTTGTATGTGACAGTTGAATCTGGTTATACCCCTTATGTGAGTATTACGATTATTCGTAATCATATTTTAGGGGAAGGTGACCTTGGTGTGGTATGGACCTGGCACCAGGTCGGGTTATTCTAACTTCAGGACTGAATATATTTTTTCTCGATGTAAATATTCCGTTCTGATTTTGGGATTTTCTTCCCAATGCAGCAGGTTAAAACGGGATCGAACCCGTTTGCCCGGCCTTACATGACCTTAGCAGTTGATAGGCCGTTAAAACACCAATAAACAAACCAACAAAAACACAATCATGATTAATAACCTTTCTGTGTTACACATGCGCATTGTAAGTGTTAATAGTTATATGTATGTGTATATTATGTGACACCTTTTCAGTTGTTACATCCCCACAATGATGTAAAGTAGCTAACATGGAGTGTGGCCGAACGTATGTGTCTACACGAGCCACAAAGGTAATACATCAGAGGCGTCGGAACGGCAGACCAAGGTTTGGGGATTACAAAATTACAAAATTGTTAAAATGACGTCATTACATAATCCAAGATGGCCGCCGTCTAAAAATTCTCAAGAAGCGCCAACCGGATTTGAACAAAACTTGGTAGGAATGATCGATGTACAATGCTCTTTCAAAGTTGTTAAAATTTATCAAATTGAAGGTATCAACGAGACGATCACTCTGGTACATTCTTCTTCACATGAACCGCTTGGCCCATGGTAGCCAAACTTAAAAGTTATGGTCCATGGGTGAAGCCTTTTCAGATTTGTTAAAATGGAGGTCGTCGCTAATCCAAGATGGCCGCCGTCTAAAAATAGCACAAATTCTTAAAAAATCTTCTCATGAACAGCCAGCCGGATTTTGACGGAACTTGGTAGGAATGATCGACTTAGAATGCTCTTTCAAAGGTGTTAAAATGGTGACCCCGGGGTTAAAAATGGGCGTGGCCCATGGGGTCAAATTTTATTTTTGACCAAATATGCTCATGTCATATATCAAATTGAAGGTATCGATGAGGCGATTGCTCTGGTCCAATATTTGTCGGAATCAGATGATTATGTCATCCATGATGGCCTTCAAAAGGTCCATTTATTCGAGATTTTGAACGTCTTTTTCTCAGGAACCACATGGCCGATGATGGCCAAACTTTATAGTAAGTTAAGATCCTTGGGTGAAGCATTTTCAGATTTGGTAAAATGAGAGTCATTGCTTAATCCAAGATGACCGCCATCTAAAAATAGCACAATTTTTTTAAAACACATGAACTCGATGTCACATTCTCCTCTGGTGTTCATGGAGTCAGGTGAGCGAATTAGGGCCATCATGGCCCTCTTGTTTCAGTATATTGTTACCGCAATGTGTCCGTCCGTCCGTGTATCTGTCGTCCATCCTTGAACATTTTCAAACGTCTTCTCGGTAACCATTGGGCCTATAGTCACCAAACTTCATGGTCATGGTCCTTAGGTTTGGGGATTACAAAATTGTTAAAATGACGTCATTACCTAATTCAAGATGGCCACTGTCTAAAAATAGCACAAATTCTTAAAAAAATCTTCTTCTCGAGAACCGCCAACCGGATTTCGACAAAACTTGGTAGGAATGATCGATGTACAATGCTCTTTCAAAGTTGTTAAAATGGTGATTTTATTTTTGACCGAATATGTCATATATCAAATCGAAGGTATCAACGAGGCGATCACTCTGGTGCATTTTAACTCACCTGAGCGAAGCTCATGTGAGCTATTGTTACCGCAATGTGTCCGTCGTCGTCCGGCGTCCGTCGTTGTCGTCGTCCGTCGCCGTCCGTGAATTTTTTCAAACGTCTTCTCCTCGGTAACTATTGGGCCTATAGTCACCAAACTTCATGGTCATGGTTCTTAGGTAGGGGAATTACAAAATTGTTAAAATGACGTCATTGCGTAATCCAAGGTGGCCGCCGTCTAAAAATAGCACAAATTCTTCAAAAATCTTCTTCTCAAGAATCGCCAACCGGATTTCGACAAAACTTGGTAGGAATGATCGATGTACAATGCTCTTTCAAAGTTGTGACCCCGGGGTCAATGGTGACCCCGGGGTCAAAATTGGGCGTGGTCCGTGGGGTCAAATTGGGGTCAAATTTTATTTTTGACCGAATATGGTCATGTCATATATCAAATCGAAGGTATCAACAAGGCGGTCACTCTGGTGCATTTTTTGTTGAAATCGGATGGTTATGTCATCCAAGATGGCCGCCGAAAGGTCAAAAGGTCGTTCTTTTATTAGAGATTTCAAAATTCTTCTGCACATGAACCGCTTGGCCCATGGTAGCCAAACTTAAAAGTTATGGTCCATGGGTGAAGCCTTTTAAGATTTGTTAAAATGGAGGTCATCGCTAATCCAAGATGGCCGCCTTCTAAAAATAGCATAAATTCTTAAAAAATCTTCTTCTCATGAATCGCTAGCCGGATTTCGACGAAACTTGGTAGGAATGATCGATGTACAATGCTCTTTCAAAGGTGTTAAAATGATGACCCCAGGGTCAAAAATGGGCGTGGCCCGTGGGGTCAAATTTGGGTCAAATTGTATTTTGGAACGAATATGGTCATGTTATATATCAAATCGAAGGTATCAACGAGGCGATCACTCTGGTGCATTTATTGTCGAAATTGGATGGTTATGCCATCCAAGATGGCCGCCGAAAGGTCAAAAGATCGTTCTTTTATCAGAGATTTCAAAATTCTTCTTCACATGAACCACTTGGCCCATGGTTTGGGTCAAATTTTTATTTTTGAACGAATATGGTCATGTTATATATCAAATCGATGGTATCAACGAGGCGATCACTCTGGTGCATTTATTGTCGAAATTGGATGGTTATGTCATCCAAGATGGCCGCCGAAAGGTCAAAAGGTCGTTCTTTTATCAGAGATTTCAAAATTCTTCTTCACATGAACCACTTGGCCCATGGTAGCCAAACTTAAAAGTTATGGTCCATGGGTGAAGCCTTTTCAGATTTGTTAAAATGGAGGTCATCGCTAATCCAAGATGGCCACCATCTAAAAATAGCAAAGAGGCGATCGCTCTGGTACATTTTTTTGTCGAAATTGGATTGTCATGTCATCCAAGATGGCCGCCGAAAGGTCATAAGGTCGTTCTCATGAACCGCTTCGCTGATATTGGCCAAACTTCACGGTAATGGTTATTGGCTGAAGCCTTTTAATTTTTGTTTAAATGGTGGTCATCGCGAAATCAAAGATGGCCGGTGTTGAAAAGTTGATAAAATTCTTAAAAAATCTTCTCGCGAACTGCCAGGCCGATTTTTACGAAACTTGGTATGAATGATCGATAGTTAACGCTGGTTTAGATTCCTTCAAATGGTGGACACCGGGTCAAAAATGGGCGGGGCAGGAGGGGTCAAGTAGGGGTCAAATGTTACATTTGACCGAATATGGTCATGTCATATATCAAATCGAAGGTATCGACGAGACGGTCACTCTGGAGCTTTTTTTTTGTCGAAATCAGGTAATTACGTCATCCGTCATCATTACGCCGCCGAAAGGTCAAAAGGTTCTTTTATGAAAGATTTCAAACATCTTCTTCATACAAACCGCGTGGCCATTGGTAGCAAACTTCGCAGTTATGGTCCATTGGTAAATCCTTTTCAGTTTTGTTAAAATGGCGGTCATCGTTAATCCAAGATGGCGGCCTTCTAAAAATAGCACAAAATGTTAAAAAATCTTCTTCTCACGAACCACCACACCGATTTCTACGAAACTTGGCAGAAATGATCGATGTACAATGCTTTTTCAAATTTGTTAAAATGGTGACCCCTGGGTCAAAAATGGGTTAAAATTTCATTTTTGATGGAATATGGTCTTATAATATATCAAATCAAAGGTATTGATGAGGCGATCGCTGTGGTGCTGTTTTCATCGAATCGGATGATTACATCATCCAAGATGGCCGCCGAAAGGATTTCTTCTTCATACAAACCGCTTGGCCATTGGTGGCCAAACTTCGCAGTTATGGTTCATCGGTAAAGCGTTTTCAGTTTTGTTAAAATGGCGGTCGTCGTTAATCCAAGATGGCCGCTGTCTAAAAATAGCATAAATTCTTAAAAAATCTTCTCACGAACCACCAGACCGATTTCGACCAAACTTGACAGGAACGATTGATGTACAATGCTTTTTCAAAGCTCTCAAAATAGTGACCTCTGGGTCGAAAATGGGCATAGCCCGGGGGGTCAAATAGGGGTCAACTTTTTTACGGAATATGGTTATATAATACATAAACTCTAAGGATTCCAATAAAAAGTTGGCTGGAAGCATCCTGTTGTGGTCTCCAAACCTCTCAAAGTTGTGTAAGATATATCTGTACATATCGCGAGACAACTCCTACCCTGGTGACTTCTCAAGTTTGTCGTATTGACATTTTGTGCCTGTCATGGGCTTATTTTGATGTATATGTAGTGACAACTTTACATACTAGTATTTGCTTGATTTTTTGTGACATTGCACAGGTGAGCGATAAGGGCCCTCTTGTTTTGTTTACATATAAGCAGTTCCGATATGAAGTTTTAAATGATTCAACCACAATAGTCTACACATGTTCCAAGCATTACACAATGAACCGCAATCTGTGCATTTCATCTACTGCTGAGTGTGTTGCCAATCTCGAGAGAGATTCGTCAGAGACAGCTCTTAATACCTGGTATTCAACAGTGACAATAGATCTAATTATTGTAGAATTAGTCAAAATACAGTCAATATTGACAATTGTAAATTATTCTTCAGTAGAGTCTCTAAAACACTGATGTTATACCACCTACCAAGTCTGAGTGAACTATACAAAAGTATACCTCCAAAATATAAATGGAACAAGAGTGCCGAAGGTCACAATATACGCCCGTCGAGGCAAGGCCAGTCAACAAGGGGAGATAACTCCTCTTGACGTGATAAACATGTAAACCAAAATTGGTTTAGATCTGTCAAGTAGAACTCGACTTATTGAGTGGACAAGGATACGGAGTCCGAAAATTAAAAATGGCCGCCAAGGGGAGATAAGTCATCGAAAATTCAAAATCAATAGGCTTCTTCGTCTTGCCGTGATAAACAAATATACCGAATTTGGTTATGATCGGTCAAGTAGAACTTGAGTTATTGCGTGGACAAGGATACAGAGTGCGAAAATTAAAAATGGCTGCCAAGGGGAGATAAGTATCGGAAAATTTTGAAAATCAATAGGCTTCTTTGTCTTGCCATGATAAACATGTATACCAAATTGGTTTCGATCTGTGAAGTAGAACTTGAGTTATTGCGTTGACAAATACAGAGTGCGAAAAATAAAAATGGTCGACAAGGGGAGATAAGTCATGGGCAATTTTTGAAAATCAATAGGCTTCTTCGGCTTGCCGTGATAAATATGTATGCCACATTTGGTTACAATCCGTCAAGTAGTACTTTAGTTATTGCGTGGACAAGTTGTGCCCGCCCGCCCATACAAGATGAATATATAATACGTCCCGTTTTTTCAAACGGGCGTATAAAAACATGGTGAAAAAAACAAATAAACAATACTGGACTGATACATTAAATTGGAAGCTGTTGAAAAATCAACGCTGTGTATGATGAACCTATAACACTCAGTATTGGCCTCACATCTGTGAGTCACTTGAATCATCAACTATGTTCGTGTCTTCTTCATTACAGTCTAACTCTTCTACTATGGTCTCACTGCCTGCCGGCCGGGTTTGAATTGATAATTTGCATTGAAGTCAAATTAGATGTCCTGATCTTCCCACAATTTATCCAGTCTAATTTCAAATTATTTGACATTTCTGGCCGACACGACTTGTTCTTGCAGGCTATTCCATACTTCAACTGCCTGGGTATGGGATCACATGGACTATTGTTTACATTGGATTAATGGCTGCGCCCATGAGCATGATGAGGCCTCAGGTACATCTTAATTTTCATCAATTCGACTGTGGTTTCTTCCTTTTAATGATGACCACGTTTCTGTCGTTAACACTGACGTCGCGCACAGTGTTGTGTTCCTGACATGGGCGTTTCTGGTAACATGCCAATTATTCTACCTTAAATTTAGATTTCTAAATGTTGTCAACTATTACGGGAACAAACGTACGTGCTCCTCGCATGTTCGCGTTAGTGTAGTAATATGCATTTTAACGACGTTGTTTTGAAAATGGCCGAAATCCGGGATTTAAAGTACAGGATTGACGTGTAAGGAAGATACTAAATATAATTTCTTGGACGTACTGGCTAGCACTGATGAGATATTTAGCGCTTTTTCATTTATTAATGCGAATAAAAAGATATATTTTCAAAATGTGCATTGGCTTGAGATATCAGATATCAGAAAAGATCCTGTATTCAATGTTTCGTTGCTAAATGCGTTGCATTTTATGCTGTCTTAAAGAAATGTTACTTATGCTAAACATCGTAGAAAACGGCATTTCTCGTGGTAGTCGTTATAAACATTATTAATAGATACATATTCCAAATACTTTTTTCTCTAAAATCGCACTGATTTCAAAATGTGCTTTCTTCCATTAACCGAAGTGTAAAATTTCATAGACATATTGTGAACAATAAAAAAAAATGCCGAGATAATTCGGCTGTCTTAACATTTTGTTACCAACTTGCATTTGTACGTTAATTATTTGAACATTATATAACGTCAGATACCTTGTACGAACCGCAAACAAGTCTACTATCCCGTTCATTGGTCTCACTGAGAACACTATCCACAATTAGGTTTGAGGCGGCTTTCAGCTGCGCCGAAAACCTATTGTTTTCGTTGGTTTTTTTTTTTTTTTTTTTTTTTCAGCCGTTCAGTCTACAGCCCAAACCGCTGGTCGGATCGACTTCAAATTTTGCATGCCGATTCGGATCAAGTGAAAAATGTACATACTTTTCAACGATTTTGCCGAATTTCGGCTGATAACGGGTGGTATTTACAAACGTTTTCCAATTTGTACAGTAATGTCAGCAACATAATTTCTTGCCAATGTGATAGGGGAGTGTCAGGCGCATAAAAGATGATAATTTTCAGAGCTCTATCTTGAGTACTTCCGGTTCTATTGGATGTCAAAGATGAACGTCTTTTTTTTCAACTTTTCAAAATAGAGCAAACGGATGTGACGTCAGCTTCGTTATTTATCAATAGATTTCAAAATGTCTTACTGCGGTCGATATTTCAGTCCTTTAGCTAAAACTTTCCCGCTTTGTGCCCGGCCTATGGTGAAAAACAAACGAAAACTTCACTGGCGGAATATTGCACATATTTAATTTCCGTTTTATTAGGTGTATTTACAAATGGCGTAAACTGCAATTTAAGGGCGATAACTATCGAAAAATAATCATCCGCTGACTTACGGGCTCCCTCCATTTACACCAAACCGCTGGTCGGATCGACTTCAAATGTTGCATGCCGATTCGGATCAAGTGTGATCAGAGAGAAATTTTGAAATCTATTGATAAATAACGAAGCTGACGTCACATCCGTTTGCTCTATTTTGAAAACTTGAAAAAAAGACGTTCATCTTTGACATCCAATAGAACCGGAAGTAGTCGAGATAGAGCTCTAAAAATTATCATCTTTTATGCGCCTGACACTCCCCTATCACACTAGCAAGAAATTATGTTGCTGACATTACTATGCAAATTGGAAAACGTTTGTAAAGACCACCCGTTATCAGCCGAAAGCAAAGATGAACGTATTTTTTCATCGCTCTACCTCTAAGCTAACCGGCCCCACATCGGTGTGATGATGCGAACACAATAATGTTGGACTGTTCATTCTAAAACTTCAGAAATTCTTTTTGCAACCGATAGTTTACACCTTGGGCTAAAGCTTAGTTACACATGAAATCAATGTTTGAGGCTCAAACCGTTGATGCAGCTCAAGCTGCTCTAGTTAGGTTTGAGGCGGCTTTCAGCTGCGCCGAAAACCTATTGTATTCGTTGGTTTTGTTTTTTTTATTCAGCCGTTCAGTCTACAGCCCAAACCGCTGGTCGGATCGACTTCAAATTTTGCATGCCGATTCGGATCAAATGTGAGCAGAGACTCAGAGATTTTCAGAAATCTCTTAATGCCACTTTCCACGAAACCGGAAGTGACGTCATACTTTCCATAACTTCCTTATTTTCCAACCGATTTCAAAAATTATTTTTGCATTGGAAAGCTGACACAATTCTCTATCTCGAACTCACTGACAGTTCTCGGCTATCTGGTCAAATAAGAGAGCTATAGGCATTTGAATTTGAAAAATGTACATACTTTTCAACGATTTTGCCGATGTTTTGCCGAATTTCGGCTGATAACGGGTGGTCTTTACAAACGTTTTCCAATTTGTACCGTAATGTCAGCAACATAATTTCTTGCCAGTGTGATAGGGGAGTGTCAGGCGCATAAAAGATGATAATTTTCATAGCTCTATCTTGACTACTTCCGGTTCTATTGGATGTCAAAGATGAACGTCTTTTTTTCAAGTTTTCAAAATAGAGCAAACGGATGTGACGTTAGCTTCGTTATTTATCAATAGATTTCAAAATTTCTTGCTGCGGTCGATATTTCAGTCCTTTAGCTAAAACTTTCCCGCTTTGTGCCCGGCCTATGGTGAAAAACAAACGAAAACTTCACTGGCGGAATATTGCACATATTTAATTTTATTAGGTGTATTTACAAATGGCGTAAACTGCAATTTAAGGGCGATAACTACCGAAAAATAATCATCCGCTGACTTACGGGCTCCCTCCATCTACACCAAACGGCTGGTCGGGTCGACTTCAAATTTTGCATGCCGATTCGGATCAAGTGTGGGCAGAGACTCAGAGATTTTCAGATATCTTTTAATGCTACTTTCCACGAAAACGGAAGTGACGTCATACTTCCTATAACTTCCTTATTTTCCAACCGATTTCAATAATTAGGTTTGAGGAATTTGATTCCTCAAACCTTTTGTTTTCGTTGTTTTTTTTTTTCTTTTTCTTTTTTTTCTTTTTATTCAGCCGTCGAGACTACAGCCCAAACCGCTGGTCGGATCGACTTCAAATTTTGTATACCGATTCGCATCAACAGTGAGACGAGAATAACGCAATTTTCAGAATTCTCATGATGTCACTTTTTACGAAACCGGAAGTGACGTCATATATCATATAATTCCCTATAACTTCCTTATTTTCCAACCGATTTCAAAAATTCTTTTTGAATTGTAAAGCTGCGAGAATTCTCTATCTTCGCTTCGCTGACAATGTTTGGCTATCTGCTCAAATGAGAGAGCTATAGACATGTGAAATTGAGAAAAATTAAAAAAATCAACAATTTCAGATTTTTATTTTATTTTAACGGGTGGTCTTTGAAAACAGTTTCCAATTTTTACAGTAATCTCAGCAACATAATTTTTTGACAGCGTTACGCGGGACATTCATCCGCACAGAAGATGATATTTTTCAGAGCAATGGCTTGAATAGTTCTGATTCTATTGTCTTTCAAACTTGGACGTTTTTTTTCAATTTTTCAAATTTGAAATGGTCATAACTTTTTTATTATCTAACAGATTTCAAATATTTTTTTTGCATTAAAAAGCCAACAAAATTCTCTATCTCCGTTTCGCTGGTAGTTTTTGGCTATCTGCCCAAATGAGAGAGTTGTAGGCATTTGAAGTTTTTAAAAAAAATTGAAATGGTCATAACTTCCTTATTATTCAACCGATTTCAAATATTTTTTTTGCATTAAAAAGCCAATAAAATTCTCTATCTCCGGTTCGCTGGTAGTTTTTAGCTATCTGCTCAAATGCGCGAGCTACATGCATTTGAAGTTTGAGAACGAGCATATAAACTTAGCCGCCTAGAACAGTGTGTACAGCTGACAAACTTCGAGGTGGAGGTCAGACAGGTATGGTGGGCTGTATCAGACACTGGTTTTATATACGAACTGACATGCTGTGAGTGCTTTAGAATCGTCTCAACTTCAATGTCAGACTAGGGGGTTAACGGTACACATTTCGTAGAACGTTATATAATGAAAAATGCTTAGGATAGTCAAGCGATTCTGAAAATACAAAACTTTATTTTTTCAATTTCATTGGAATTGCATCAATTTGTTTTGAGTTTCATATGTTTTCGTCATTGGCAATGTCTTCTAATCACTTTGCCAGTGTACGTTTGTCAGTACATCAAGCCTCAAACCGTTGATGCAGCTTCAGCTGCTCTAGTTTTCTTTGTTGTTCAACATAATCATGATAATTATACCGATGAAAGCCGAAACAGGCCGAATGCCTGTGGCTGCGGCTAAATCCTTTGATCTTAGCAACGTGTTAAGTTCATGAGGTCACTGTCTAGAGTTGGATGGCACACTTCGCGTGTTAACTCTATGCGACCACTGACCAGCGTTTGTTAAAGGTACATGCCCACGCAGTAGGCACAAAATGTTCTTTATAGGAATTAAATAAGTGTATAATTATGTCACTATTCCACCAGTTCTAAACATTACGAGTGCCCGCTATACAAATATAATCATTTATTAATTATCAATTTACTGTTAGCGACGCGCGGCGGTAACAGTCTATTTTGATAATGTGCGTGGACGACGACTTTTACATCACGGCTTGCGGTGCGCATGCGCAGTATACTACGCGCGCCAGTCGGCTTCCCAATATGTAAACAAGAATATCAACATGTCGAAACGTCCAGGACGGAAATTGTATGAAACGGCGTCGGCCAAAAAAAAGGCGAAATGTCTGAGGGACAGGCAGTACAGAGAGAGAGATATAGTGGTTAATATTGGCGACCAAGTCACCAAATGGAACGAGTTACGTGGAGATTTAGATTTGGACTCGAACTTAAACAATTTTCATTTTATATACGAACTGACATGCTGTGAGTGCTTTAGAATCGTCTCAACTTCAATGTCAGACTAGGGGGTTAACGGTACACATTTCGTAGAACGTTATATAATGAAAAATGCTTAGGATAGTCGAGCGATTCTGAAAATACAAAACTTTATTTTTTCAATTTCATTGGAATTGCATCAATTTTTTTTGAGTTTCATATGTTTTCGTCATTGGCAATGTCTTCTAATCACTTTGCCAGTGTACGTTTGTCAGTACATCAAGCCTCAAACCGTTGATGCAGCTTCAGCTGCTCTAGTTCTTTTTGCATTAGAAAGCTGACAACATTCTCTATCTCAATCTCAGACAGTTTTCGGCTATCTGCTCAAATAAAAGAGCTATATGCATTTGAAGTTGAAAAATGTACATACTTTTCAACGATTTTGCCGAATTTCGGCTGATAACGGGTGGTCTTTACAAACGTTTTTCAATTTGTACAGTACTGTCAGCAACATAATTTCTTGCCAGGGTGATAGGGGAGTGTCAGCCGCATGAAAGATGATAATTTCCAGAGCTATATCTTGACTACTTACGGCTCTATTCGATGTCATAGATGAACGTATTTTTTTCAAGTTTTCAAAATAGAGCAAACGGATGTGACGTCAGCTTCGTTATTTATCATTCGATTTCAATTGTTTTTGCTGTAGTCGATATTTCAGTCCTTTAGCTAAAACTTTGGCTGAGGATCGAACCCGGTATCCCTCGCTCCGAGTCCATCGCTCTACCTCTAAGCTAACCGGCCTCACATCGGTGTGATGATGCGAACACAATAATGTTGGACTGTTCATTCTAAAACTTCAGAAATTCTTTTTGCAACCAATAGTTTACACCTTGGGCTAAAGCTTAGTTACACATGAAATCAATGTTTGAGGCTCAAACCGTTGATGCAGCTCAAGCTGCTCTAGTTATATTTACAACTGTTATTTAGTAAGTTTTATCTTAATACCATAGGATATGCCGACAGCTGCAGAACGGATAGCGGCCAATAATAGAATATTTATATTTTTAGTAATAGTGATTATAAAGGCCTGTCAACAGCTAAGGTCATTTTAGACCGGATTAACGGGGTCGATTTCCGTATTTCACCTGCATGGATGGGGGGAATCCGAATTGAATATTTACTTAAAATATATACACCTAGCCCTGAAATTAGTCTGATCTGGTGCCATGTCTACACCACACTAGTCAGTTAGCCCCACTCCATAAAGCACTAGGATTAGTACTAATCTTACTAGTTTTATCAGGGGCGGCTGAAGTGTGGGCGGGGGAGGGGGGGGGGGGGTTCCTGGCCCCTTCAATAATTCTGTAATAAAGCACATGTGCATTTTCTCATCCTCAAACTTGCTGAGAATGCAGGAAATGGCTTTCACGCCTCTTAGATTTCAAAAATTTCCGGAGAAATAACGTCATAATTCTGACGTTACATGACGTTACAATTCTTTCAGCAACACTATGCGCGACGTAACTACGAGACCGCCAATACCAAATTTAGCAGCTTTACTTATGTAGTTAGTCTGAACATTCTGAGAAATTTGAAACGGACCAAGTTTAAACAACGTTCGATTCCGTCAGATTCAAATTTCTCTGCAGAATGTTCAGATGAACTACATACATAAGTAATACTGCTAAATTTGATATTGGCGGACTCGTAGAGCTAACAGCTGGAACATGGTCATCATAAAAAGTAAGAAACCGCAGTTGTATTGATGAAACATAAGATTTACCTGATACCTCATGGGCTCCATTAATCCAGTGTAAATAATAGACCACGTGATTCCATATTTTGTAGGTCTCTATCATATCACTTTGTGCCCTCCTATAGTTCATTCTTGGCAGTTTCAGTTTCTTTAGACTTTTAGTGTACTCCAAATTTGCTAGTGATGGCATCTGCTAATTTGTCGCACGTCTTTGTACATTTTCAAATACACTCTATATTATTTTTCCAGGTGCGGTGACCATACTGCTTCCGCATAGTCTAAGTGTGGACGAACTAAGGCTTGGAACAAGTATTTGAAACTAATTTCATAGAGGAATGTGTATGTATTTCTGATCAGTCCCATTATACTGAAGTCTGAACTTCGCTTAACTTCAACGGCATTCAATTTTTCACTAATATATAATGCTGCTCCTCGCTTTGGGTTACTTTCATTTAAAAACAATTCGTAGCCTTGTATTCCTAACTCTGCCTTTCCAGGTAAGTATTGTAACGGAATACTATAGAGAACCTGAGTGTAATTGTATCCCCCGGACGAAAGTCGGGGGATACTATGGATTTGACACCGTTCCGCGTCCGCGTCCGCGTCTGCGTCCGCCGCAGACACTTCGTGTCCGGAGCATAACTCGACCACCCTTTCGAATATTTTCCTGAAACTTCACCCGAAGGTGTGTCGCGCACAAGAATGACAACTCTTGCATAGCTAATTTTTTAGTTATCTCCCTTTTTTGTTTCGCACACTCTACAAACTGGACATTAATGCATGAAGACCCGTTTTCTCGTGTGCTCTGTACACCTGACCTGTAGAGAGAACAAAAGCCTTCTCCGGTTGAATAATAGTGACTGGGAGAACCATTCACCTGTGCTTGTGCTAGCATGTGCAAATGTCCAGACTGACCACTAACTGACCACTAACTTATTACGGGTAATTTATACAGGTAAATTATTATATTACATTTCCGTAAACTGTGTTGACAATATTGTGGCAATATGTGGACCTGTGCAGATATGATATGTAGATAAATATAGGACTCTTAAAAGAAATTCTGGGCTCCAGTAGCGAGCATTATTTTTTTTTAATTTTTAAACTTTTTTTTTTAAAATAATTCCATTTTTGTTTTTTAATTATTTTTCAATTTTTGTCTAGTAGCATAAGGTCGTAAGTGCTATATACGGACTATTAGCATATAATAAAACAATTATTGACTAGTGAGCCATAGAATAGCCAGTGAAAATTGCTTTCGGGCCCAGGCTCGAGGTCAAGGGGGGACAAGGCGAGACATTTTATTCCGCGGAATTCTTGTTTACTTATTTCCCTTTGTTGTTTTATGCACTGATTTCGTGTCACACCCTTTGGAATATTTTTTATTAAACTTCACACATGCATAGAAGACAACCCAAAGGTGTGTTGCGCACAAGAATGACAACTCTTGTGTCGTTAATGTCTTAGTTATCTCCTTTTGTTGTTTCGTGCACTGATTTCGTGTCCGGAGCATAACTCGAACACCCTTCTTTGGAATATTTTCATGAAACTTCACACATGCATAGAGCACGACCCTAAAGGTGTGTCACGCAAGAATGACAACTCTTGCATCACTAATTTTTTTAGCTATCTCCCTTTGTTTTTCCGCGCACTGATTTTGTCTCCGGAGCATAACTCGAACACCCTTTTTTCAAACTACTTGTGTATCTGGGGAGGGGGATACACATGCGCTTGTCGACAAGCGTCCATTTTAGTTATAACCCCCATGCAAAGTGAGTGGGTGGGGTACACGACTCATTTTGACAAGCTAAATATGGTATTATTATTGACATATCTACACTCTGTAGCTAATATAACGGTAATGAGGCATATAATTTCACATTTTCACTAAGACAAACATGCCTGATAGCTTGTATGGCCACAGGAAGAAATCAACTTGACAGAATTGTGGTAAGACTGACAAACATGTCTGGCAACCTTGCTTATTCTTAGGATGATGGACGTGTTTCAATCACTAGTTCACTCTTTCTTGCAAAAAGGAATATCTTATATCCTACATGCCTATGTGTCCTATGTTTGTTTACATTCCAAGTCTGGCAAGTTGACATGTTCACTTTCTCTCTGATAGTGGCCATGTTTGGCTGATCTGCCAAATGTGACCGATCCCGAGAAGCACATTAGAATTGCTAAATTAAGGCTATTTAATCAGATATTCACGAGGTTTGGTTTGTAAATCCTAATTAATGTGTAAGATGAACATTTACACAAAGTTTCAGACTCTAAATTCCTGTTTTGGTTGATTCTAAGGATAAAATCAAGTTGAAGTGGCGCTCAATTTTTAATGCGAAAACGCCAGCGTCTCCGCATCAAAATTGTCCCATAAAGTTATCAAATCACCGAACCACTCTTGATTACCTGTGTAAATACCAAGATAAATACATAAACTACATATTTGGGATGTGTCCGATAGGTTTTTAGCTGTTTTACTGTGTGAAATTGTCAAAAGTCTCATGGTGATGACGTCATTTCTGGCGATCTGGCAAGATGGCTGACATTTTTGACAGATTTGCCCGACGCCCAATCATCATGAGTGGTCAAGTGACGTCATGTGGTACAGAACCTATAAATACAACCCAAATGGCTAGGATCGAATGGTTCAGCTCATAAGAGCAAAAAATAACATCTATGTGGCGTATTCTCTCCAGTGACCAGTAGTCGTCACCTGATTGTAACCAGTACCCGTCATGGCCTGGTTGTAGAATAACACTGATAATAAACTGAATACCTGAATAAACATCTTCCTTTGACTCTCAATAACCCATCCTGACACAACAACAAATCGCAAGACTGCTCGCTTGCACTTGTTACAGTATCTACAGTTTGTGGGGCATACGTCTACATTCAAAGTTCTCGGTTATAATGATTTCAAAACAATAATTTTCACATATATTGTACTTAATGTTCGCATTCCATGCACCCCCTCCCCACCACCCTCTAGCTATGTCACTGCTCGTTCAGCTAGCCTATGTAAGACGCTATGCTGTTTGTTAGAAGTATGTTTGTTTGGTTGTGTTACTGAGTGACTGAATGTTGAACAGGGTAGACCTGATGAGAGAGATTGAACCGATGCACAAAATGATATTGGCAGACACTGATCACATCGACATACATATAAATGTACGTACTATCACGTGCATCCATGTACCAATATATACACACAATGATCCATCCAACTCGGTGCAATAAAGTGGGAATGAAATTGTTATAATATGTTATATTATCGTACTAACAACTATCCATATTCCGAGAGCATGTGCTTGTATTAGTGACAGACATATGCATCGCATGTCTATGGGACTGGATAATTATAATTTATCCCAGTCCCATAGACATGCGATTATAATTATCGTTGGCATGTACAATCAATAGTCTGCTCGATAAAGCTCGCAGATTATCTCCTCATGCAAGTGGAGGAAGCTTGTTGCAAGTATTACACGTATCCAGAGCGAGGGTTGTACAACATTGCAAACAATATTGCAATGCATGACGACTTCTCAGTTGACTATGCCAGCATGTTGGCCCAGTGTACAGCACACCCTCATTTAGCTGCACGTTTTCCGCTTCAAAGTCAAGTGGTTGCACTATATCGCTACTGTAGTACAAGGCCAATTCTGGTAGTGCACAAATGGACACACCCAGGCAGTGTGTCTGGTCAACCAGTGCATACAATCAAGTCTGGCTACCAATTATTCCTACACACTATAGGCAGAACACACTTGGACTTCAGATAGACAACACCTATTGACAGGATCTCCTACAGGCTGGACCTTTGGACGTGGGATACTCTCCACACACACAGGGATAGTTAGGAGATATTGTCCTATTATATAGTACTGTATTAGTCGTATTATATAGTGTTCTCATTTGTATTGGTAGTACACTTTCAGGGCTCCAGATAAGGAATTTGACATTGGGTACTGTTACTCCATACTTTTGAAATCAATTGGGTATTCTCAATTTTCAATTGGGTATTTTAAAAACGTTACCCCATCAATTTTTTTCAATTGGGTATTTCCATATTTTGATTACAAAAACCGATTCGGAAACAAATCGTACTAATTTATGTATTAACATGATTAATGGTACTGTTTTGTTGTTCATATAATTAATTGAAGCAGTGTTATACTTACATGTGTATGGTAACACTGCTTCACTTACTTATACGAACACCAACATGATTAGGTTTGAGGCGGCTTTCAGCTGCGCCGAAAACCTATTGTATTCGTTGGTTTTTGTTTTTTTTATTCAGCCGTTCAGTCTACAGCCCAAACCGCTGGTCGGATCGACTTCAAATTTGGCATGCCGATTCGGATCAAGTGTGAGCAGAGACTCAGAGATTTTCAGATATCTATTAATGCCACTTTCCACGAAACCGGAAGTGACGTCATACTTTCTATAACTTCCTTATTTTCCAACCGATTTCAAAAAAATTTGCATTGGAAAGCTGACAAAATTCTCTATCTCGAACTCGCTGACAGTTCTCGGCTATCTGGTCAAATAAGAGAGCTATAGGCATTTGAATTTGAAAAATGTACATACTTTTCAACGATTTTGCCGAATTTCGGCTGATAACGGGTGGTCTTTACAAACGTTTTCCAATTTGTACAGTACTGTCAGCAACATAATTTCTTGCCAGGGTGATAGGGGAGTGTCAGCCGCATGAAAGATGATAATTTTCAGAGCTATATCTTGACTACTTACGGCTCTCTTCGATGTCAAAGATGAACGTATTTTTTCAAGTTTTCAAAATAGAGCAAACGGATGTGACGTCAGCTTCGTTATTTATCATTCGATTTCAATTGTTTTTGCTGTAGTCGATATTTCAGTCGTTTAGCTAAAACTTTGGCTGAGGATCGAACCCGGTATCCCTCGCTCCGAGTCCATCGCTCTACCTCTAAGCTAACCGGCCCCACATCGGTGTGATGATGCGAACACAATAGTGTTGGACTGTTCATTCTAAAACTTCAGAAATTCTTTTTGCAACCGATAGTTTACACCTTGGGCTAAAGCTTAGTTACAAATGAAATCAATGTTTGAGGCTCAAACCGTTGATGCAGCTCAAGCTGCTCTAGTTAGTTCAAGTTTTCAATGATTCCAAGTGCATACAAGTAACTGTTACTAGTCTAAGAGTAATTGGGCTTATGGCATTTGTGAGCAGTGCAGTTCCGGATCTGCTAGCACACTTAGTTATAAGTTATGTAACAAGCAGTATCGTGTATTCAAAAAATCATGCGAGATGTTATTATCTGAATAACAAACAGTGCATACGCTGATCAAGAATGCTTTGATTGGCAGATTGATCTTTGTAACATGCGATCCAGTTTTTTTTTTGCTGACCACGTTTGACAGCAATTCATCAGTAATGTCAATCACGATTAATTTGGGGTCTCCACACACCGAGCTCACCAAATTGACTGTATGATGCCTTGTGCAATGGATTGCGATTCCACCTTTGCATCGGTCGTAAAATAAATCGAAATAAGGTTAACATTGGTGGTGGACTTTTGCAATTTTTTTCTTCCACGTTTGTTTGTTGTGGCCGCCATTTTGTTGCGACATGTGTCACCAATTTCCTACGAAAAAATCTGACATGATCCCATTGTGTTATTTATAGTGTCTATCGCTACTACGATTGTATTAATTGGTGAATTCGGGCGCCGTTCAACTCGTCATATTTTAACTTAGTTAATTCGACCGCCATTTTGTGCGTTGGTCGAAATAGTAATAATGTTACCATATTTTCATTTATTACTTATGATACTGTCCCACATGTAAAATATAAGCCTGACACATTCAAAATAATAAAATGTCTACTGTTCCCAGCACCCCAGCCCCCCCCCCCCCCCCCCCCCCCCCCCCCCCACCCCCCCCCCCCCCCCACCCCAGAACCAATTTCACTGTACCATTTATTTTATCCGTGCGGATAGTCGTTTACGAATGTCTACGGACGTTTTTCGTTGCATCACCTTCAGTAGACTCGGGGTCGCCGAAACAAGCAGTTTCACATCGATTTGAATTGAAGAAAATAGACTAGTAATGAGCCTGGGTCTCGGGTTCACAATAGTGTTGCATCGCCGTTTTTTCCCCACACTTATTGATATGAAAAGCAGTACTA
Source organism: Conchocele bisecta (assembly GCA_029237695.1). Classification (NCBI taxonomy): domain Eukaryota; kingdom Metazoa; phylum Mollusca; class Bivalvia; order Lucinida; family Thyasiridae; genus Conchocele; species Conchocele bisecta. The sequence goes on along the minus strand of CM055266.1, from coordinate 105,412,430 downwards.
TTTTCCGTAAATGACGTGGATTGTGACAACAAATTCAGAGGTAAAGGGGAATTCAATTCCGGCTCGCGTGAGCTCTGAAGTTTGTGTTAACTTTCGCCATAATTGATAGGCCCAGTCTTATCCGATTTTTTTCTCAAAATCAATATGGGCAAACTCAATTCCGGCTCGCGTGAGCTCTGGAGTTTGTCAACTTTCGCCATAATTTAATTGATAGGCCCCGTCTTCTCTTTTCTCTTAATCAATATGGGAAAAAACGGCCGATGCGATAAGGGTGGAAATTCTAGATTTGGGATCATTAACTTGAACGGTACTCGAAACAACTGCCGTGTGGTGGGTTACTAGAGTTTCGTATTGAGTTGGACCAATTTTTCCCCAGCTGAGAGTCGGAATCGCTCCCGCTAAATCCTGGCGTTCGAATCGAATACACCCGAGGACTGGTTTCCAGCCGTTATCGGTGAAATACAACGATACATTGTCCGCAGCTAGAGCCGGGACCAAACTTTGTAAACATTGAATGGCCGACCGCATCATCGGCGATGATTTTGTAGGATTGTATACATGAACAAATCTAGCAGTACGCGACAGACTGAAAATACATTTGAGGAGTACGCTACAGGATAAAAAAGAATTGCGTACCGGACATTTTAATTGCTTTTTTGGTACGCATTGTCTCTGATTTAAATTGGGTTTTTGCATTTTTTAATTGCGTATTTGCGCTTATCTGGACCTCTGACTTTTCATGCGCATATAAACTGTACCCGACATGACCCAATACCAGACATTGGACTCGGGCCTAGCCCAGCCTTCACGAGACATGAATTGGGTGTCGTGTTACGCAGGTAACATGTAAGTTTACTATACTACATCACGTTAGACAGTAAACATGTGCGTAATAGCATTTTACACTTGGCGCACTAAGATATAGAAAAAACATGCAGGGCGTTGACATTCATACTTCGCTATATTGTTATTGAGAGACAATTCTACAAAATGACACAAAAATATTACCATAAACTTACCTAATAAAGTGTGTATTAGCAAACAATTTCGGTCACTCTCCCCGAAGTTGACTGTAAAGAAAGAACGCTTCAAACGCACATTTGGATAGACTACTCCGTCATAACTCTTATGTAGGCACAGGTTGACAATGAGGTGCGTGGCTGTCCCGTCTCTGTGGTTGTGGCGATGTAGAGCCGAAAAATTAGTGGCTGAAACTCACGAAATATACAACAACAACAACAATAAGACATTGACTTCTCCACGCAAAAAATACACACCTGTATTTACATGTTTTTCAAAGCCTTAAATGTCAATAACATCGCACTGAGGTGAGTGTGTACATATGCAATCTGTTTGATTTGAAAGTTTTGCAATGTAAATTTCTATTAGCAACAAAGAAAGTGATAATCGTTTCAGAAAAACGTGTTCTCGACATGTACCAGTAGCCGTTTTCTATTTTAAAAGTTCTTCGAAAGCCCACTTATTGTCTCGCTCACGATAGTGGAAAGTGAGACTAAGAGTATCCATCATATGCACTGATGTGGGACAAGGATATTTGACCCAGGTCAGAAAGACCCATTGCTGAGTTTCTGGCGACTTCTAATAATAATTTCTGATCAACGGGTGTAACATCCTTTTCTCGCATACCCAGAGTCCATTTCAATGTTATTTCCGAAGCCACGCCTATGTGGGATTTTTCTGTCTCACACGGCTGACCTGTCACACACTGCCGGAACTACGTTTTGTGTATTGGCTTCCAAACGTTGCATTGTTTACAAACATACGCTCTCTACACAGTACTGTCAGTAGACAACAATGTCAACAACGTTGCTCTGGATTTGTTATGTAGGCTATTATTTATTTCATGTTTTATCCAGTTTTATCAAATTTGCGTAAATTTGTGGAACGAGTTGTGTAAGTGGCGTCTGTAAATCAGTTGGCCGAATACTGAACATGATTATTATTAAAAAAAACACATGTGATTGACAGCAAAACATTTATACCTCGTATGTTGTTGATTCTTCCCCAAACATATGTATAGTGATAGTGATTGGAATATTTGTTTAATAATCCAGTGAGCAAGAATTTGTCCGTCGGAGTGAAACTTTCGGCGGACTGATATTTGCGTAATTGAAGACAGCATCTCGGAATTGCAATAAATACTCAAAATAAAAACATAAAATGATTCTGTAAACATTATTGTACAAATTTGAATCGAGGATATATGGTCTATTTTCAATATTTATATGAGTTTGTCTCGTACTGCGTCCTATTTATTTTGTGTATGTAGTAATTGGGTTTACACATCATGTCATGGGCGTCTTCAGACCGTATTTTTATTGGGCCGTTATGTGTTAAATGTTTCGATCCAATGTACGAGACTCTAATGTGTTGGTGTAAACTTTGTTTACACCCATTTGTTGATATGGGTAATGCGATTGAGTGGTTGTATTGGAGATAGCATATAAAGAAAAAAAGTTAGTATTATACTATGGTAGGTTCGTTGATGGCGTTACTATAGGCTAAACATGATTCTGGACTTAGTAGGTATGCGAGAAAAAGTATTCCAGATATACTCCGGTGTGTGACTAAGGATATTCCACCCTCGTGGTCAGAATATGTCGTCAGAAACTCGGCAAAGCCTCGTTTCTGACAACATATTCTGACCACTTGGGTGGAATATCCTTGTCACACACCGGAGTATGTATGGAATACTCTTAATCCCACACCAGTGTATACGATGGATCCTTTTTTTGCCCCTATATATATATATATATATATATATTGCATATTTTCGAAGCTTAAAATATTTATCTGACCCATAATAAGACTGAATTTATGCGACTTTTGATATGTCCAACATGTTCGCCATATCAACAAATGGATTAAAAGTTTTCACCAACGAATTGGACGACTTGCAATTTATTATAAAATTACTGTTCCATGTCATCACCACTCGGCCAAAATGTACGTCGCACATTGCTGACGCAGAGGCGTCCGAAGCAAATTAATATTGGGGAGGCGGCAGTCGACCCGAGTGATGCCAGAGGTCCAGATATGGTGTGTATTTGTGTAAATACGCAATTAAAAATGCAAAAACCCAATTAAAATCAGAGCCAATGCGTACCAAAAAGCAATTAAAATGTCCGGTACGCAATAATTTTGTATCCTGTAGCGTACTCCTCAACTGTATTTTCATATATACAATCCTACAAAATCGTCGCAGATGATCTGTGTGGTCGGCCATTCATTGTTTACAAAGTCTGGTCCCGGCGCTAGCTGCGGACAATGTCTCGCTGTATTTCACCGATAACAGCTGGAAACCAGTCTTCGGGTGTATTCGATTTGAACTCCAGGATTTAGCGCGAGCGATTCCGACTCTCAGTGAAAAAAAATGGATCCAAGTCGATATATTAATTAGTAGCCCACCACACGACAGTTGTTTCGAGTACCATTCAAGTTAATTCTTGAAAATCTAGAATTTCCACCATTGTCGCATCGCCCGTTTTCGCCCATATTGATTTTGAAGAAAAAAGTCGTACATGACAGGGCCTATTAATTATGGCGAAAGTTGACACAATTTCAGAGCTCATGCGAGCCGGAATTGAATTCCCCTTTACCTCTGAATTTGTTGTCACAATCCACGTCATTTACGGAAAATATTACTGATTTTCAAATCAATAATTGTAAAAATAAAAACGGCGATTCGACTAATCATTTTGGTGTTCTTATAAGTAAGTTGTTACCATACTCATGTAAGTATAACACTGCTTGAATTAATTATATGAACAACAAAATAGTACCATTAATACATAAATTAGTACGATTTGTTTCCGAATCGGTTTTTAGCTCGCCTGCACAATGTGCATAAGAGCGTATGGCATACCCCCGGCGTCGTCGGCGTCCACAAACTTAACGTTGGGGTCAATGTCTTATAACTTCTGTTTCCTTTCATGGATGCATTCCTCAGATGACCCTCTATCATGCTGTAGCAAATCCATGACCCACCAACCAACCCTTACCCCAAGGTCAAGGTCACAAACATAGCACATTCATAAACTTAACGTTGGGGTAAATTTATTATAACATCTGTTTCCTTTCATAGAACGCCTTGATATTTTATACATGCATTCCTCAGATGACCCTCTATCATGCTGTAGCAAATCCATGACCCACCACCCAACCCTTACCCCAAGGTCAAGGTCACAAACTTAGCACATTCATAAACTTAACGTTGGGGTAAATGTCTTATAACATTTGTTTCCTTTCATGGAACGCCTTGATATTTCATACATGCATTCCTCAGATGACCCTCTATCATGCTGTAGCAAATCCATGACACACCACCCAACCATTACCCCAAGGTCAAGGTCACAAACCTAGCATGTTCATAAACTTAACGTTGGGGTAAATGTTGTGTAACTTCTGTTTATTTACAGCGAATACCTTCATATTTCATACATGCATTCATCTGATGATACTCTATCATACTATAGCAAATCCATGACCCACCTCCCACCCCTTTCCCCAAGGTCAAGGTCACAAACTTAGCACATTCATAAACTTAACGTTGGGGTAAATGTCTTATAACATCTCTTTTCTATCATGGAACCCCTTAATATTTCATACATGCATAATCCACAGATGACCCTCTATCATGCTGTAGCAAATCCACGACTCACCACCCAACCCTTACCCCAAGGTCAAGGTCACAAACCTAGCACATTCATAAACTTAACGTTGGGGTAAATGTTTTGTAACTTCTGTTTATTTACAGGGAATACCTTCATATTTCATACATGCATTCATCTGATGATACTCTATCGTACTATAGCAAATCCATGACCCACCTCCCACACCTTTCCCCAAGGTCAAGGTCACAAACTTAGCACATTCATAAACTTAACGTTGGGGTAAATGTCTTATAACATCTGTTTCCTTTTATGGAACACCTTGATATTTCATACATGCATTCATCTGATGATACTCTATCGTGGTATAGCAAATCCATGACCCACCCCTAACCCCAAGGTCAAGGTCACAAACTTAGCACATTCATAAACTTAACGTTGGGGTAAATGTCTTATAACATTTGTTTCCTTTCATGGAACGCCTTGATATTTCATACATGCATTCATCTGATTATACCCTATCGTGCTATCGCAAATCCATGACCCACCGCCCACCCCTTATCCCAAGGTCAAGGTCACAAACTTAGCACATTCATAAACTTACCGTTGGGGTAATTGTCTTATAACATCTGTTTCCTTTCATGGAACGCCTTGATATTTCATACATGCATTCCTCAGATGACCCTCTATCATGCTGTAGCAAATCCACAACCCACCCCCCAACCCTTACCCCAAGGTCAAGGTCACAAACTTAGCATGTTCATAAACTTAACGTTGGGGTAAATGTTGTGTAACTTCTGTTTCTTTACAGGGAACGCTTTGATATTTCATACATGCATTCATCTGATGATCCTCTATTGTGCTACAGCAAATCCATGACCAACCCCCCCCCCCACCACCCCTTTTCTCAAGGTCAAGGTCACAAACTTAGCACATTCATACATGCATTCCGCATGTGAATAGCTATCATGCTGTAGAAAATCACCAACTTAGTGCGTTCATAAACTTAACTTTGGGTTAAATTTTGTTTTAATTCTGTTTTCAGGGAGCGTATTGATATTTCATACATGCATTCATCTTATTATGCTATAGCAAACCCACGACCCACCTTGCACCACTGACCCCAATGTCAAGGTCCACCGCACGCCCCTTAACCCAAGGTCAAGTTATATAATATTCATGTTTTTTTATGCAACTGTGCCAAGTTTGAGTGAAGGCTGCCAACAGGCGAGCTTCGTTGTCTTTGACAACTCTTGTTGTAATCAAAATATTGAAATACCCAATTGAACAAAATTGATGGATTCTTACAAAACTTCATAAATAGCTTTGTCATATTGATGGTTCTCCAACCAGTGTCCTTGACCTTAATAGTGTCAACAATATTGGATGTACGTCCAAATGTTAAATATCTATGGATGGATCATGACCAAAATTCATCAATAGCTTCAATAGATTGATATATCAATAGATTGATAGCTATCCAGCTATTGTCAATAATTTTGGACGTTCATGCAAATGTTGAAATCTCTTGATCCATTAGTCGGATCATAACCAAACTTCATCGGTGGCTTCTTTATAATTGGACATACGTCCAAATGTTCAATATCTCCTGATCCGTTAGTCAGATCATTTCCAAACTTCATAAATACATTGATAGCTATCCATCTAATGTCATTCTAATGTCATTCCGGTGACCTTGACAGTGACCTTGGTGACCTTCACTTTTGTGTCAATAATTTTGGATGTAAGATCAAATGTTGAATATCTTATGAACCGTTTAATAGTCGGATCATTACCAAACTTCACCAATAGCTTCCTCACTTTGATGGCTATCCACCCATTGTCATTTGTGTTACCTTGGCCTTGGTGACAGTGACCTTCGTGGCGATCACATTAGTGGCACAGGTGGAAGACTCGGACCTTGAAAGATATATAGAAGATGGTACTGTACGAGACCAAGTGGGTGGGGTAATGGGATTTTATTTTGGTGTCATAGGTCCGAGTCTTCCACCTGTGATTAGTGGGTGAGTCACTCTCCAGCGATCGCCTTGTAATGGGATGTCAATACAAGTTTAAACACACCTAACCATCATATATTCACGCACGATGTAGTACTACATGTAGTACATGTAGTATGGTAAAGAAAATAATTCAGATTCAGTTTAATGCCGTGGCAGGGTTGGACCCATTTAAGAAGATCTTATGCACAAGGTGTATGATCACGTGGTTATAACAACAACAACAAGGACTGAAACTTCCAGGGCGAACATAATGCTCAATAAATGTAAACCCATCAATTGAAATTTCTAGACGATTCTATATTTGCGCTTACGAACATTTTAGTCGTACAATGTTTAGTGAAACGGGCCCCTGGGTCTGATGGCATATTCGACAATTTCTTTACTCTCTCCTGTACTGTGTATAGGAGGGAGTAAAGAAATTTTGTTTAGCTTATTTTTTTTCTCCATTTATTAATGCTTTTAGGTATATTTCATGTATTTATAGACATCGGTCCGTTACTTCAACCTGTGGGCAAATATGGTGGAAATCTAATATGACTGCTGATTATAGTTATATGACCATTATGAAAACTCATATTATGGTGTACTGCCATGTTATAGCTTTTGGTTGAGGTTATAATTATGTTCATTGCTGTTAGGTCTGCAGCCACCATATTTAATTTGCATCAAAAACCACTGTAAAGTACAGGACTTTCAAATGACCTTTACATACATATCCTCTACATTTGCTTATTTTCATCATTTGAAAACTTTTGGTCAAGCTTCTGTTTTCAGTACTGTTAGCTCTGCACCCACCGTACTTGCACACTGTGATCAGCCAGTGACATGCATCGCATATCACTGTGAAACACGTGAACTTCAAATAACTTGTTTCTAACACATTTTATTTTTCATCCCCAGATGGCGTCCAAAGAGAATGTATCTCAGAACCTGAATGGAGGTTGCCCCGTGGATGATTTTATGTCCGAGTTCCTTCATTTTGTTCAAGAAGATTACCACAACTGCACAAAATATACAAGTGGAAGCAAACCTGTTGCCATAGAGACTGACATTCTTGCATTTAACTCGGAACTTGCTATACCAAACTTTAATGCAGGTACTAGTGAACTAGCTGTTCTTTCAGAAGATTTATCATTGACAGTTGATAGTATTCCTATCCCACCTGAATCAATTGCTGTAGCAGCCAATGAAATTGTTTTACAGGAAGATGTTGCTGTGTCAACAAATAATTTAGTTGAAGCAAAAGTGGGTTCTCATATTGATATTCTAACGACTGGCGAGTTGACTATACGAAGTTCTGCAGAAGCTGTCACTGGACTAGTAGAATTCTCAGTTAATGAGCATGCTAGTTCACATGTGGTAACTGCTCTTGGCAATGATGAACCAGTAGCCATGGACACCGATGCATTGTCGCTAGTTTCAGTTTGCCCTGACTTGAACAGTCTAGTGGAAGCTACATGTTCGGAGAACACAGTTTTTGAGGACATTGAGCTTTACCTGGAATGTAGTGATGATGACGAGGGGATAAATCACATGAAATGTTTGAAAAGCCAAAACGGCAATTTCTCCCTGCATGCAGGAGCTGTCTCGTCAGTTGGTAATGACATGCAGCTGAAGATATCATTCCCCACCCACCCAGCTGACCATGAAAATGGATTGAAGTGTTCAGCTTGCAAAACGTATTTCCAAACAGACAATTCTTTGAAAACCCATGTGAAACAGCATCATAAGGAAGTGTTTTGTTGCAATTTTTGTCCATACAATACGAAAAGCGAGAAGTTTTTTGCAACACACAATAGAAGCAAGCACAACTTTGACAACATTAATGGCACGGGCATGGTGACCTGTGCAGATCAGGAGCAGTATGAGATTCGTTTAAGTGGCTATACCACTGACACATCAGAACCTGCAGCAACCAACACGGCTTCAACTTGTCGGAGGGAAACACCGGTTATAGACGAGAAATGTGTTACAGTGACCCAGAACCCGTTGCCAATAATTATAACGGTATGCCATCAATGTGAACTCTGCACATTCCAAACCAAGTCCAAAATGTTATTGAAAACCCACACACAAACAATGCACAACCCAGACAGAGACATATACCAGTGTCAGCAGTGTCACTTCACGTGTAAACAGAAACGGACACTAAACACACACACAAACATTCATAAAAACGAATATAATTTTGTGTGTGAAAATTGTAACAAGAAATTCATTTCAAAATCAGCATTGTCACGGCATTCCAAAACGCACATACTGACACGCGAGCATGTATGTGATGTGACTGGCTGCAACAAGAGTTTCAGAGTTAAAGGCGCCCTCACAGACCACAAAAAGAAGGTTCACAAGTATCACAAAGCTTCTGCAGATAACCACACCATAAACTGTGATCGGGAGAGAAACTCTACAACTGGTGATGTTACTCATGTCATGCAACAGAGATCTGGAAGTCATTCTCGGTCTAACGCTGCACATGTTACCAAGAATTCACCAAAACATGCACATGTTGGTGATGAACATTGTGAAAATATGGACACATTGTCAGATAAATCCCTAAACAGTAACAACGGTAGCTGTACATGTGTACATTCAAACAGTGTGGCAAGTGGTCGTAACAAGAAGTCATTCACGTGTCCTTTTGAAGGATGCGGCAAACACTTTCGCGATAATTTCAACTTGAGATGCCATGTTAATAAGCATACTGGCACTAAGCAGTTGAAATGTGAACATTGTGACTATCTATGTATCCAGAAAGCTTCCTTAGATTACCATGTGAAAGTAAAGCATACTGTTTAATATCTTGTGTGTCTAGAATATGTCCCCAATGTCATAGTGTAGAGTGTGGAGCCTGATCAGACTGCACAAAATGGGACTACTCTGGTCCCCATCTTTATTCCGGGTAGTTTTACTTTGGTGCATCACATAATTATAACCATAATTGTCCATACAGACTGCGTCATTCTGAAAATTACTGACAAACATGGCAGATCCGGAATATATATATATATGATTGGTTTTGAGGCGACTCCTATGGATCTAATTGAAAATGGGCCCCCAGTGGAGAAAATGAACCATACAACACTTGCGACCAGTGTTGTCCCAGTTCAGACTGGTCAAGGGCTATACTGTTCACCATTCACTTACTGTAGTAGCATTAATGCAGCCAGAAAAAGATTTTACGTCGATGCGACTATGGAAATATGCAAACTGATAATGATCAATCTACCTTTGCTGTTATCAGTAAGGTCCCTTTTATCAGCTGGCAGCCCATATATTGGATTTGTATCCTTCAGGTTTAATAGTAATAACATCCACCAGGCAGCTCCCGTAAATTGGTAGCTTAAAAGGATATTTTAACTGAAACAGCTATTGTCACCAAACCTTTACATTCGAGGCATTTTTTCAACGACCCATTAGCCTATTATATGTTCATGAAACTTGGACACAACTTCCTTCGTGCATCACTCACCACAACCTACCCACAATCTACCTGTCCATCCATGTTTACCTACTTTTCCTGCAATATTTTGCTCTTAAATCTTGGTTAACGTTTACATTTGAGTAATTTTCTCAACAACCCATTGCAACTTCTTTCTTGCATCACATATCACAACCCATTCATAAACCATCCACCCATCCATTCACCTACTTTTCCCCGCAATCTTATGCTCTTAACTCTTGGTTATGGAGTCGTGTATTTTTTCAACCACCCCTTGGTCTATGTTCACGAAACTGGGACACATTTCCTTCTTGCATCACTCACTACAATTCACCCATAAACCATCCATGTCCTTGACCTAATTTTTATGCGACCGTTTTTAAAAAACGGTACGTATTCTGTTTTACCGCACGGCGGGCGGGCGGCTGAAGAAAAAGCGCATAGTTCGTGTACACAACTCCTCCGAAACCGTTCAGTCGATCGATCTGAAACTATACACACGTCTTCTACACATATTGAAGATGTGCACCTTGGTGTTTTTATGCCGAAAAAATATTTTTTAACAAAAATATCACCTTTTTAACTTGGCCATTTTTTCTACACTTTTCTATACAATTCTATATACGGTACAGAGTTTGTGTACACAACTCCTCCGAAACCTTTCAGTTGATCGAGCTGAATCTATACACACGTTTTCTACACATATTGGTGTTTTGATGCCGAAAAGATATTTTTTAACAAAAATATCACCTTTTTAACTTAGCCATTTTTTCTACATTATGGCATCCAATTCCCTATCATTTCTACTTTACACTCTACTTTTCTATCTCTGCCTAAATTAGTATACATATTTAGTACAACGAGATGAAGAAATAATGCTATAGACTTTCAAATTCTCATTAATGTTTCTTGCCTTGGTGACAGCTTCACATTTCTGCATCTTCGCTGTCTGGCTCATATTCGACGGGCGTATTTTGTGACTTGCGGCACTCTTGTTCTACCTGAATTACTTACTATTCAATATTGGTTAACTTTTACATTCAAGTCATTGTCTCCACAACCCCTTGGTCTATGTTCACACAATTTGGACACAACTTCGTTCTTGCACCACTACCCACCAAAAAACCATATTCCCATTGATGTACAGAGTTTGTGTACACAACTCCTCCGAAACCTTTCAGTTGATCGAGCTGAAACTATACACACGTCTTCTACACATATTGGTGTTTTGATGCCGAAAAGATATTTTTAAACAAAAATATCACCTTTTTTACTTAGCCATTTTTTCTATATTATTGCATCCAATTCCCTATCATTTCTACTTTACACTCTACTTTTCTATCTCTGCCTAAATTAGTATACATATTTAGTACAACGAGATGAAGAAATAATGCTATAGACTTTCAAATTCTCATTAATGTTTCTTGCCTTGGTGACAGCTTCACATTTCTGCATCTTCGCTGTCTGGCTCATATTCGACGGGCGTATTTTGTGACTTGCGGCACTCTTGTTCTACCTGAATTACTTACTATTCAATATTGGTTAACTTTTACATTCAAGTCATTGTCTCAACAACCCCTTGGTCTATGTTCACACAATTTGGACACAACTTCGTTCTTGCACCACTACCCACCAAAAAACCATATTCCCATTCATGTCCTTGACCTAATTTTTATACGACCGTTTTTAAAAAACGGTACGTATTATGTTTTACCGCACGGCGGGCGGGTGGGCGATCAGCTGAAGAAAAAGCGCATAGTTCGTGTACACAACTCCTCCAAAACCGTTCAGTCGATCGATCTGAAACTATACACACGTCTTCTACACATATTGAAGATGTGCACCTTGGTGTTTTTATGTCGAAAAAATATTTTGTAACAAAAATATCACCTTTGTAACTTAGCCATTTTTTCTACATTTTTCTATACAGTTCTATATACGGTACAGAGTTTGTGTACACAACTCCTCCGAAACCGTTCAGTCGATCGTTTTGAGACTATACACACGTCTTCTACACATATTGAAGATGTGCACCTTGGTGTTTTTATGCCGAAAAAATATTTTTTGACAAAAATATCTCCTTTTTAACTTAGCCATTTTTTCTACATTATTGTATCCAATTCCCTATCATTTCTACTTTACACTCTACTTTTCTATCTCTGCCTAAATTAGTATACATGTTTAGCACAACGAGATGAAGAAATAATGCTATAGACTTTCAAATTCTCATTAATGTTTCTTGCCTTGGTGACAGCTTCACATTTCTGCATTTCTGTCATCTTGTTCTGCTTGAATTACTTATGCTCATAAATCTTGGTTAACCGTTACATTCACATCATTTTCTCAACAACCCATTGGTCTATTTTCACGAAACTTGGACACAACTTCTTTCTGCATCACTCACCACAACCAACCCATAAAACATCCGCCTTTCCTTTTCCTTGACCAATTAATTGCGCTTGAAATACTTAGCAATTTTATGCTCTTAAATCTTGATTGACCTTTATGTTCGACTCATTTTCGCAACAACCCATTGGTCTATGTTTTCTTTCGCTGTCCGTGTGCTTTATATTGCTGATCATTTCGGTGACCAATTTTCAGATGAGCAATGCATCGTTTGGCTTTTATTGTATCTTGTCTGGGCCATACACTTTTATGCCCGCGCCACTGAATGGTGAGGGGGGCATATAGTGTAAAACGGTGTCCGTATGTCTATCCCAAAACCTTAATGCTCGGGTAAATGCCTTATCTGCTTGATATTTCACACACACATTGCTCTAATGGTCCTCTACCGCCCTGCGACAAATCCACGATCGTCCTGCCTCTGCTAAGCAAAGGTCACATACTTGGTGCATTTGAAACCTTAACGCTCTGGTAAATGTCTTATAATTTCTGTTTCCTTGCACTCATCTGCTTGATATTTCACACACACACACAGATTTAATAGTCCTCTACCGCCCTGTGACAAATCCACGATCGTCCCACCCCCGCCAAGCCCAGGGTCAGGGTCACATACTTCGTGCGATCAAAACCTCAACGCTTGGGTAACTGTCTTAAATTAAGTTTCCTTACACCGATCTGCTTGATATTTCCCACACACATTGCTCTACTGCCCTGCGACAAATCCACGATCGTCAAGGTCGCACACATACTTGGTGTGTTTGAAACTTGGGTAGGCCGTTAAACACCTACCAATCAATCAACACTCCGGTAAGTGTTTTATAATGTCCTTTCCTTGCATGGATCTGCTTAATATTTCACACACCCATTGCTCTGATTGGTCTACTTTTATGCTGTGACAAATACATGCTTCTCTGGCCCTCTGTGGTTTCAAATGTGCCTCGTTGTCTTTGGCTGCCAGCGGGCGCATTCGTGTGCCGACAGGCCACATTTCTAGTTGTATCTTATCTCGATGTCTGAGCTGCACACCTCTGGATGTCATCTTGTAAGAATAGGATAATAAAACCCAACAGTACAAACACAAATATGTTCAACAACTTTAATATAAGATATATAGTATCAGCAGTGAAAATCTTTAAATGTAATAATATATTAATGTATAACACAAGTGCATACCAAGCAATGAATATTTCATCATCAAGGCAACAAAGCAATGCTCATAACAACTAAACAACAGGGGGCCGTTTCACTAAACTTTGTACGACTAAAATGTTCGTAAGTGCAAAAATATGAGTGTAAATTTCACATTAACAATGCTTTCTTGTAAACAATTATTGGATTTACCTATGCTCAATAAATGTAAATCCATCAATTAAAATTTCCAAACAATCCTAAATTTTCACTTATGAACATTTTAGTCGTACAAAGTTTAGTGAAACGGCCCCCCTGGGTGTGGGATTACATGGTTTTATGACCTTGTCATGTATTGTTTGAAATCATGTTCACAGTAGATTGTCTTTTATTAACTTTCTGACAGCAGTGTGAATTTAGACGGGATGTGCTACAAGAAAATTAGGACCAAACATCCTGGCCATCAGTGTAGTCCCAGATCAGCCTACACACAAACACACAGGTAAATTGGTCATTTAAATGAAACGATACGCATCGGACTATAGAGAACAGGAATGTGGTACAAATCTACTATCTACATCACAAATATGTGGCCATGACTGGACAAATGGGGCTTATGGGTTTTACAACCAGTGTAGATCCAGATCAGCTTGTGCATTCACAGTCTGAGGATCTGCACCGTTCACTATTATCAGTGAAACGCCCATCGTGTTTCTAATAAGGGAATAAGGGCTGAAGATATATTTATTTTGATGTAAATATTCTGTTCTGCTTTTGGGATTTTCTCCCCAATGCAGCAGGTTACATGTGGGATCGAACCTGTTGGCCCGGCTTTAAATGACTAACTGTTGATAGGCCATTTAACTACCAATACATCATCAATCAAATTAATCAAAAACAGCAGTCGACAATTCTTTATATATTATTTTATTCTCCCTGTAATTAATATATGTTAGAATTGAGTCGGCAGGGCGCAATTCTAATAAAATTCCAAGATATATTTATGGAGAGCTACAAAAAAATAATCCTATTTAAAGTGTAAAAGGTACCGTATTTATTCATTAGAAAAATCATTTGTGGCCATTTGTGGCCATTTGTGGCCTTAAATTTATATTTCGTATGCCGTATTATCTCTAAATCATTTTGTCATTATAGTTTCTGCAGAACAATAACTGATGTGAATCTGATGATGAACATTACGTTACTTGGTACTAAAGTCACATGATCCCATACCCTGAACAATCTAGTACATGGAAATGGCCACAGCATGACAAAACCAGGCTTATTTCATTCGTGCCTTGATCCAACAAAACTGGGGGCCGTTTCACTAAACTTTGTACGACAAAAATGTTCTTCGGTGCAAATTTAGTATCCTCTGGAAATTTCAATCGATGGATTTACATTTATTGTATGCTGCCATAAATGTAAATCCAATAATTGTTTACAAGAACTCGTTGTTAATGTGAAATTTACAGACGATAATCATTTTGCACATACAAACATTTTAGTCGTACAAAGTTTAGAGCAGACCCAGACAGCGCTATATGAGAGTTTAATTTGTCACACAATTATTTTCAGTCCGTTTATGAAAACGGGGTGTTTTTAATCTGAAAAATATCAAAATTACTTGCAAAATGTGCAGATCTTGATGAGACGGCTCATCTGGATCTACATTGTTTGCAAACACCGCTGTTGAAAGGGTTCACATCTCATCAAATTTGATAATGCAGCGTGACTGACAGCTGCTCCGGATCTATCATGGTCAGAAAATGAAATAAACATGGTTTTGTGAGACTTTCGCAAGGGTTAAATTGTGAATAGTGGAGACCCTCATCAGACTGGATGTGCAGATTGATCTGGGTCTACACTGGTCGCATCAAACATTATTTGTACAAAATCACATGGCGTGTCTCACTTGATTGAGTGGTGTTTTATGTCCATTCAACTATTAAGTCATATTAACTGGAGAAAACGGTCTGTGTAGTCTCTGATCGACTTGTGCACTACCGTAGCCTGATAAGGATCTACACTGTTCAACACATAATGGGTATTTTACTGACAGTATGGTAAACAGTGCAGACCCTAATCAGACTGTGCGGCTGCACAGGCTGATCTGGGTCTACACTGGTCAACCAGGTCGTAAACCCTTTTCTCATGCCAGTCACATATACAGACAGTATGCTTATAATGTCATGCAACAAAATGACTGAGATTAATACCGGCTGTAAATACCTTGGTGTAACGGACATTAAACCTCACTGAATCAATCAACCAATCAATTCTTGAGATCTTAACCATATTGGTCTGCAATTAGCTAACATTCCTGCAAATGTTTATTAGACAGATCAGATATTGGTCACAAAATGATACCTTTGAGGAGAAATAATTAGAATTTCCCAAAAGCAAACTGGTCTAGCTGTATACTGAAATAAACAAGAAGGCAGTAACACTATTGGATGTACCCCTCAAATAAGGTTATATATATAAGGGCGGATCCACGTAGGGGAAAACCCGGCGCACGCCTCATAAGCCGCATGGGTGGGCTATAGAATGAAAATATGGATGATGACAAATAAGTATATGAAGCTTCAAGCCAATCAGACTTATGGCAACAGAGGTAGTAGGTAACCGAAAACTCAGACGGACGGACTGTCCGGATGGACAGACGGACGGACAGACAGGATGGCAACTACATGTACCCTAAACTATATTTTTGAGCTACATGAAAATATTGTAACTTGAAGCCATACCCACGTCCAAATTTGCATTTAACCCTTTCATCCCTAAATAACTGAAATGTTGAGATGTTAATTTGACAACCAATCCAATCGTAACATTTTGGGTGTGGTTTTTTTCTCTACAAAATATGAAAATTACTTGCACAAAGTGCAGATCCTGATGAGCCGGCTCATTATCATCTGGATCTACACTGTTTGCAAGTACTGCTGAATACTATAGAAGGCTGTAATGTTGAAATGGTTAACCAATGTCTAGCCGAGTATACACTAGTTTGTTAATAGAAAACTATAAATATTTTTCTCACCCAATACATGTGATATATATATATTGTGACCACTCATTTGAACCATCTCGTTGAGACATTTAAATGAGTGGTCAAAAAATATATTTTCCTCAAGAAATCAGTAAAATGGAAACATAACTTTCTAGCTGTGAATCTATCTATCGCACACAAAATGGCAGGAAAGTATGCAATGTGTAAATTATAAAAAAATATGCATACAAATTCAACATCAGTCAGTTTGGTTTGGCATTTATCCATGATTCCTTAGTAATACTTCTCTGCTGAAATATTTTGTTTTTATAAATAATGTCAAAAGTTAAAAAAAAAAAACATGTGGCAAAACTTGGTACGTGGATAAAAAAAATTATTAAAAAAAAACCGCAGACTTATTTATGTTCCATCATTATACTGATGTTTCCTTCGATAATGTTACGTCAGTGACGCCACTGGACCAATGGAACATCAGAAGAAATTTTGGATACAATAATTTGTCTTCAATCAGCGTGTACAGTGGAACCTCTCTAAACCGGACACCCTGGGAGGTCCCCAGGGTGTCCGGTTCAGAGAGGTTCCACTGTAAAGCAGACAGATGACTACTTCAAGACATGCGTGGGTGATTTGTGATCATGAACAGCAATTGTCTGAGTTAAATGGCAATGAAACCTATCACAATTAAGCACAACTAACTTTTCTCTGTGTCCGGTTTAGAGAGGTTTGACTGTATTTGGTCAATGCATAGCGAGTTACCCGATTATATTGATATAGACAGATCACGGCCCACATGTCGAGACCACCGAGGTGTTGGCAGTTAAAAACCCAGACATATTTCCGATTGATGCACGGACATGTCTCCACGCAGATATTGTAGTATTCACAAGCTGGCTCGGAGAAACACTGTCTACAGTAATTGAGCATGGGCTGTCGTATCCCTTCAATATCCGCTTGGCAAAAAAAAACCCAGATAAGTTCCCTGTGTAGACTTTAGAAATAAATCCACACAGCCTGATAAGGATCTGCACTATTAGTCCTTCTATCAATGAAACACCTTCGTGCTTCTTACAAACAATATACGTTGTTATCAGGCTACAGGTGTGTGCTATTTGATTAGGGGCTACACTGGTCACAAATGCCATACGCCCCATTCACGGCCACATATATGGCTGTGACTGGGGAAATGGGGCTTATGGGATTTGTGACCACTGTAGCTCCCGATCAAATAGCAAACTACTCTAGCCTGAAAATTATCTAGTTTGTGTATTAGAAGCATGGGTGTTGCATTGATGGAATGGCGATTGATTGATTGATTGATTGGCAGGTCCATAACACACCAGTCACTTGGCCCCTTCCCATAAAGTAGAATTACGAATAATCGTAATACTCGCATATGGGGTATAACCAGATTCAACTGTTACATACATGTACAAGAATGTCAACGACGTAGGTGAGGGCCAAACCAGGTCTCCGGTCGGGATTACGGTAAGGATGAACCCTGATCGTTAAACTACCCAGCACATGCTTCCTGCCACCCACTGACCAAATGGCGAACAGTGTAGATCCTGATCAGACTGTGCGGATGCACAGGCTGATCTGGATCTACACTGGTCGCAAAACCCATAGGCCCCATTTCTCCAGTTGCTGCCAAATAAAATATTATCACAGCGTCGGATCCAAATGAGCAATATCTACTGAGAACTGAGATAGGAGACATATAAAGGTAGATTCAGTGAAGTTGCATTGCAATTCAAGGGGAGTAACACTGCTCATTCCGTATAATTCTGATTCATTTCATAAACTTACCTTTCACAGAGTATAACAGTGTATTAAAATCCTAATACATTAGTGTAATGAGATGTATGATGCTATGTTTATATACTAAATAGAATATAACATTGGTCGGAGCTCCAGTTAAGGTTGCTTAATTTGATCAAATTTGGGGGGAATTTTGTTACTTCTTCACCAAAAATGGTAAGTTGGGAGTGCTTTAGAATCGTCTCATTGAGACGATTCTAAAGAACTCCCAACTTGCCATTTTAGGTGAAGAACTAAGAAAAATACGTCGAATATTTGGTCAAATTACGCATCTTCACTGGAGCGCCGATTGGTGTTGATGTAATATATGTATTAATATTTATTAAATTTGTTGACAGCTTTCATAACCTACTCGATATAGCCTTGTTTCATATAAAATCGGTAAACTAGAAATTCTATTTATTGAATAAGCAGAGAAGCATGAAATGAAGCTGTACAGATCATCCAGTATATTTTCTGTAGTGGTCTCATTTGCACATTTATTACACTAGTGTATTATGAATTTTAATACACTGTTAATACACTGCAAAAGTACATGTATGCAATAAATATTAACAGAGCTCCAGATAAGTTTTGTATCTAAAGAGTATTATACCCCCAGATTTCAAATTCAATGCATATTTAATTTTACAAATGTTCTATTGATTTTCTTCCTTATTAAATAGGGAGCAAATGCTAACAAATTAAAAAATTCACTTATTTGAGCTGCAAAAAGCAAACACTGCTTTTAGTGTTTGCTTTTTGCAGCTCACTCAGTAAATTTTCAACTTTATTACAGTATTTTCACTACTCAATTTGATAATCAATGTGTATGTTCATTGCTGTGAGTATTTTGTACTCCCACTTTTGATAATCAATCGTATTGTGCTAATATAAGTGTAAAATATGCTAATACACACTTTATCTGGAGCTCTGTATTAACATTCAATACATTGTTACAAATGTAAAACATGACACATAGTATCTGGTTACATTTGTTTCATACATAACTTAAATACTTTCTATAAAACTGAGTGTGGAAACATAAATGCCGTTTACGTATCTGGTATATTAAATATTGTGATGAAACTGATGAACATAAATACTATATTCTAGTTCATAGAATTTGTTTAGAGACTATATTAGAATAGTCATAAAAATCTGAATACTGAAACGATGTGCTACCCTATTGTTGAACATTCTACATCACACTCAACCCTTTCAACACCAAGTAACTTAATGGGCTGTTCCATGCCACTGTTTCATGCTATTTCATTGGTCTATTCAAATTTTCAGGCTATTCCATTCTTCAGAAAGGGTCATTTTTTCAAATTTGATAACTATTAACAAACAGTGGAGATCCTGATGAGATGGCTCGTTACGAGCCGGCCCATCTGGATCTGCACTGTTTGCAAACATTGTCTCTATAGAGGTCTGTGGTGTTGAAAGGGTTAACCCTTTCAACACCAAGTAACTTAATAGGATGTTCCATGCCAATGTTTCACGCTATTTCATTAATTTTGTTCATTCAAATTATCCCATTCTTCTAAAAGGGTAATCTGTACGACGTTTAAAATTATTAACAAACAGTGGAGATCCTGATGAGACGGCTCGTTACGAGCCGGCTCATCTGGATCTGCACTGTTTGCAAACATTGTCTCTATAGAGGTCTGTGGTGTTGAAAGGGTTAACATTAAAATGCGGGAAACGAAAATGGTCGTCTGCTGCTATGTTATATTTTGTCAAACCATGTTTTTGATGAGAAAAATAAACAGCAGACGACAAAACACATTTAAATTATTTTGTCCACTGTTTTTCGCTCCAATTTTCTCAATAAAACATTTGTTGACAGTACATTAGAATCATCTCTGACATTAATAATTCAAATGTGCTGCAAACCATGTTTTTGCGAATGGAGATGATATTAATGTGCTGCAAAAACATATTTTTGTTTACCGGTATATCAATTTTTTAAGAAAAAATAACAGACAATGCTATCTTTTCGATTAAATTGTTACAAAATTGATAATTTCTTCAGCACCAAATAAATTGCAAATTAAAAAATAAATATTCCAAGACAAAAGTACAGGCTTTTAAAGGTTTTTCTGACAAAATAAAGGTTTTAAAGGAATTAAAAAAAAAGGAAAGTTTTTTAAATGTTGCAGTTTAAATATGTTGTGATGTGGGAAACACGACTCTACCAACATTGTGTTTGCTGACAGTTTTAACAACTAGGGTCAGTAGAAGAAGGGAGCTAAGTCCTTGTGGACTTAGACCCCTTCTTCTATTGACACCTTCATACAATTTCCCTGCAAATCAATTTCACAGGTAAGAACATGCAATACTGTCATGTAGCACTGAGTTTTTTTTACCATACATGGTACATTCGGCACCATTGCCCATATAACATTTTTTAGCCTTATTAGTATGGATACAGAATCAGAGAAAGTGAGTTTATTCTTATTTTGAAATACACAATCTATTTCCCTGAGTAAATCCAATAAAGAAATGGTTCCTTTACAGTATTTACGAACATTGTGTGAATAAATTCCATATTTCTAAATGAGTGTTAGAGAATAGTAGGTTAGTGCCGTGAATGGGAAAAAATATCTGGCAAGGCTCAGGAAACTGGATGGGCGAGGCTCTGCCGAGCACATCCCGTTTCCGTGCCGCGCCAGATATTTGTTTCCATTCACGGCACTAACCTACTATTCTATTTATCCGTCAACACCTACAAATGGCTTTAAAATGCAAAGAAATAACCCCAGCAACCGTACATATTCATACGCAGTGAGTAGGTCGTATTGACAGGATATCAAAAATGTTTCACGGCACCGTGTTTCACGGCACATACGCACTGTGTTGACGGGATAAATAATATACTTCAACCCCACGATAACACTATTCATTATAACACAATTTTCGATATAACACGATCATGGCAGGATGACGCAGGATTTTCTATTGGGGGGTGCGTCAGGGGCGAGCCCCACGTAGTGGAGCGAGTACGCTAGGGGGGTCCGGGCGCATGCTTATTTAAATTCAGATTTCAACGGTGGTAAATTGTGACATTTTTATGCAAATTACCTGTATATTAATGCATTTCAAGATTTGTTGAGATTACTGTTTGAAAAATAGCGGACCTCAGTGAATTTAGGGGGGTGCGTATGCACCCCCCCCCCCCCTGCGTACGGGCCTGGACTGCTACTCACAACAATTGTCGTCTGCTGTTGCTTTTATATCTTGCCTTATTTCTCAATAAAAACATGATTTGACAGCACTTCAGAATCATTTCCAATGGAAATGATTCTGAAGTGCTGTCAAATCATGTTATAAAGTATTCTAAAGTGCTGTCAATGCATGTTTTTGATGATGGAAATGGAAAATAGAAAATAAACAGCAGACAACAAAAGAATTATGATAGCGGTCTAAGGGTTAATAACACGATGGCTTTGCATGGACCCCAATGCTTATAAAGGGGTTCAAGTGTATATGATGCACACCATGGTGAGTAGAAGTGAAATTGTGACAAAGGAGCGCTATAAAACACCAATTAGCGTATAATATGACGTCAAAATTATGACGTAAATGACGTCGTTGAGGGCAATAAACCCAGAGAAGTCACATTCAATCATACTGAAGCTTGTATCATTAGGGATCTGCAAATCTGGTCTAATAACATAGATGATCTTACATGAGTGATGATGTCCTATTACCGTATATTTATTAACCCTTTTACCACTAAGTAACCGGAATGGATTTTGAAATGTTAATTTTGCAACCAATCCAACTGTCACAAAATTAATTTCAGACTAGTCCTTTTATGAAAAGGGGGTGTTATTGTTCTCAGAAATATGAAAATTACTTTCAAAAAGTGCAGATCCTGAGGAGACGGCTCATCATGAGCCGGTTCATCTGGATCTACACTTTTTGCCAATACATGTACCACTATACAGGTCTGTAGTATTATAAAAAAAACAAAGCTGTGAAGTCAGTCAACACAAATATTAAGATTTTCTACTTATTGCATAAGCTCATCATCATACACAACCTAACATGTTTTCTGTTGAGGCCTAATTTGCATATTTATTACACTAGTGTATTCTGATTTTTAATAAAATGTGGTACCTAATTGTATGCAATAAAAAAGTGTAAATCCTGATCATTTACAAGTTTGTATATACCTTTGTTGGTAAATGGATGTAAATCTCCATTCTATCAACTCACCATTAGCAACAGCAATCACACATGATCAGATTGCTCAGCTGAGATCAGTAGCCTATTGCACCAACATTGCAAAGTATACTTATCTAGCAAAGTATACTTTGAGGGAGAAATCATTTATTTTTCTCGAAATGCATTATGTCATATAGAACTAACAACTGGTTATATTTGATGATTACAAGTATGCAGAATTATTATACTGAATTTATTACATTATCACAGCCAAAATGGCTGTGATAATGTAATAAATTCAGTATAATAAAAATTAATAAATTTATTCTTAAATTGAAAATTTCTCCCTCAAAGTATACACTGTACTTTGCTAGAAAAGTATACTTTGCAAGTTTGATGAAATCGTCTACTGGGGCTACATGTAAACGGTATGTAAGTGTTGTGAGGTTCTATTCTGGGGCCCGGGGGTAAATATCGATAACAGTACAGCATAGTAGTTTTAGTAATAATATTTCACTTTGTTCTCTAAATGATGAACAATGTATGCCCTAATCAGATTTCATGGACGTGTATGCTAGCACTTTTACATGCTGTGTCTGGGCTTATAAAACTTTCTGTATATTGGCTGTGACAGGAGAAATGTGACATTTTGGCATTTGTGACCAGTGTAAATACAGATCAGCCAGCACATCTGCGCAGTCTGATCATGGTCTGCATGGTCTGTGATTACGTCGGCTTTCTAATGCCTCTAACAAACAAAATAATTCACTATAAGCTGGTCAGACTAAGGAAGTGTGCTAGCATATCAGTAGCCGATTTCACAAAAATTGTTAAGCATACTTATCTAGCTAAGTATACTTTGAGGGAGTAATAATTTATTTTTCCCGAAATGCATTACATGTATTTCATATAGAACTAGCGACTGTTTATATATTTGATGATTAAAAGAATGCAGAATTATCTGATTATTATCCTGAATTTATTGCATTATCACAGCATGGCTGTGATAATGTAATACATTCAGTATAATAAAATGTATCCTTAACTTGAAAATTTCTAACTCCAAGTGTACTTAGCAAGATAAGTATACATGTACTTTGCAATTTTGGTGAAATCGGCTACAAGAGCCAGACTGACCAAAAATTCCATGTGCCAATTATACAAACTTTACCACCAATGTTTAGTTTTGAGATTGCACCGAGTCTGTGACATTGAACTTTGGAATAGTCGTGGTCTCAGCATGAATAGGACCATCAGAAGAATACGTGTGAGACATCAAGATATTCGGAGAAAGGAAATCACAATTATAAGAATTTACCGCCAATGTTAACTTTTGAGAACACACCTTGACCTTGGGACTAGAGGAGGTAGAAGAGTCGTGGATTTGTTATAGCATGACAGAGGACCATTAGGGGAATGCATGAGTGGAATATCTCTAAAATTATGTGAAGGGAAGTAGAAGTTATAAGAAGTTTTGCGATGGATGGTCATACAGACAATCTGACTTCATTATAGCCACCCCAAGGAAACTCTGTACGAGGAACAAAAACTTCAATGCAAATGTAATGGATGATATGACCAGACAGAGAAGGGAAAACTATATCCGCACCCACATCCCCTATAGCCTATTTCACCAACATTGCAACATTTACCTATCTAGCAAAGTATACTTTGAGGGAGAAATTTTCAATTTAAGGATAAATTTATTAATTGTTATTATACTGAATTTATTACATTATCACAGCCATTTTGGCTGTGATAATGTAATAAATTCAGTATAATAATTCTGCATACTTTTAATCATTAAATATATGCAGTGGTTAGTTCTAATGCATTTCTGAAATAATGCACTTTGGGAAAAAATAAAGGATTACTCCCTCAAAGTATACTTTGCTAGATAAGTATACTTTGCAATTTTGATGAAATCGGCTACAGGAATACAAATAATGTGCTCCATTTTGTCGTGGCATTACACATTACACATGTATATCATGATTCTATCATAAGATATGAAAAATAATGACCGGGATCTACATTGGCCCCAATATTTTTGACACAATATAGTTCATCTGCCCGCAGACCATATAAAAGACAGATAAAGGAAGACTAGCTAATAAGAATTTTCATTTCATTTTGTGAACATACCATGTGATACAATAGAGAGGGCTCCGTTGAGCTGAGATGTGTCGATAAAGATGGCAGAATTCTGGGACATTGATAGTTCGTGGTACTGCCCCACACGTCGACCAATGTACCGTCTCACCAGTTTTGGTACTGCATTTGTTGTTGCGTAACTGTGAACTGGAGTTACTGGCCTTTTAATTCCTCCGTCCGTGTATTTCAGCAACACTTTGTTGTAACCACCTCCGATCTTTGTAGGTTGAATGCCTGTACATTTTATGTTAGCACACACTGACGCACTTGGTGGTCTTGAACTAATACAACTTTGTGAACGAGATGAACAATTTCTAGCACTTTTTGACCTGGGCGCGATTGACTCGCACGTTTCTGACGAGATTCTTATGCCGTCCTGACGACACTTGCAGAAAGGGTTAACATAATCGAGATGGAGGTTCATACCGTTGCCACAGTCCAGACAGGGTCGCGCCCATGCGTTCTCGCTTAGCGAGCAGAGACCTGTTAATAGAGGTTAGACGAAACGTAGGATTAGAACACAGGGGTTAAGCAAACGTAGACATGCGGTGTTAAAGGTTACACAAAGCAACATCCAAGTCAAGTTAATATAGGTACATATTTATACATGTATTTGCATCTGGTAAATTCGCTAAAAATAGTTTAAATTAAACCTTTTTTTGCTGTACAATGTATGTGAATAAAAAGACATAAAATGTACCACAATTAAATATTGAAATGTATTTTTCCATGTAATTTGTTTTCTATATCAACAAAAATAATGGATGTTGCTTTGTGTTCATTTCTTTTTAAATGCAATTTTTGATTACTAAAACATGTATGTATAGCAACAGTAAACAGTTACTTGTTTGCCAATGTGCACTTACACAAATGCATGTACATACAATGTAATAAATTACATGATGCCACATGTACATGACTATATTATACAATAATGTTGCTAATTCAATGGACACAGTGACAGAATTGTTGCATAGAAATTAGAATGTCTATTTTTTTTATTTATAATTATTAACCGTACAGTTGAGCACCAGTATCTCGAAGTCGAAGGGAGATCGCCCATATAGTCGCGATAGGACTAGGTTCGAGATAGCGATGAAGTGACATGGTCGAATATTTTCGCTAAAAATATGAAATCATATTACCCATTACACCACAAGTAAACAATCACCAATTAACTAATGACCAAAGATAGTCAGCAAATCAACATTATAAGGTCACGACTCTTAGTGAATTGCTTAAATGACCAGCGTGATATGCTTATTGAATCGTATCAAAGACTCAAATATATCCAGGTGGACCAATTAAGCAAACAACCTGAGGTAGGTGTGAATTTATTTTTGTTTTGTTTGATAATAGGTTTTGAAAATTAGTGTCGAGCAAATCGATCTTGGCAGCCATACACTTAAGCGATTTATCCATGCGTTTATGTGATCGAGATAGCGAATATATTTTTAACATATTTTATACGGAGGGGGGCTGCATGAACAGTTGAGATAGAACATGTACGAGATAGGGCATGGTGGAGATAGCCGAGGAAATTTATATTAAACAAATAAGGATATAAGTTGGGACTTTAGTGAATCATCGAGATAGGGGATATCATAGAGATACTGATATTCGCGATACCGGTCCTCGACTGTATATTGAAAAACATTTGTTGCATACATGTAAGTGATCAAAAACATATATTGTGTTTGCATGCAAGATGATGTGTTATTTGATCAATATGACAACATTATCATATAATATATGAACTAACAATAAATGGTACACAACTGACGTACATGCCATACCATATTAAAATCATTGAAATTTTATGCCATTGTCTTTAAGGATAAAGCTCTTTATAAAACAAGCCATTTAGTTGTTACATGTAAACTATTATACATGTACGTGTTTAATGTAATTATGATAATAAGAGCAAGTGAGCAGAGGCTTACGGATACCCCGGCCGCGGCCTAGACAAACTTTAACCCTTACACCACTAAGTTCTGTTTAGATTTAACCCTTACACCGCTATCTTAATTTTTTGTCGTCTGCTATTTATTTTCCATTTTTATCATCAAAAACATGCTTTGACAGCTCTTTAGAATAATTTACAACATGATCTAACAGCACTTCAGAATCATTTCCAATGATTCTGAAGTGCTGTCAAACCATGTTTTTATTGAGAAATAAGGCAAGATATAAAAGCAACAGCAGACAACAATTGTTATGTGTAGCGGTCTAAGGGTTAATGCGGACGGACGGAATGACAAAAACAATATACCCCTGGACATACTTCGTATGTCGGGCATACAATATATCAACTTGGATGAGGCCCTGCAGGTGTAGGAGAAAACAAGGTCAATGAACATTAAGTGTTAGTGATTATTGTCCATGTGAATGATGATAGCAATAGACTAGCTTATAAAAAGGTTATTGAACCTGGACAATCACAAGTAACTTCTCTTAGAATAACTTCTGGGGCATCATCAAGGTGTATGATCACGTGGTTACAACAACAACAACAAGTACTGAAACTTCCAGAAGCCCTCAGATTCAAAGTACGTATTCTTTTATTTTGTCCTTATTATGCAATGGATTTTGATGAAATATGGCGCATCAAACGCGTCTTGTTAAGCTGCATTTGGTGGTCCCGGTACTTCTCCGCACAAACTTCTGACATTTTTGCGAAGAATCGATTTCCATGTCTACGGACAAGGAAACGATTCTTCGCAAAAACGACTTAAGTATATGCCGAACTCCCGGGACCACCAAATGTAGCTCATGAAGACGCGTTTGCTGCGCCATATTTCATCAAAATCCATTGCCTATTAAGGAAAATATCAAATAATCCTTACTTTGGAGTGGGCGTGCTTTCAACACTTTCCGCCATTGTTGTAATGACGTGATCATGCACCTTGACCATCAACATTAGAATTGACTGAATTTGTCGGTTTGATATCATGTTGTTAGCTTTAACCCTTACTACGCGGAATTGAATTTTGTCGTCTGCTGAACATGTTTTATTTTCAATATTTCTCGACAAAAACATATTTTGACAGCGCATGAGAATCGTGTCCACTGGAGACAATTCTCATATGCTGTCAAAACAGGTTTTTTTTGTTAAGAATTAAGGCAAAAATGAAAAACAGCAGACGACAATTTCCGTCTCCCACGGAGTGAGGGTTACTATGCAATGTGACGTCAAACTGACAAATTCCAATTTTAATGTCAAGGATGCCCTGGAAATTGTTCTAACTGAAGTTACTCATGATTTTCCAAGTTCGGTAATCTATTTATAAAACTGGTCTATATGAAGCATACGTTTGTGACATACAAGTAAACCATTGAATACTGAAACGTCGTACATTGGTAGCTACCATGTTGAAACACTCATGCTCAATACATTTTTGTTCTGCTCAGGGGACTTGAAATTCCTACGTTTTGTTTGCTTCCCCCGATTAGAACACGACACAACAATTGTCGTCTGCTGTTGCTTTATATCTTGCCTTATTTCTCAATAAAAACATGGTTTGACAGCGCTTCAGAATCATTTCCAATGGAAATGATTCTGAAGTGCTGTCAAAGCATGTTGTAAATTATGCATGTTTTTGATGATAAAAAAATGGAAAATAGAAAATAAACAGCAGACGACAACAAATGAAGATAGCGGTCTAAGGGTTAAACTACTATAGCCTGGTATTCTCTATGTATGAAATCCAATTGGAACCACCTCAATGCAAAGTGGAACAAATACTATGTTTCAGCATTAAACTGGCTTCGAGGTTATTTTTGCAAGGTTATTCAATGTTATATAATTATACACGTGAATTATCTAAAGAAGAAATTACTATTATTAATTCAAATTAATCAACATACAATGTGACATATATCGGAAGTAGGTATGCATACATTGTAAACTATACATTGGGACCACAGGTTGAAGTAACGGACCGAGGTCTATAAATACATTAAATATGCCTAAAAGCATCAATAAATGAAGAAAAAAAAAGCTAAACAATTGTTTTTACTCCCTCCATATAGACTGCAGGGAGTAAAAAAATTAGCTTTTTATTCTTCATTTATTGATGCTTTTAGGTATATTTAATGTATTTATAGACCTCGGTCTGTTACTTCAACCTGTGATTGGGACATGTATACAACAGATTCCACAATTATGAGACTAGAATTTGTTTCTCATTGTTAACATGTTACTCCCATAAATGTATATTGAAGCCCGAAAATATGTGG
Source organism: Conchocele bisecta (assembly GCA_029237695.1). Lineage (NCBI taxonomy): Eukaryota > Metazoa > Mollusca > Bivalvia > Lucinida > Thyasiridae > Conchocele > Conchocele bisecta. The sequence goes on along the minus strand of CM055266.1, from coordinate 105,383,426 downwards.
TATAACAACATGTGAAATATATGCTGTTTATATATTTTCCATGTTTTTCATTACTAAATGAGAAGCATATAAAAATAAAAATTCAGACAACAGCATTTGTTGTCTTTTCAGAGCTAAGGATCAATGCATTGTTAATTAAACATTTTTAAATTGAAATATGTGTGCCATATATCGTTACACTATTGTAAATGGACATATGTGTGCCATATAACGTTACACTATTGTAAATGGACGTATGTGTGCCATATATCATTACACTATTGTAAATGGACGTACGTGTGCCATATAACGTTACACTATTGTAAATGGACATATGTGTGCCATATAACGTTACACTATGTGTGCATATATCGTTACACTATATGTTGTGGCATATATGTTACACTATGTATGGACATATGTGCCATATACGTTATATTGTAAATGGACGTATGTGTGCCATATAACGTTACACTATTGTAAATGGAGTATGTGTGCCATATATGTTACTATTGTAAATGGACATATGTGTGCCATATATCGTCACTTACTGTAAATGGACGTATGTGTGCCTATATCGTTCACTATTGTACTGTGTGCCATATATCGTTACACTATGTAATGGACGTATGTGTGCCATATATCTTATATTGTAAATGGACGTATGTGTGCCATATATCGTTCACTATTGTAAATGGATATGTGCATAACGTTACATTGTAAATGGACATATGTGTGCCTATAACGTTATATGATGGCCATATATGTTACACTATATGTGCCATATCGTTACTATTGTAAATGGACATATGTGTGCCATATATCGTTACATATTGAAATGGACGTATGTGTGCCATATGTTACATATTGTAAATGGACGTATGTGTGCCATATCGTTACATATGTAAATGGACATATGTGCCATATGATCGTACACTATGTATGGACAGTTATGTTCACTATTGTAAATGGACTATGTGTGTACGACTATGTATGATCGTTATATTGTAAATGAACTATGTGTGCTCATATAACATACAACTATTGTAAATTGGACCGTATGTGTTGCCATAAATAACGGTTACAACATTGTAAATGGACATTTGTTTGGCCCATAATTAATCGATTACTCTACTGTAACTTGGACGTAAATTGTGCCATATATCGTTACACTATTGTAAATGACATATGAGTGCCATATATCCGTTACCACTATTGTCAATGGACGTTTTAGTGTGCCAATATCGTTACACGTTGGTAAATGGAACGTATGTGTGCCATATAATCGTTACACTATTTAAAATTTTGGACATAAATGTTGTGGCCATATAACTTACTCTATTGTAAATGGACAAATGTGTTGCCATATAACGTTACACTATATGGTGTAGCCATATATTCGTTACACCTATTATGTGTGCCATATATCGTTACACTATTGTAAATAGACATATGGGTTTGCCATATATCGTTACAACTAATTGTAAATTGACGTAATGTTGTCCATAATAACGGTACACCTATTGTAAATGGACGTATGTTGGCCATATATCGTTACACATTTTGTACATGCCATAATTGAGTTGCCATATAATCGGTTACAACATACTTGTAAATGACGTAATGTGTGCCCATATAATCGTTACACTATTGTAAATGGACAGTTATTTGTTGTGCCATATAGCGTTTACACCTATTGTAAATACTAATGTGTGCCATATATCGGTTACACTATGTAAATGAACGTAAATGTGTGGCCATATAGCGTTAAACTATTGAAATGGACCATATGTGTGCCATAAAACGTTACACTATTGTAAATGGACATATAGTTGGCCATAAAACGGTTACACTATATGTTGCCATATAATGTTACACTTAATGGTGTGCCATATTAATCGTTACAACTATATATTGTGCCAGAAATCGGTTACACTATTGTAAATGGACATATTGTGTTGCCATATATCGTTACACTATTGTAAATGGACAATGTCTTGCCATAAATAAACGGTTACACTATAGTAAATGGACTTTGAATGTGGTGCCAATATCTTTACACCTATATGTGTGCCATTATCGTTACAACTATTGTAATTGGACAATAAATGTGGTGCCATAGTATCGTTACACTATTGTAAATGGACCGTATGTGTGCCATATACGTTACACTATTGTAAATGGAAGTAGTGTTGCCATATAATCGGATACACTATTTGTAAATGGACATATGTGTGCCATATAAAAAAAAAAAAAAATCGTTACACTATATAATGGACGTATGGTTGTGCCAATTAATCTTTACACTATTGTAAATGGACAAATGTTGTGCCATATATTTTTCGTTACAACTATTGTAAATGAACATATGTTGTGGCCATATATCTTACAACTATTGTTAAATGGACGTATGTTTGCCATATATCGATACACATTGTAAATTGGACGTATGGTGCCATATTAACGTTACACTATTTAAATGGGACGTAATGTGTGCCATATATCGTTACAACTATTGGTAAATGGACATATGGTGCCATATATTCGTTACAAATCTTAAATGGTAAACGGTACGATGTGTGCCTATATATCGTTACAACTATTGTAAATTGGACAAATATGTGTGCCATATATCGTTCCTAAATTTGGATAAATTGACGATGTGTGCCATATATCGTTAACACTATTGTAAATGGACGTAATGTGTGCCATATATAATCGTTACACTAATTGTAAATTGGAACATTAAATGGAAGTGCCCATATAACGTTACACAATTGTAAATGGACCATATGTGTGCCATATAACGTTACACTATATGTTGGCCATAAATCGGTTACAACGATATGTGTGCCATTATATCCGTTTACCTCTAATGAAATGGAACATAAAGTGGTCCATAAATACGGTTACACTTATTTGTAAATGGACCGTATGTGTGCCATATACCGTTAAACTATTGTAAAGTGGAACGTATGTTTGCCATAAATCTCAGGGTTACACTATTGGTAAATGGACAATTGTGTGCCAATTTATCGTTTTACACCCTAACTTGTAAATGGACGTATTTGTGTGCCATTATAATCGTTAACACTATTGTAAATGGACCATATGTGTTGCCATATAATCGTTACACTATGGTAAATGGACGTTATAGTGGCCATATATTCGTTACACTATTGTAAATTGTAACTAATGTGTGGCCATATATCGTTACACAATGTTAAATGGACCATAAGGTCCAAATTAACGTTACACTATTGTAAATTGGAACATAAGTTGTGCCATTTACGGTTACACTATATTTGTGTGCCATATATTCGTTACACTATAATGTGTCCATAAATCGTTACACCTAATATGTGCATATATCGTTACACTAATTGTAAATGGACATATGTGTTGCCATATAAATCGGGTTACACTATTGGGTAAATGGACATCCATGGTCTGCATTATAACGTTACACTATTGTAAATGGACGGTATGTGTGCCATATATCGGTTTACACTATAAGTTGCCATAATAAATCGTTACTTTAACTATTGTAAATGGACATAAGTTGCCAAATAAATCGGTTACCCTATGTAAATTTGGACGTATGTTTGTGTTGTGTGCCATATAACGTACCACTATTGTAAATTGGACGTATGTGTGCCATATATCGATACACTATTGTAAATGGGACCATAAGTGTGGCCCAAATATCGTTACACAATTGGTAAATGGACGTATGTGTTGCCATATTAATCGGACACATTGTAAATGGACATAAGTGTCCATATATCGTTACCACTATGTAAATGGACATATGTTGTGCCATATATCGTTACACTATTGTAAATGGACGTATGTGTTGCCAATATATCTTACACTATTTGTAAATGGAAGTATTGAGCCATATATCGTTTACACTATTGTAAATGGACGTAATGTGGTGCCATTTATAACGTTACACTAATTGTAAATGGACATATGTGTGCCCATATATCGTTACACCTATTGGTAAATGGACGTAATGGGTGTGCCATTTAACGTTACACTATTGTAAATGCATAATGTGTTGTTTGGGGGCCATATTTAATCGTTACACTATTGTAAAATGGACGTATGTGTGCCATTTATATTCGTTACACTATTGTACAATGGACATAATGTGTGCCATATAAATTTTTCGTTACACACAACTATTGTAAATGACGTATGTAGTTGCCATATAATTCGGTTTACACTATTGAAATGGACGTATGTTTGCCATTAATATCGTTACACACTATTTAAATTGGACAATAAATGTTGGCCAACATATCGTTAACACTATAGTAAATGGACCGTAAAGTGAGCATATAATCGTTAACACTATTGTAAATGGGACAAAGTTGGGGCCCTATATCGTTACACTAGATGTGTAGGCCATTATATCGTTACACTATTGAAATGACATTATGTGGTGCCATATACGTTACACTATAGTAAAATGGACATATGTCTGCCATATAACTTTACCACTATTGTAAATTGGACAAAAGTGTGCCATATATTTTAAACTATATGTGTGCCATAAAATTCGATACACTATTGAAATGGATCATATGTGTGCCATATATTCGTTACATATTGTAAATGGACATATGTTTTTCTTGTGCCATATATCGTTACACATATTGTAAATGGGACATTATGTGTGCCATATATCGTTACAACTATTGACTATTGTTAATTGGACGTTTGTGTGGCCATATCATCGTTACACTTTTGTAAATGGACGTATGTGTGCCATATAACGTTACACTATGTAAATGGACGTATGTGTGCATATATCGTTACACTATGGTTAATTGAGTATGTGTGCCATATAACGTTACACTATTGTAAATGGATCGTAGGTGTGTGCCATATATCCGTTACATATTGTAAATGGACATATGTGTGCCCATATACGTTACACTATTGTAAATGGACATATGTGTGCCATATAACGTTACACTATATGTGTCCGCCATAATAATGTTAACACAATTGTAAATGGGACATATGTGTGCCATTATACGTTTCACTATAGTGTTTTTGCCATATATCGTTACACTATATGTGTTGCCATATATCGTACACTATATGTGTGCCATATATCGTTACACTATTGTAAATGGACATATGTTGTGCCATATATGTTTTACACAATTGTTGTATATTTGGTCTGCCATATACGTTACACTATTGTAAAATTGGACGTATGGTGCCATATTATCGTTACATATAAATGTGTGCCATATATCGTTACCACTTTTGTATATGGGACAATATGTGTGCCATAATAAATCGTTACACTAATTGTAAATGGACGTATGTGTGCCATATAAGTTACTATTGTAAAGGACGTTATTGTGCCATATATTCACTATTGTAAATGGACATGTGTGCCATATATCGTTACACTATCGTAAATTGGACGTAGTGTGCATATATTTGTTTACACTATTGTAACAATGGACAAAGTGTGCCATAATATCGTTACACTATTGTAAATGGACGTATGTGTGCCATATAACGTTACACTATTGTAAATGGGAGGTATGTTTGTGCCAGTATATGTTACCACTATTGTAAATGGACCATATGTGGTGCATAACGTTACTATTGTAAATTGGACATATGGTGCCCATATACGGTTACACTTTATATGTGTGCCATATATCGTTACATTAGTGTGCCATATATCGTTACACTATTTGTAATGGACATATGTGCCATTTATCGTTTACATATTGTAAATGGACGTTATTGTTTCCATATTGTAATACCACCTATAAGAGGACAATATGTGTGGCCATATATCGTTACACTATTGTAAATGGACATATGTGTGCCATATATCGTTACACTATGTAAATGGACGTATGTGTGCCATATATCGTTACACTATTGTAAATAGTATGTGTGCCATATATCGTTACACTATTTGTAAATTGGGACGTATGTGTGCCATATATCGTTACACTATTGTATACGTACTTTGTGCCATATATCGTTTACATATGTAATTGCCATAGAATCGTTACACTATTGTAAATGGACATAGTGTGCCATATAACGTAACACTATTGTGTGGCATAATATTGTTACACTATATTGTGGCCATATATCGTTACACTATATGTGCCATATATCGTTACACTATTGTAAATGGACATATGTGTGCCAGATATCGTTAACTATTGTAAATGACATATGTGTGCCCATAATATCTTACACTATTGTAAATGGACGTATGTGTGCCATATATCGTTACACTAATTGTAAATTGGACATAGGTGCCCTATATCGTTACACTATATGTGTGCCATATAACGTTACACACTATTGTAAAGGACATATGTGTGCCAAATATCGATACAACTATTTAAATGGACATATGTCAGCCATTATAACGTTACCTATTGTAAATGGACGTATGTGTGCCATATATTGTTACACTATATGTGTTGCCATATAAATCGGTTACACTATTGTAAATGGACATATGTGTGCCATATAACGTAACAACTATTGTTAAATTGGACAATGTGTGCATATATCGTTACCCTATTGTAAATGGACGGTATGTTTGCCATATATCGTTACACATTGGTAAATGGACCAATATGTGGTGCCATATAATGCTTACACTATATGTGTTGCCATATAAATCGTTACTCTATATGTGTGCCATATATCCGTTTACACTATCTATGTGCCATATAATCGTTACACTATTGTAAATGGACAAATGTTGTGCCAAATACAGGTTACACTATTGTAAATGGACTATGCCCTGCCATATAACGTTTGACACTATTGTAAATGGACGTAATGTGTGCCATATAAATCGGTTACACTATATGTGTTGCCATATAAATCGTTACACTAATTGTAAAGACATATGTTGCCATTAAATAACGGTTTACCCTATTGTAAAATGGACGTATGTGGAGCCATATACACTTTACACTATTGTAAATGGACCGTATGTGTGCCAATATCGGTTACACTATTGTAAATTGGACATATGTGTGCCATATATTCGTTACACTAAATTGGGTAATGGCGTATGTGTGCCATATATCGTTACAACTATTGTTTTAAATGGAACCTTATGTGTGCCATATATCGTTACACTATTGTAAATGGACCATAGTGTGCCATAGAAATCGTTACACTTAAATTGCAACTCATTGTAAATGGACGTAGGTGTGCCATATAATCGTTACCTATTGTAAATGGACCGTATGTGTGCCATATAACGTTTACACTTAATGCAAATGGACGTATGTGTTGGCCTTATAAATCGGTTTACACTATTGTAAATGGACGTTTGGTTGCCATATAACATTACACTATTGTAAATGGACGTATGTGTGCCATATATCGTTACACTATTGTAAATGGACATATGTGTGCCATATATCGTTACACTATTGTAAATGGACGTATGTGTGCCATATATCGTTACACTATTGTAAATGGACATATGTGTGCCATATATCGTTACACTATTGTAAATGGACGTATGTGTGCCATATAACGTTACACTATTGTAAATGGACGTATGTGTGCCATATATCGTTACACTATTGTAAATGGACATATGTGTGCCATATATCGTTACACTATTGTAAATGGACGTATGTGTGCCATATATTGTTACACTATTGTAAATGGACATATGTGTGCCATATATCGTTACACTATATGTGTGCCATATATCGTTACACTATTGTAAATGGACATATGTGTGCCATATATCGTTACACTATTGTAAATGGACATATGTCTGCCATATAACGTTACACTATTGTAAATGGACGTATGTGTGCCATATATCGTTACACTATATGTGTGCCATATATCGTTACACTATTGTAAATGGACATATGTGTGCCATATATCGTTACACTATTGTAAATGGACGTATGTGTGCCATATATCGTTACACTATTGTAAATGGACGTATGTGTGCCATATATCGTTACACTATTGTAAATGGACGTATGTGTGCCATATATCGTTACACTATTGTAAATGGACATATGTGTGCCATATAACGTTACACTATATGTGTGCCATATATCGTTACACTATATGTGTGCCATATATCGTTACACTATATGTGTGCCATATATCGTTACACTATTGTAAATGGACATATGTGTGCCATATATCGTTACACTATTGTAAATGGACATATGTCTGCCATATAACGTTACACTATTGTAAATGGACGTATGTGTGCCATATATCGTTACACTATATGTGTGCCATATATCGTTACACTATATGTGTGCCATATATCGTTACACTATTGTAAATGGACATATGTGTGCCATATATCGTTACACTATTGTAAATGGACATATGTCTGCCATATAACGTTACACTATTGTAAATGGACGTATGTGTGCCATATATCGTTACACTATATGTGTGCCATATATCGTTACACTATTGTAAATGGACGTATGTGTGCCATATATCGTTACACTATATGTGTGCCATATATCGTATCACTATGTAAAGGACATATGTGTGTCCATATATCGTTACACGTATTGTAAATGACATATGTGTGTGCCATATAACGTTACACTATTGTAAATGGACATATGTGTGCCATATATCGTTACACTATTGTAAATGGACGTATGTGTGCCATATAACGTTACACTATTGTAAATGGACGTATGTGTGCCATATATCGTTACACTATTGTAAATGGACATATGTGTGCCATATATCGTTACACTATTGTAAATGGTGTACCATATATGTTGCATATATCGTATCACTATTGTAAATGGACATATGTGTGCCATATAACGTTACACTATTGTAAATGGACGTATGTGTGCCATATATCGTTACACTATTGTAAATGGACGTATGTGTGCAATATTGTTACACTATTGTATGGACATATGTGTGCCATATAACGTTACACTATTGTAAAATGGATATATGTGTGCCATATAACGTTACACACTATTGTATAATGTACGTATGTGTGCCAATATCGTTACACTATTGTAAATGGACGTATGGTGCCATATAACATTACACTATTGTAAAATGGAGTATGTGGTGCCATTAATAATATTACCCTATTGTAAATGGGTATGTGTGCCATTTATCGTTTACACTTTAAATTGGAACATGGTTGTCCATAAATGTTTACCATATTTTAAACGGGACATATTGTGTTGCCTATATCGTTACCAACTATTGTAAAGGGACATATGTGTGCCATAATAACCATTAACCACTATTGTTAAATTGGACGTATGTGTGCCAAATATCGTTACAAAAACTATGTAAATGGACATTATGTGTGCCAATATAAGTTACACAATTGTAAATGGACCGTAATGGTGTGGCCATATATTGTTACACTAATTGTAAATGGACATATGTGTGCCAATAAATCTTACACTATAAATGTTTGTGCCATAATACGGTTACACTATTGTAAATGGACATATGTGTGCCATTGCCTATCTCCGTTACACTATTGTAAATGGACTATGTGTGCCATATAACGTTACACTATTGTAAATGGACGTATTTCTGTGTCCCTATAACTCTTGTATGGACGTAAACTAATGTGTTCCATATATCGTTACACAAATTGTAAATGGACTATGTGTGCCATATAACGTTACCACTATTGTAAATGGACGTATGTGTGCCATGGCAAATAATCGTTACAAACTATTGTAAATGGATGTTTACTTTTGTAAATGCTGTGCCATATATCGTTTACACTTAATTGTTAAATGGACGTATGTAAATTTTGACATATATCGTTAACAACTATTGTAAATGGACATATGTGTTGATATAACGTTACTCTAAATTGTAATTGGACGTATTGTTTTTGTGCCATATATCGTTTTCAACTATTGTAAATGGAACATAAGTGTGCCATATATCCTGTTACACTATTGTAAATGAGACGTATGTGTGGCCATATATCGTTACACTATGTATGCCGGACATAGTTGTGACATATATCGTTTACATAAATTGTAAATGGACGTATGTGTGCCAATATATTCGTTACACTATTGTAAATGGACAGTATGTGTGCCATATATCGTTACACTATCGTATGGACATAAATGGGATGTGCCATATAACGTTACACTATTGTAAAATGGACATATGTGTGCCATATAACGTACATTTGTAAATGGACGTTATTGTGTGCATTAATATGTTTACACTATTGGTATGGACGTATGTGCCATAAATCACGTTACCCTATTGTATGACGTATGTGTTCCATTTATCTTACAATATTGGTAAGTAAATGGACGGTATTTGTGCCAATATAAATCGTTAACACTATTGTAATTGGAAAATGTATGTGTGGCTTAAATAACCGTTACACTATCTGTAATGACCGTAAATTGAGTGCCATATAACGTTACGCTATTGTCAATGGACGTATGTGTGCCATATATCGTTACACTATTGTAAATGGACGTATGTGTGTCATATAACGTTACACTATTGTAAATGGATGTATTTGTGCCATATCACGTTACACTATTGTAAATGGACGTATGTGTGCCATATATCGTTACACTATTGTAAATGGACATATGCGTATCATATAACGTTACACTATTGTAAATGGACGTATTTGTGCCATATCACGTTACACTATAGTGAATGGACGTATGTGTTCCATATATCGTTACAGTATTGTAAATGGACGTATGTGTGTCATATAACGTTACACTATTGTAAATGGACGTATTTGTGCCATATCACGTTACACTATTGTAAATCGACGTATGTGTGTCATATACTGTTACACTATTGTAAATGGATGTATTTGTGCCATATATCGTTACACTATTGTAAATGGACGTATGTGTGCCATATAACGTTACACTATTGTAAATGGATGTATTTGTGTCATATATTGTTACATTATTGTAAATGGACGTATGTGTGTCATACAACGTTACACTATTGTAAATGGACGTATATGTGCCATATATCGTTACACTATTGTAAATGGACATATGTGTGCCATATAACGTTACACTATTGTAAATGGACGTATGAATGCCATATAACGTTACGCTATTGTAAATGGACGTATGTGTGCCATATATTGTTACACTATTGTAAATGGACGTATGTGTGCCATATATTGTTACACCATTGTAAATGGACGTATGTGTTCCATATATCGTTACACTATTGTAAATGGACGTATTTGCGCCATATATCGTTATACTATTGTAAATGGACGTATGTGTGCCATATAACGTTACACTATTATAATGTGCCATACAACGTTACACTATTGTAAATGGACGTATATGTGCCATATATCGTTACACTATTGTAAATTGACATATATGTGCCATATATCGTTACACTATTGTAAATGGACATATGTGTGCCATATAACGTTACACTATTATAATGTGCCATACAACGTTACACTATTGTAAATGGACGTATATGTGCCATATATCGTTACACTATTGTAAATTGACATATATGTGCCATATATTGTTACACTATTGTAAATGGACGTATGTGTGCCATATAACGTTACGCTATTGTAAATGGACGTATGTGTGCCATATAACGTTACACTATTGTAAATGGACGTATGTGTGCCATATAACGTTACGCTATTGTAAATGGACGTATGTGTGCCATATAACGTTACACTATTGTAAAAATGTCCCCCCCGTATTTGTGGCCATCATATATTACACTATTGTAAAATGGACGTATGTGTGCCATATATCGTTACACTATTGTAAATGGACGTACATATGTATGCCATATAACGTTACACTATTGTAATGTGCCATATAACGTCACACTATTGTAAATGGACATATGTGTGCCATATACCATTACACTATTGTAAATGGACGTATGTGTGCCATATATCGAAACTTACACTATTGTAAATGGACGTATGTGTGCAATATAATTTTACACTATTGTAAATGGACGTATGTGTGCCCATATCGTTACACTATTGTGAAATGGACGAATTTGGTGTGCCATATATCTTAGCAACTATTGTAAATGGATGTATGGCGTGCCAATATAACGTTACACTATTGTAAATGGACGTATGTGTGCCATACAACGTTACACTATTGTAAATGGACGTATGTGTGCCATATATTGTTACACTATTGTAAATGGACGTATGTGTGCCATATATTGTTACACTATTGTAAATGGACGTATGTGTGCCATATATCGTTACACTATTGTAAATGGAAGTATGTGTGCCATATATTGTAACTTACACTATTGTAAATAGACGTGTGTGTGCCATATAACGTTACACTATTGTAAATGGACGTATGTGTGCCATATGATGTTACACTATTGTAAATGGACGTATGTGTGCCATATAACGTTACACTATTGTAAATGGACGTATGTGTGCCATATAACGCTACACTATTGTAAATGGACGTATGTGTGCCATATACAGTTACACTATTGTAAATGGACGTATGTGTGCCATATAACGTTACACTATTGTAAATGGACGTATGTGTGCCATATATCGTTACACTATTGTAAATGGACGTATGTGTGCCATATAACGTTTGCCATATATCGTTACACTATTGTAAATGGACGTATGTGTGCCATATAACGTTACACTATTGTAAATGGACGTATGTGTGCCATATAACGTTACACTATTGTAAATGGACGTATGTGTGCCATATAACGTTACACTATTGTCATCTAAGTATGCAACTCTGGCAAAAAACAACAAGAGCAGGTTCAATCTTTAGCCCTTAGAATGCGGGAAACGAAAACTATCGTCTGCTGTTGTTTTATTTTAGCTTCTTTCTCAATAAAAACTGGTGTGGCAACACTTTAGAATCATTACCTTTAGGAAATGATTATAAAAGGCTGTGAAACCATGTTTTTGATGAGAAAAAATGGAAAATAAAAAATAAGGAGCAGACGAAAATATTTAATTCAGCATTGTAACAGCCTGAAGTAATGGCAGACAACGTTTGTATTACACTCCACACTATTCTTGATTGAACTGTAAAGTAATAAAGTAGTTAAACATGCGCTGATGTTGGTTGGTTATTGATAGTGAAGATCAAACAAATGGAGGTTAACTCTGAGGATTTGGACATTAACTCTCACTACGCGGGAGACGAAAATTGTCGTCTGCTGTTTTTCATTTTTGCCTTAATTCTTAACAAAAAACCTGTTTTGACAAAGCATGAGAATCGTCTTCAGTGGAGTCGATTCTCATGCACTGCCAAACCAGGTTTTTTATCAAGAAATATTGAAAATAAAACATTTCCAGCAGACGACAAAATTTAATTCAGCGTAGTACATGTATGTGTTAAGGAAATGGGTGAAACTTTAGGTTCAGAGTGGCAAGTTTTAATTGCTGGCGAATGTGCCGCATGTAATTGTGGCTGTTCATGCTTTTAGCTATAGCATAATGTTGCATAAAAGAAAATGGCCCAGCCTGTTCGATCCTATGACCGGGGACGACTGAGTTGTCTGAAACATAAAAGAAATAAGAATTTTTAATTTTTATGTCTTAATCAAATTCATTATATTTGCATTTATGTGTCTGGTTGGGTTTTATTCATTTTGTTGTCTGCTGAATTTTCTTATTAAAAACTAGAAAATGTGTTCATAGAACACGGATGCCCCACATATCGCTTTGATAGTAAACAAGGCAAAATTCCAAGTCCAAAAGGGGGGAGATAATCCATGGCTCAGTGCCAAAGCAAAAATAGACATTCACTGTGGGCATCTACACACCGTGAAGAAGCTCCATACCAAGCATATTCCAGCAATTACGGTTTAGAAGTTTTCCAAGTTACTATGGTGACGAGGCAAAATGGTGAAATACTAACTCAAAAAGGGGGAGATAATCCGTGAGCCGGGGGTCGAATAAACAAATGAAATAAACTTTGCGCAGCTACTCATCATAAGGAAGCTACATACCAAGTTTCAGGTCTGTAGCTATTATGGTTTAAAAGTTTTACGAGTTACAAGGCAAAATTGCCAAATTATAAGTCGAAAAGGGGGAGATAATCCATTACCCGGGGGTCAAATAAAAAATTGAAATGAACTTTGCGCATCTACTCATCATAAGGAAGCTACATACCAAGTAGTTTCAGGTATGTAGCTAGTACGGTTTAAAAGTTTTACAAGTTACAAGGCAAAATTGGGGAATTCTAAGTCAAAAAGGGAGAGATAATCCATGACCCGGTGGTCGAATCAAAAATTGAAATAAACTTCATCTACTCATCATAAGGAAGCTACATACCAAGTTTCAGGTATGAAGCTAGTACGGTTTAAACGTTTTATGAGTTACAAGGCAAACTTGGAAAATTCAAAGTCGAAAAGGGGGAGATAATCCATGACTCGGGGGCTGAATCAAAAATCAAAATAAACTGTGCGCATCTACTCATCACAAGGAAGCGACACACCAAGTTTCAGGTCTGTAGCTAGTAGTTTAAAAGTTTTACGAGTTACAAGGTTGGTGACGGACGGAAGGAAGGAAGTCAATGGTCATAACATTCCTATATAGTTTCACGCCTGTAACTCAAATACTTGTTAAGTTACCGGCGACACAAGTTGAAAATCTCCACTTTTCACTAAGTCAAGGGCCATAACTCTGTGAATACTGGATGAATTAGCAACTAAAACCCCAGGTGCGCAACTTCACATGATGACAAATATTCCTATAATGTTTCATGACTAACTCAAACAGTTTTGGAGAAACACATGACACAAATTTTGTGATGGATGGACAGATGGACGGACGGACAGACGGAGAGACAACCATGCCAAAAACAATATTGAGGAGACATAAATACTGAAAAAATAACTAGTGTTACGAATGCTAGCCTTTTGTACAATCAACGTTTACAATTAGACATCATCCGAGACACAATGCCATAAGAAACATGAGGGCCATGATGGCCCTAATTCGCTCACCTGACTCCATGAACACCAGAGGAGAATGTGACATGGAGTTTATATGTGTTTTAAAAAATTTTGCTATTTTAGATGGCGGTCATCTTGGATTAAGCGATGACTCTCATTTTACCAAATCTGAAAATGCTTCACCCAAGGATCTTAACTTACTATGAAGTTTGGCCAGCATCGGCCATGTGGTTCCTGAGAAAAAGACATTCAAAATCTTGAATAAATGGACCTTTTGGCGGCCATCATGGATGACATAATCATCCGATTCCGACAAATATTGCACCAGAGCAATCGCCTCATCTATACCTTCAATTTGATATACGACATGAGCATATTCAGTTAAAAATAAAATTTGACCACACGGGCTACGCCCATTTTTGACCCCGGGGTCACCATTCTCACAACTTTGAAAGAGCATTCTACATCAATCATTCCTACCAAGTTTCGTCAAAATTCGGCTGACGGTTCATGAGAAGAAGATTTTTTAAGAATTTGTGCTATTTTTAGATGGCGGCCATCTTGGATTAGCGACGACCTCTGTTTTAACAAATCTGAAAAGGCTTCACCCATGGACCATAACTGTGAAGTTTGGCCACAATGGGCCAAGCAGTTCATGTGAAGAAGAATTTTGAAATCTCTAATAAAAGAATGACCTTTTGACCTTTCGGCGGCTATCTTGGATGACATGACATTCCAATTTCGACAAAAAATGTACCAGAGCGATCGCCTCTTTGATGACATGACCATATTCGGTCAAAAATAAAATTTGATTCCAATTTGATCCCACGGGGCACACCCATTTTTGACCCCGGGGTCACCATTTTAACAACTTTGAAAGAGCATTGTACATCGATCATTCCTACCAAGTTTCGTCGAAATCCGGCTAGCGGTTCATGAGAAGAAGATTTTTTAAGAATTTATGCTATTTTTAGATGGCGGCCATCTTGGATTAGCAATGACCTCCATTTTAACAAATCTGAAAAGGCTTCACCCATGGACCATAACTTTTAAGTTTGGCTACCATGGGCCAAGCGGTTCATGTGAAGAAGAATTTTGAAATCTCAAATAAAAGAACGACCTTTTGACCTTTCGGCGGCCATCTTGGATGACATAATCATCCGATTTCGACAAAAAATGCACCAGAGCGAGCGATCGCCTCGTTGATACCTTCGATTTGATATATAACATGACCATATTCGGTCAAAAATAAAATTTGACCCCAATTTGACCCCACGGGCTACGCCCATTTTTGACACCGGAGTCACCATTTTAACAACTTTGAAAGAGCATTGTACATCGATCATTCCTACCAAGTTTTGTCGAAATCCTGTTGGCAGTTCTTAAGAAGATTTTTGAAGAATATGTGCTATTTTCAGACGGCGGCCATCTTGGATTACGTAATGACGTTATTTTAACAATTTTGTAACCCCCCTACCTAAGGACCATGACCATGAAGTTTGGTGACTATAGGCCGAATGGTTACCGAGGAGAAGACGTTTGAAAATGTTCACGGACGACGACGGACGACGACGGACACATTGCGGTAACAATAGCTCACATGAGCTTCGCTCAGGTGAGCTAAAAAGACAATAATAAACAATCAGCAGACAACAATATTTGTTTCCATCTCTTTAAGAGTTAATTAATATAAAGTAGCAGGGCACAAATTAGCTAAAACTACACATATCTGAACAACCTGCATTTTCCATTAATGGTGGGTTATATTGGACATATATGGGTGTAGTTTGTCTCTTACTTTGTTTGCTTATTTCTCTACAAATGAATATAGAAATAATTAAAAAAAATATGTTGAATGTGATAATTTAAATGTTGCATGAATCAGTTTATGAAATTGCACCACACAAAATGTGGAAAATGCATTGATTGGTCAGATAATCTGAGATGAGCCAGTACAAGCTGAGAAAAAAATCACATCTCCATTTACCTTTGCCAAAAACAAAAGTGAGTAAATTTATATTTTCTCAGACACAGACATGGAGTTTGCATTGACATAGTAGTTTGCACATACTACGGAGCCCCGCAAGGGACGTATTTTTTATCGAAATAGCAATTTGTTCCCTCAATTTAACAATTCGTTCCCACAAATTAACAATTTGTTCCCCCAATTTAACAATTAGTTCCCACGAATTAACAATTCGTTCCCTCAATTTAACAATTCGTTCCCACAAAATAACAATTTGTTCCAACGGGAATTAATTGTTAATTCGTGGGAACGAATTGTTATATCGTGGGAACGAATTGTTAATTCGAGGGAACGAATTGTTAAATTGAGGGAACGAATTGTCATTTCGTGGGAACGAATTGTTATATCGTGGGAAAGAAATGTTAATTCGAGGGAACGAATTGTTAAATTGAGGGAACAAATTGTTATTTCGTGAGAACGAATTAATAAAACCAGATGGCCGCGGCCCGCATGTCGAGCCCGCCGAGGCATTTGACCTTGACCTTGGGGATAGGGGCCGCATGAGTGGGACACAACATGAATATATGGATGATGACTAATAAGCATACGAAGTTTCAAGTCGATGTGACTTAGTACTGCAGAGATATAAGGTATTTAAAAACTTTAATGCAGATTTCGGACGACAGACAGACAGACGGACGGGCGGACGGACTGACAGACGGACGGACGGACAGCCGCACAGACACCCGGACGTCAAGCGGGTTCGACAAAAAAATCCATGTGCCCCGAGGGGCTCCGTACATTATAGGTGAACATACCATGATATAAAATTCTCATTTTTTCTCCCCACAAAAATCAATGTGATATTTTTTTGCTTCAAAACTCTGGCTCATCGTATACAACAGATCGCTATAATACTTAATGAATAAAGTGCAACTAGAGCAAATGAGCAGGGGCTCATGTATACCCACGGCCGCTGCATGGACCGAACAACTAATTTACAACATGAAAAAATATACATGTATATAAGTAATTTGAACTTGACTTTGACAGAATGAAAATATGGGTGATGGCTGAGATGTATGTGAAGTTTCAAGTGAATCCGAATGACGGTTGCAGACATATTTGGTAGTTCAACGCAAATACTTAAAAAATATTAACGCAAATTTCTAAGTACCGGTAATTTGTCCTTGACCTTGGACATGAAAGCCGCATGGGTGTGGTATGGAATGAAAAATGAAAATATGGATGATGACAAGGACGTATTATTATGAAGTTTGAAGTCAATCCGACTTACCGTTGCAGAGATAATGGATACTCAAAAACTTTAACACACATCTTATGGATGGACAGATGGTCAAATGGACAGACGGACGGACGGACATACCAACATTTTGGGTTTATGGGGTATTTCCATTGTTTGAATATCAAAGAAAAAGCCCCTAAACATCAATAGAATTTATGAGCTTACAGAATAAATCAAAGGAATCTTTTGTGTTAGGCCATGCCTCTAACCTCTTAAATCCCCGGAAGTTGGTCCGAGAACAGACGGACGAACAAACGGACGGAATGACGAAGACTATATACCCCTCGACATACTTCGTATGCCAGGGGTATAATAATTAGCACAAACATTGATATTAATAATACACTCTGCAGCTATATGTAAATTCTCACATCTATATTTCTTACCCTACATTTACTCTAGCTATCTAACACTTAGCATAAATCATCTACAAACTTGAGTCTTTGAAAGTGATACAATTGCGAAGCTTTATGAATTAATTTGCTACATAGAGTAAGCATGTTATGGTATTTTGCTGCATGGTTACAGCTGTTGTACTAACCGTTAACCGCTGAAATAGAATGAAACGTCTCATTTAATTTAATATATTTAAATCAAGGCCATAGTCTTCGCTATTGCTACAGTTTATAGCATTTCATTAGTTTCAATTGAACAGGGTTATTGAATTAGTATAATACAATACTAATTTCAGCACAAATGTTTTTTTCCTTTACCATGAAATTATTAAATAACTACTTTGGCTCACATTCAATACAATGTTTAAAACTGATGCACCAATCACAAAAATAAATGTATTTAAAACAGCTAAGACCATTTAGACAACAAATATACAGATTAAATTTACAAACTTCTCAAATACATGGTGTTAAATAGTTAATGGTAAGTACACACCTCCTGATAATGTAAAATAACCTCTAATCTCATTTACATAAGTATATAATAATTCAATATACCTCAGTTAAATTTGTTAATAGGAAATTAAAGGCAGGACACCTGAAATGTAATAACTGCAACAAGACCCATAAACAACCGAAAGTTAAAATAATAATTATCCTTACCATAGTTAAAGCCATCATTCCCCAATATATACAATATGTCATAAAATACAAGAATAAAGTATTACATGTATTTCATGTTTAACTCTTTGCATGCTGGGAAATTTCTGGGCTATAAATACATGTAGTTCAAAACTAGCGGACACAAATTCATCATATTTTCTTGTATTTCTCCCCGTAAATATCATGAATATGTCTTGGAATTTCATTAGAATTGAGTCCTGAGGATTTCCTGAGGATTTCTTGAGTCGTTTGGCGGATATTTTCGCCGCTAGCATGCAAAGAGATAACTCTCTGGAATCACACAGCTTGCCTTACATATACAGTTACTGATCATATTATTATGAACACATAGAGAATCTCACATGAGTGATAATTTAACCCTTACACCGCTATATTATTTTTTGCCACCGGCTGTTTATTTTCCATTTTTATCATCAAAAACATCATTTGACAGCACTTTATAATAATTTACAACATGCTTTGACAACACTTCAATTGGAAATGAGTCTGAAGTGCTGTCAAAACATGTTTTTATTGAGAAATAAGGCAAGATATAAAAGCAACAGCAACAACAATTGTTGTGTGTAGTGGTCTAAGGGATAATATGGTATTTATTACACAAGTTTACTAATGTCATATTAGATAGAAGGCTATGCCGAGTTTGTTATGGGTTAAATAAAATATATTCTGTTGTAATCTCATTTACATATACTACTGTAGTGTATTATTAATGTGAATACACCATGACATGACACTGTCAAAACACATTTTATGCCTCAAAATACATGTTATGCTATGTGACTTTGGACCAGGCACCAGGTCAGGTTCTTTTAATTTCAAGGCTGAATATATATTTATGTTCATGTTAATATTCCATCTGATTTTGGGAGCTTCCCTTGGCATACTTGAATATAAATATGGCAGTGTTTCGGCATAATTGAAGGCAAACTAGAAATGTTGCCTGTCAGCACACAAATGCCCCCGCTGGCAGCCAAAGAAAACAAGGGCACATTTCAAAATACAAAAGGCCGGAGGATCATGGACAGCATAATAGAGGACCATTACAGGAATGCATGTGTGAAATATGAAGCAGTTACATGAAATGAAACAAAAAATTATAAGAAATTTAGCTGTGCGTTAAGGTTTTGTTGCACTAAGTATGTGACCTTGACCTTGGATGTGTCATAGAATAATAGAGAACCATCAGAGGAATGCATGTGTGAAATATGAAGCAGTTGTGTGAAAGGAAACAGAAAGTATAAGACATTTACACAAGAGTAAAGGTTTGAAAAGCACAAAGTATGTGACCTTGACCTTGGGTTTAGCGGTGGCTGAGGATTGTGGATTTGTCATAGCATGATATAGGGCCTTCAGAGGAATGTATGTGTGATATATGAAGCAACTACATGAATGTAAACAGAAATTATGAGAACTTTAAGTTTGTGACGGCATCTCATACCCACACCATTCGGTGGCGGGGGTATAACAAAACGTCAATGTCATGTTAATGATGGCATGAGTGTGTCGCATATGTTCAGATGTATCAAGTGTCCAACTTAGAAAGTCTTCCTTTAAGTGATATTGAAATTATGGCATGATGGAGAAACTCTTGCAAACGTTTTGATATAGATGACCATGAACGGATGCGTGTATGGACATGATGGACAGACGGAAGGAATTTTAAGAGCAATGCTTTATTGCTTTGCTCTTAAAAGTCCATCCGTCTATCTTGTTGTCATATAGGGGGCATATCAATGTGCATAATATTGCTGTACAAACAATAGCAAACCTTTAAAATACATGGTTATGTAAAAATACAAAATGAAGTGTATAATAGTATGATCAGTTACTGTAGCTTGTTAACTACAGATGACCTGGCAAGTTAGCTAACCAATCCAATGTTCTAATATCTGGCATATACCACTTACATTACTAGTCATTCGGTTAGTGTGATGGTTATTTTGAGTGACGATACTTATTATCATACCATGCAACACATGCCACTAAATCATGCAAATAAATGCCCAGAGATGAGAGATAATAATCTAAATGATGAATTTGACAGCTGAGTAGAGAATGACATTTGTCATGTAAAATGTATGGGCATTTCAATCTACAAATTAAGGTTTCCAAATTAAAATAGTATTATAACTACATGTAGATGGCTGTGGCCCACATGTCGTGCCCGCCGAGGCATTTGATAGTACAAAATGTACTAAAAATTTTTTTAATGCAAAACAAACTTTAACCCATACACATACTACCCATGTGAAGTTTGAAGTTAATCGGTGAAGCAGTTGCAGAGATACAGTATATGTAAAAACTTTAACCAAATTTTAATAAAACTTTAAGGTAAATTTCAAAGTAATTTAACATTGGGCACAGGGGCATATAATGAAAATATGGATGATGATAAACACCCATGTGAAGTTTCGAGAGAATTGGCGAAGTGGTTTCAGAGATATATTGTTCTTAAATAGGTAAATTTCAAATTTGACCTTGACATTAGGCACAGGGGCTGCATGGGTGGGCGTAGAATGACAATATGGATCATGATACGAGGCTTTGATAGTACATGCATACCAAAAACATTTAACCAAAAAATTTAACCGGACGCAGACATACATACGTATGCCAATATGCTGACTATATCGCTCTGTCCACAAGCGGGCGCGACAATAATTATGTTCATTAAAAAGCAAAACTCAATATGTAATGTGTTGCCAAGAACGTTTGATTGAAATATTCACAAATTATGTTAAATTCTACTTTAATATAAATAATATTTTGGATGAAACAAGTATCAGATTGTGGACCTGATAGTTGATAACAATATACAAAATCAAAGAACCTGTATAATTTACAGAACATTCTAGATGTATGATTCCCTGGTGTAAATGCTTATTTCTATTAAATAAATGACTACCCATCTCTTGGCATTTAAGGTTAGTTGCTGAATATGGGATGTTATAATTAGCTAATTAAGTACCTATGTAAAAGAACTTGTGAGCCAACCCGGGCGGACCTGAAACGGCATTACAGGGCCTCAATATAGCATCACTATGAACCTTCCTTACAGGGCTTCCATATATTGGTAATAGTGCGATTAGTGAATTTGGAGATTTCCTATAGCACTATAGTCTGTTTCACGAAAGCTGCCCAAATTTTACGGCCATATAAACAATTCAAAAACAATATTTTTTCAATAATATTAAATTAAAGGAAAATTTAAGAATGAGCCTTTTTTTTATTTCGTGAAATTTGGTCAAATATTGATTTTATTGCGAAAACAAAATTTCCCCATGTTGAAGATGTCTTATGGGGATTTAACATGGGGAAATTTTTTAGAATTTCAGAAATACTGGACCGATTTTTAAAATTTAACTGTTATTTTCTTAGTTAGATCATTTCCAAGCTATCTAGCTAGGTTTCGGAGTCAATTTCGATTTCGTTTTTTGACTCCTCCTACAACTCCTCTACCTTTTTCCCCCATGTTAAATTCCCATAGACAAATCAATTTTTTGTAATAAAATAAATATTTGACCAAATTTCACGAAATAAAAAGAAGGCTCATTCTTAAATTTTCCTTTAATTTAATATTATCGAAAAAAATATGGTTTTTGAATTGTTTATATGGCCGTAAAATTTGGGCAGCTTTCGTGAAACAGACTATAAATAGGTATATCAAGTATTCAATCAGAGGGTTTCAATATATTTTTGAGGTAACAATATTTATCGTAATTATGGAATAGGAACCAGAAAGCAGACATTCAGCATACACTCATTCAGCAGACCGAAGTATGCATTAATAACAAGGAAATCAATTTATGTCCTGAAGTTTTGCATCATTTCCACACAATGTATGAAATTGTCTTTAAATTATTTTCAGCAAAAATCAACAATTCAAAACGGCATACAAGTTTGTATGGACCTATATATATAGTCACAGATTCACACAATACATAGTAGTAGTGAGTTTAATTAAGCATAGTAAAGGAAGTTTCTTATATAATATTCCCCACTATTCTAGATTGAAATAAAGTATACAAGTATTAACTACCGGTAATAGCGTTCAAAGTCAAAGAAAATTTTAAATATAAAAACCTGCATTGGATCGGCAGCAAATTTGCTGTGTTTTAAAAATAAAATAAATAAAATACATTAAAGGAAGTCATACAGTGTATCAGATGGTAACAGTTTTGAAATATTTGTTGTTTTACAATATTACAGTAGTACTCGCAGGCAAATATGAATATAATAACATTGTCGGAGATACATTTTTATAACCAATTATGTAGTGTAATATAGGATAGCCCAGTTTCATCAACGTTTGTATTACAGTATGTACACTGTCTGTTTCACGAAACCTGCCCAAATTTTACGGCCATATAAAAAATGAAAAAACTATTTTTTTTTTAATAATATCGAAATTTAAGAATGAGCCTTCTATTTATTTTGTTTTGGTCCACTATTTCTGAAATTAGAAAAATGTCCCCATGTTAAATCCCCATAGACATCTTGGGGATTTAACATGTTGAAATTGTTTTTTTTCTTGCAATAAAATCAATATTGGACTAAATTTCACGAAATAAAAAGTAGGCTCATTCTTAAATTTTGCTACAATTAAATATTATCAAAAAAAATATTGTTTTTGAATTGTTTATATAGCTGTAAATTTGGGCAGATTTCGTGAAACAGACAATAGTACATAATATTCATTGTTACAAATGACAGTAACATTCAATTAATAGCCATGCATCCAATCAAAATCCACTATTGATATCAGAAGATTATGTTATAGTTATTATTTGTTCAGTATTAGGCAAATGCAATAATGATATACAGTTATTTCATGTTTATTCGGGGAACAGTGAAAACTATTGCTCCGAGGTGTTATGGACCACCCGATGCACTATTGCCGAGGCCGAAGTCTGAGGGCAATAGTGCATCGGGTCGTCCACAGCATCGAGGGGCAATATGTTTGGACTGTTCCCTGAATGACCATGAAATAACTATTTTATTACTCAACATGTAACATTGTACATGTATGCAACACAATGAACATAAATTTGGCATGGGGCACATTGGCTGACTGATCTAAATTACGTTGAATTTTATGATATAATGATTAATCTGCATGATTTTCAGCGGTGAATAGTTTTAACTATCACCCAGGCACAAGGAACTATTGCCCAGGCACGCGGAACTATTGACCGGGCACACGTAACTATTTCCCAGGCATTGAAAACCCAGAGAATTATTCAAAACTATGGAATATCAACTTATAAAAAATGGAGTTGGGTAATAAAACAAACTAGACGTTACCGGTATGTTTGTAAAACATGTATATACCTCCTCGGCATATGTGACGGATGCGAATGTTAAAATAATCTTATACCCATTATAAAGTAGTATATTAGTACTACTCCTATTACTTTTATGACGTGGGCTAAGTGATTCTGGTGTGTTGAAAACCTGACACTAGATCAGGTTATTCTAATTTCAGGGCTGAATATATATTTTTTGTTTGTAAATATTCAGTTCTGATTTTGTGATTCCCCCAATACTGTACTGGTGAAATATGGGATTCCATCCTGTTAACCTGGCCTAAAATGACCTTAGTCGACAGGTCATTAAATACCATTAAATAAATAAGTAAATTCAACATAAATGACCACGTATGGACAGACAGACATAGTACTCAACTTCAAGAACACGGCAATATAAATAGTATACCCATTGCTGTCACATAGGGGGCATAATACACACACAGTTACACTAATAATCAAATGCATGCAGCTACATGTACAGAACACATAATCATGCTGGAATAAACAATGGTTCATTTGTCAACATAGTCGATCCTTAATGTTCGTGAATTTATTTTTAACTAATTTCCGTACAAAACATGCAAGTCTGATATCTGTAGAATATCCAATTCACATGTTTTGATGTCAAAAGTATTTCAGTGCTGCACATTACATAGCATACAATATGCAAACTAAACATGCTAAACAAGCTTGGCATTACACAAGCAGCGCATACACATGTAACGTACCAAAAATATGCCACACAAAATTGTAAATGATGAATCACCAATTTTGAATCACATACCATAAAACTACAGAATATAAATGTTACACTATGATATACAATGTACATCCACCATATTCGTAAAAATAAATGATAACTGTTATAAAACTGATTTAACAATTATTATAGACAACTGGTAGAGAAAGAATTCAAAAGGGATAGTATAAGCAGTAAGAGTATTACTAGATACGACACTCTCATTAACTCTTTGCATGCTGGGAAATTTGTGGGCTGTAAATAGTTCAAAAATAGCAGATGACAATTCATTATATTTCTTTTATTTCTCCCCGTAAATATCATGAATATGTCTTGGAATTTCATTAGAATTGAGTCCTGAGGACTCAATTCTAATGAAATTTCAAGACATATTTACAGAGAAACTAGAAAAAGTCGATGGCGCGCCATCGCAATATACCCACTTTCCCCAAATGCTAAGTCCGAAAGGGGGAAGTAATCCATGATGGAGGGTCGGATAAAAAATCCGAATTCACTTTGCGCATGTGCACATGATAACGAAGCTACATAGCAAATATGAGGCGCGTAGGTATGAAGGTGAAAAAGTTTTTCGAGTTACAAGGAAAAAATGGGACATTCTGAGTCGGAAAGGGGGAGGTAATCGATGATGGAGGGTCGGATCAAAAATGGGAATTCACTTTCACTTTGCGCATCTGCACATAACGAAGGTACATACTAAATATCAGGCGCATAGGTATGAAGGTGAAAAAGTTTTTCGAGTTACAAGGAAAAAATGGGAAATTCTGAGTCCGAAAGGGGGAGATAATCAATGATGGAGGGTCGAATGAAAAATCCGAATTCACTTTGCGCATCTGCACATGATAACGAAGCTACATAGCAAATATGAGGCGCGTAGGTATGAAGGTGAAAAAGTTTTTCGAGTTACAAGGAAAAAATGGGAAATTGTGAGTCCGAAAGGGGGGAGATAATCCATGATGGAGGGTCGGATGAAAAATCCGAATTCACTTTGCGCATCTGCACATGATAACGAAGCTACATAGCAAATATGAGGCGCGTAGGTATGAAGGTGAAAAAGTTTTTCGAGTTACGAGGAAAAAATGGGAAATTCTGAGTCCGAAAGGGGGAGATAATCCATGATGGAGGGTCGGATCAAAAATCCGAATTCACTTTGCGCATCTGCACATGATAACGAAGCTACATACCAAATATCAGGCGCGTAGGTATGAAGGTGAAAAAGTTTTTCGAGTTACGAGGAAAAAATGGGAAATTCTGAGTCCGAAAGGGGGAGATAATCCATGATGGAGGGTCGGATCAAAAATCCAAATTCACTTTGCGCATCTGCACATGATAACGAAGCTACATACGAAATATCAGGCGCGTAGGTATGAAGGTGAAAAAGTTTTTCGAGTTACAAGAAACGTGACGGACGTACGGACGGACGTACGGACGTACGGACGGACGGACACCCGTGACGAAAACAATATACCCGTTTTTTTTTACAAAAAAAGTGGGTATAATAAAACATATACTCCTAATTCGTTTGGCGGATATTTTCGCCGCTAGCATGCAAAGAGTTAATAGAAAAATATAATGTGTACCCAGCATTGCAAATAACTTATTTCATGCCATACACAGCTTCATTTGTTTAAAATTGTAAAGAAGTTTAGAGCAGAAATTAGGACACTATTTTATAACTAATCAAAGGATATCATGCATAAAACTAGTAAAATATCCACTCCACTGATCAATGGCCAGGACAATGAACAGTCTGCAACAGTGTTTGATTTTGATTGGTGAATATGAAGTCATGGGGTGTTCTCATATACTTTAACCCATTTTATGCTGAAGGTACAATTTTGTTCTCATGTAAAGAAACCATTTTTATTATTTCTCGCCACAAGTTGAATTTTTTCACGGTAACAATTAACATATACTTTCATTTGAGAAATAGATATAGAGAATATTATGTTAGTGCCGTGAATGGGAAAAATATCTGGCAAGGCTTGGGAAACGGGATGGGCGAGGCTCTGCCGATTGACTGAATGTGATTCAACAGGGGCCCGTTTCACTAAACTTCTTAGGACTAAAATGTCTGGAAATTGCAAGCCTATGCTGGATAAATGTAAATCCAATAATCGTTTACAAGAAAACATTATTAATGTGAAATTTACAGACTATCATAATTTTGCACTTACAAACATTTTAGTCGTACAAAGTTTAGTGAAATGGCCCCAAGCACAATAGCATTTTCTCAGCAATGTGCCCACCTAGATGCTATGAGTCAGTTATTGTTTATTGTTGGTTCTTCCATTTTCAGCCAAATGTAAATTTAATGTCAATACTTTGCAGTATTTGAGAAATTCTTGTTTTAGAAGGAAACAATAGACTTAAAAGGTCCATGTAACTACTTAAACCTAATGTATACATTTATTGCAACTGCAAAGGTCATACTTATGAAGACAGTCAATTCTTTCACGTCTAGTCTCAAAGACTTGGGTAACATATATTTCATTGATGCACAGGCCATCCTTCAAAGTGTTAGTAGATAAATTACACTGTAAATGCATGTACCAAAATGGAAACAATACCCGAAGAGACCAGGAAAACCAAAATACAAGTTGTTTTCTTTTAAACCAATCAAAGTATAAAATATACCGACAATGTATATGCTTTCAAAAATAAATGTGGTGTAGTCAAAACGTGGATTGTTATTATTCAAGAACACAAAACCCCATTTACCAATTTGATACTCAAACCGAAATATGTTGGCAAGCATTAAACATTAAGTCAACGACATGTGAAATATTGTAAGTATGAAGCTTAAATTGCAAAGTGGAAGCTCAGACAAAAATCCATTTCAAATAACAACTACATGTATTGCACATAAGGACGATAAATACCCCATATACATTCAGGTTAACATGTTATATTAGTTACAAGGTAACTGTGGACAAGTGTAACACTAAACACAATACCCATCAAAAATAAAACAGTACCGGTAATACACGGTCAGACAGCTAACAAAAGGGACCATTTAAAGGTATAACCAACATAGCTCCAGAACAGCATGTGCTTCTGCATTAGACCTGATGCAAATCAACAAATTATTGTTGGTTCCTTTGGTCAGAAGAGGGATGTTATAATGCTACACTATATACACATATAAATAGATTATAACCCGCAGTACCAATGTTAATAACGAGACACAATTTTATGTTCCTGACACCACATTAAAGCAACTAGTTATTTTTTCTGGTCACACCTACTAGCTTTACACAAAGCATGTCCCATTCAAGACGTAGTAACTGAGAATGTCTGTGTTTGAAGTTGCTATTTGTTTTGATAATTCCCAGATAAGGTGATGCAGATTTTGACGAATATATTTAATGTAAAACACAATCGGGAATGTATTTAATATAGCCAGATCCTTTTTGTGAAAACATATACATAGGTTCTATGAAAAATAAAAACATGGCCAACAATTAAAATGTTGAGACGTAAACCATATAAACCTGACATAAACTGTTAACTGAATGGACGATACAATGTGTGCAGGCACAACATGCATGTAACTGCTATATTAAATTGAATAATGTGAAGTCTTCCAATGTGATTTAAAATGCTGCCTGCGTGTATCGTATCAAGTTTTAAAACCAAAACACAAATCATCACATATCATTAATTTTGTGTTTCAATTCATTTATTTTTGTGTTCTACCATCTTGTGGTAGATTTGCTTTTGATGGAAATTATTTACTGTGCTTGTACTTGTTGTGATTTAGTTTATATTACATACTTGTCCCAGAAGGGTAAGGGATAAGTGGAATGCCTATGATGCGATGAAAACTGGTTTTAGCTCACCACTGGGCTAGTATCTACAAACCGCTCCAAGTACGATTATTGCACCATTTACTTGTTTCACAATGTTTTCCTGTTTTCTGAGACCTTTGTTTGATGGGAGCAGTATTGGTGTTTGTATTCATGACACAATATCTCCTATGGATGTTATTTTCATGGACATGTGTGTTTCTATTATATCATCTATTAATTCCATAGATGTTGTTTTATGGTAATGCATGTTTCTTATGTTATGTTCATGCATATTGCTAGTGTATTATCTAGCTATCAATAGCATGTATGTTATTTACTATACTTGGTCGTTTGTGGGCTAATTATCACATTTGTATGTGAGCCATCAATGTCGTAAACATCAAGTCAAAGCAATTCCATGCTCAATTTTACTGGGCTGTATTGTGTTAAAAACATACTGGCAGTGATCTCCTTTCAGAGATTCAAATTGTACATGGACTACTGCTTTGTTGCAGATAAGACACAAAGACAAACTCATTTGAAATGCTTTACTTAAGGAATAAAACCATGGGCTGTTGAATTTACTGAACAACATTTGGTCTGTTTAAAAAGACACCTCGCAAACTTTAAACAGACCAAATGTTGTTCATAATACAGTAAACGCAACTGCACATGGTTTTATTACTTATATTTACATTGCATTTTCGCATAGTTTAAAGGAAGTAAGTAACCAAAGACAGCGTTAAAATTAGGAATCTTATTGCTTTACGTCATTTTGTCGCATTCATAGAACAGCGACGTTGCCAGACTTTGACGAATCAACAACGTTGTGCAACGTAACATAGGGCTAGTGTAATGTATTGAGATATAAATGCAATACGTTGAATGGGCGTTTCCATTATGAATTTAAGGACAGTGGTAATATTACAAGATATAACCAGCAATGTACTACACGTATATTATAATCATCATAAACACTGTCAAACCTTAACACATGATGTATGTGCATGAAAATAAAAAAACATGAGGCTACTGATTGCGAGCGCATCAGCAGGAACTATTAATGCTATATTTAGCAGCACTAGCATTTGCAACCCGTTTTCAATGCGAGTTATAATCTCAATAATATTTTGTTTTACTTTCCTTATTATTCAGGTCACACATAGGGTCTTTCATGTTCAGAAAACTGATATAAATTTACTGTTAAATGATCATTTAATAGCATGGATGTCATTTTCATGCAAATGTATGTTTCTATAATACTATCATCTATCAATAGCATGAATGCTATTTTCATGTCCTATCAATAGTGTGGATGTTATTTTCATGTCCACGCATGTTACTATAATACTAGGTATATATCAATAGTGTGGATGTTATTTTCATGGTCATGCATGTTTCTTTAATCCCACATATCAATAGCATGTGTGATATTTTCATGGACGTGTGTGTTTCTATAACACCATTTATCAATTCCATACATGTTATTTTCATGGGTATGAATACTTCTATCATATCACCTGTTAATTCCATTTATGTTGAGATTCAGATAAGGTGCTTATTGGCCTATTTTAACATTTTATATTCGCTAAATAAGCACCGATTTACAAAAGTGGAAGCACAGCATTATCAACAATTTACTAAGACGCCCGTTTTCAAAATTAGAAGGTTTCTAAAAATGGATGAAAAGCCTCTCATTTGAGTTGAAAAGTAAACCGTTTGAATAAAACATACACCTTTTCCATGACTTAACAAGTGAGTTATTAGTACAGCCATGAACTATAGCGAGGGGCTCACGTATACCCCTGGCCGCTGCCTGGACCGACAAAACTTTTAACGCAGATATTTAAAAACTAGAAAATGTGTTCATAGGACACGGATGCCAAACATATCGCTTTGATAATAAATGAGGCCAAATTTACCCGAGCGTTAAAGTTTTGTGACGGACGGACGACGGACGGACGGACGGACGGACGGACGGACATTCTTACATTAGGGTACTTATGTGGCTTATCACATGTTAAATATTAGCCATATAAAACAATTTTTAGCCACATAAAACAATTTTTTAGGTGGCTAATTGTAACCAACCCTATCCTTTAACAAGTCCATAACCCTGTGGGGCTAGCCACATAAGTACCCTAATGTGTGCCCGGATGGACGGACGGACGGACGGACAGACGGACAAGGGTAACACTAAATGCCCCCTCCACTATCGTGGTGGGGCTAAAAACACAAATTTCTAAGTATTTTGACCTTGACCTTGGACATGAAGGCCTCATGGGTGTGGTATGGAATGAAATTATGGATGATGATAAGGAAGTATATGAAGTTTTAAGTCAATCCGAAGTCAATCCGACTTACCGTTGCAGAGATAATCAGTACCCAAAAACGTTAAAGCAAATCTTACGGAGGCATATTTCCAAGTATTTTGACCTTGACCTTGGACATGAAGGCCGCATGGGTGTGGTATGGAATGAAAATATGGATTATGATAAGGAAGTATATGAAGTTTGAAGTCAAATTGACTTTTACCGTTGCAGAGATAATGGGTACCCGAAAGCTTTAACGCAAATCTTACGCAGGCACATTTCTAAGTCCTAGTAATTTGACCTTGACCTTGAATATGAAGGCGGCATGAGTTTGGTATGAAATGAAAATATGCATGATGATAAGGAAGTCCATGCAGTTTGAGGTCAATCCAACTTACCGTTACAGAGATAATTGGTACCCAAAAACATTAAAGCGGATGGACGGAAGGATGGACGGAATTACGAAAACTATATACTCCTCGACATACTTCATATGTCAGGGGTATATAAAGCAGATCCGTGGAAGGAAACAGAAATTATAAGACAATTACCCGAGGGTTAAAGATTTTGACACACCAAGTATGTGACCTTGACCCTGGGTTTAGCGGGGGTGGGACGAATATGAATTTGTCACAGTGCAGTAGAGGACCATTAGATCAATTACTGTATTAAATATGAAGCATATCCGTGCAAGGAAACAGCAATTATAAGACATTTACCCGAGCATTAAATTTGACGCACCAAGCGGGGGCTTCATGAACGTGGTTTTCTCACAGGGTGGTAGAGGACCATTAGAGCAATGTGTGTATGAAATATGAAGCAGATCCGTGTAACATTTACCCGAGCGTTAAAGTTTATGACGGACTGACGGGCGGACAAGGGTAGCTATCGTTATGGGGCATACACATATATCTCTTCCTATATTACGAGCTGGGATATGGAATCCAGGTTTAAACAACATATTACAGATAAAGATAAATGTGAATGGATGCGGCTTATGCTGAATTGTGAAGAAAGGTTTCTAGAGAACACATGGTTTAATGATGAAGTTAATTTCAATTTCTCAGGTTAAGTGAACAACCAGAATTACAGATTTTGGACAAAACAGCACCCACATTTGATAGAGGAACAAACACTGCATCTTGGCAAGTGTACTGTGTGGAGTGCTATTCACTCTGTATTTCTTTGAGGACCAAAACCGAAACCAAATGACAATTCACAAGTGATAATTATGGCCAGGTGCTGAAAGAATTAGTCAAACCAACACTGAAACGGAAACGATAAATCATAAAAGACAGTGGTTCCAGCAAAAGGGAGCCATTGCATACACAACAACAACTAATCTGAATGTGCTAAACTATTATTTTGATGATAGAATCATCTCATTGAAAACTGATAATGTGCAGCCACGCCAACTTGAATCCATGTAACTTCTTCCTATGAGGATTTCTGTTGTATGTCAACAAACCAAAACGTGTATCCAAACTGAAGAAGTATATCAGACAGGAGGAGAAAAAATTTCAATGTGTTCAAGAGTGATGGCAAATGTCACAAAGAGGATCGATGCCATAGTCAAACAGAATGGATATCACATCGAAGACACCGTGTACATAAAAGTATGATAATTCATACACATGAGAACAGTAGAAGCGACCAGAATTGATACCCTTTTTACGGAACACCCCGTATTTTACTATGAATGTTATGTTCACAAGTGAGTAGATGTATTTTAATGAAAGGGTGCAAATTTCTTGGTTGTGAGTATTTATATAAGGCCATGTTTCATGAATCTATACAAGTCACATGGATTAGCAGTTGAGACATCCACCACACAACTGGATCTCAACGTCTTGTTGCCAGGTTGTTACTGTAATAAATTACCGCATATTCTCTACAGGTACTGTTTGTAGTTACTCTGTCAGGCAGACAGACCACACTTCAATTTTATGAATGTTTTTTTTAGGTAAATAATTTATGACTTTATGTGTGCTCTAAATGACGAATATGGTAATTACACTCTTTTTTTCAAATGTGTTGACACTGTGACTGAATGCAATATTTCATTAAAATATAACAACAAATGTATAGTCCTAAAATAAAATAGTGCTTACCATTAGTTTTCAGTTAAATACTAAGAGTTGACTACACAAAAAAAAAACTAAGCATTTAAGATGTTGCTACAGAAAATCAACAGAATCGTGTTTGGGCAAACAAAGGGCTAGGGCTTCAAATTTAAACTATAATGCCTGTCTAATGACATTAATTGTCAACATATTGGTTAACCCTTACACCGTTATCTAAAACTAGATGGCCGCGGCCTGCATGTCGCGCCTTGTGGCGAGGCATGGACACCAAAAAAAAAGATATAGTACAACGAAAAACTTTAACCAAAAAACTTAACCAAAAACTTTAACTGGACACACGTATGTACGTACGTACGTACGTACGTACGCCAAAGTGCCGACTATATCGCCCTTTCCGCAAGCGGGCGCGAAAAAAACTAACCAAAAACTTCAAAGTAATTTGACCTTGACATTGGGCACAGGGGCCGCACGGGAGGGGGGTAGAATGAAAATATAGATGATGATAAACACCCATGTGAAGTTTCAAGGTAATGGGCAAAGCAGTTGTAGAGATATAGTATAACGAAAAACTTTGACCAAAAAACTTAACCAAAAAATTTAACCAAAAAACTTTAACCAAAAACTTTAACCAAAAAACTTAACCAAAAACTTCAAAGTAATTTGACCTTGACATTGGGCACAGGGGCCGCACGGGAGGGGGGTAGAATGAAAATATAGATGATGATAAACACCCATGTGAAGTTTCAAGGTAATGGGCAAAGCAGTTGCAGAGATATAGCAAATCGAAAAACTTTAACCAAAAAACTTAACCAAAAAACTTAACCAAAAACTTTAACCAAAAAACTTAACCAAAAACTTTAACCAAAAAACTTAACCAAAAACTTAACCAAAAACTTTAACCAAAAAACTTAACCAAAAACTTCAAAGTAATTTGACCTTGACATTGGGCACAGGGGCCGCACGGGAGGGGGGTAGAATGAAAATATAGATGATGATAAACACCCATGTGAAGTTTCAAGGTAATGGGCAAAGCAGTTGTAGAGATATAGTATAACGAAAAACTTTGACCAAAAAACTTAACCAAAAACTTAACCAAAAAACTTAACCAAAAACTTTAACCAAAAAACTTAACCAAAAACTTAACAAAGTAATTTGACCTTCTTGACATGGCACAGGGCCGCACGGGAGGGGGTAGAAATGAAAATATAGATGATGATAAACACCCATGTGAAGTTTCAAGGTAATGGGCAAAGCAGTTGCAGAGATATAGCAAATCGAAAAACTTTAACCAAAAAACTTAACCAAAAACTTTAACCAAAAAACTTAACCAAAAACTTTAACCAAAAAACTTTTAACCAAAAACTTAACCAAAAACTTTAACCAAAAACTTTAACCAACCTTTAACCAAAAAACTTCAAAAGTTAAATAATTTGACCTTGACATTGGTTGCACAAGGGCCGCACGGGAGGGGGGTAGAAGAAAAATATAGATATGATAAACACCCATGTGAAGTTTCAATTGGAATGGGGCTGGGAAACTAAAGCAGTTGCAGAGATATAGCAAATCGAAAAACTTTACTCAAATCTTAACCAAAAACTTTAAAACCAAAAAACTTAAAAACCAAAAAACTTAACCCAAAAAACTTTTAACCAAAAACTTTAACCAAAAAACTTTAACCAAAAAACTTAACCAAAAACTTTAACCAAAAACATTAAACCAAAAAACTTTAACCAAAAAAAACTTAAACAAACTTGTCAAAGAAATTTGACTTCCTTGACATTGGGCACAGGGGCCGCATGGGAGGGGGGTAGAATGAAAATATAGATGATGATAAACACCCATGTGAAGTTTCAAGGTAATGGGCAAATCAGTTGCAGAGATATAGTATAACGAAAAACTTTAACCAAAAAACTAAACCAAAAAACTTAACCAAAAAGCTTAACCAAAAACTTTAACCAAAGAACTTAACCAAAAACTTTAACCAAAAAACTTAACCAAACAACTTAACCAAAAACTTTAACCGGACACACGTACTTACGCCAAAGTGCCGACTATATCGCGCTTTCCGCAAGCGGGCGTGACAAAAATTGTTGGTCTGCTGTTTATTTTCTATTTTCAATTTTATCACAGAACAAGAGGGCCATGATGGCCCTAATTCGCTCACCTGACTCCATGAACACCAGAGGAGAATGTGACATTGAGTTCATATGTGTTTTAAAAAAATTGTGCTATTTTTAGATGGCGGTCATCTTGGATTAAGCGATGACTCTCATTTTACCAAATCTGAAAATGTTTCACCCAAGGATCTTAACTTACTATGAAGTTTGGCCAGCATCGGCCATGTGGTTCCTGAGAAAAAGACGTTCAAAATCTCAAATAAATGGATGACATAAGCATCCGATTCCGACAAATATTGCACCAGAGCAATCGCCTCATCCATACCTTCAATTTGATATATGACATGACCATATTTGGTCAAAAATAAAATTTGACCCCACGGGCCACGCCCATTTTTGAACCCGGGGTCACCATTTTAACACATTTTAAAGAGCATTCTACGTCGATAATTCCTACCAAGTTTTGTCGAAATCAGGTTGGCAGTTCAGAAGAAAAATAATTTTTATGAATTTGTGCTATTTTTAGACGGCGGCCATCTTGGATTAGCGACAATCTCCGTTTTAACAAATCTGAAAAGGCTTCACCCATGGACCATAACTGTGAAATTTGGCCACCATGGGCCAAGCGGTTCGTGTGAAGAATAACTTTGAAATCTCTAATAAAAGAACGACCTTTTGACCTTTCGGTGGCCATCTTGGATGACATGACCATTCAATTTCGACAAAAAATGTACCAGAGCGATCGCCTCTTTGATACCTTCGATTTGATAAGACATGACCATATTCAGTCAAAAATAAAATTTGACCCCAATTTGACCCCATGGGCCACGCCCATTTTTGACCCTGGGGTCACCATTTTAACAACTTTGAAAGAGCATTGTACTTCGATCATTCCTACCAAGTTTCATCGAAATCCGGCTGGCGGTTCATGAGAAGAAGATTTTTTAAGAAGTTGTGCTATTTTTTAGACGGCGGCCATCTTGGATTAGCGATGGCCTCCATTTTAACAAATCTGAAAAGGCTTCACCCATGGACCATAACTGTGAAGTTTGGCCACCATGGGCCAAGTAGTTTGTGTGAAGAAAAATTTTGAAATCTCTAATAAAAGAATGACCTTTTGACCTTTCGGCGGCCAATTTGGATGACATAACAATCCGATTTCGACAAAAAATGCACCAGAGTGATCGCCTCATTGATACCTTCGATTTGATATATGATATGACCATATTCAGTCAAAAATAAAATTTGACCCCAATTTGACCCCACGGGCCACACCCATTTTTGACCCCGGGGTACCCATTTTTGATCCCGGGGTCACCATTTTAACAACTTTGAAAGAGCATTGTACATCAATCATTCCTACCAAGTTTTGTCGAAATCTGGTTGGCGGTTCTTGAGAAGAAGATTTTTGAAGAATTTGTGCTATTTTTAGACGGCGGCCATCTTGGATTACGTAATGACGTCATTTTAACAATTTTGTAATCCCCCTACCTAAGGACCATGACCATGAAGTTTGGTGACTTATAGGCCCAATGGTTACCGAGGAGAAGACGTTTGAAAATGTTCACGGACGACGAAGGACGACGGACGACGAAGGACGACGGACGACGACGGACATATTGCGATAACAATAGCTCACATGAGCTTCGCTCAGGTGAGCTAAAAACATGCTTTGACAACACTTTAGAATAATTTACAACATGCTTTGACAGCACTTGAGATTAATTTACAACATGCTTTGATAGCACTTTAGAATCATTCCCATTGGAAATGATTCTGAAGTGCTGTCAAATCATGTTTTTATTGAGCAATAAGGCAAGATATAAAAGCAACAGCAGACGACAATTGCCGTGTGTAGCGGTCTAAGGGTTAACTGAAGATGATGACCGTTGTTACCAATGGATTCAGTGTGCAGGGAGCTGCAAACACAGAAGTTGTGATATTTTCCAATTAGCATTTTTCCCAATAAGCAAACAAACAAGCAAGCAAGCACAAAGCAAGACACTATTTAGTCAGTGAATGACATGTGTATGAGTATGGAAGGTGTTCGAGCCAATTCCAACCCTTAAATATAAGCCGAATAGAATAGAATAGTGTCGTGTGAAATACCAAACAACAGACACTGAAGCAAATGGTGTAATAATTTCTTTGTTACTGATTAACAAAAGTAATATATGCATGAGCTCATGCAACTGTGTGCATGTAGCATATCAACTGATTTATGTATTTACTTTGAATTGAATGAATGTGTATTTAACAATATGATACAAATTAATTTGTAGAACATTCATGAAAATACCAACATTTGACAAATAGTACTTGTGTTCAACTTTACCTCAACAAAGCATTTCTTAAATTAAACAGATGAATAGTTAAAGGTACATGCCCACTCAGTAGGCACAAACTGCTCTTTATAGGAATTAAATAAGTGTATAATTGTGTAACTATTCCACCACTTTTAAAAATTACAAGTGTCCGCTATACAGATATAATCATTTAGTAATATTTATTTTACTGATAGTGACGCGCAGTTGTATCAGGCTATTTTCATATGCAAATGAGGCATGATATTTTTTTATTATTTATACTATTAAATTAAATGCGTCACCTGAAAAAATACTATTTTCGACAGATAATAAAGTATGATCATTGCACATCAAAAAATAAATACAGATAATTAATAATAATATCCGTTAACATTTTAAGGAAACACAGTTATCGTCCCTGATATAAATGTGGAAATTTACTTCTGATACAAATTGTATAATAATGCCAATCAATACGTGGGGTAATGGTGAATGCATGTTTATTTTGCCAGAAAACGTCTCAGATGATGTCTCTGATATACAGAACATTTTGTGACTACTAAGTGGGTATGTACCTTTAATACAATTATGTAAGTATATTTTCAAGAACATTAATGCATACAGATTACTAGAGCAAGTGAGCATCGCTCACGTATACCCCTGGCCGCCGCATGGACCGAACAACAATAATTGACAACATAAAAAATATATAAGTAATTTGAACTTGACTGTGGGCATGAAGGCCACATGGGTGGGCTACAGAATGAAACTATGGATGATGACTGAGATGTATGTGAAGTTTCAAGTGAATCTGAATGACGGTTGCAGACATATTTGGTAGTTTTAAAAACTTCAACGCAAATATTTAAAAAACTTTAACGCAAATTTCTAAGTAATTTGATGTTGACCTTGGACATGAAGGCTAATGGTTGTGGTATGGAATGAAAATATGGATGATGATAAGGAAGTATATGAAGTTTGAAGTCAATTCGACTCAAGTTGCAGATAAAATCGATACCCGAAAACTTTAACACAAATATTTAAAAAAAAAATTAAACGCAAATCTTATGGACGAACGAACGGACGGATGGACGGAATGACGAAAACTATATACCCTTCATATGTCGGGGGTATAAAAATATGTTTATGTCCAATTTGACATTGACAATGATATGCTGCATAATAAATGTAGAAATAATTCACCAGTAACAAGTGTAGTTTAGCAAATTTAAATGTGTGTCAACACTTATTCTAGCAGCCTCATCAGATGCTTTGTGAATTGTGCAAACCCAAGACAATGTTGGAAAGATGTGATTTACTTAAACCCTTAATACTGTGACAATTGTAAACAGTTTGACAGAAGACGACGAAGCTTGTATGGCAGCAACCATAAATTGGGTTGATATTTAAAATGGCATCAGGCAAATATTATGGTATTCCATCAAGTTTATAGGAAATAGAAATAAGATGTTTATCATTTTAACCCTTAGCCGCTAGACACAACAATTTTCGTCTGCTGTTGCCTTATTTCTCAATCTTGCCTTATTTCTCAATAAAAACATGGTTTGACAGCACTTCAGAATCATTTCCAAAGTGCTGTCAAACCATGTTTTTGATGATAAAAATGGAAAATAGAAAATAAAAAGCAGACAACAAAAAATTAAGATAGCGGTGTAAGGGTTAAAGTACTGTGTTAGTGCACTTGCACTATGAAGTCTCTAATCTTGATCTTGAAAAAATATCAGGGATTGTGGGGTGGGGGGGGGGGGAGGATCATCAGTGTAATGCATGTGTGAATAGATTATGAAGATATTCAATCCACAATGATGGTGATGACTATGGATGACACCAGGGGTATGTCATTAGCTTTTCCTGTAGTTCATACAGGCAAGCTAAAATAAAGGCCAACATTTGTCAATGGTTTGTCAATTTATTTATAGCACATTGGAATGACTTCCATAAATGAGAGTTTGATTGCTTATTGGAATCTGCTGCTATATAATATAGTGCCAAAACTTAATGTCGACAACATGTGAAGAGTTACATTTGTTAATCAAGTATTTGGGTCCAAATTTTCCGCCCTAGCCAAGCAGATACAAGGGAATGCGTGACTACATGATATATAAATATGTAGCTAAAGGAGACATGCTTTGTATAGAATGCTATACCTTGAACCTACTAGATTATTAATGAAGCGAGCATCTCACAGCCCATGGTTTATAATATGGACCTTTATAACTGGCAGTTTTTGCACCATCATGTAAGGAGAAGCGGCCCCTTTAGTGAAGTGTAGTTTGAGGGGTCCAACTTTGATAGGTTCCGTAGGACCCGTGTGGTAGATTGGCATGCTCTTGCCTAGTGGTTGCTTCTTGCGTCGACGACGGCCTTTAAAATAAATGTTACCAAACAAATACATTTATCCAAGTACTGAATACCAGTACATTTAATATAATATACTACACATTAATGTTTAACATGTAAAATTATTTGATCATTATCTAGTTTGCATGATTACGCATCCATTTTAATCACAAACGTTTATTGCTTTGTTTATGTTAAATTTTAAATATCTTCCTTATTTCTCCATTTAATGTGTATATTTCTGCTACTTAATATTCTAATCCATATGATTCAAAGAAGTTAAAAGTACATGTAGGAACATAAAACCTCATGCAAAAATATATATTTTATTGAGTTTTAGGAGGAATTTGTGTAATGAAATATAACAATACTGGCGGTTCAATACTGGCACAGTCTTTAAAACAAATGTACAACTGCAATAAAACAAAACGTGTCATGAATATACTTATGTTCTGGTCAGTCATGTTATCATGCAGGGCTCTAGATAAGGAATTAGTAATTGAGTATTTTCACTCCATCATTCCTGAAGCAATTGGGTATTTCAAAATTTTAATTGTATAAAATAAAATCACACTACTGTTTACACATCAACAGACAGCAATTATTGAATAGTTTGTTTCGAAATGAAAACATGTCTTGGCATTTCATTAGAATTGTCTCCTTGGAGACAATTCTAATGAAATACCAAGATGTGTTTTCATGGAAAATAAGAAAAATATGCTATATTTGTGGTCTGTTTTCTGTAGCGTGATAAAGGTACTACAAATTTGTTATTGCTTTTTGATACTCGCTACTTCTGATTTCAATTGGGCAATTGGGCAAGTTTTTGGCAATTTTAATTGGGTATTTATGCAAATACGCAGCTTATCTGGAGCTCTGAATTCATGGTTACTAACTGCCTGTCGATGTTGTCATGTAACAGTTCAACATCATGATCATATACTGTGGAGAAATAGGAAGTGACACATTTTGAATTTTTATTTTTATTGTCCTACTCCAGAAATTGCATATACTGTAAACTGTTTGCTTTGTTCGAGTGATTTTAAAGCAAATATGTGAAAATTTGAAAATATGATAAAAACTAGCATACACATTAAACAAATAAAAATACATTTCCTGAAAATGTTATGAATCTATGTTTTAACAAACACACCAGACAAAATGAAGCAAATTCAATTTGTAACAGGGAGCAACAGGGGACCGTTTCACTAAACTTTGTACAACTAAAATATTTGTAAGTGCAAATTTAGGATCGTCTGGAAATTTCAATTGATGGTTTACATTTAGTGAGCATATTAACGCTGCATATGCAGCCTATGCTCAATAAATGTAAATCCATCAATTGTTTTCAAGAAAACATTGTTAAAGTAGACTATCATAATTTTACACTTACAAACATTTTAGTCGTACAAACTTTAGTGACACGGCCCCCTTGTGCTGTCATAACAACACAGTTATGGTAGCATGTGCAAATAAGTTAAATACATGAAATTAACATGAAGACAATTTTCAGCAAAGCCTAATATTTAATGAAGGTTATTTAGTTTTAATCATTCAAATCTATTTTCACAGGTAAGGTAAACACATATGCCTTATATATCTCGATTTTTGCGTGAGTAGTATCATTATCACATGATATTGCATCCAGTGTGTAATGTTACTTCTTGTAGCTTTGGTTGAAAATGATTTTGAAATTTGAAGAAAAAAAACCACAAGAAAATGTGGCCTATCGGCACACGAATGCCCCCGGTGGCAGATTGGAGAAACTGTGGCCAAGTAAATCAACCAAAAGTGACAAGTATTCATAAGTACAGTTGTGAAGGTTAAATGGTGAAGATTCATATTAAAGGCAGCATGATTGTGTAACATTGTGCACAAGTACGATGTACTTGAAATATTAAAGTAATCCTTGAAGGGCTATAGGAGAAATGGCAGGATTGAGAAACTCTGGCAAGGTTCTTAGTGTGTGAAAAAGTTTAAAGTTGTGAAGGTCAAATGGTCAGGGTAATATTCTGGGCACCATGGATGTGTGGCATTTGCCCACAGGTTTGATGTATTGAAATAGTAAAGTAATCAATCCACTGGCAAACTTATTAATGTGTGAACAAATTGTTAAGATCAAAAGGTCAAGGTCATATTAAGGGCAGAATGGATGTGTGGCATTTGTCCAAAAGTATGATGTATTGAACTATTAAAGTAATCCTTCAAGGAAATATAGAAGTTATGACAGAATTGAGAACCTCCGGCAAATTTCTTAATTTGGGAAAACGTTCAAAGTTGTGAAAGTCAAAAGGTCAAGGTCATATTAAGGGCTACATGGGTGTGTGGCATTTGTTCACAGGTATACAGATTGAAATATTTAAGTAATCCTTCAAGGAATATAGAAGTTATGACACAATTGAGAAACTCCGGCGAACTTCTTAATGTGCCGGACAAATGGA
The DNA here is from genome assembly GCA_029237695.1 of Conchocele bisecta. Lineage (NCBI taxonomy): Eukaryota > Metazoa > Mollusca > Bivalvia > Lucinida > Thyasiridae > Conchocele > Conchocele bisecta. The sequence goes on along the minus strand of CM055266.1, from coordinate 105,340,648 downwards.
TGGATGGACGGCCGAATTCACGGACACACAGTCTAAACACTATATGTCTCCGGCTCTACCGATACCGGGGCATAAAATCTAATGAAAATGTGTCAAATTGATTCAAAATTTCCATCCATAAAAATACAAATTAAAAATTAATTGCAAATGGCATTGAAATTTGGTGAGCCTTTAGGAATAAATTCTGAATTTATTTATCTAGTTAATGGTGTTTAATGGCCTGACAATAGCTATGGTCATTTTAGACCGGGATAACGGCGTCAAATCCCGTATTACATGGATGGGGGCAAAAGTTCAAAATCAGAACTGAATATTTACAAAACAAAATATATATTCAGCCTTGAAATTAGAATATTCTAATCTGGTGACAGGCCCTCACCACACCAGTCACGTAACCACAACCTCTAAAAGTAATATGAGGAGTATTATACTTTTAATGGGTATAATATGGAAATTCTGAATTAAAATAATGTTCATATGTTAAAACTGCAGAACAATTTATTGCAGACACACTTGCGGAGCAGACACTTTGGAAATGTGATTGAGTAAATGAATCAAGACATGATCTTCAATAACATTAGACAAGCATTCTGTTGAGCATAAAGCCATACCTGAAGGTTTGAGTCCTGTTAAAAATCTCAAGTAATTAATAAAGCAGGCATGGATGATGATACAAATACAATGAGTAATGATTTGAACAGAGACAATTTTGATAATCATCATATTTTGAAGATATATTTTAGATTAGTTTTTTTTTTTCTAAAAATAAATTAACATATTCTAAGCTGATTCACTGGGAAAATCTCTTCGACCATTTCACCCGCTTTCACCACAATTGAATTCATCAGGGAATGGACAGAATCACATGAAAACTAATCACATTCCAGGACCTTAGAAGACGGCTGTTAATTATATTCTTGCACTTTGATTATATTGTGGCTGTGACTGGAGAAATGGGGCTTATGGGATTTGTGGCCAGCATAGATCCTGATCAAATGGCAAACTCGTGTAGCCTGATAACAATCTACATGTATATTGCTAGAAGCATGACGGTGTACATGTTTCACTGATGTAATAGCAAACAGTGTAGGTCCAGGGGCCTGTTTCACTAAACTTTGTACGACTAAAATGTTCGTAAGTGCAAATTTAGGATCGTCTGGAAATTTCAATTGATGGATTTACATTTATTGAGCATAGGCTGCATATGCAGCCTATGCTCAATAAATGTAAATCCATTAATTGTTTACAAGAAAACACTGTTAATGTGAAATTTACAGATTATCATAATATTGGACTTACAAACATTTTAGTCATACAAAGTTTAGTGAAACGACCCCCTGATCAGGATGCATTTCCCCAGCCACAGCCAGAGCTCCAGTTAAGGTGCGTAATTTGGAGATAAATTTCTTATTTCTCCATCAAAAATGGCAAGTTGGGAGTGCTTTAGAATCGTCTCAATGAGACGATTCTAAAGGACTCCAGACTTGCCATTTTGATGAATTTCATCCCAAGTTGGTCAAATTACGCACGTTAACTGGAGCTCTGCACAGCCACATATGGTCATAGTTGATAGAGTTATGGCAGACTCAATAAACTTGTACATGTGCAGAAATAAGAAAAAAATATTTCAAAATTACAATAAAGAAGATATGATGACTACCATAAGCTCTGTGAACATGCTATAAAAAAATATCACATGATGGCTCTGGCCAATGAAAAACTCTGATTGGTGACAAAACTTCAAATTAGGCTGCATTTGGCAATGATTGGTTTAGTCAACGTTAAATAGGCTCTGCCTGACAAATTGCTTGATGTAACACTTATGCTGCTATCTTAATTTGTTGTCGTCTGCTGTTTATTTTCAATTTTCTTTTATCATCAAAAACATGCTTTGACAGCACTTTAGAATAATTTACAACATGCTTTGACTGCACTTCAGAATCATTTCCATTGGAAATGATTCTGAAGTGCTGTCAAACCATGTTTATATTGAGAAATACGGCAAGATAAAAAAGCAACAGCAGACGACAATTGTTGTGTGTAGCGGTCTAAGGGTTAAGGTTAAATTTCAAATACCACTACACATCCAGAAATGTTTTATAATCATGATGAGGGTATGTAACATTCTGACTGCTTCATGAAAATGAAATTGACCGGTCCATGAAATGTTCTGCCTTATTGAATATCCGTATTTTGCCGATACTGATTTAAAATAGTTTAAGCATTACGTTGACAATTTCAAGGCCTGCATGTGCTATGAAATTTTTGTCAAATTTCAATGTAATTTGTGATCATAACTGGAGAAATGGTGCTTATGGGTTTTGTGACCAGTGTATATCACGACCAGCCTGTGCATCCGCACAGTCTCTGATCAGGATCTGCACTGTTTGCCATATCATCAATGAAACAAAAATCATGTTTCTAACAAGCAATACTGATCATTATCAGGTTACAGGTGTGTGGTATTTGATCAGGAGCTACACTGGTCACAAAGCCCCATTTCTCCAGTAACAGCCACATTTAACAACAATATTGCCATTCTTTGAAACCAATTTCAGAACATTTTCAAATAAGATCAAATTGGCCCGATGATGAATGTCTATGTGACACGCGATGAGCAAACTGAGCCAACAACCATCACACAATTAACCCTCACTACACGCGAGACAGAAATTGTCGTCTGCTGTTTTTCATTTTTGCCTTAATTCTTAACAACAAACCAGCTTTGACAGCACATGAGAATCGTCTCTCATAAATTCTCATACGCTGTCAAAACAGGTTTTTGTCGAGAAATATCGAAAATAAAACATTTCCAGCAGACGAAAATGTTTAATTCAGCATAGTAAGGGTTAAAACCACTGGTGATGCAACATATCAAGTCTGACGCAAATCGAAGCACAATATGATCAGCAAACTCAACGTACCATGATGCTGTCCCCCACCATGTGAGTCATGGGCAAATGCAGAATGGTTTCGGAAAAATGCACGATGAATGAATAAACGTCATTCTACTGACAACAATAAATATTAACAATATGAATATGTTATAAATGCAGAACAATGTGTTCTATTTCAAATGGCGCAACACTGATGCAGATGTATGTATCGCTACTGCACAGGAATGCATATTGGTGGATGAGTCTTCTTAATCCTTATAACACAGGAAACAAATATTGCCATCTCTTGTTTAAAATGTTTCCTATATCGCTATCAAAATATATTTTTGCAGCACGTTAGAAACATGTATATGAAGATAAGTTTAAAATGCTGCAAAGCATGTTTTTTTATTGAGAACTAGAGCAAGTGAGCAGAGGCTCACGGATACTCCCGGCCACCGCCTTGACCGACAAACAGAAACTTACACAAATCTGACGGACACACGGACGGAAATACGAAAAGAAAATACCACTCGTATGCGGGGGTATAAATATGGAAATTAAAAATAAACAGCAGTCAACAAAATTGAATCCAGTGTTATAAAGGTTAAGGTAACTTAAGATTGATTGATTTACAAGTATTTGTCTTGGAATTCACATATAGGTAGTACATGTATCTACATATAGATATGGAGATATATCAATGTCTGCAAGTATCAATTATGAAGCATCCTGGAAAACTGTGAACCTGTGTATTTGAAAAAGTTTTTATCTTTGCAGATATTGGCTGTTATAATTTATCCAGTTGAATGCTGGAGATTTTTCCACCATGCAGAAATATGCGGAAAACATCAAAATGTCTAAAGATGTCCTATAGGCTATACATAGTGTTGGTAAAAAAACCATCTACATATTATTTATAAAATGTATCAATTACGGTCTAAACATATCATAACTTGCAAAATACTGATATTGCTTGGAGCGGACGAGAGCCTGTGATGGCATAACAAGGGTAACACGGCAGGGGGCATTTCACTAAACTTCGTACGACTAAAATGTTCTTAAGTGCAAAATTAGGATCATCTAGAAACTTCATTTGATGGATTTACATTTATTGATCATAGGCTGCATATGCAGCCTATGCTCAATAAATGTAAATCCAATAATCGTTTACAAGAAAACATTGTTAATGTGAAATGTACAGACTATCATAATTTTGCACTTACAAACATTTTAGTGGTACAAAGTTTAGTGAAACGACCCCCTGAATACTAATATCAGGGGGTCATATAAAATCCTGAGAGGGACAGAAAACATAGAATGATTTGGACACAAATAAATTTGTAAGCAAAACAATAGGTTTAACTGATAGAAACACTACATAATTATTTGCAGTAAATAATCATGATAATGTTAAACAAATTAATAAAATTAACAACGGTATAATATATTAAATCCTGAAACAAATAGAAAACAAATGCATCACTTATTGATCATACAATATTAAAAAATAAATGCATAATACACAATGTAATAAAATAATAGGAACAGTAAAACCTGGCCATGGGATTATAAAACAATCTGAGCATTTGCTCAAAATCAGACAGTCCAGTTGACTGAGGCTGAGGTATGCAGAATGTGCACCAAATTGTTTACAATCATTGGCAGTATGAATTACCATAATATAATATACCAGTAGTTTATATCAATGTTCACATCTATGAAAGTAAAACTCAACTGAGACAGTCACTTAACATATCATTCTAAAATAAGAAAATAACCAGCACACACCATTTTCATATTAAATGTAGAAATCTGTACAAAATATATATTTTAGAACATATAATAATCAATCAATTTTTCATTCACACATATCAGTTTCATATTCTCAGGTAAAACACATTACAATCATAGAAAACACTACCTTTGAATGTTTTCTCCACAAATGCAGTACTATTTCACCTACTTTTATGAAGAAATAAGAAAAAGAAAGATATTCTGATACAATATAAAGTTTGTTTCCGAATGCAATCAGTAGCCTATTTCACCAACATTATTGCAAAGTATACTATTCTAGCAAGTATACTTTGAGTGAGTAACCATTTATTTTTCCCGAAATGCATTATTTCATATAGAACTAACAACTGCATATATTTGATGATTAAAAGTATGCATATTTATTATACTGAATGTATTATATTATCACAGCCAAAATGGCTGTGATAATGTTATAATAAATTCAGTATAATAAAAAATTAATAAATTTCTCCTTCAATTAAAAATTTCTCCCTCAACGTATACTTTGCTAGATAAGTATACTTTGACATTTTGATGAAACCGGCTACAGGTTAACCTAACCAATGATTCTTATTAGCTCATGTTTTCAATTTGGTAAGTAAGTGAACTGGTGCGATACAGATCTTCATTCGACCTGGTTAGATTAAAGTACCGAAATTTCGGACACTTCTCTTCTTCAGATTTAAAACTGACATTTATACTGGCATACGGAACTTTGGGCAGCTTAACTATCACTTCAGGCTTGTGAGGTTTAACCTTAAGCATTTTTGGTGCCCTAGGAATTCCGAGCTGTCTTCTGGGAGGTCTCCGGGCCTGTTGAGGAAACGCATCAATATTGTAATACTCATTGAGAATTTTTGAGGTTTGGGTACTACTATCGGCGACAGATGAGTTATTTACATTACCTTTTGCTTGAGCTTTCAGCGTCTTCAAATCTGTGGTTTCAACATTATTAACAGTTAATGCTGGCCGGTCTTTACTGTCTGTTCCAGGTATATAGTAGTTTGTCGAGACAGAAGTTCGTGAAACTATTTTCTTGTTGGTTAGATTGGAAACATAGCTGGTTGTTGGAATAGCACCAGAGCCAAATGTGGCTGTCTTTGGCAGTAGCGGTGATGGCGGAGACCTATGTGTCGGGTTCCCATGCTCGGATTTCATGTCATCTCCTTCCTCATTCTCCAGTCGACTTGCAGCTTCCGATCGACTGTGCACACTTCGTGTTTCACTAGACGACTTTTCCACACTAGTTCTACTTGCACTAACTCCAATGTTTGGAGATCGTTGTGTCGCCATTTTCTTTGCACGTACATACACAGGTTCATGGTTTTCACGACTCGTTGATTTCTTCACGGGAGCAGAGTTCGACAATTTTGGATTTGCATCTGCGTTTTCAGAATCCTTTTCACTATGTGGTCTTCGTATATTTGCAGAATTTTTATAATCTCCATTATTTCCTACTAGCCTATCGTTAAATATAACCTGTTTTTCCTTCCGTGGAGAAAACACAACTTCCTTGTCTCTGTCATCAATCAAAGGTTTGCGTGTGCTTATCCAATTTGGCCGCTTAATCACGGTGCCATCCACAGAAAGATTAATTCCTATGTATGGAGGTACGGTCACCAATGGCTGTTTGTAGGCCAACTCAAACCTGCCTATATCACAGTTCCGATCCCACTTTCGATCAATCACAACTGAAATATACGTCAAGATAATGGATTGATTGAGTTTATGTCCGTTCAACAGCAAGGTCATATGTGGCTGTGACTGGAGAAATGGGGCTTATGGGTTTTGTGATAAATGTACATCCAGATCAGCCTGTGCATCCGCATAGTCTAATCAGGATCTACAATTATCGCCATTCCATCAATGAAACAACCGTCATGCTTCTAAGGGCTGTTCCATTAAAACATACCCGCACCCCCAAGACGGCAGTTTAAAGAAAATATATGCCAGGGTGTCTGTTTCTTTAAATTGCATACATGGGTGGGTGTGCTTGTCCGAAAATCACTTCTATGGGTGGTTGGCTGTCAGACTGGTGAGTGTCTGTTTTTCAGGTCAACATGGAGTGGTTCGTATAGCGGGATATATGTATAGGCGGCGTATATTACAGAGAATTGATGTCTAACGTATATAACGCAGCCATTCGCGGCGAATCGTATTCGTAGTGCGGAGTTCCTCAGGAATATAACGTCCCAGAATATGCACAACATAATTAAATGCGTGCTGGTATCGCGACGATTTGTATTCATAATGCGGCATTCCTCAGGAATATCATGTCCCAGAATATGGACAACGTAATTAAATGCACGCTGGTGGTTTCGTCTATTAATCACAAGTTTGTACACAAAGCAAAGATCGCTCAAATGTATTATTATCGCACCTTCGCCAATTATAGAGTAGACGCTCGTGTACGGACTATTGGCCATCACCTGGGACACATACAGACTGTATCGTTACACCCGCATAATGAAACCGCCAATTGACATATTGACACTTTCGCCATGCGTGATAAGGGTATCCCGTGATAATTGTCACGTACACACAATGTCATAAATTGTCGTCTGCACATCACATTTTTCTTACGAAAAATAAAAACATGTTTTGACAGCAAACGAGACGCGCCGCGACATATTAACATGCAGTGCGACCCCGTTAGTACACGGAAGTCCGGCGACATACAACCTTCCGTGTTGCTTATCCGAACCGTGCTATATCCGTTCTCGCCCAAGACGCATCATAATGTCAACAAAAAATACATGTACAAACGGTATACTGCGACTAACGCGAATGAACGACGTCGCCAATGCCTATATGCCATAAGTTTTTCACGGTTATCTTCATCATGTTCATCTGGGGGGGGGGGGGGTGGGGGTGGGGGGGGGGGGGGGAACTTGAACGAGGTATGCTCGTTCGTCGACTGAGCGGTGCCATTTCCTGCATTTTACGCTCAATATTTCATAATAAATAAATAAAAAAATCGGGATAATGCTCGTTCGTCGACTGAGTGGTGCGAGGGAGTTGGGGTCGGGGGGGGGGGGGGGGGGGGGGGGGGGGGGGGGGGAGGGGGGGGAGTTGTCCCCCGGGGGGGGGGGGGGGGGGGTAGTGGGTTTTTGTTTTAGTTTTTGTAGTGATTGAGGAAGCCATTTCCTGCATTCTACGCTCAATATTTCGTAACAAAAAAAAAAAAAAATGGATTTCTGAAGGGGCCCGCCCCCCCCCCCCCCCCGCCCTGAATATTTCGTAACAAAAAAAAAGAAGAAAAAATGGATTTCTGAAGGGGCCCCGCCCCCATCCCCCCCCCCCCCCCCCCCACCACCCAATGACCGATATCCTGTTCCATCAGCTGCAACGTCACGTGACAAGCTCGTGCGTTGCAATCTGTGCTTACTCATATGGTGAGCACAGGTGGAAGACTCGGACCTATGACACCAAAATAAATGCCTATTAAAACAATCCCATTATCCCACCACCTGGTATGGTACTGTACATGACGTTAATAATAGAACGAGACCAAGTGGGTGGGGTAATGGATATTTTTGTAATGGTCATTTTTCTTTGTGTCACACGTCCGACTATTCCACCTGTGGGTTTGAGTACGCACAGAGTTTTAACCCTTTCAACACCACAGACCTGTATAGACATGTTTTGCCCGACGTGTTATAATATTGCGCCAGTTCATGAGGTAATCAGGCTTATCACGTGAGATTTTCGACGAAGATGAATCTGATAATAGTGTACATTTTCTGTAAACGATATCGAATGTTAACGAATATTAAATTAGTAATTATTACGTATTTGCTCTGAAAATGATATCAACTTTCCGATATATTTGCAGAAAAAAGTCAAATCATTCTCGGCGAAAATCTCAGTTATATAATAAAGTTGATTATCTCATGCACTGGCTCAATTATGACGTAGCGAAACAAGGCCAGTTGTCACGTACACATTTGTGTACATGCGCCGGGGGCGTGGGGAGTGCTGTAACAATTTAGTTAATCTGGGTTGAGTTAATCTGCGCCACTGATACGCGATCTCCGATTGGTCAGCCTTTACACCTAATTAATATTCCACCAATGGTGAGCGCGAACGCATGCCGGAAAAATGAAATCGAGCACATAACAATTAGCACTGCTTTGTTACTGGGACCAATAATTGAAGTTATTCCCAGTTTGCTCGGATTAATTTACGAAATGTGCAAACGTGATCAGCTGCACATTCACATCGGTGAGATAAAAGGAGGCTATGCGTCCATAAAAAAAAAAAAAATCGTCCAATTTGGGAAAAAATCGTCCATTTTGGGTCTAATTTGGGAAAGAATCGCAAATTTAACACGATTTCTGACAATAGTTGTGTTACAAATTTAACACGATTTTGATATACAAATAGGCAAAAAATTCGGCGATTCACGTCACACGTGTTCGATGCAGCTACGGCTCCTGATACATCACATTGTGAGTGAGTTTTTGTTACAAACACAGAAATTACGTGTCCTGGAGAATTACATTGATAAAATAATGTGTTAATTTAAATTGCATATATGGGTGGGTGGTTTCCCAGGGAAATCGCATCTATGGGTGGGTGTCAAATACATTAATTTGCATCTATGGTAGGTTACCCAAATTCAAAAGTGGCGTCTTCTCCCCCCCATGTATGTTTTACTGGAACAGCCCTAATAACCATTATAGATCGTTATCAGACTACAGGAGTGTGTTATTTGATCAGGCACTCCACTGGTCACAAATCTTATAAGCACCATTTCTCCAGCCACAGTCGTTTTTACAGGTGGAAATGTAACTGTAAGAGGGAGCACCTTTTAATAAACACTAAATTACAATAAAAACTTTCAGCACTTAACTTTATAACAGTAGCCGATTTCATCAAAATTGCAAAGTATACTTACCTAGCAAAGTATACTTTGAGGGAGTAATCATTTAATTTTCCCGAAATGCATTATTTCATATAGAACTAACCACTGCATATATTTGATGATTAAAAGTATGCAGAATTATCATACTGAATTTATTACATTATCACAGCCAAAATGGCTGTGATAATGTAATAAATTCAGTATAATAAAAATTCATAAATTTATCACGAAGTTGATTTTTGTCCCCTCAAAGTATACTTTGCTGGATAAGTATACTTTGCAATGTGGGTAAAATTGGCTACTGATCACTTGGCCCAGGTATGCATCCTTGGCTACTATCTTCTGATATGTGACTGTATCTGGAGAAATGGGGCTTATGGGGTTTCACCGTTTGTGACAAGTGTAGCTCCTGATCAAATGGCACACCCATGTAGCCCTCTAACGATAGCGGATGCACAGGCTGATCTGCATCTACACTGGCCGCAAAACCCATCAGACCTATTTCTCCAGTCATAGCGACATATACGAGGGTCATTCAATAAGTAACGACACTTGGATAATTATTCATGCTGGATGGCAGTTACAGTTTTTCTAAAATATTCATTTGTTAAAACTTATTGGTGATTTGATTAATCCATTTCAAAGTGTGCATCACATAATGTGTTTTGTTGCCTAGCAATCATGGAACATCACCGAGGCATGTGTGTTCAGAAAGTAATTACTTGTTACCATTGCAACACTATCGAACTTAGTATATTAAAATTTCTTTTAATTGGAGCACATCAATGTAGTGAACATTTTAGTATAGTTTTGAATATAAAATGCATATTTGAAAAATAAGTTTGTGGAAAAAAAAGGCTAATTTTTCGATGACTATTTTCCCCAAAATTCTAAATTTGCTATTAATGTACCACAATAATATATATTTTGAATTTTATTTTGCTAAATAAGCTTAATACAATACATATAGTCCATCAGCCCCAGTCCGGAATTCTGGTCACCGGTATCAAATCAGGGCAAGAATGCTCATAGTGATTTTTGGGAAGGTATAACCCCCTAGAGTTAGAAAACATGTGATAGCCTTGTGGCGGTTGTAGCTTTAAATGAGTTATCTCCCTTTTTCCAAAATGGCCGCCAAAATGCTCATTAAGCTATATATCATGTTCTACAGCAGCTAGGACAGTGATTTTGCTGTCTATGACCAGGTATTAGGAGTCCTATATTTATGCCCCCTATGCGATAGCAAGGGGGCATATTGCTTTGCTCCTGAGGTTCTGTCCGTCCGTCCGTACTTCCGTACTTCCGTGTACATCTGCGTCGAAAAGTTTGTCCCACCTTCTCCAGCATTTTTTTTTTTTTTTTTTATATAATTCTTTAATTTTTATTTATTTCTTTTTTTTGTTTTTTTCATTATTTTTTTTTTCATTATTATTTATTTTTTCTTTTTATTATTTTTTTTTTGTTTTTTTTTTGTTTAACAATCTTTACTCACTACAGTATGCCACGGGGGCATATCCATGTTTTACAAACATAATGTCTAGTTCATTTCTGTCTTCACCCAAAACACCTTTTATGATATTAATCCAAGATGGCCGCCAACATGGCTGCCAACACATATTTAAGTGGCTGTTTCAAGCTCGTATAGACAGTAATTTGTAGCTAATGTTTCAACTGGGCAAGGAATCAATTTCTATATTCACCTTAAACTCAATGAAGCCTTCATATAATAATGCAATCCAAGATGGTGGACACAACGGCAGCTGTAACAAGTTTCCAACTGTAAGGAAATGTACATGATGACTCTAATACTCATCACTACTCTCCAGTTCATTGTCATCCACATCCTCGTCCTCGTCCGTGCTTTCCACATCCTCTGATGACCGTTTCTCGCAGTCTGACAGTTTGCACATATCAGTGCACTTAAGTCCATTTGCCAGACAGACACACTTTGACTGTGTACACTTCCTTGTACATTTGCAGGCCAGTAGGGCCAAGATAGCCTCGGGTGCTGCCTGACCATCCATCCAATCCACTACCATGAATTGCTCAGCTCCATCCATGTCAATTTTCCACCCTCTGCCAATGGGACTTGGTACACCTGGGTCTTGCTCAAGACATCTTCTCCATATTCCAGCCTGATAGTTTGCCCTTTGCGCATGCTTGACTAAGCAGTCCCTGCAGGGTGGAAGCTGATGACTCTCTATCTCACCTTTCTTAACACAAAACAAGTGATACCCGAGATCATTGACCTTGGTGAATGATGCTTTGGGACCATAGAGGAACATGTGAAACACTCTTAGTTTGTTCATCAGTTCTGAGGAGATGTCCCATTCCTGGCCCAACTCTGTGAATGTGTTCTTGATTTCCCTGTTGTTGGTCAAGAATTTTAGAGCACTTGCCTTCCCTTTACCTGCGAAAGCACTGGTAGTGTCACATCCAGTGTATGCATGTATACCAACAAGAGCTCTGCAGACATCTATGCCGCCGGCAGTGGCAGCGACTTTCCTGATGTCAACTAATCTATTTCTGGTTCTAGTTCCACATTTCTGAAATAATGGGGCTCCTATCTTGTCATGGAATGCCAAACACATGATGAAGACATCTGTATCCTCTGAGCATATCACTACAGCCTGGTAGCCCTCTCCAGCAGCATGGACAGCATGGAAAAGTAGGCGCCCATCTGCTTCTTCCTGCTGACACTGGAGATCTGGCACCTCTTCACTGCCCTGCGATGTAATTCTGTAGCATTTGTCATCTACAGTTACATAGAGAATCTTCTCATGTAGTTTCTCTCTATACACTGGCTTCCTCCATTCACTGACAATGAAGCTAATAAGACTGGTTTTGTTACCTATTCCTGTCAGGAAACTTCTCCATTGCCTCACGATCTGTGCGCTTGTGATATTCTGCAGCTGGTGTCCGGTCTCTTCACCTCGTGCCGATCTCTCACTGTTCTTGATAGAATTCTCTCGATACGTGTCGAACACAACATCTATTCGGGTACTTTTACTTCCTTCTCTCAATGCCATATACAGTATTGTAGTGGCAATGTCTCCGAACGTAGCTTGATCACCCTTTACTCTTTGAACTAAGTTCATTCCATCGACCACAGAAGCCGAATTTTGTGGGAGTTGGTCTGCTACTGTCACATTCTTCTGCAAAGTAGTGGCTAGGGAAGCTTTGTTTGTTTTCCTGAGTAATCCGTCAGGGGTAGAGAGAGCCCAGGGTAGTGGTCCCAGGGGGTGAGAGAGGATGTCCTCCATCTTGAGATTGCGCCCTTGTGCCATCACTATGATGCGACCAAACAGAGACCGGTCAGCTTTCAAGATGATCTCCTTCCCACTTGTTTTCACCACCTTCTTCTTACACATATTTGTGAATGTCTTCAGCTTGTTAGCGTTTATCGGATCGTGAAATGTTTTTGCTGGTGGGTCGTTCTCCAGTCTCTCGTTCTTGAAAATGGCATAACTCTGCTCTCGAATATCACACGCCTTCATCAGGTCAGAGGCAATGTCTCTGGGTGCTGATTTAGCAGTAGAAATGCTTATGAGGTCTTGCTTCTCTGCGAATGGGTTGACCCAGGCTTGAATGAGGCTGATGACTGCCGAGACTGTTTCCTCATCTTTTTGGATTCTGGGCTGCTGCAGATCAGCATGGTTGAGTCCTGATTGGTTACCATACACCATGTCTCTTAGGTGTCCAAGAAATGCACTGCGGTACTCTGCTGTGATGTAGTACCTCTTGATGGCTCCTGCTTTTAGGCTGAACTGTGACGTGCCTCCAGGGGTCTGAGTGTCCTTGTTCACCGTAACCTCAGTTGTCTGATCTACAGGTATCCGACCAAAGGGATTATTCCTGGACATCTGCATCGAGAAATAACCTTCCTGGAAGGCTCTGTGTACATTAGGATTATTCTCCGGAAGATTTGTCATCTGAGCAAAGTATGCAGACAGGTACCTGGCATAGTTGACCTTATTGTAGGCAAAACACCATGGGATCATCGTTCTAATGGCATTGATATGCAAATCCCAGTTTCCCTCACGAGAAGCACGCAGAAGGCCAAGTATCACATGCTCTACCATGTCTATGTATGACATCCAATATCCCGATAGCTCCCCATTGTTGTGGCGGAGGTGTTCCAGAAAGTCTCTCCACAGGATCATCAACTCTAATAAGTGTGGACTGTCGAGGAGACCACTGAAGGTATGTTGGTTGAGATCATCAGCTATGTCTTTCACCTTGTCTACACATGATTTGATAAATGCAGAAATTAAATATTTGATCATTTGAAGAAATGTACACCAAAATCACTGTCGCAACTGTTCTGGGACTTTAAACGCCGTCATTTAAATATGTGCCTGCAGCCATTTTGGCGGCCATCTTGAATTTTAATATTAAGGCTGCATCCAATATTTTGGATATAGACAAAAATGATATATCTGACCCCTCAAACCTAGGCATAGACACCAAAATCACTGTCCTAGAACAGGATATATAGCTTAATGAGCATTTTGGCGGCCATTTTGGAAAAAGGGAGATAACTCATATAAAGCTACAACCGCCACAAGGCTATCACATGTTTTCTAACTCTAGGGGTTTATACCTTCCCAAAAATCTCTATGGGCATTCTTGCCCTGATTTGATACCGACCAACCCCCCGGGCTGATGGGCTAATAGTCAAGTATGTAATAATTTATTATAATTGCACTACTTTTAAATTACCTCATATTCCTTAACAACTGAAAGAAGGCAACAACTAAAACTTAATGGAAAACTCTATTATGTGGTTGCTAGGCATATAAAAAATCTGCTAATAAATATGGAAACATTTTTAAATGAAAACATTGACAACATATCATATATTTAGTATCATATGATACTTCTGTTATATTCCAACAAGATATACTACTCACGACGTTCAGAATTCAGAATTAATGTAAAAAATATTCCTGAAATCGTGAAATTATCCCCGTGTTGTACTATTATAACCGATAGTGGCCGACGTTTAAAAGGTCCAAATTGTATTGGTTTACGACAAGCCAAACGAAAGATACGACTCTACTGTCAATACTTATTGGATGACCCTAGACAGATATATAATCATGTATATGGCCTGTCATTGATGTACAGTATATGGCCTGTCATTGATGTACAGAGAAGAGAGATGTAAGGGATGTCACACACTGACCTTTCATCGTGTCTTCAAGAACGCTACAACAGAGGCGTGACGTGATTTCCGTGCTGCACTCCATACTCGGACTCGAGTTGATCTCGATCAGCCAAGGCCGATAATCCTCCGTCAACATAAAATCAGCACCGTACAGCTCAAATGATGACTGCAAAAAAACAGTACAGTTGAATGTAAAAGTCAAGTCCAGCCATGCAAACTTGATCTTGGTTGTGAGTACTATGGGTGCCTACATGAAGTCACTACAAGCACACATTGTTGGAGAAAAACAAAACAAATAAATCACAATTAACCCTTAGACCGCTATCTTAATTTTGTTGTTGTCTGCTGTTTATTTTCTATTTTCCATTTTTATCATCAAAAACATGCTTTGACAGCACTTTAGAATAATTTACAACATGCTTTGACAGCACTCCATTGAAAATGATTCTGAAGTGCTGTCAAACTATGTTTTTATTGAGAAATAAGGCAAGATATAAAAGCAACAGCAGACGACAATTGTTGCAGTCTAAGGGTTAAGCAAGGAGAATTATTACTTTCCCATTTCTTCGTGGTCATTGAGAATGGCTGGGAATTTGACCGCTGTGCAAAGTTGGGCTTGTGGTGTTGATTGTGCACTATTTCACATTGAGGTTTGCTTAAGCTGGATCTTTGAGGCAATTGAATGTGACAATATTTGCACAGTCCTTGACACAATCGAACGAAGTGCAATAAAACTGGACTTACATTTGCTCTGGTAGTCGTGTCCGGTGATTACCATGGATCTTGACTTTGACGTGTATTTTTTAAATGAAAGTGAATGGATGAAGCCTACCTTCCTGTACTCTACGAGGTCCTGAGTAGAGAGTAAGGCACAGATTATCGCCTTCTTCATTCCAGGGTAGATCAGCTCGTCCCAGTGGTTTGGCAATTTCTTGCTTCTGAAACCGGATTGATTGATCATTTGTTTGTTTGCTTGATTGATTGATCAGTCAATTTATCGATTGATTAATTGGTTGGTTGATTGATTGGGGTTTTATGTCCATTCAACAGCGAGGTCATATACAGATTAATTGAATACCAAAGTGTGCACCTGGGTACATTCAGCACTAAAATTACAATACAAATGTTGAACAGCAGTGTGCTGATCCAGTGGCATACACCCTTATAGGATCTCAGTAAGATCCTCTACAACAAATGAATTGTATTGGATCTCAGTAAGATTCTTTACACCAAATGACTTGCATTGTGTTGGATCTCGGTAAGATCCTCTACACCAAATGACTTGTATTGGATCTTAGTAAGATTCTCTACACCAAATGACTTGTATTGTATTGGATCTCAGTAAACTCTACACCAAATTCCTTGAATTGGATCTTAGTAAGATACAGCTAAGATTCCTTAACCCTTTTGAGCCTAAATAACTGGAATGGACTGTGATATGTTAATTTAAGAACCAATTCAATTGGAACATAATGATTTTCCGACAAGTCTATTTATAAGAAAGGGGTGTTTTTTTGTCTTAAACATATGAAAATTACTTGCAAAATGTGCAGATCTTGATGCGTCAGCTCGTAACAATAATGATCTACACAGTTTGCAAATATTAGGGAAGAGGTCTCAAGTTTTGAAAGAGTTAATGAGTTACACAAAAGACTCTTACTTTATATAATCTCTAAACTCATCATCGGTCCACATATTCTCCGAAGGCAGCTCCTTGGATCGAGGACCGTTCTTGTAGTGTTTCTGGATCGCGTTGTTCGACAGGTGGATCGACTCATCGTAATCGTCCAGGGTATACTGCTGCGAGCAGAAGCGGAGGTAGCTGTCCTGGTAGAACCAGATCGTGAGCGGATTCCAGTCCGTGACGAGAAACCACTGTCGGATGTCAAACTTGCAGTTGTGGATGAGCAGTGGACGCTCTGGATACGAAAATGGATACATGTGTGATGGTGGTTGGAGGAGTGGGGCTTATGGTATTCGTGACCAGTGTAGCTCCTGATCAAATAGCCTGATATTTGGGCCAGTACATACTATATCCTGCCTCATGACATAGGCAAATGCAAGTTTACAATATTGTTAAAAATACGTAAATTATATTTACAGACGACAATTGGCTCGAAGACTTTCCATACCCGGTCGAAAATATAACTCACTATATGTAGCTGAAAAAGGGCTTATGGAATTTGTGACCAGTGTAGCTCCTGATCAAATAGAAGACACATATATAGCCTGATAACAATCTATATTGCTTGTTAGAAGCATTGATGGAATGGTGAACAGTGCAGATCCTGATCAGACTGTGCGGATGCACAGGCTGATCTGGATCTACACTGGTAGCAAAACCCATAAGCCCCATTTCTCCAGTCACATATGTGATCGTGACTGGAGAAATGGGGGATTTGTGACCAGTGTAGCTCCTGATCAAATAGAAGACTCATGTAGCATGATAACAATCTCACTCAGGGGGCCGTTTCACTAAACTTTGTACGAATAAAATGTTTGTAAGTGCAAAATTATGATAGTCTGTAAATTTCACATTAACACTGTTTTCTTGAAAACAATTATTGGATTTACATTTATTGAGCATAGGCTGCATATGCAGCCTATGCTCAATAAATGTAAATCCATCAATTGAAATTTCCGGACGATCCTAAATTTGAACTGACAAACATTTTAGTCATATGAATTTTAGTGAAACGGGCCGCAGGTGATCTCTTTATCAAGGTGCAAATCGGCACATTTTTAGAAGTACCATTTATTCACCTGTCATTTCCTACCAGCGGACTGCCTCTTATTAGAGGTGTTTTTTAAGTCAGTATTGATTTAATGGTGTTTAATGACCTGTCAATAGCTAAGGTCATTTTAGGCCAGGCTAACGGGGTCGAATCCCATATTTCACCTGTTGTGATGGGGGAAAATATCCCAAAACAGAAACTATTTACAGAAAAATTATATAATATTCCAAGATTTTAGAATAACCTGACCTGGTGCCAGGTCCTCACCAAACGTGCGTCATTTAACCCCACTCCTAAAAGTAATAGGATTAATACTAATTTTACTACTTTTAAAGTCAGGATTGAGTGTCTATTCAATGAGAAATAAGACGAGGTGCACATGGCATTGTGAGTGAACACATTTCAGAAGTATGCAGACGACAGACAGACAGACACCAGACACCACAGGTCATTGTTATAAATATATACCATTTTTTTTCTAAGTAATAGCCCACTATCTAATAGTAAACCCCATCCTTATATAGTTTCTGTAAAAAATATGTACTTTTCACATACAAAGTCTATTTAAAAGATAATATTGTTCATGTGTTGTGATGTAACAATGCATGTTTATGAATTAAAAGTTCACAGCCCTTGCAACATTGATGACAATGAATATGGTATGTCAGCTCTCTACAAATAGGCTCAACCACAAGGTGTATGATCACGTGGTTAAAACAACAAAAACAAGTACAGTCGAACCTGCTCGGGCGGTCACCTTTAATCAGCGGTCACCGCCGTTAAGCGGCCACTTCAAATTCCTCCCGCGCATTTTTGCTATATAAAACGCTTTCATTCAACGGTCACTCGTCTAACGCGGCCAGCGGTCATTAATTATCGTCCCAAACTAGTGATCCAATTTCATTAAACGGTCACCTCTAATCTCGATTTCAATGTACCCTGCGGCGGTCGTTACCGAAGCGCGAATTAACAATGATGTCAGCAGTCAATGCGGGTAATTAAAACACCTAACACGTCGCCTCGTCGGCGATATTGAGAGGGTGTTTCACAGGTGCAAATTGTGTTGCCCGAATTGTCGGCGCATTATTGAAAGAACAGCCTATCGCATCCGGGTTCTTGCACCCTTGTCCGTCGATTCGTAATTTCTATAGGTTACCAACAAAAATGTTGTATAAAGGAACAGCCCATTGCCAGTTACCAAATTGACAAAACACGAATAGCTGATATAATTGGTGTGTATTGCCCAGGACCGAGTGTAACCGGCTCAAATATAATTTAAGCAAATGGCATCATATGTCGAATATGAGCCGAATGTCGCACTTATTGACTGCTTTTGCTGACATCGCCTATGCATTATTTACATAGACAATTGGAAATGAATCCAAATTCGACTTGACCAATACACGACAAAAAAAAAAAAAAAAATCGCACAACTTGTCTACAATTGTCTACAATATGAATCTTGCAGATTAGCAGTTGCAGTAGGCTGTAAAATAACAACAAAAACGTGAACATTGGTGTTTTTATTTGTTGACAGATTTTTTATTTCATTAAATGATATAATCCACTCATTACATGTTCAGGTTCAATTTTGAAAATATTAAATAAATATAAAGATACACATTTATATTGCATTAAAACATACATATTTAATCAATATGGTACTCTAAATTAATCAATAATATTATTTATTACATTTGTATTATCAAGTCAACATACATGTCTATGTTATCTTTATCTTCATTTCAATTTTCAAAATTTACCTGAAATGTACCTGAAAACACAACCCTCTATTAAGAGGTCACCTCTGTTAAGCAGCCAGTTTTGTCACTTCCCTTGGGTGGCTGCTTAAGACAGGTTTGACTGTACTGAAACTTCTAGAAGCCCTCCGATTCAAAGTACGTATTCTTTTATTTTGTCCTTATTATGTAATGATCTTGATGAAATATCAAACATCAAACGCGTCTTTTTAAGCTGCATTTGGTGGTCTCTGTACTTTGGCCCAAACTTCTGTCGTTTTTGCGAAGAATCGATTTCCATTCTACCGACACGGAAATGGATTCTTCGCAAAAACGACATAAGTCTGTGCCAAACTCCCGGGACCACAAAATGCAGCTCATGATGACGCGTTTGCATGACATCAAAATCCGTTGCATATTAAGGAAAATATCAAATAATATTTACTTTGGAGTGGGCGAGCTTTCAACACTTTCAGCCATTGTTGTTGTTGTTGTAACCACGTGATCATGCACCTTGAACCATACATAGGTCGCTTTTTGCAATGTAGTCACATATTATAATCATCATACATACCTATATATTTCTGTACAACATATTTGTTGTCTTTGCGTACAACCTGGCTGTTGACCAACTTCAACATTTCGTCCAAACGATCGTAGCACACAATACCTGCAATATGCAGTCAGTGTACTCATACAGGCCAGTAGCCTATTTCAGCAACATTGCAAAGTATACTTTTCTAGCAAAGTATACTTTGAGGGAGAAATTTTCGATTTTAGGATAAATTTATTAATTTTTATTATACTGAATTTATTACATTATCACAGCCATTTTGGCTGTGATAATGTAATAAATTCAGTATAATAATTCTGCATACTTTTAATCATCAAATATATGCAGTCGTTAGTTCTATATAAAATAATGCATTTCAGGAAAAATAAATGATTACTCCCTCCCTTACTTTGCTAGAAAAGTATACTTTGCAATGTTGGTGAAATCAGTTATAGGGCCGGCCCTGATTTGTATTTGGGACCCTGGCAGCGAACAAAGTGAAAGTGAATGAGTTTAACATCCCAGAAACAGGTAAGGTCATATAGAGATGGGACCACAGTTTAAAGTCTCATCCGACGAACCAGTGGGATGGAAATATTATGTTACTATTTTTCACGCCTATGGTAAGAATTGAACTCGCAACCTCCAGTATTGAAGTCCAATGCCACAGCCCATCCCTCCCTGGCAGCGAAACATTACAGATTGCTGTGCACTGGCACATTTATGCAGCAGGATTAGAACCTAATCATTTTTTTGGTGATGGCAGTCAGTAATTGAATGGCAAACAGCATAGGTCCTGGTCAGACTGTTGAAGTGCAGGCTGATCTGGAGCTATACTGGACGCAAATATTTTTGTGAGGCATTGAAGACAAATATGCTTTGATGTTCTTACAGCCTAAACGGTAAATAGTATTTTGCTATATAGATGACAAGCCTTTTATTGAAAACATTAAACTTACCTATTTTGGTCTGTGTCATTTTGCCGACATTAGCTAATCCTGGTTATTTTCAATGAAATATATTGTATAACAGTACTTCCCAATACAAATTCTGTGTCATGTATTCCAATAGGCAGAATGTTACAATTATATATAAGTTATAAAAATCTATAAACAGTTTGTTTAACTTCTGAAAAATAGCCTTGGCATAAATCTACCTCAGTTGAGTTTTTGTTTACACAACGCTGATGGTCTAAAGTTACAAGCCTGTCTTACCGAGAATTAATAAAATCACAATAATGCAATAGTTTCCATAAATAATGTAAAAAGTTGACAGATATCCATGGACCTGCGGAAAAAAACTTTACATGTGCTCCGAAATTCAAATTAACTGTCAACAATTATTTGGCCCCCTCCCAAAAGCAGTAGGATCAGTAATAATCTTACTACTTTTATAATGGGCAATAACCCAATACAACTCCCAGGTAACAAAAGAGCCAAAGATAAAAACGTACTTAAGGGCCAAACCAGGCATATCGTGATTCCTATAAGAAGGAACCCCTATCGTTAATTTACGAAGTCGTGTTCGCCCGACCAACCACCCACAAATAAATAATAGTAAAACATTTGATGTGATAAAGTTTACTCTAGAGCAATTGGCCCATATATACAACACACATATCATGAATATTCTGATAGTAGCCCATTCCTTAACACTTAGAAAGCGGGAAAAAAAATTGTCGTTGGCTGTTGTTTAATATTTTGTCTTTATTCACATTAAAACATGGTTTGGCAGCACTTTAGAATTATTTCTGAGCAGATGACAAAATTTATTTAAGCAGTGTGAGCGTGAATTGTAGCCCGATCCCATATTTTCAGTACAGACTATGTTCTTTTCACATAGTAAGGCAATTAAAATAGAAATGTCCATGTTTTGTGCCATTAAATTGCACAAACAACAAAAGATATCACACAAGATATTTTCCTAGCCATGGGGACATTTGTTAGATTAAATATGGTATGCACTCACCTCTGCCACGTGATTTTGCCCCAGGTTTCACGATCCACACATTTTTTACGCCGTCCAGTTCGAACTGTGGGTGTATCGCCTTTATCCTGTTCAGTATGTTTTCTACCTGTCCCAGAATCCCCACGGGTACGTTCGGGATGATGCCGCCTTCGCTGCAAGTGATATAACACATTTGACAAACAACACCATTGGCTGTTGCATTTATTGTGATACATAAAACAGTTATGTCTGTTTAACCCTTTCACGCCTAAATAACTGGAATGGATTTTGGAACGTTAATTTTACAGTATAATCATTGGACATCAAAAAATAAATACAGATAAAAAATAGCAATGTCCATTAACATTTTAAGGAAACACGGTTATCGCCCTTGATATCAGTGTGGAAATTTACCTCCAATATAAAATGTATAATAATGCCAATCAATATGTGGGGTAATGGTTAATGAATGTTTATTTTGCCAGAAAATGTCTCAGATGATGTCTCTGATATAAAGAACATTCAGTGCCTACTGAGTGGGCATGTACCTTTAATGTGATCCGATATCGCATTGATTAATTGGTTAATTATGAATTAAGTGAAGTCATTTAACATGTTTGTGCAACGTTTAACACATTTTAGCAGAGGAGTTTTTTTATTTCTATAGACGTGTGAAAACTTACCTGCGATAATCTCTCTGAATCAGATTTGGCGGTGCCAGGTGCTTATTTTTCACATCGAGTTATCAGAATACAAATATGAAAGAAACATGCTACCGGGACTTGATTTCCCCCTCGACATAAACGAAATATCGACATTTCCGATATTGAACTATCAGGAGTAAAATACATGATCTATATAGGGAATTCGGCCGGGACCTCGGATGTATATCGAGCTAAGCAGGTATATCGAGATAAGCGATATCGAGATAAAGAGAATCATCTGTATTGTATTATCATTAGCAAATATTGAAGATAAATAACAAATATTGTAGATAATAGCAAATATTCCAGATAAATAGCACATATTTTAGATAAATAGCAAATATTATAAAAAATAAATAATGATCAGACAACACATGGGGCTACACTAGTCACTGCTGATACTGGACTTTATTTTACACACTGCACATCACACATAGTGGGGGAGGAGTGTAGTAGTCAACTTACTGGCCGAGTTGGTAGTACCAGGTGATGAGCTCATCCCACTGTGATGGCGTTAGTTGATGCAACTGAAGCACAAAACATGAAAATACATGTAGATAAATATTGATTAATTGATCAAGTAGTGGTCTGTCAGTCTCAAAAACTGTAATGCTGGGGGCCGTTTCACTAAACTTCGTACAACTCAAATGTTTGTAAGTTCAAAATTATGATGTTTGTAAATTTCACATTAACAATGTTTTCTTGTAAACAATTATTGGATTTACATTTATTTAGCAAAGGCTGCATATGCCCCAAATTTCTAAGCCATTTGGCCTTGATCTTGGAAATGAAGGCTGCATGGGTGGGCCATAGAATGAAATTATTGATGATGATACACAAGCGTAACAAATTTCATGCCATTCCGGCTTACCGCTGCAGAGATTTTAGTAATTTAACAAGAGTTGTCAGAAGACAACGAAGCTCGCCTGTTGGCAGCCTTCATTCAAACTTGTCACAGTTGTATAAAAAACATGAATATTATATAACTTGACCTTGGGATTAGGGGTGTGCGGTGGACCATGACATTGAGGTCAGTGGTGGAAGGTGGATCGTGGATTTGATATAGCATGATATAGCATATTAAGATGAATGCATGTATGAAATATCAATGCGCTCCCTGAAATGAGAAGGAAAACAAAATTTAACCCAGCGTTAAGTTTATGAACACACTAAGTTGGGTGATTTTCTACAGCATGATAGCTATTCACATGAGGAATGCATGTATAAATGTGCTAAGTTTGTGACCTTGGCCTTGGCAAAAGGGGTGGGGGTGGGGGGTGGGTCATGGATTTGCTGTAGCACAATAGAGTATTATCAGATGAATGCATGTATGAAATATGAAGGTGTTCCCAGTAAAGAAACAGAAGTTATAAAAAGACATTTACTCCAACGTTAAGTTTATGATGTTGATCTTGGGGAAAGGGGTGGGGTGTTTCATGGATTTGCTGTAGCACAATAGAGGATGATCGGATGAATGCATGTATGAAATATCAAAGCGTTCAAAGTGTAAAGAAACAGACGTTACACAACATTTACCTCAATGTAAAGTTTATGAACATGCTAAGTTTGTGACCTTGACCTTGGGGTAAGGGTTGGGTGGTGGGTTGTGGATTTGCTACAGCATGATAGAGGGTCATGTGAGGAATGTATGCATGAAATATCAAGGCGTTCCATCAAAGGAAACAGTTGTTATCAGACATTTACCCCAACGTTAAGTTTACGAATGTGTCAAGTTTGTGACCTTGACCTTGGGGTAAGGGGTGAGCAGTGGGTCATGGATTTGCTATAGCACGATAGAGTATCATCAGATGAATGCGTGTATGAAATATCAAGGCGTTCCATGAAAGGAAACAGATGTTATAAGACATTTACCCCAACGTTAAGTTTATGAATGTGTTAAGTTTTGTGACGTGACCTTGGGGAAGGGGTGGGAAAGGGGGTTGGTCATGGATTTGCTATAGCATGATAGAGTATCATCAGATGAATGCATGTATGAAATATCAAGGTGTTCAAAGTGTAAAGAAACAAAAGTTACACAACATTTACCCCAACGTTAAGTTTATGAACATGCTATGTTTGTGACCTTGACTTTTGGGTAAGGGTTGGGTGGTGGGTTGTGTATTTGCTACAGCATGATAGAGGGTAATCTGAGGAATGTATGAAATAGCAAGGCGTTCCATGAAAGGAAACAGACATTTACCCCAACGTTAAGTTTATGAATGTACTAAGTTTGTGACCTTGACCTTGGGGTAAGGGATGGGCGGTGGGTCATGAATTTGCTATAGCATGATAGAGTATCATCAGATGAATGCATATTTGAAATATCAAGGCGTTCAATGAAAGGAAACAGATGTTATAATACATTTACCCCAACATTAAGTTTATGAATGTGCTAAGATTGTGACCTTGACTTTGGGGAAAGGGGTGGGCGGTGAGTCATGAATTTGCTATAGCATGTTAGAGTATCAGCAGATGAATACATGTATGAAATATGAAGGCGTTCCCTGTAAATAAACAGAAGTTACACAACATTTACCCTAACGTTAAGTTTATGAACATGCTAAGTTGTGACGTTGACCTTGGGGTAACGATTGGGTGGGCGGTGGGTCATGGATTTGCTATAGCACGATAGAGTATCATCAGATGAATGCATGTATGAAATATCAAGGCGTTCCATGAAAGGAAACAGATGTTATAAGATATTTACCCCAACGTTATGATTATAAATGTGCTAAGTTTGTGACCTTGACCTTGCGGTAAAGGCTAGGTGGTTGGTCATGGATTTGCTACAGCATGATACAGGGTCATCTGAGGAATGCATGTATGAAATAACAAGGTGTTCCATGAAAGGAAACAGAAGTTATAAGACATTTACCCCAACATTAAGTTTATGAATGAGCCAAGTTTGTAACCTTGACCTTGGGGTAAGGGCTGGGTGGTCGGTCATGGATTTGCTACAGCATGATAGAGGGTCATCTGAGCAATGCATGTATGAAATAACAAGGTGTTCCATGAAAGGAAACAGAAGTTATCAGACATTTACCCAACGTTAAGTTTATGAATGTGCCAAGTTTGTGACCTTGACCTTGGGGTAAGGGCTGGGTCGTGGGTCATGGATTTGATACAGCATGATAGAGGGTCATCTGAGGAATGCATGTATGAAATAA
Organism: Conchocele bisecta; assembly: GCA_029237695.1. Lineage (NCBI taxonomy): Eukaryota > Metazoa > Mollusca > Bivalvia > Lucinida > Thyasiridae > Conchocele > Conchocele bisecta. The sequence continues at coordinate 105,315,093 of CM055266.1, read as the reverse complement.
CAAGGCGTTCCATGAAAGGAAACAGAAGTTATAAGACATTTACCCCAATGTTAAGTTTATGAATGTGCTAAGTTTGTGACCTTGACCTTAAGGTAAGGGATGGCCGCTGGGTCTTGGATTTGCTATAACATGATAGATTATCATCAGATGAATGCATGTATGAAATATCAAGGCGTTCCATGAAAGGAAACAGATGTTATAAAACATTTACTCCAACGTTAAGTTTATGAATGTGCTAAGTTTGTGACCTTGACCTTGGGGTAAGGGCTGGGTGGTGGGTCATGGATTTGCTACAGCATGATACAGGGTCATCTGAGGAATGCATGTATGAAATAACAAGGTGTTCCATGAAAGGAAACAGAAGTTATAAGACATTTACCCAACGTTAAGTTTATGAATGTGCCAAGTTTGTGACCTTGAACTTGGGGTAAGGGCTGGTTGGTGGGTCATGAATTTGCTACAACATGATAGAGGGTCATCTGAGGAATGCATATATGAAATAACAAGGTTTTCCATGAAAGGAAACAGAAGTTATAAGACATTTACCCAACGTTAAGTTTATGAATGTGCCAAGTTTGTGACCTTGACCTTCGGGTAAGGGCTGGGTGGTGGGTCATGGATTTGCTACAGCATGATAGAGGGTCATCTGTGGAATGCATGTATGAAATGACAAGGTGTTCTGTGAAAGGAAACAGAAGTTATAAGACATTTACCCAACGTTAAGTTTATGAATGTGCTAAGTTTGTGACCTTGACCTTGGGGTAAGGGCTGGGTGGTGGGTCATGGATTTGATACAGCATGATAGAGGGTCATCAGTGGAATGCATGTATGAAATAACAAGGTGTTCCGTGAAAGGAAACAGAAGTTATAAGACATTTACCCAACGTTAAGTTTATGAATGTGCTAAGTTTGTGACCTTGACCTTGGGGTAAGGGCTGGGTGGTGGGTCATGGATTTGCTACAGCATGATAGAAGGTCATCTGAGGAATGCATGTATGAAATAACAAGGTGTTCCATGAAAGGAAACAGAAGTTGAAAGACATTTACCCAACGTTAAGTTTATGAATGTGCCAAGTTTGTGACCTTGACCTTGGGGTAAGGGCTGGGTGGTGGGTCATGGCTTTGCTATAGCATGATACAGGGTCATCTGAGGAATGCATGTATGAAATAACAAGGTGTTCCATGAAAGGAAACAGAAGTTATAAGACATTTACCCAACGTTAAGTTTATGAATGTGCCAAGTTTGTGACCTTGACCTTAGGGTAAGGGCTGGGTGGTGGATTTGCTACAGCATGATAGAGGGTCATCTGAGGAATGCATGTATGAAATAACAAGGTGTTCCGTGAAAGGAAACAGAAGTTATAAGACATTTACCCAACGTTAAGTTTGAGGACGACGCTGACGCCGACGCCGACGCCGACGACGCCGGGGGTATGACATAAGCTCTTCTGCACTTCGTGCAGGCGAGCTAAAAACTATAATACAGGGGCCCATTTCACTAAACTTTGTACGACTAAAATGTTCGTAAGTGCAAATTTAGGATCGTCGGAATATTTTAATTGATGGATTTACATTTATTTAGCATGATTTACATTTATTGTTTACAAGAAAACATTGTTAATGTTAAATGTACAGACTATCATAATTTTGCACTTACGAACATTTTGGTCGTACAAAGTTCAGTGAAACGGGCCCCAGATTCCAAGTGGATGCACAGATGGATGCAAGCACAGATGGATACACACACGGATGGATGGACACACTAATGTCATCGTGACAACTTTGTCTCACTTTCTGCAATTGTCTTCCTATCGCAATATGTTTCACCTTTACCTCGACTGGTTGGTCAATGTCGTCATGGCTACAGAACTGGAGATACTTCTCACACTGCAGCATCGCACGGTCCAGCGATTTCATCGGCACGATAATCCGTTTCTTCTGCTTCTTGCGTCGGCTCGAATCTAACGGCTTTGGCACTGGAATGTAAGTAGGCTCTAGAATTAATTTTAGTAGATACTGGAAATTAATGCAGGTAGTTTATATATTTACTAGAACTATTTTTTTCCCCATTTTTTTGGCCCAAAATAGTGATGCGCGTTGTACACCAATGCACGCAATACATGGCGAAATACGGTACTAGGAAGTCACCATTATGACATGCCATGGTCATGTGGGTCACATTCTGACAGATATGGCTTATTTCATTTCTAGTAAGTTTGTACACTCATATTTGGCTGGTTGCTTCACTAAGCGAATGTGATGTTTACATTTACTTGTTGTCTACTGGTTCTGTTTTATTTTCCATTTTTCTTATTCAAAAACATGAATTGACAGTACTTTAGAATCATTTCCAATGGAAATTATTCTAAAGTACTGTCAAACCATGTTTTATGGAGAAAGTATACAAAATATGAAACGACAACAGACAATAATATTTCGTTCCCACCTATAAAAGGTTTTAGATTTAGAAATTTAAATTTGTCCAGAGTCATTAGAACAGTTTATCTCACGGCAAAGTCACATGACTCTACCTTTACTATCTCTCCATTAACCCTTAGACCGCTATCTTATTTGTTTTGTCGTCTGCTGTTTATTTTTTATTTTCCATTTTTATCATCAAAAACATGCTTTGACAGCACTTTATAATAATTTACAACATGCTTTGACAGCACTTCAGAATCATTTCCATTGGAAATGATTCTGAAATGCTGTCAAACCATGTTTTTATTGAGAAATAAGGCAAGATATAAAAGCAACAGCAGACGACAATTGTTGTGAGTAGCGGTCTAAGGCTTAATTGGCTATGCATTGGAAAGGACAGATATGTACGGAGCCCCGCAGGGGACATGGCTTAGTATAACAATTCGCTCCCTCGAATTAACAATTCGTTCCCACAATATACCAATTTGTTCCCTCGAATTAACAATTTGTTCCCACGAAATGACAATTCGTTCCCTCAATTTAACCATTCCCGTGGGAACAAATTGTTATTTCGTGGGAACAAATTGTTAAATTGAGGGAACAAAATGTTAATTTGTGGGAACAAATTGTTAAATTGAGGGAACAAATTGTTATTTCGTGGGAACGAATTAATAAACAAAATAATTCTACGTCCCCTGCGGGGCTCCCGTAGATATGGACATGGATATGATATTGTATTGATTAAATATCATGAGCAGCAATTTAACTTTGATTGTATGATTGACTACAAGTTCATACACCATATACCACATGCTCCACACTACAAAGAAAATTTCTTCTATGATATATGAAAAGTTATATTTTATCTAAAGCAAATTAAATCAACAGAAAATACATGAATGAAAGACTACATACAGGTATGCATATACTTGTAGAAAACATATAATTTCTGATGGTCAAAAGTAAATAAATACTGGTAATACATAGGCAGCATCAGGGCTTCTAAAACTTTCAGTTTGTCGGTTCTGGACCGATTTTTGAACTCTCAGACCGATTGAGATTTGAAAACTAGTCTTAAAAATCGGTCCGAGAAAAATTGCCAGTCGGCTGCTATTTCGCTATAAACCTTGTAAATTTACCGTTTTTGACCACCAAGTAATGTCCATGTTATGACACATATCCGCGGGGCATATTCGTGTTAAAACAGTGTCGGGTAATAAATCGCTGTGTATTCAGTTTCTCTCGGTATCAATTTTTCTTAACACACGCGTGGTAGTTGGGACAGATGTATAGCAGCTTATAATTAGTGACTTAAATTCTGATGATGTTAAAATAAAATAAAGAAACCATGCACTGTGTTTATCTGTGTTCGTAATGTCTAACCCCAAGTAACTGACACAGACTATCGGCCCGGGCTATTCCATATTAAGTTAGGAACTGTTACATTACGCTGTATTAATAATAATTAGGGGTCATTTTTGTGTATATAAAATGTATATACATAGGAATGCCGCAGATCCTGATGAGCCGGCTCACGTGATCTACAATTCGCAAACATTTTGATAAATGACTAGGTACGTCTGTCGTGTTAAAAGCGTGACTCATTAGGGATCAGGGATTAGGGATCAATTGAAGTCCTAAATCACACCGCCGATGTACTTTGAACTCATCTGAGGGTTAAAGAAACACCGAATGCTAATTCAATTGTACAAATTAATTGTTTAACACGTAATTAAATTAAATTGATGTGTGTGCAGCTAGCCAAATTAGGCCGACAATTCATTTTGAAGTCGGTGTGAACAGTGATAATAGCATAATTAGCAATGAATTACAGGTTGGGTACATAACAATTTTTTTTTCTATGTGGTCCGTCATTCGATTATTATTGAAACGAATCACGATTCGTCTCTCTCTCGGTCGGTGGAAGGTGGGTGCAAGCGATGGGTAATTTAACGATCGGGGTTCATCCTTACCGGAATTCCAACTGGAGACCTGGTTTGGCCCTCACATACGTCTTTGGCATTTTGTATGTGACAGTTGAATCCGGTTATACCCCTTATGTGAGTATTACGATTATTCGTAATCCTATTTTAGGGGAAGGGGCCAAGTGACTTTGGTGTGGTATGGACCTGCCACAAGGTCAGGTTATTCTAATTTCAGGGCTGAATATATTGTTTCTCGATGTAAATATTCACTTCTGATTTTGGAATTTTCCCCCCAATGCAGCAGGTTAAAACGGGATCGAGCCCGTTTGCCCGGCCTTACATGACCTTAGCTGTTGATAGGCCGTTAAACACCAATAAACAAACAAACAAACAAACACGATTCGTCTCTGTCGTTTCGCATTTTTTCCGTCTTTGCGCTATTTAGGCACACCACATGACCCGGTGCATACACAATTTTGTTGACTTTTGTTGTTTATAAACACGACTTATTTATCCCAATACAACATTTATCCAATTATTTCTAGTACATTGTTTGAACTTCGAAATTTCAGTATTTCAGTTAAAGTTTTAATAGAGCAGGGGTGGGGGGATGGGGGGGGGAGTGTTTGCTCCTTCAGGCCAACAATGGCCGACAGGGTTACGTCTGGACTCTGGACCGATTGGCATTCTGAAATTTTAGAAGCCCTGGGCAGCATAATATATAAATATTGATATGAATGCAGGAAACTTACCTACTATATATATATATATATATATACATAATCATGTTACCTATTCTTTTAAAAATGATCTGTAAATGTCATATAATAATGTAATGAAATAAATGAACATCATAACAATGGAACAGTTATTTAGACACCATTGATAGTTGAAACAGGGTGAGCAGTTTTTAATATAGGAATGAATGGCCTTTTTGTGGAATTTATCGGGGTATAAACTTGGAAAAGTCGCGGGAATACTGGACGAAGGCCGGAAGTCCTCGTCCAGTATTCCCGCGACTTTTCCAAGTTTATATCCCCGATAAATTAAACAAAAAGGCCATTCATTCCTTATAATTCCAGCATTTGAAATAAATTCATCAAGAAAATGTGTTTATTTTCCGTTTTCTTAAGAATTATTTTAACTGCGCCTCATGGTTACGGAAAGTAGTTTGGCGTGGGAGTTTACTGGAATATAAATTTTGGACAGAGACTTGCTACGGGCCAATCAAATGTTAGGGAATTGTGTAAATATTTTTGTGCTGGAATTATTGATAGTGGAAACAGGGTGAGCAGTTTTTAAAAACACTTAATTACAATATATGAATACCTTTGTCCAACAAAGCATGCATATATAAGATGTAATGAATAAAACATCAATGCTATTGCGCTCAGTGGAGACCAAGATCAGCCAGTACGTCCAGAGCTCCAGATAAGGTGCGTATTGGCGTATTTTATGCAATTATTTTAGCTGAATACGCATTGATTATCAAAAGTGGGAGTACGAAATACGCACAGCAATGTGAAAATACGCATTGATTTTCAAATTGAGTAGTGACAATACTGTCATAAAGTTGATAATTCACTTAGTTGTGCTGCAAAAAGCAGCTCAAATAAGTGAATGCTTAAATTTGTTATATTTTCTTTATCATTTGTTCCATATTTAGTAATGAAGAAAATCAATAATCCATTTATAAAAGTAATTACGCAATGATTTTGAAATCATGGGGTATAGTACGCTTTAGACACAAAGCTTATCTGGAGCTCTGTATGTCTGTGCAATTTGATCATGGTCTACACTGTTCACAGTTTAATCATTAAACCTTCATGATCATAATACTTAATTATGTATATACCAATATACCAATGAGTTTTACCACAGGTGGAAGACTCGGACCTAGGACCCAATACTTGGCTCATTTGGAAAACGTTACCCCACCCACCCATTTCCATACACTATACCTTACAGCCTTTTCCAAAATTGGTGGGTGGGGTAACATTTTCCAAATGAGCCAAGTATTGGGTCCCAGGTCCGAGTCTTCCACCTGTGTGTTTTACACAACATGCAGTATATGGGCATGCTCAAACAGTGATACACAGAGCCAAGTATGGCAATGGTTGAAACATGACAATACTTTCTGATAAATATTGGAACACATTTAATATATGATCAGAGGCGTCGGAACCGGGGCGGCAGGGGCGGCTTTCTTTTTGCTGTGAGTTTGGGATCGGGACGTGATCGTGATTTGGGTAAACAAACACTCCATGTAATGTAGTGAGTATCCTGGTAATAAAATGTTAATTCGATTATATAATTTCAAATGTAAACTAGAAAAAGTTGATGGCGCGCCATCGCAATATACCCACTTTCCCCAAATGCTAAGTCCGAAAGGGGGAGGTAATCCATGATGGAGGGTCGGATAAAAAATCCGAATTCACTTTGCGCATCAGCACATCAAAACGAAGCTACGAACCAAATATCAGACGCGTAGGTATTAAGGTGAAAAAGTTTTTCGAGTTACAAGGAAAAAATGGGAAATTCTGAGTCCGAAAGGGGGAGATAATCCATGATGGAGGGTCGGATGAAAAATCCGAATTCACTTTGCGCATGTGCACATGATAACGAAGCTACATAGCAAATATGAGGCGCGTAGGTATGAAGGTGAAAAAGTTTTTCGAGTTACAAGGAAAAAATGGGAAATTCTGAGTCGGAAAGGGGGAGGTAATCGATGATGGAGGGTCGGATCAAAAATGGGAATTCACTTTGCGCATCTGCACATGATAACGAAGGTACATACTAAATATCAGGCGCATAGGTATGAAGGTGAAAAAGTTTTTCGAGTTACAAGGAAAAAATGGGAAATTCTGAGTCCGAAAGGGGGAGATAATCCATGATGGAGGGTCGGATGAAAAATCCGAATTCACTTTGCGCATCTGCACATGATAACGAAGCTACATAGGAAATATGAGGCGCGTAGGTATGAAGGTGAAAAAGTTTTCGAGTTACAAGGAAAAAATGGGAAATTCTGAGTCCGAAAGGGGAGATAATCCATGATGGAGGGTCGGATGAAAAATCCGAATCACTTTGCGCATCTGCACATGATAACGAAGCTACATAGCAAATATGAGGCGCGTAGGTATGAAGGTGAAAAAGTTTTTCGAGTTACAAGGAAAAAATGGGAAATTCTGAGTCCGAAAGGGGGAGATAATCCATGATCGAGGGTCGGATAAAAAATCCGAATTCACTTTGCGCATCAGCACATCAAAACGAAGCTACGAACCAAATATCAGACGCGTAGGTATTAAGGTGAAAAAGTTTTTCGAGTTACAAGGAAAAAAATGGGAAATTCTGAGTCCGAAAGGGGGAGATAATCCATGATGGAGGGTCGGATGAAAAATCCGAATTCACTTTGCGCATGTGCACATGATAACGAAGCTACATAGCAAATATGAGGCGCGTAGGTATGAAGGTGAAAAAGTTTTTCGAGTTACAAGGAAAAAATGGGAAATTCTGAGTCGGAAAGGGGGAGGTAATCGATGATGGAGGGTCGGATCAAAAATGGGAATTCACTTTGCGCATCTGCACATGATAACGAAGGTACATACTAAATATCAGGCGCATAGGTATGAAGGTGAAAAAGTTTTTCGAGTTACAAGGAAAAAATGGGAAATTCTGAGTCCGAAAGGGGGAGATAATCCATGATGGAGGGTCGGATGAAAAATCCGAATTCACTTTGCGCATCTGCACATGATAACGAAGCTACATAGGAAATATGAGGCGCGTAGGTATGAAGGTGAAAAAGTTTTTCGAGTTACAAGGAAGGAAAAAAAAAGGAAAAAATGGGAAATTCTGAGTCCGAAAGGGGGAGATAATCCATGATGGAGGGTCGGATGAAAAATCCGAATTCACTTTGCGCATCTGCACATGATAACGAAGCTACATAGCAAATATGAGGCGCGTAGGTATGAAGGTGAAAAAGTTTTTCGAGTTACAAGGAAAAAATGGGAAATTCTGAGTCCGAAAGGGGGAGATAATCCATGATCGAGGGTCGGATGAAAAATCCGAATTCACTTTGCGCATCTGCACATGATAACGAAGCTACATAGCAAATATGAGGCGCGTAGGTATGAAGGTGAAAAAGTTTTTCGAGTTACAAGGAAAAAATGGGAAATTCTGAGTCCGAAAGGGGGAGATAATCCATGATGGAGGGTCGGATGAAAAATCCGAATTCACTTTGCGCTTCTGCACATGATAACGAAGCTACATAGCACATATGAGGCGCGTAGGTATGAAGGTGAAAAAGTTTTTCGAGTTACAAGAAACGTGACGGACGGACGGACGTACGGACGTACGGACGGACGTACGGACGGACGGACACCCGTGACGAAAACAATATACCCATTTTTTTTAAAAAAGTGGGTATAAATATTGACTTTACTGAGCGCGGGAACAGTGCCATTCCAGACAACTGACTGTAATATGTTGTTTGTTTATTTTTGTGTAATACATGTACATACTAAAACAGATTACACACATGCAAAATGATATAGTATAAGTATACTATTGGTATTTGCATTTGGAACACTTCCAAATATGGATAGGTGGTGAAACCGCATACAAATCAGACAAACCTTTTTAATAATTGTCATAAAATTACCATTGAATTACCCCTTTTTACCAGTGCTTTTGCAACAAAAATGTGTATGAGATACCTACTAATGTTGTCTCTTAAATGCAGCAGAATGCAGGAAATGTCATCTAGAATTCAAAAAATTTACGGGGGGGTATGCCCCTGGACCCGTCTAGCACTCCCTCGCTTCACTCGGGTCGACTGCCGCCTCCCCAATGTTAATTTGCCCGACGCCTCTGTTCATACATGCTTATGAACACACTGCGATTGGTGTACATCCACCAAGCTATGCAAGTGCCACAATAGCCCCACAACAAATAACATACAGGCCAGAAGAAGTTGATATGCGACTGAAGACATGGAACTTACCAAATTTATTCTAATAAACGCCCCAGGGCGATGCAATTTGTGGGGATCAAAACGTGGAAAATAGGAACAAAATATGTTATTCTCACATACAAAAGCCATTTAAAACAATGTTTTAAATGGCTTTTGTATGTGAAAATAATATATTTAGAATGCAAATATGTGAGCGGGGCTACTATTAGAGAGGGGGCTACTATTACAATAAATACGGTATGTCTTTTGGACCCATGTAGACCCACACAAGCTTACACATCCATGCAGTCTGATTAGGGTCTGCACTGTTTGCCATGCAACAGTGAATATATAATGCATCTGAATTACATGTATGAGTATGGTATGGTATGATAACATATCAGGAGCCAGACTGGCCACAAATGATATGATCCCATTTTCGTCAGTCACGGGCACATGTTGGCTCAATTTCCACCCACATCCCTGATGATTTAAAGGTACATGCCCACTCTGACAGTAGGCACAAATGTTCTTTATAGGAATTAAATAAATGTATAATTGTGTCACTATTCCACCAGATCTATAATTTACGAGTGCCTGTTATACAGATATAATCATTTAGTAACATTTATTTTACTGATAGTGATGCGTGGTAGTATCAGGTTATTTTCATATGTAAATGAGGCATGATATGTTTTAATTATTTATACAAATTTAATGTGTCACCTAAAAAAATAGTATTTTCGACAGATTATACAGTATGATCATTGCACATCAAAAAATAAATACAGAGAATCAATAGTAATGTCCGTTAACACTTTAAGGAAACAGGGTTATCACCCTTGATATCAGGGTACAAATTTACGTCGGATATAAAATGTATAATGCCACTCAATACGTGGGGTAATGGTGAATGAATGTTTATTTTGCCAGGAAATGTCTCAGATGTTGATATAAAGAACAATTTGTGCCTACTGAGTGGGCATGTACCTTTAAGTCTACCAAATTGCTTCTACATTTTGATAAACCACTTGCATATACACACCATTTTCAGGCTCTGGTATTATCTCCCTCATCAAGAAAATGCGACTTTTTTCGAAATTAATATTCTAAAATACTGCAATATGACAATTAAAGATATGCCAAAGACAAGACCATATCATCTTCTACTGGCTTGTATCTTGTAGAGTGCATCAACACATTTAAATCTAGAGCAAAGCATATAAACAAAGCTTCTCATAACAGATTGATTGTATCATGATTAATTTAATTATGTATTATAGGAATGAATGGCCTTTTTGTGGAATTTATTGGGGTATAAACTTGGAAAAGTCGCGGGAATACTGGACGAAGGCCGGAAGGCCTCGTCCAGTATTCCCACGACTTTTCCAAGTTTATATCCCCGATAAATTCCACAAAAAGGCCATTCATTCCTTATAATTCCAGCATTTGAAATAAATTCATCAAGAAAATGTGTTTATTTTCCGTTTTCTTAAGAATTATTTTAACTGCGCCTGACGGTTACGAAAACTAGTTCGGCGTAGGAGTTTACTGGGATATAAATTTTGGACAGAGACTTGCTACGGGCCAATCAAATGTTAGGGAATCGTGTAAATATTTTTGTGTTGGAATTATTCATGATTAATTTACTTATGTATTGATTTATTCATGGGAATGATGGGACGTATGGGTCTACTTTAGGGTTTAGTACACAGGAACCGGTGTCATTGACAATTGTAATGATGTGTTATTGTATATTAAAACAGATATATATTCTAATACAGGGGCGGATCTCGAGGAGGGGGTTTGCAAACCCCCTGTTCAGCCATGGAGTTTACATAGATCACAGTTTACCACCAGTTGGGAGTCTGAATTTAAATGGTAACTCTTGCAATTACTCCTGTATCGTCCGTAGCTAGCTACGGACGGTACGCGAGTAGATTGCAAGAGTTACCTTCGCAACTAGACAACACCCTGGTTCCCCAAATGCTGGATCTGCCCCTGTAATCTATAAGGGAATATAAAGTTAATTTACTGAATATTATCCAAATGTTGGAACAAATTTGGTGGGTTGTGTGAGGTTTTTAATTTATTTTTTTAATTTAAATTTGTTGTAATAATTGATTATGTTTCTTCAAATACATTTAAAAAATGATTAATCTGGCATTGATTTTTAGGGAGGTGGGGATGATCCATCAGAAAACTAATTTTATATGACCTAATATCACCTCATTACAATTGTCAATGAAAAGATTTAGTAGACCAATTTCGACAACATTTGTCATAGGGGAATTTTCAGGCGACAGGGGAATGGGGAGAGGGTGGTGGTGAGTGGAAGGAGATAATTTCCACAATTTCTTGTTAACTTGACAATTATGGTCCATAGACGGGTAGATGGGTAGGATTTCAAGATCTAATACTTATGAAAACTGCTTGGAAACCATATAAACCACTCATCCAGGAATGTGTTAGTATTATAACCGTCAGGCCTTGTCAGTGGGGGTACCCAATAACTGATATGTGGCTGTGACTGGATAAATGGGGCTTATGGGATTTGTGACCACTGTAGCTCCTGATCAAATAGCACACTCCTGAACATGATAACTATCAATGTTGCTTGAAGCATGCCAGGTGTGTTATTGATGGAATGGCGAACAGTGCAGATCCTGATCAGATTGTGCGGATGCACATGCTTATCTGGATCAACACTGATCGCAAAACCCATAAGCCCAATTTCTCCAGTCACAGCCACATATTAGGTTGATACATTAAGTTCTACAGTTTTATAGCACACCTATAAAACACAATTTAAGGGGTTAGTGGAAGAAGGGGGCTAACTCCATGAGGGAGCTAACTCCACCTTCTTCGGGCTAACTCCGCCTTCTTCCACTGACACCTTCAATAACAATACTACTGGCATATATTGATATATAATCAAACTCCACACATGCAAAACTCTACAAATAACATCCATCTCGTAAATGTGTACATATGACATCCTTTGCAAGTTAATATTAACTAGATTGGTCAGGAAGTGAGGCTTACGGAATACCCCCCGTGTGGGCCCAGGTACCCCTAAAATATGTAAAAATTTCCAAGTGTGTGGGCTTGTGACATTGACTCTGGGCTTAGCGGGAGCGGCATGAACGTGAATTTGTCACAGGGTGGTAGAGGTCCATTGGAGCAATGCGTGTGTGAAATGTGAAGCAGATCCGAGCAAGGAAATAGAAGTTATAACCGATTTGGACGGTCATGGGTTTGGCACAGCATGGTAGTAGAGCCTTACAGGAATGCATGTGTGAAATATTAAGCATTTTAGATGAAGGAAATAGAAGTTATAACATATTTCTCTCATGTTAAGTTTTGTAAAGAGACTAAGTATTTGATCTTGACCTTGGGATCAGCGGGGGTTGGACGGTCTTGGATTTGGTACAGCATGGTAGTAGAGCCTTACAGGAACGCATGTGTGAAATATTAAGCATTTTAGATGAAGGAACTAGAAGTTATAACAATATTTCTCTGATGTTAAGTTTTGTAAAGAGACTAAGTATTTGCCCTTGACCTTGGGATCAGCGGGGGTTGGACAGTCGTGGATTTGGCACAGCATGGTAGTAGAGCCTTACAGGAATGCATGTGTGAAATATTAAGCATTTTGGACGAAGGAAATAGAAGTTATAACAATATTTCTCTGATGTTAAGTTTTGTAAAGAGACTAAGTATTTGACCTTGACCTTAGGATCAGGTGTGGTTGGACGGTCATAGATTTGGCATAGCATGGTAGTAGAGCCTTACAGGAATGCATGTGTGAAATATTAAGCATTTTAGATGAAGGAAATAGAAGTTATAACAATATTTCTCTGATGTTAAGTTTTGTAAAGAGACTAAGAATTTGACCTTGACCTTGGAATCAGCGGGGGTTGGACGGTCATGGATTTGGCACAGCATGGTAGTAGAGCCTTACAGGAATGCATGTGTGAAATATTAAGCATTTTAGATGAAGGAAATAGAAGTTATAACAATATTTCTCTGATGTTCAGTTTACGGACAAATGGACGGACGGACAGACAACCCGACTCCTGTATACCACCGCCCCCCACAACTCGTTGCGGGGGATATAAATATGCATATTCTGAGCAGTTTCGGGAACACACAATTACTACCGATACTTCTCGAGCATTGTGGCAGCAATTTTAACGAAATTAACCCTTAGACCGCTTTCTTAATTTGTTTGTCGTCTGCTGTTTATTTTCTATTTTCAAATTTAGCAAATGTTTGGACTTTGGACAAAGCGTTGATCAGAAATGGCATGTTTTTAGAATTTGAAAACAATTGACACATACTGCAGATCTCAGGGTGCATTGGATGCTTATTGGATTTTTTCAGTGGTCGGTTTAACATGCTTAATTAACCCTTTCAACACCACAGGCCTGTCTAGTGGTATTGGCAAAAAGTGTAGATCCAGATGAGCCGGCTTGTGACGAGCCGTCTCATCAGGATCTGCACTTTTTGCAAGTAATTTTCATATTTTTTGAGAACAAAAAAAAATCATTTTCATAAAAGGACTAGTCTGAAAATCATTTTGTGACGATTGGATTAGTCGGAAAATTGACATATCAAAGTCCATTCCAGTTAATTGGGGGTGAAAGGGTTAATAGTATAATTAAGGAAATGGTATTCTGTCTGTAAGACACAGATGACCGTTTTTCATCGACAAAAAAAAGGTGTTAGAGTCAACAAAGGGCCATAATTCCTGATATGGAAAACCTTTACCTTATACACAGCTGAATCTGATGATGGTTGAGTATACAGAGTATGAAGTGAGTCAGATGAAAACTGCAGTAGTTCGCCAGACATGCATAGTCAGACATTTGGAGCCAAAAAAAGGGGTATAACTCTGGACAGATCAATGCTAGAGTGAAAGTTGTTCTTGATATGGGTTAAGCATACTGATTATGAAGTGGATAGGATGAAAACTGTAGAAGTACCGTAATTCACCAGATAAGAATGGCATGGCTGCCAGATGGACAGATAGAAAGACAGGGTGGGCATAAAATGGTGGCATACTAGAATTTTTAAATAAGAATTGCTCATACATTTACAGGAATGCCATATGTACACTAGATATTTTGCAGATAACAGTATACCAGCATCCTCCATATTGAATATATACATGCATGAATACATGATGAACCGTAATCCAATTTTCACCTTGAATTAAAAATATAATTAATTTGTCATTAGACTTTATGCCTGCAAAGACATTAACCCTTAGACCGCTACTCACAACAACTGTCATCTGCTGTTGCTTTTATATCTTGCCTTATTTCTCAATAAAAAACATGGTTTGACAGCACTTCAGAATCATTTCCAATGGAAATGATTCTGAAGTGCTGTCAAAGCAATGGAAATGATTCTGAAGTGCTGTCAAAGCCTGTTGTAAATTATTCTAAAGTGCTGTCAGAGCATGTTTTTTATGATAAAAATGGAAAATAAAAAATAAACAGCAGACGACAAAAAAATTAAGATAGTGGTCTAAGGATTAATAATAATTCAAATGTAAGCTAATTGTGTTACAAGTCTATTTTGATTGATGATTATTGATTGCAATTTTACTCTCCGATTTGCTGTCATTCTTTCTCTCTTAATTTGCAAAAGTAGACATGTTTTGGCAGCTGAGTTCATGTGCTACAAAAACACATGTTTATGAATAGAAATCAAGAAATAAGGTTTAAAGGTACATGCCCACTCAGTAGGCACAAAATGTTCTTTATAGGAATTAAATAAGTGTATAATTGTGTCACTATTCAACCATTTCTAAAAATTATGAGTGCCCGCTATACTGATATAATCATTCAGTAATATTTATTTTACGGACAGTAACTCGTGGTAGTATTAGACTATTTTCATGTGCAAATGAGGCACTATATTTTTTAATTATTTATACTACATGTAATTAAATGCATCATCTGAAAAAATAATAATATTTTCGACAGATTAGAAAGTATGATCATTGCACATCAAACAAGAGCTGTAGGAGAACAGCATAGCTCGACTACAAGGGTTGTCGATGTACACATAGCTTGACAAAGAAGGTGGCTGCGGCCTGCATAAAAACCTTAACCAAGGTTGACTAAAAACATTAACGAAGGGAAATTAAGTAAGTAATTCAAGGTTAAATGTAGGTCAATGTCAGATATAGGTCAGGGGTTATTGATGTACATCACTAGGAGATGAATTTAAGTTTTCCAAGTATGGTTGCTGTAGGCCCAGGAGTATTCCATATACAAGCTTGAGTAAAAACCGTAACCAAGGGGAGATAACTAAGTAATGCAAGGATAAAAGTAGGTCAAGGTCAAATATAGGTCAGGGATTATTGATGTACATCACTAGGAGATGAAGTTGTCCAAGTATGGTTGATGTAGGCCCAGAAGTATTCCATATACAAGCTTGACTATAAACATTAACCAAGTAATTCAAGGTTAAATGTAGGTGAAGGTAAAATAAAGGTCAGGGGTTATTGATGTACATCCCTATGAGAAAAAGTTATCCAAGTATGGTGTCTGTATGCACAATAGTATTCCATCTACAAGGTTGACTAAAAACCTTAACCAAGGTTGAGTAAAAACCTTAACCAAGGGGAATTAAGTAAGTAATTTAAGGTTAAATGTAGGTCAAGGTCAAATATAGGTCAGGGGTTGTTGATGTACATCACTACGAGATGAAGTTGTCCAAGTATGGTTGGTGTAGGGCCAGGAGTATTCCATCTACAAGCTTGACTAAAAACGTTAACCAAGGGGAATTAAGTAAGTAATTCAAGAGGAAATGTAGGTCAAGGTCAAATATAGATCAGGGGTTGTTGATGTACATCACTAGGAGATGAACTTGTCCAAGTATGGTGGGTGTAGGGCCAGTAGTATTCCATATAGAAGGTTGACTAAAAACCTTAACCAAAAGGAATTAAGTAAGTAATTGAAGAGGAAATGTAGGTGAAGGTCAAATATAGATCAGGGGTTATTGATGTACATACCTATGAGAAAAGGTTGTCGAAATATGGTGTCTGGATGCACAATAGTATTCAATGTACAAGCTTGAAAAAAAACCTTAACCAAGGTTGACTAAAAACCTTAACCAAGGGGAATTAAGTAAGTAATTCAAGAGGAAATGTAGGTCAAGGTCAAATATAGATGAGGGGTTATTGATGTGCATCACTAGGAGATGAAGTTGTCCAAGTATGGTGGGTGTAGGGCCAGTAGTATTGCATATACAAGCTTGACTAAAAACCTTAACCAAGGTTGACTAAAAACATTAACCAAGGGGAATTAAGCAAGTAATTCAAGAGGAAATGTAGGTCAAGGTCAAATATAGATCAGGGGTTATTGATGTACATCACTAGGAGATGAAGTTGTCCAAGTATGGTGGGTGTAGGGCCAGTAGTATTCCATATACAAGCTTGAATAAAAACCTTAACCAAGGCATGACAGCGACGCCGACGCCGACGCCGACGCCGGGGTGACAACATAAGCTCTATTTATTCTTCGAATAGTCGAGCTAAAAATAAATACAGAGAATAAATAGTAATGTTCGTTAACATTTTAAGGAAACACGGTTATCGCCCCTGATATCAGTGTGGAAATTTCGGTTTGATATAAAATGTATAATAATGCAAAAAAATACATGGGGTAATGGTGAATGAATGTTTATTTTGCCAGAAAATGTCATATCTGTAATCAACAGAATAATTCCTACAAAGAACATGTGCATACTGAGTGGGCATGTACCTTTAATGTAGATGACATTTGAAAGAGCAGCAAAAGTTGGTTTACAGTAAATAAATGAATGCCCCATGAAAACAGGGTAAAGTTCTAGTGACTGGTGTGATACAAGTCTGTCATTTGCCTTCAGCATAGACCCAAAACAGTATACACATACATGACAGGCCATGTGATTTTGTACCAAGGAAGATGTGTGTGATTGTTTCATGCCAAATATTTACAGAAACTGTGATATTTTCTGTAAATGACGTCGTAATTTGATGAAATGTTCTTAGAACTTTTTTTTTTATCGCATAACAATCAATATTTGATGGAATTTCATCAAATAAACAAAATAGGGAAGGGTGATTTCTTTTGTTATTGATGAAAAAGTACTAAAATTAAAATATTTGTTTAGATATACTGTGTTTAATAACCAAAAATTTGTCGGCAACAAGAGTTAAATTATTTTTGTTAGGACAAAAAGGGAAGTTTTTCCAACTTAACAGCAAAGTGTATGCCCAGATCAGACTGTGCGGATGCGCAGACTGATCTGGGCATACACTGGCCGTAAACTCAATAAGCCCATATTTTTGTAGTGACCAGTCACACAGGTACCAGAACAGCCAAACAGAGGCTATGTTACCAGGAAAGGGTAGACAATTTTCATGTGGCAATCACGTGCTACAGGCATGCAAAGATGAAAAGCTTGCTCCCAAACTTACCACCATTTTCATCATATTCTATTTCAGGGTCTCCCTGAACATCGTTTTCTTCATCTTTATGATAAACATAACCCATGATAATGATGACAAATGAAATACATATATGAGACAGGCTATGCGATTTTGTACCTTTGGACATCTGAGTAATTTCATGAACTACGTTTACAAAATTTACAATATTTTCCTTCCGTAAATGGCGCCAAAAGTTGACAAAACTTTCAGAGTACATGCGGAATTATATTCTGCATGTATTCTGCGAATTTTGTCAACTTTTGACTTTATTTATGAAAAATATTGTAAATTTTGTAATCGTATTTCATGAAATTACGCTGATGTCCGAAGGTACAAAATCCCATGGCGTGTCTCATATGTGGCTGTGACTAGAGAAATGGGGCCAGTGTACATCCAGATCAGCCTGTGCATCTGCACAGTCTGATCAGGATCTGCACCGTTCCCATCATCAAAACACCCGTTAGGCTTCTAACAAGCACATTAGATTGTTACTAAGCTACACGAGTGCGTTATTCAATCAGGAGCTACATCTGTAGCCTATTTCACCAACATTGCAAAGTATACTTTTCTAGCAAAGCATACTTTGAGGGAGTAATAATTTATTTTTCCCAAAATGCATTATTTCATATAGAACTAACGACTGCATATATTTGATGATTACAAATATGCAGAATTAGTATACAAAATGACTGTGATAATGTAATAAATTCAGTATAATAACAAGAGCTGTAGGAGAACAGCATAGCTCGACTACGAGGGTTGTCGATGTACACATAGCTTGACAAAGAAGGTGGCTGCGGCCTGCATAAAAACCTTAACCAAGGTTGACTAAAAACATTAACCAAGGGAAACTAGAAATGTGGCCTGTCGGCACACGAATACCCCCACTGGCAGCCAAAGAAAACGAGGCATTTTTGATTATAAGCCATTTAGCCGAGCGTTAAGGTTTCAAACGAATCAAGTCTGTGACCTTGACCCTGGGCATAGTGTGATAATCCATGCATCAGTGTAGAAGATATAGAGCGGAAGGGAATTTCAATAGGTTTGACCTTTGACCTTCAACTGTGACCTTGACCTTGGACGTAGGTGCGTGGTTATTGATTGCGACACACCTTCTCATCATGAGAAACATTTGTGCCAAGCCATTTGATAATCCATGCATCGGTGTAGAAGATATAGAGCGGAAGGGAATTTCAATAGGTTTGACCTTTGACCTTCAACTGTGACCTTGGACGTAGGTGCGTGGTTAGCAATTTGATAATCCATGCATCAGTGTAGAAGATATAGAGCAGAAGGGAATTTCAATAGTATTCCATGTACAAGCTTGAGTAAAAAGCTTAACCAAGGTTGAGTAAAAACCTTAACCAAGGGGAATTAAGTAAGTAATTGAAGGTTAAATGTAGGTCAAGGTCAAATATAGGTCAGGGGTTGTTGATGTACATCACTAGGAGATGAAGTTGTCCAAGTATGGTTGGTGTAGGGCCAGTAGTATTCCATCTACAAGCTTGACTAAAAACGTTAACCAAGGGGAATTAAGTAATTCAAGAGGAAATGTAGGTCAAGGTCAAATATAGATCAGGGGTTGTTGATGTACATCACTGGGAGATGAAGTTGTGTAAGTATGGTGGGTGTAGGGCCAGTAGTATTCCATATAGAAGGTTGACTAAAAACCTTAACCAAAAGGAATTAAGTAAGTAATTGAAGAGGAAATGTAGGTCAAGGTCAAATATAGATCAGGGGTTATTGATATACATACCTATGAGAAAAGGTTGTCGAAGTATGGTGTCTGGATGCACAATAGTATTCAATGTACAAGCTTGAAAAAAAACTTTAACCAAGGTTGACTAAAAACCTTAACCAAGGGGAATTAAGTAAGTAATTCAAGAGGAAATGTAGGTCAAGGTCAAATATAGATCAGGGGTTATTGATATACATACCTATGAGAAAAGGTTGTCGAAGTATGGTGTCTGGATGCACAATAGTATTCAATGTACAAGCTTGAAAAAAAACTTTAACCAAGGTTGACTAAAAACCTTAACCAAGGGGAATTAAGTAAGTAATTCAAGAGGAAATGTAGGTCAAGGTCAAATATAGATCAGGGGTTATTGATGTGCATCACTAGGAGATGAAGTTGTCCAAGTATGGTGGGTGTAGGGCCAGTAGTATTGCATATACAAACTTGACTAAAAACCTTAACCAAGGTTGACTAAAAACCTTAACCAAGGGGAATTAACCAAGTAATTCAAGAGGAAATGTAGGTGAAGGTCAAATATAGATCAGGGGTTATTGATGTACATCACTAGGAGATGAAGTTGTCCAAGTATGGTGGGTGTAGGGCCAGTAGTATTCCATATACAAGCTTGACTAAAAACCTTAACCAAGGCGTGACAGTGACGCCGACGCCGACGCCGGGGTGACAACATAAGCTCTACTTATTCTTCGAATAGTCGAGCTAAAAATTAATAAATTTATCCTAAAATTTCTCCCTCAAAGTATACTTTGCTAGAAAAGTATACTTTGCAATGTTGGTGAAATAGGCTACTGGGCACAAATCCTATAAGCCCTATTTCTCCAGTCATAGCCACATATGACACAAAGCACAAACAAAACAAGAAATCCATAACACTGATGGGAGATGTACAGTGACCATATGGGTGGACTATAGACTGAAAGTGAAAATGAATGGGTTTGAAGTGAATCGGTTTAATGTCCCAGCAACAGCTAGTATAAGGTCATATAGAGATGGGACCTCGGTTTCAAGTCTCATCCGAAAGACGAGTGTGATGACAATATTATGAAAGCATTTTTTGATGCCTATGTCTTGAAACCACAACCTCCACATTGGAAGTCAGAATGAAAATATGGACGATGACAAATAAGCATATGATGTTTCAAGTCAATCCGACTTACGGTTACAGAGATAGACAAACAGATGGACAGGGTGGTGACTATATATGCAATCATTTGCGCATTTAATTGCACAGACGACTGAAACACGTCAGCAGAAATTAGTTCACTATATAATCTGTTACTCTCAAGTGAATGTGGTTCACATTTGCGCTGAAAAATGTTTCCAACCAGTAACTAAGAAATATGTATAAGTTTTGATTTTTTAATTTGGTTTTGAGAAAATTATGAATCTGTTCAGAATTTCTTAAAACCATGAACCCCGACTGTTTTCATGATATGCTATTTTGATTTTAATAGGAAAAATCCTAAATACTTTCTTTATACAATGCAGTGATCACCATTCTCATCGAGATGGTTCAAATGAGTGGTCACAATATATACAACATTTAAATATAAACCATACCTGAGTTAAGGTGTATTCCGAATGTATTTTGATAATTCCCATTGTTCATGTCCAGCCACATATTGACATTAGAATTTAGACACACAACAGATAGAGGATGGGTAGTATGAGATTTTCTTTCCGATAACTATTTTTATATTTGGTTGATATTTTTTTCCAAGCACACCCAGAATTCGGCATCTGCTTTGAAATTTACATCAGCATTTCGCTGTCATTTACAACAGATATCACACAAAAAAAATCTTCAAAAATCAATTTCAGAAAATTCTCATATTTTGTCGTCTGCTGTTCAATTTTCATTTTCAATTTTTCTCACAAAAAAAAATGTTTTGACAACACTTTAGAATCATTTCCATTGGAAATGATTCTAAAGTGCTGTCAAATCATGTTTTTATTGAGAAAGAAGAAAAATATAAAACGACAGCAGACGACCATTTTTGTTTCCCGCATTCTAAGGGTTAAGGTAGAAAATCTCATAACACTGCCCTGTATGGTCTATGACAGAGTAGGAATGGGCTGATCAGGGTCTACACTGTCCACCATACCAATGAGCGAAGACGCAATGAGGAAGACCTGTGGTGAAAAATTGTAATGGTGGACAACTGTATTTAATTGCAACATGATGATAGAATGATAAAAGGTTTCACTGTTCAGATTTGAGTCACATTGTATTTATAGCGTGATGACTGATTGACGTAAACACGTGTTCTAGCGATCATGTGCAAAAAAAACAAAAAAACATCATATAAATGGAGTGTATTGACATAATTTATGTTCGTATGAATCGAGCAATCCTTTCAGCACCGAAATTACAATAACAACTTTCAGCAGTGAAGTGTCCTGATCTGGTGCCAGACACCCTACTACATCAGATAACTTGGCCCCAGGTGCGAAGCCCAGTAAGATTCACTGTTAAGATCTGAAACCTTAAAGAATCACAGAGCTCCAGATAAGCTGCGTATTTGCGTAAATACCCAATTAAAATTGCCCAAAACCCAATTGAAATCAGAAGTTGCGAGTATCAAAAAGCAATAACAAATTTGTGGTACCTTTATCATGCTGCAGAAAACAATAAACAGACCACAAATATAGCATATTTTTTATTATTTTCCATGAAAACACATCTTGGTATTTCATTAGAATTGTCTCCAAGGAGACAATTCTAATGAAATCATTTTTGAAATGCCACGACATGTTTTCATTTCGAAGCAAACTATTCAATAATTGCTGTTGATGTGTAAACAGTAGTGATATTATTTTACCCAATTAAAATATTGAAATACCCAGTTGCTTCAGATATGATGCAGTGAAAATACTCAATTACTAATTCCTTATCTGGAGCCCTGATATCATCGTTAAGATATACACATGCCCTCCAACCTCCCGGGCAGAGCTCCAGATAAGGTGCGTAATTTGACCAACTTGGGGTGAAATTTTGTTATTTCTTCATCAAAAATGGCAAGTTGCGAGTCCTTTAGAATCGTCTCATTGAGATGATTCTAAAGCACTCCCAACTTGCCATTTTTGATGGAGAAATAAGAAATTTACCTCCAAATTATGCACCTTAACTGGAGCTCTGCTCCCGGACATGCAGAAGGAACTTCAACTTGATGGCAGTCCTGATGGATAAGACAGAATTATACGTACAGAATTCCAGGAGCAGAGCAATAAGCACCCTTGTTATCATAAAATGATAGAAAACATTGAAAGGACATTAGTGGAGTCTTGTTGTTCAGAAATTTTTAGCAGAACTAACTTAACCGCATAACCATCATTACTCACCGGAAGGAAGCGACGTAGATTTCTTCTTCTGTTCTTCCTCAGCCTTCTTTGCCTGAGCGTGGACACAGAGCACGTCCTTGACCTCTGTGTTTGACCTTGACTTTACACACTCGGGTTCCCGACACACAAATGGCTTAGACTCCTCATTTTTCTCCTCTGTGTCGGGTTTATTCTGTTCTGGCGCACATTCGCCCCCGTCCATATATTGCATTGTTACAATTTTTAGAATATTTATACAGGCAGTTAATCTGTAGTCATCTGTAATAAAGAAGGTGTATAGAGTTTATTCAACTGTTCGATGTTTGTAAATCTAATAAAGACACAAGTGCTATGCACTCGTGTCTTTATCGCATTTACAAAGAGGTCAGGGAAATAAATCTTGTTGTATATTTGTCACATTAAATAGAGAATACCGGTACCAGGCTAGTGTCTTTTGATATCAAGTTATCAGGCAAGGCTAGGGAACGCGTAGGAATTCCAAGGCTCACCGAGCCGAGCCTGATAAACTTGATATCAAAAGACACTAGCATAGTATTCTATTGATCAGGTAATGTTGTAGGCTACAGAATGAGCACAATGATGTTGTTTTCATTGAAAAGAACGCAGACTTGTTTCCCTGATGTCAATCCACTGTTGTCATTCAGTAACGTCATGTGATACCGTTTGACCAATGAAACGTCATTTTTCAATTTGTTGCAACCCGGATATTCGTATCAGGTCAATGACTGATATAGCAATATGTTATCAGTCAGTATGTATTCAGCCAATACAATGCTAATTACCAGATAAAACTAGATTGGTCAGTAAGCGAGGCTTACGGAATCCTGCGTGGGCCCAGGTACCCCTAAAATATGTAAAAATTTCCAAGTGTGTGGGCTTGTGACCTTGACTCTGGGATTAGCGGGAGCGGCATGAACGTGAATTTGTCACAGGGTGGTAGAGGTCCATTGGAGCAATGCGTGTGTGAAATGTGAAGCAGATCCGAGCAAGGAAATAGAAGTTATAACCGATTTCTCTGATGTTAAGTTTTGTAAAGAGACCAAGTATGTGACCTTGACCTGGAGATCAGCGGGGATTTGTCACAGCATATGAAATATTAAGAATTTTCAATGAAAGAAATAGAAGTTATAACATATTTCTCTGATGTTAAGTTTTGTAAAGAGACTAAGTATGTGACCTTGACCTTGGGATCAGCGGGGGTTGGACAGTCGTAGATTTGTCACAGGATGATAGTACAACCTTAGAGGAATGCACAAGTGAAATAATAAGAATGTTCAATGAAGGAAATGGAAGTTATAACTTATTTCTCTGATGTTAAGTTTTGTAAAGAGACTAAGTATTTGACCTTGACATTAGGATCAGCGGGTGTTGGACAGTCGTGGATTTGGCACAGCATGTTAGTAGAGCCTTACAGGAATGCATGTGTGAACTATTAAGCCTTTTAGATGAAGGAAATAGAAGTTATAACAATATTTCTCTGATGTTAAGTTTTGTAAAGAGACTAAGTATTTGACCTTGACCTTGGGATCAGCGGGGGTTGGACGGTCGTGGATTTGGCACAGTATGGTAGTAGAGCCTTACAGGAATGCATGTGTGAAATATTAAGCCTTTTAGATGAAGGAAATAGAAGTTATAACAATATTTCTCTCATGTTAAGTTTTGTAAAGAGACTAAGTATTTGACCTTGACCTTGGGATCAGCGGGGGTTGGACGGTCGTGGATTTGGCACAGTATGGTAGTAGAGCCTTACAGGAATGCATGTGTGAAATATTAAGCCTTTTAGATGAAGGAAATAGAAGTTATAACAATATTTCTCTCATGTTAAGTTTTGTAAAGAGACTAAGTATTTGACCTTGACCTTGGGATCAGCGGGGGTTGGACGGTTGTGGATTTGGCACAGCATGATAGTAGAGCCTTACAGGAATGCATGTGTGAAATATTAAGCATTTTAGATGAAGGAAATAGAAGTTATAACAATATTTCTCTGATGTTAAGTTTTGTAAAGAGACTAAGTATTTGACCTTGACCTTGGAATCTGCGGGGGTTGGACGGTCGTGGATTTGGCACAGCATGGTAGTAGAGCCTTACAGGAATGCATGTGTGAAATATTAAGCATTTTAGATGAAGGAAATAGAAGTTATAACAATATTTCTCTGATGTTAAGTTTACGGACTAAGTATTTGACCTTGACCTTGGGATCTGCGGGGGTTGGACGGTCGTGGATTTGGCACAGCATGGTAGTAGAGCCTTACAGGAATGCATGTGTGAAATATTAAGCATTTTAGATGAAGGAAATAGAAGCTATAACAATATTTCTCTGATGTTAAGTTTACGGACGGACGGACGGACGGACGGACGGACAACCTGACTCCAGTATACCCCCCCCACAACTCGTTGCGTGGGGGGCATAAATACAAGTCATAGATGGACGGACACATGGATGGACATACAGCCCAGCAGAGCTCCAGATAAGGTGTGTATTGGCGTATTTTAGGCAATTATTTTAGCTGGGGGGCATAAAGATTACTTGTAAACTATGTCAATGTCACCCGAGTGATACAGAATGGTTTGCCAACAA
Organism: Conchocele bisecta; assembly: GCA_029237695.1. Taxonomy (NCBI): domain Eukaryota; kingdom Metazoa; phylum Mollusca; class Bivalvia; order Lucinida; family Thyasiridae; genus Conchocele; species Conchocele bisecta. Next base: position 105,289,638 of record CM055266.1, on the reverse strand, counting down.
TGTGAGTCAGATACTGGCACAGTTTCGTAGACGGCTAAAAATAATATGTCGCTGTGACATGGGGGGCATACCGATTACTTGTAAACTATGTCAATGTCACCCGAGTGATACAGAATGGTTTGCCAACAATGTGAGTCGGATACTGGCACAGTTTGGTAGACGGCTAAAAATAATATGTCGCTGTGACATGGGGGGCATAAAGATTACTTGTAAACTATGTCAATGTCACCCGAGTGATACAGAATGGTTTGCCAACAATGTGAGTCGGATACTGGCACAGTTTGGTAGACGGCTAAAAATAATATGTCGCTGTGACATGGGGGGCATAAAGATTACTTGTAAACTATGTCAATGTCACCCGAGTGATACAGAATGGTTTGCCAACAATGTGAGTCAGATAATGGCACAGTTTGGTAGACGGCTAAAAATAATATGTCGCTGTGACTGGGCCATATGGGTTTTGTGACCAGTGTAGCTCCTGATCAAATAGCAAACTCCTGCAGCCCGATAACGATCTACATTGCTTGTTAGAACCATGACGGTTGTTTCATTGATGGAGTGGCGAACAGTGCAGATCCTGATCAGACTGTGCGGATGCACAGGCTGATCTGGATCTACAATGGTCCCAAAACGTATAAGCCCCATGTATCATGTGACCGCCACATATCGGGAGATATACGCAATATTTGGATTTACATTTGGATTCTAATGAAATTCCAAGACATATTCATGATATTTATAACGAGAAATAAAAGAAAATATCATGAATTTTCATCTGCTATTTTTGAACTATTAATAGCCCATGCAAAGAGTTAAGACAAAATACAATAAAAATATGATAATGAGATGAAGAAACTATACCTATAAATGCTGCTTTTTCTTCATCGTGACTGAGCCGATAGCATCGTGGGTAAAACACATCTGGATCTGACTCGTCAAACCATGGCACTTGTCGCATGTTTACACATAAACCAACCTGTGAAAAAGAAATACACGTTTTTTTCCCTATATAAAAAATTGGTCTATAAAAAGCCCATTCATAATAGCAAAAAAACATGTTTTCTGAAGTAACACAGTTTTACACAATTTTTGTGAAAATTGCAATATTTTCCAGGAAATTATTTGTATTGCTGCAAAAAAATGTATCTTTGTGATACAATTATGCATTTAGAAAAATGATATTCCGCAATTTTGCTTTAGAGTGAGTCGACTGAAACCACACCATGACAACACATAATTTATGAACGTGACTTCTCGCTGACATTCCAAAACTATGTATGTAACATATGCAATTTAACCCCTTCAACCCTAAATAACTGGAATAGACTATGAAGTGTTAACCCTTAGACCACTGTTGCTTTTATATCTTGCCTTATTTCGCAATAAAAACATGATTTGTCAGCACTTCAGAATCATTTCCAATGGAAATGATTCTGAAGTGCTGTCAAAGCGTGTTTTTGATAATAAAAATGGAAAACAGAAAATAAACAGCAGACGACAAAATAATTAAGATAGCGGTCTAAAGGTTAATTTTCCGATCAACCCAATTGTCACTAAATGATTTTCCCAGTGCTTCGGCTCTGAGAGGCATCAACTTAGCCCCAAAATGATGAAACCGATAGGTCATTATCACGCTGCAAGAATCGGCAAACAGGTGGAAGTAGGCAAGTCATATTGAGATGGAGCCACAGTTTCACGTCTTTTCAGAAAGACCAGTGGGATGGAAATACTATTGTTACACAACTGCCGTTGTTTGACACCACTCACAGCCGTGTTCAAACGTACAGCGTGTGCTGTTTGACCATGGCTGTAGACAATGTTCATTCCGGGGCCAAGACAACACATTCGTAATGCACATGTCTCATGACGTTACTAGAACGTGCCATTACGTCACCAAACCAGTTCACAACATTCACACTGAAATTCATGCGGAGAATGGGGCAGCTGCATCATGCAATGTGTATTGCGGCCCCGGAATATGTATGTGCAAATCAGCTGTTTGAATGGAGCAGATTATCAAACTACCGATAGCACTGCATACCGTGGCACTCGGGAACCATTTTATCCCGCGGCCTACGGCCTTGGGGTTCAAACAGTTTCCTCGTGCCACAGCAAACGTTTACCCATGACTGGACATGGTCAAACCATACATTTGTTCATGGCTAGGGCAGGGATTGAACCCATAACCTTTGATATTGAAGTCCAATGCTCTGCCTACTAGACAATCCCTACCTTCGTGGTGAAAAAAACAGTGAATTGTTTCATTGATGGAACGGCGAACAGTGAAGATCCTGATCAGACTGTGTGAATGCACAGGCTGATCTGGATCTGCACTGGTTGCAATACGCATAGATCTGCACTGGTCGCAATACCCATATACAATCATGAAGTCATTTGAAAAGTGAAGTGAATGGGTTTTGTCCCAGCAACAGCGAAGGCCATATTGAGACAGGGACCCCAGTTCAATGTCTCATCCGACAGACCAGTGGGATGGAAATACTGTGTTAGTATTTTTCATGCCTTGGGTGAGGATTGAACTCACAACCTCCAGTATTGAAGTCATATGCCATATCCCCTAGGCCACGGCCCATCCCTCCTCTGATACTGAAGTCCAATGCCATACCCACTAGACTATCAAGCACACCGTACCTTCGTGGTGAAGGATCCAGCCTTGCAGTAATGGTTGACCATCTGGTCTCTGGTAAGGAAGCGATAATCGATCACATCCCGCTTTAGCACCCATATAAACGTCGGATTCACGTTACGCACAAGGCGTGACTGAAACAAAATAGAGAAATACAGCATTTTGATTGGCTTGCGTATACAGCCACATCTGGGCATAGAGTTCATACATGAGTAAACAGTAGACCCATTGAAATTTGGTATTGATTCAAAATTTCAAATGCAGAAAAACCGAAATTATCTACATTTGTTCACACATGTATGTGTGTTGAGTGGGATGTTCTGCTGTCCACCGTATTCTGTTGTTGATACTGATAATACTAATTTTGACATAAAATGTATTAAACTATACATCAGGGGGCCGTTTCACTAAACTTTGTTCACTAAAATGTTCGTAAGTGCAAAATTATGATAGTCTGTAAATTTCACATTAACAATGTTTTCTTATAAACAATTATTGGATTTACATTTATTGAGCATAGGCTGCAAATGCAGCCCATGTTCAATAAATGTAAATATATCAATTGAAATCTCCAGATGATCCTAAATTTGCACTTACGAACATTTTAGTCGTACAATGTTTAGTGAAACGGGCCCTTGAATATTGGTGTACACTTGTTTGATGTCAGGAAAAACTAGGCAAAATAGAATTTAACATTTTTGAATCAACTTGAAATAGAAGTGATTTGGAATTATAAGAATAAGTGTTTTTGTTTCTAGAATTAGTTATTGCGACGTTTAAAAGTCCAACATGTTACTGACTGAAGGTCGTCTGGCCTCCAACCAGAATAGCTGGTCTTTTACAACTTTACAACCTGAAAAATTAGTTTACACACGGAAATGCAGACTTACCATGATGCCATAGATACCGTCATCTTCCTCCCACGGAGGGACCTTTGGTTGATCATCTACAAATATCGCATTGATTGATTTGTTTGGTTGATTGATTGAGCTAGTGCAAGAGCACTAACTTATAAATGTTTTTGTTCACACAAATTTAGATATACGGATGGTAATAATGTGGGACGAGGAAACCAGAGCACTCAGAGAAACACATGTCGTGGATCTGGGTGTGGGAAGAAACCAGAGTACCCATCCACACAGTCGGATCAGGATTTGCTTTGTTCACCATTCTATCAATAAAACACCTGTCAAGCTTCTAACAAGCAATATAAACAGTTATCAGGCTACAGTAGCCGATTTCACAAAAATTGCAAAGTACATGTATACTTATCTTGCTAAGCACACTTTGAGAAAGAAATTTTCAATTTAAGGATAAAGTTATTATTTTTTATTATACTGAATTTATTACATTATCACAGCCATTTTGGCTGTGATAATGTAATAAATTCAGTATAATAAGTCTGCCTACTTTTAATCATCAAATACATGCAGTCGTTAGGTCTATATGAAATAATTCATTTCGGAAAAAATAATAGATTACTCCCTCAAAGTGCACTTTGCTAGATAAGTATGCTTTGTAATTTTGGTGAAATGGGATACAGGAGTGCTATTTGATCAAGAGATACACTGATCCTAAATCCCATACGCCACCTTTCTCCAGTCACTGCCACATTTGCTGTTTTATGACCACTGCTTTCAAGATAGCATGTTATACAGTGCGTTATCTACTTGTCGTAAAAAAACAACCTGGTCTGCATTGGTGAGAAGAGTGCTCATTAGTGATTGTGTTAACAGGACAACCAAAAATTGATTGATTAATTTATTTATGTTAAAGAAGCAGGTGGCCGTTTCACTAAACTTTGTACGACTAAAATGTTCGTAAGTGCAAATTATGATGGTCTGTAAATTTCACATTAACAATGTTTTCTTGTAAACAATTATTTGGGTTTACATTTATTGAGCACAGGCTGCATATGCAGCCCATTTTCAATAAATGTAAATCCATCAATTGAAATTAACAGACGATCCTAAATTTGCACTTACGAACATTTTAGTCACACGAAGTTTAGTCAAACGGCTCACTGGTCAAAAGCAGATAACAAGGGAATACACATGTTTCGGACTGAGCTCACAGTATCCTGATCTGGAGCCAGGGGTCAATACCACACCCGGTCCGGAGCTGATAAACTTTTGTCTTCATTTGCAATGCTTTTGTCAACTTTGAAAACCATTAATTTGAATGATTTGTCAAACCCATTCATTCTTATTTGAGCGCTAGCGAAGAATTATACAACCAACATCCAAATTTGAGGTCTTACAGCTTTTATGCAAATAAGCTTATGTCGGTCACAGTATATATTTTGCGGGTTCAACTTTTTAAAAACACGGGTCTTACGCCATAAAAAATAGTTCTAACAACAGTGTGATAAATGTTTTGTTTATTTTTTTTGTGCTAAATTGATGTTAACGCACATGTTTCCATAGTCTAAGGGTGCGACGATTAACTGCCATACTCGAATATTCGTATTCGTAACTCCATGGTTTGGTGCATGAATATAATCTTCAGAATAGGTCTCAGAATAGATATCTATCATTTTGGGTTTTCCAAAAATCTATTTTTAACTCGTTGTTGTTGCTTCTGTGAAATTTCCGCACTTATTTTTCGCCAAACGCTTTCCACTCTAGATTACTGATTAGTTTACATTTATCATCCACAAACACATACTGCAAAGAATTTCAGGACGTTCCATCCTTTCTTTTTATCATTTTATTTTATCACCCTATAGAGGATATTCCATCGTACATTTTGAATAGCAGGAAATAATACACGAGTGTGCGTCGGCTTCTGCGTAAGCAACAAGTGAGCGTAGCGAATGAGTTGCTTGCACGGATGCCGACGGACATGAGTGTATTATTTCCGCTATTCAAACATGTACGATGGAATATCCTATTTATTACACTTCCACGGTGGTTGCACATTTAGTCTATTTTTGAGATTATAGTCAATGAATTGTGATGTGCGCATGAATGTTTATACAATGACGTGTTTTCCCGCGTTTTGACGTTACGTTGTGTGACGTCAAATGTGACGTCATGTAAACATTTTGAAATCCAATTTACGCAGCTGTTTCTATGAGCCAGATATATTTGAGTAAATGTTTGGAATGTGTTCAATCACATTAACATTCTAGATTAGTCGAGACCCTTTCCAAATTTTCAAATAACTTTATTTTGACTGTAATAAAAATTAAACATTTTGCATGGTAGCTCGTGGTTTCCAAGAAAACTGGCGCGCAATTACGGGTGTTCTCTTCACGGTGTATTATTTGTAAGGAGTTGATTACGGGTTTTCTCTCACAGCGAAACCCGTGCAAATAATTTGCAAGAGTGTAATAAATACATATAATTGGCATTATCTCATATTCACCTTACCCATCCAGTGTGCTTGCTCTGTTTATATCTGAATGTCTGCAATGGCCGGAGAGTCCATATCTATCTTTAGTCTTAGTGAATATATCCAAGCAGTAAACACTGTTTCACTCTGCCCAAAGCTCAATGGTTTAAGCTAAGACTCATATTGCTCAATGGTTTAAGCTAAGACTCATACACCCGTACGCTATACAGGTTGAGCAGTACTTACTATCACTATCGGTGTCTGTATCATCATCATCGTCATCGTCATCATCATCATCGTCATCATCACCATCAGCCTTCCTACGTTTCCGGGTCGCTTTCTTCTGTGGGCCGGGTATGCGGTAGAATTTCTCCACCCACCCCCGCCTCCGTAGACTGTGACGAACGGCCGAGTAACCACCTTGTATCGTGAATACTTTCTTCATCTGTCGTAAAATATATTTATGCCATATAAGTGAAGGTTAACAATTCTGTAGCCGATTTTAACAAAATTGCTATAAAGTTCTATACATTGATTTATTCCAAAAATGTAAACACTCGAGGTCTCAAGATATAGGCGGAAGGTGACTAAATAAGTGAGCCACAAGAAAATGTGGCTCGTCAGCACACATATCGATGGTCTAGTAACATAAGGTTGTAACTGCTATGCTAAAGCATTGCACTTACGACCTTATGTTACTAGACCATCGATATGCTCCTGGTTGGCAAACTTCTTAACAGGACCCACAGAAACACACATAGACAGACACACACACCAAACACAAAAGGTCTCCCGCTACGCCTCTATTGAGACCGGTGGCATAAACAAAAATAACACAGATTTCAGACAGACAGATGCATGGATAGACATATGTGTTGGACAGCCGGACGTCACTGTGATCACTATGTCTAGCTGGACAAAAAATGAAAAATAAAACAGAAGACGAAACAATATGTGTTTCCCAACTTAAATAATATTAACACTTTCAACACTATATATACATACCTCTTTAACGGTGTTTGTAAACAGCGTAGATCAAGATGAGCCGTCTCATCAGGATCTGCACTTTTTGCAAGTCATTTTCATTTCAGAAAAAAAAACACACCTTTTTTTATAAATGGACGAGCTATATATAGTCTAAAAATCATTTTGTGACGATTGAATTGGTTATAAAATTAACATACCACAGCCAATTCTAGTTATTCAGGGTTGAAAGAGTTAAGGGTTACCAGTAACTCACTTTTATAGCTTTTTCTGCTGTTTCTTTGGCTTGTTTAAGGCGATCTGCATTTCCATGGAGATTGCTGATTTTGCGGGAGATTTTCGGCCGACTGAGGGATGGCATGGTTTTACTGCGGGACAGGGCATTGTCAATGTCATCTGAAATGATACAAAGGATGTGGTTATACACATATTGATCAAAAAGAAAGTATATTTTATGATGTCATAGTAAATTGCAGTGGTTGTCCGGTGAGTGCATACTTCTCACCAATGTGGCATTAACCTTCTAATGCTCAATAACATTTTGTCGTCTGCTGATTATTTTTTATCTTCTATTTTTATGAACAAAAACATAGTTTGGCAGCACTGTAGAATCATATCCAAGTGCTGCTAAACCATGTTTTTATTGAGAAAAAAAGACAAAATATGAAAATCAGCAGACGACACTTTTTGTTTCCCACATTCTAAGAATTAACTGCATACAGTGGTTGTGGTTCGAACGAACAGAACCTGTCAATTCTAACATCATGGCCAAATGTCCCTATAATTAGATTACAGTTAATTATAAGGTTGGTGCACATACATATCTAATCTGAAATACATTAGCCCTGAGGTGTCCATTAGAATACAAATGTACAGGTCATAACGTGAGAGTACAAGTACATTTGTATTATCTGGGTTCTGGGTGGAATTTAACCTTTTCAACACCACAGACCTGTATAGTGGTATTGGCAAACAGTGTAGATCCAGATGAACCGGCTCGTGACGAGCCGTTTCATCAGGATCTGCACTTTTTGCAAGTAATTTTCATGATTTTTGAGAACAAAAACACCCCCTTTTCATAAATGGACTAGTCTGAAAATCATTTTGTGACCATTGGATTGGTTGCAAACTTAAGGTATCAAAATCCATTCCAGTTACTTAGGGGTGAAAGGGTTAAGACGTCATCTCTCCAGTTATCAGTACAGTCATCATTTACCTGCATGTAGCACAGTTGAGACGAGCCATATGATTTTGTACCAAAGATGTGCGATATTTCATGAAAAATAATTACAGAAACTGATATTCTCTGTAAATGACGTCAAGAGTTGACGAAATTTTCATAGCAAATTTTCTCTAAACATTTCTTCAAGTTTTGATGTCATTTACAAAAGAAAAATTTTCGGAACATTTTCTTCTTTGTATTCTGCATTTGCTATGAAAATTTCACCAACTTTTGACATCATTTACAGAAAATATTGTAAATTTTGTAAATATTTTTCATGAGATATTGCACTTCTTCTTAGGTACAAACTCACATGGCTTATCTCAATTATCGACAGCTTTTCCTAAAGTATTACCGGTATATTGTATTTATATTACCGAAATATATATTGCAATAACATCGAAACTGATAAAAGAACTATACCTTAACCTCATATCTACATTGGTCAAAAGTGCCAGGTTGTATGTTTTGCCAACCAGGCGTTGTATGTAAAACACAATAATTTTGAGCAAAGATGAGCAGGATATTAAACGGTAGACAATGCTTATCGGAATACAGGATGTGTAGATAAAATATAAAAAATATTATCATCGCATAAAATCTATTGATAGGTACGGTAATTTAATAATCTACGATGTGTATGTTGATAAAAAGGCATATTACATGATGTATTAAATATCAACAATAAATTTTAGTTTAGACAGCATAGCGAGTGCAAGATTATTTACACGAGTCCAACCGAAGATATTCAAGTATGTGTCTTTTCTATTGACAAACGTATGGGACTGGTCATAAGAAAAAATTACCAATCAAGCTTGTGACCAGTGTAGGCCCAGACCAGCCTGCACAAATGTGCAGGCTGATCTGGGCCTTAACACTGTTCATATCAAATTTGGGCATCATGATGCGTAAACAAAATCAGAACAGTATCAAGCAGATTGCAGTGAGCTAACAGATCACAGGAGCTACCTTGATCAAAATTACAATAGGCCATGGTTTTTATTGTGGAAGATCGGATATATTTTTCCTTAGTATACAATCACACGGATGGGTACACGTAATATGTCATTACAAATTTATCATAGTTTTCTTGACTGGTGTAGCACCAGATCAGCTAAATCAGGTAAACAGTAGAGACACCGATCAGCCCAGAATGTGGATGCTACAACATTTGTATCAAGTGATACTATCTATATAGTCACACAATCAAGCTGAGAAAAGCCAAGCGATTTTGTACCTAATGAGTTTTCATGAAAATATTTACAGAAACTGTGATATTTTCTGTAATTGAAAAAATTGTGATGATATTTACAGACATTTTGTAAATATTTTTCATGAGATATCTATCGCACATCTTCTTGGGTACAAAATTACCCCATTTAGAATAAAAAATATCACCAACCAGTATTAATTGGGCTAAATATTAACAAAGAAGAAGCAAAAACACCAGATAAAATATGTTCAAAACCCAGTATTATAAAGCGTTATTCAGGATCAAAGAAAATTAATTATCAGATTCTCATTTTAGGTATTAATAAGCACAGTTGTGAAGGTCAAATGGTCAAGCTAGGTCATCATTACGCAAACATTGTATTAGCGAACGTACCTCACTATAACCCCAGTTAGCTATGTAAACAGAGGGTATGATGAGGTACCCGCGCAATAGGTAATGCGGTCAAATAGGTCACGATGCAGTGACTATTTTCGATCAATAACTTATGTTGTAAGCGATTGTAATGTGTATTTTCAATATTTATATTATTAAAATGTATCATATCGATACCCCTTTAAGTAATATTTGTATATTTTAAATGTATTGATGTTCTCATGAAGCGCATGAATATAAGTATTAATTAATCCAGCTTATATTGAGGCAAATCACACAGCCTTAAAACATAGTGCTGGAGTATGAACCATAGTATCGTATATTATTCATAAGTATATCACTATTAAACATTAATTACAATATGTATGCATATTATTAAAACAGTAGATGCTACCTTTGTTTCGCTATATGTGATATTCATAACAAATTTTTTTTTTTATTCGTCCGCGTACGGATTTCTGTCACACAAAGCGCCATTTTCAGTTCATATTTTGACCTGTGCATATGAACCGGACTAAGTTTAAACAACGCTCGATTCCGTCCAATTCAAATTTCTCTGCAGAATGTTCAGACTAACTACATAAGTAATGCTGCTAAACAAAGTGTTATCATGGTCATCACTAAAAGGAAGAAACCACAGTCGTATTATTGAAAAATAAGATTTACCCGAGACCTCATGGGGGACGCCATTAATCCAGTGTAAACAATAGACCGTGTGATCCCATCCCTGAGTAGCCGCCGCTTAGTGAAACGGTGTGCTAATCATGATATTATGTTCCCCAATAATTGGAAACGGTTTGAATTTCTCGGTAAAAACTACGAAAGTCATAAAAAATAACGATGTATATTTAACATTGGATACGCGTAAATGGTATTACTCTCTCATCTGATCGTCAGTTGTCGTCGATAGCGATTTAACGTACTGATCTGGTTTTAATTTATTGTCAACTTTCAACGCCATTTACAGAATATATGGCTAATTTTGGAAATAAATAACGGCAAATTACGATGACGTCTGCTCTAAAATATCTGTCAACTTGTATTTAGTTGTGCCGATATTGTTTTAAAAAATCAGTAATTATTTTCCGTAAATGGTGTTGAAAATTGACACAAAATATATAGCCGCATTTCTCCGATATTCGTTTAGAAAATCACCAATATTTTCTGTAAATGGTGTTGACACAAAATGCAGTGTTCACGCGGAATTCAAATAAAATAAAAAAATAATAATTTAATAAATAGACGCCGAAGGCTACTGTGTTTGCGGCCAGTGAATTCTGGTCGTGGTAGCCACATGCGCAGTTCGAACAGTGTTGTGATCAGATGGAGGACAATAATTATTTCAAATTAATAAAAAAATGTTTGCTGTCCGAAAATTAATTAATTGTGACAGCCAAAAAAATAGATTTTGGGACAGTAAAACATTATATGGTATAGACAGTACTTCAAACTTAAAAAAACAGTAACAAACTGTCTGTGTATATCTTACTTAACTTAAAAAAAACAGTAACAAACTGTCTGTGTATATATTACTGAAAGACAGACAGTTTCATCGTTGGTAAGTTTCTATCAATTTATAGCTGTTTTTATTAAAATCATAAAATTGCGAAAATATTAAAATCACAAAAATAATATATATGGGAAAAAACAATATACCAGGTCGAAGTTTGAACCCCCGACCCTTTCGGGAATCGGTAATTGAATCATAGAAGTCGGCGACCTTAACCTCACGACTATTGCGCCATTTACGACGATTACATTTAAACATAAGTGCAATCAGTATTACGCAACCATTTCAACGTAATAATTATTAAATTATTTGCAACTCCATCTACAACGATACCGTTACAGAGATACGCTATTGAAACAACATGTATTAGTACCCATAACATAACAAAGTAATGTATCATTATATATCACATGAGATAGATTAAAACTATATATACTAATAAACAGAACAATCCGCTTGGCTCGTATGAAAATAGTTCGCGTGATATTGATTATCTCCCTTGCCGAAAGTAGTTCACTGATTTATTAATTCCAAATAAGACGTGTTTGCGTAATGTATTAAAGGAAGCATGGATGTGTGGCATTTGTCCACAAGTATGATGTATTAATTATTAAAGTAATCCATCTAGGGATACAGAAGTTATGACAGAATTGAGGAACTCCAGCGAACTTCTTAATGTGTGAAGCAGTTCAAAGTTGTGAAGGTCAAAAGGTCAAGGTCATGTTAAGGGCAGCATAGATCTGTCACATTTGTTTACAAGTTACATAGAAGGTATGACAGAATTGAGAAACTCTGGCAAACTTCTTAATGTGCCACACACACGGACGGACACACAGTCCAAACACTATATGCCTCCATTGGAAATGATTATAAAGTGCTGTAAAACCATATTTTATTAAGAAAAAAAGGCAAAATATAAAACAACAGCAGACGACTTTTTTTGTTTCCCAACATTCTAATGGTTAACACTTTGCATGCGAACTATGACAATAACAACCAACAAAGAGTATTTTTCATATTTCTCTCTGTATATATGTCTTCAAATTTCATTGGAAATGAGTCCTTTCTAATGAAATTCCATGGCAAATTGATAATATTTACAGGGAGATACAAAAGAAAATATATTGAATTGTTGTCTGCTATTTTTGTAATTTGGAATTAATTTATAGCCCACAAGTTTCCCAGCATGCAAAGAGTGAATTTAAAAGTGTGTTTTCTATTTATCTTTAAATGAAAAATTATCCTCTGCATAAACAGCCTACCTATATGAACAAGATCTTTATTCCACACGCCCATGGGGCGCAGTCTTGATGCCCGGTAACTGACCCTTAACCCGCTACGAGGGCGTTGACTCAGAGAGATTGTCGGTAATGTGTACGTCCGTACACCCAGACACAGGCCCCCATCTCTTCTCTTGAAATCCATGGTAATCACAGTTTCAGGTTATTCCACTAAATATTTCCAGTCCATGGGTCAAAGTCGTGATTATGTTTCCATCAATATTGTCCAAACATAATTTTCCATGTCTTCATTTGGAATCTTATACCCATAATATAATAATCACAGTTTATTCCACTTTTTTTTTTTTAAATTTCAGTTTGTAAAGGGTCATGTGTCACAAACTATGATTGAAATAAGCAAAATAAATAGCAAATAATTATCTTTTGGTGTTTTAAAATTGAATTTAAACAGATATTTGTTCATATAACCATCACACCACCAGCACTATATAGTATTGAACAATTGCATTTGAATCAATATTAACTCTGCATGCTAGGAATTTTGTGGGCTATAAATAGTTCAAAACTAGCAGATGACAATTCATTATATTTTCTTTTATTTCTCCTTATAAAAGTCATGAATATGTCTTGGAATTTTATTAGAATTGTGTCCGGAGGACACAATTCTAATGAAATTTCAAGACATATTTACAGAGAGAAATAAAACATATACTCCTATTCGTTTGGCGGATATTTTCACCGCTAGCATGCAAAGAATTAATTATATTCATACCTTATGGGGCTATATTAAAATATTCTTGAAGCTAAATAATTAGCCGTTTAAAACTATTTAATTCCATAAATTTTGGCCGGAAATAATTATAAATTCATATACATTGCTAAGTAATTATTCTCTTTGAAAGACTACAATAAATATGTAATGTATTAATAAACTATTAATTATCAATGAATCAACACAAAACACTTCAATAATTGTGTTATACATTTGCAATGTTGGCTTGATGTATTAAATTTACGTCGCTGTGATAAATAATTTTATAACCCTCATTTCTGTTTCCTATGTGACAGTGTTAAAGGCACATGCCCACTCAGTAGGCACAAAATGTTCTTTATATCAGAGACATCATCTGAGACATGTTCTGGCAAATCAATATTCATTCACCATTATCCCACGTGTTTATTGGCATTATTATACATTTTATATCAGACGTAAATTTCCACACTGATATAGGGGGCGATAACCGTGTTTCCTTAAAGTGTTAACATGGTTAACAGACATTATTTAACTATTTATTCTCTGTATTTATTTTTTGATGTACAATGATCATACTTTATAATCTGTTGAAAATATTATTTTTTCCTGATGATATATACATGTAGTATAAATAATCAAAAAAATATCATGCCTCATTTGCATATGAAAATAGCCTGATACCACCGCGAGTCATTATCAGTAAAATAAATATTACTAAATGATTACATCTGTATAGCAAGCACTTGTAAGTTTTAGAACTTGTGGAATAGTGACACAATTCTACACTTATTTAGTTCATATAAAGAACAGTTTGTGCCTACTGAGTGGGCATGTACCTTTAATCAATCGCTACAATAGTCTATCAAACGATATTGATTATGCAGTACAAAATTAATGTGACTGTGACTGGAGAAATGGGGCTTAGGGATCAAATAGCACACTCCTGTAGCCTGATAATAATCTATATTGCTTGTGTTTCATTGATGGAATGGCGAACAGTGCAGCTTCTGATCAGACTGCTGGATCTACACTGGTCGCAAAACCGATAAGCTCCTTTACTTCAGTCACAGCCACAAATTAAGTAAAACAATTCCACTCAGTTTCAGATAAGGCATATTTTACATCACGGTTATAACTGAATATACGGTAGATAATTTCTGATTTTGCTGGTAATTGAAAATGAGCCACTATGTGTTAAATGAGTGTTCTAAAGAATGTTTTCTACTGTATATCCTTGTGTATAGGAGTATAGATTTATTCCATTCAATAGAACACAACAGCCCTCTTGTTGGGTGTCTCATCAGGATCTGCACTTTTTGCATATTTTAATATATTTTTGGGAGGGGGGGGGGGGGGGGGGTACACCCACTTATCATAAATGGACTAGTCTGAAAATCATTTAGTGATGACTGGATTGGCCGAATATTTCTACATAAAAATCCATTCCAGTTATTTAGGGTTGAAAGGTTAACTTGCCGATGTATTTGTATTACAGGACCGACAAGACATTGAGTCACAATGAAAGAAATGCATAATTGAAAGCATTTCAGCTGATGTAGAAAAGATAAAATACCCTTTTTAGCTCTGAAAACTTGCTTGTAACTTGCTGAGCAAGCAATCTGCTGTTATTGGCATCGGATGATCGGCAGATAGTGATAATGAGAACACTTACAGTGGAACCTCTCTATAGTAGTCAGCCAGAAAACCTGAGTGTACGTAACCCATTCCCTGTTGGATACCCATTCCCTGTTGCATACCCATTGTTGGAAACCCATTCCCTGTGGGATACCCATACCTTGGATACACGTTCCCTGTTGGATACCCATTCCCTGGATACCCGTTCCCTGTTGGATACCCATTCCTTTGATACCCATTCCCTGTTGGATACCCATTCCTTGGATACCCATTCCCTGGATACCCATTCCCTGTTGGATACCCATTCACTGGATACCCATGCCTTGTTAGATACCCATTCACTGGATACCCATTATATGTTGGATACCCATTCCCTGCTGTATACCAATTCCTTGGATACCCATTCCCTGTTGGATACCCATTCACTGGATACCCATGCCCAGTTGGATACCCATTCATTGGATACCCATTATCTGTTGGATACCCATTCCCTGTTGGATACCAATTCCTTGGATACCCATTCCCTGTTGGATACCCATGCCCTGTTGGATACCCATTCACTGGATACCCATTTCCTGTTGGATACCCATTCACTGGATACCCATTCACTGGATACCCATTATCTGCTGGATACCCATTCCCTGTTGGATACCCATTCACTGTTGGATACCCATTCACTGTTGGATACCCATTCACTGGATACCCATTCCCTGTTGGATACACATTCATTGGATACCCATTATCTGTTGGATACCAATTCACTGGATACCCATTCCCTGTTGGATACCCATTCACTGGATACCCATTATCTGCTGGATACCCATTCCCTGTTGTATACCAATTCCTTGGATACCCATTCCCTGTTGGATACCCATTCACTGGATACCCATGCCCAGTTGGATACCCATTCATTGGATACCCATTATCTGTTGGATACCAATTCACTGGATACCCATTCCCTGTTGGATACCCATTCACTGGATACCCATTATATGTTGGATACCCATTCCCTGTTGTATACCAATTCCTTGGATACCCATTCCCTGTTGGATACCCATTCACTGGATACCCATGCCCAGTTGGATACCCATTCATTGGATACCCATTATCTGTTGGATACCCATTCCCTGTTGGATACCAATTCCTTGGATACCCATTCCCTGTTGGATACCCATGCCCTGTTGGATACCCATTCGCTGGATACCCACCTATTTCCTGTTGGATACCCATTCACTGGATACCCATTCATTGGATACCCATTATCTGCTGGATACCCATTCCCTGTTGGATACCAATTCCTTGGATACCCATTCACTGTTGGAATACCCCAATCACTGGATACCCCTTCCCTGTTGGATACCCCATTTCATTGGATACCCATTATCTGTTGGATACCATTCCCAGTTGATACCATTCCTTTGATAACCCATTCCCTTTGACTACCCACCATTTCGCCCCTGTTGGATACCCATCACTTGATACCCCATGTCCCCTGTTGGATTACCCATTCACTGGAAACTCATTCAACCCTGGATTACCCACTTATCTGCTGGATACCCAATCCCTGTTGGATACCAATTCCTTGGATACTACCCATATTCAACCCTGTTATACACATTTCACTTGGATACCACATTGCCACTGTTGGATACCCATATCACCCTGGATTACCAATTTCCTGTTTTGTGATACCCATTCAACTTGGATCCATTCACCCTGATTTCCCCATTATCTGCCTTGGATATACCCATTCCTGTTGGATACCCATTCCTGTTGGATAACCCATTCACTGGATTGGATCCCATTCATGGATACCCATTCCCTGTTGGATACCCATCCCTGATTGGATACCCATTATCTTCTGTGGATACCCATTCCTGATTGGATACCCATTCTTGGATACCCATTCACTGGTGGATACACCCATTATCTGTGGATACCCATTCCCTGTTGGATACCAATTCCTTGGATACCCATTCACTGTGGATACCCATCACTGGATACCCATCCCTGTTGGATACCCTACCCTTTGGATACCCATTCCCGTTGATACCATTCCTTGGATACCATTTCCCTGTTGGATACCCATCCTTGGATACCCATTACCATTCTGTTGGATACCCATTCACTGGATACCCATTCACTGGATACGGATACCCATTCCCTGTTGGATACCAATTCCTTGGATACCCATTCACTGTTGGATACCATTCCCAGGTGGATACCCATTCCCTGGTTGGATATTCCCATGGATACCCATTCTGGATACCCATTATCCCTGTTGGATACCATTCACTGGATACATTCCTGTTGGATACCCATTCACTGGATACCCATTATCTGCTGGATACCCATTCCCATTCCCTGTTGGATACATTCCATCCTTGGATACCCATTTACTGCCTTGGATACCCATTCACTGGACCCTTGCCCGGATACTGTTGGATACCCATTCATGTTGGTACCATTACCCTTATTCTGGATACCCATTCCCTGTTGGATACCAATTCCTTGGATACCCATTCCCTGGTGGATACCCATGCCCTGTTGGATACCCATTCATTGGATACCCATTATCTGTTGGATACCCATTCCCTGTTGGATACCAATTCCCTGTTGGATACCCATTCCTTTGATACCCATTCCCTGTTGGATACACATTCACTGGATACACATGCCCTGTTGGATACCAATTCCCAGTTGGATACCCATTCCATGGATACTCATTCCCTGTTGGATACACATTCCTTGGATACCCATTCCTTGGCTACCCATTCCCTGTTGGATACCCATTCCTTGGATACCCATTCCTTGGATACCCATCCCTTGCTGGATACACATTCCCTGTTGGATACCCATTCCCTGGATACCCATTCCTTGGATACCCATACCCATTCCCTGGTGGATACCCATTCCCTGTTGGATACCCATTCCTTGGATACCCATTCCCTGCTGGATACACATTCCCTGTTGGACCCATTCCCTGTTGGATACCCATTCCTTGTTGGATACCCATTCCCTGTTGGATACCCATTCCTTGGATACCCATTCCTTGGCTACCATTCCCTGTTGGATACACATTCCCTGTTGGATACCCATTCCCTGTTTGATACCCATTCCCTGGATACCCATTCCTTGGATACCCATTCCCTGTTGGATACACATTCCCTGTTGGACCCATTCCCTTTTGGATACCCATTCCTTGGATACCCATTCCCTGTTCGATACCCATTCCCTGTTGGATACCCATTCCTTGGATACCCATTCCCTGAATACCCATTCCCTGGTGGATACCCATTCCCATTCCCTGGTGGATACCGATTTCCTGTTGAACCCATTCCCTGTTGGATACCCATTCCTTGTTGGATACCCATTCCCTGGTGGATATCCATTCCCTGTTGGACCCATTCCCTGTTGGATACCCATTCCTTGTTGGATACCCATTCCCTGGTGGATACCGATTCCCTGTTGGATACCCATTCCTTGTTGGATACCCATTCCTTGTTGGATACCCATTCCCTGTTGGATACCCATTCCCTGTTGGATACCCATTCACTGGTGGATACCGATTCCCTGTTGGATACCCATTCCTTGTTGGATACCCATTCCTTGTTGAATACCCATTCCCTGGTGGATACCCATTCACAGGTACATATATTTAAATCTACATTTATTTTTTTTCTTCAGTTCGCAATCAAAATATATGCTGCTAGAACACATGTTTTCATATTTTAGGTAATTTTTAATAACTTTTACATGCTGTTTTAAACAAGAGGGCCATGATGGCCCTAATTCGCTCACCTGACTCCATGAACACCAGATGAGAATGTGACATTGAGTTCATATGTGTTTTAAACAAATTGTGCTATTTTTAGATGGCGATCATCTTGGATTAAGCGATGACTCTCATTTTACCAAATCTGGAAATGCTTCACCCAAGGATTTTAACTTACTATGAAGTTTGGCCAGCATCGGCCAGCATTGGCCAGCATCGGCCATGTTGGCGGCCATCATGGATGACATAATCATCCGATTCCAACAAATATTGTATCAAAGCAATCACCTCATCGATACCTTCAATTTTATATATGATATGAGCATATTCGGTCAAAAATAAAATTTGACACCATGGGCCATGCCCATTTTTGACCTCAGGGTCACCATTTTAACACCTTTGAAAGAGATTCTAAATCAATCATTCCTACCATGTTTCGTCGAAATCCGGCTGGCGGTTCATGAGAAGAATTTTTTCTAAGAATTTGTGCTATTTTTAGATGGCAGCCATCTTGGATTAGCGACGACCTCCGTGTTAACAAATCTGAAAAGGCTTCACCCATGGACCATAACTGTGATGTTTGGCCACCATGGGCTAAGCGGTTCGTGTGAAGAAGAATTTTGAAATCTCTAATAAAAGAACGACCTTTTGACCTTTCGGCGGCCATCTTGGATGACATGACCATCCAATTTCGACAAAAAATGTACCAGAGCGATCGCCTCTTTGATACTTCGATTTGATATAGACATGACCATATTCGGTCAAAAATAAAATTTTACCCCACGGGCCACGCCCATTTTTGACCCCGGGGTCACCATTTTAACAACTTTGAAAGAGCATTGTACATCGATCATTCCAACCAAGTTTCGTCGAAATCCGGCTGGCGGTTCATGAGAAGAAGATTTTATAAGAATTTATGCTATTTTTAGACGGCGGCCACTTTACTTTAGCGATGACCTCCATTTTAACAAATCTGAAAAGGCTTCACCCATGGACCATAACTTTTAAGTTTGGCTACCATGGGCCAAAAGAATTTTGAAATCTTTGATAAAAAGAACGACCTTTTGACCTTTCGGCGGCCATCTTGGATGACATAACCATCCAATTTCGACAATAAATGCACCAGAGTGATCGCCTCGTTGATACATGTACCTTCGATTTGATATATAACATGACCATATTCGGTCAAAATAAAATTTGACCCCAATTTGACCCCACGGGCCACGCCCATTTTTTACCCCAGGGTCACCATTTTTAACAACTTTGAAAGAGCATTGTACATCGATCATTCCTAGCAAGTTTCGGCGAAATCCGTTCAGCGGTTCATGAGAAGAAGATTTTTAAAGAATTTATGCTATTTTTAGACGGCGGCCATTTTGGATTAGCGATGACCTCCATTTTAACAAATCTGAAACGGCTTCACCCATAGACCATAACCTTTAAGTTTGGCTACCATGGGCCAAGCGGTTCATGTGAAGAAGAATTTTGAAATCTCTAATAAAAGAACGACCTTTTGACATTTTGGCGGCCATCTTGGATGACATAACCATCCGATTTCGACAAAAAATGCACCAGAGTGATCGCCTCGTTGATACCTTCAATTTGATACATGAGATGACCATATTCGGTCAAAAATAAAATTTGACCCCAATTTGGCCCCACGGGCCACGCCCATTTTTGACCCCGGTGTCACCATTTTAACAACTTTGAAAGAGCATTGTACATCGATCATTCTTACAAAGTTTTGTCGAAATCCGGTTGGCGGTTCTTGAGAAGAAGATTTTTGAATAATTTGTGCTATTTTTAGACAGCAGCCATCTTGGATTACGTAATGACGTCATTTTAACAATTTTGTAATCCCCCTACCTAAGGACCATGATCATGAAGTTTGGTGACTATAGGCCCAATGGTTACCGAGGAGAAGACGTTTGAAAATGTTCACGGACGACGGACGACGGACACATTGCGGTAACAATAGCTCACATGAGCTTCGCTCAGGTGAGCTAAAAAGCATCATATTTACAAATAAAAAATGCCATATTTTGTTTGATTACAGTAGCCCCCTCACTAATAGTTATAATAGCCCCCTGCCTTATTTTATGTGTGTGTGCTACTATTAGAGATGGTGTTACTACATGTATTAGAATATGTTATTTTCAAATATTAAATTACTTAAAAACATCAAGATTTCTAAATTTCCTGGCATATTGATCCGCAAAAAAAATTCACTTCCAATTAATCACACGGATGACGTCAACCAAAGCCAGAATGCGGTCTACTCATCTGGGGGCCTTTTCACTAAACTTCTTACGACTAAAATGTTTGTAACGGTAAGTGCAAACTTATGGTAGTCTGTAAATTTCACATTAACAATGTTTTTTTGTAAACAATTATTGAATTTACATTTATTGAGCATAGGCTGCATATGCAGCCTATGCTCAATAAATGTAAACTTTATCCATCAATTGAAATTTCCAGACGATTCCAAATTTGCACTTATGAACATTTTAGTTGTAAGAAGTTTAGTGAAACGGGCCCCTGGATCCCAGGAAGACATGTTATATAAAACCAAGGGCAGTAAGATAGGGCATGCATGAATGTGAATTAGGCCACAATCTGACAAAACAAGGCTTATTATTGGACCAGTGTAACTCCTGGGGCCGATTTCACTGAACCTTGTACAACAAAGAAGTTTGTAAGAGTAAAATTGAAATGTACTACACCATTTGCACTGACAACCAATGCTGGCAAATGTTTTATGGATGTGTCACGTTTAATACTGTGAACACGTAAGTCGAAAATTGTAGAATTAACCTTTTCAACACCACCGGCCTGTATAGTGGTATTGGCAAACAATGTAGATCCAGATGAGCCGGCTCGTCACAAGCCGGCTCATCAGGATCTGCACTTTTTGCAAGTAATTTCCATATTTTTAAGAATAAAAACACCCCCTTTTCATAAATGGACTAGTCTTAAAATCATTTTGTGATGATTGGATTGGTTTCAAAATTATTATATCAAAATTCATTCCAGTTAATAAGGGGTGAAAGGGTTAATGTCAGCAACACATTCATAAAACTAGTTGTACCGATTTATTTATCAATCAAAGTTTAGTGAAATGGGTCCCTGGTCAGGCTGTGTATTGATTGATTCCTTTATTTAGGGATCAATGGAAGAAGGGGCTAAGTACGTAAGGGAATGGAATGGTGCAAAAGAGTATCATTTAGGGCCAAGCAATGTAGATGAAGAATAAAAATAATAGTAAAATAGTATGTTAGATGTGGTAGGCAATCAGATGATCGGGGTAAAAATATTAATATGATGAACAATATAAATGAACAACATGTATAGAATTATAAAATTATAGAAATGAGGACTTAGCCCCCTTACCCCACTGACCCCTTAAATGGAGAACCATAGGCAGCTCATGGAAACCTATAAGTAGTCCTTGAAATGAAAAACAACATTTTGAATACCTGAGACATCATCTGAGGCACACTGCCTTTAACTCATTCCTTTCGGAATATACCTATACGGGTATGAAATTTAGTAAAATAATTTTATTTTATTTTTGTTAATTCTCAATGAAAGTATATGTTGTGACCACTCATTTTAACCGTCTCAGTGAGACGGTTCAAATGGTGGTCACAACATATACTTCTGAGTGTGTAGAAGAGGATTTTCCGCAAACATAATGGCGTATCCTCTGCATTAAAAGGGTTAACGGATGGATGGTTCCCTGATCGCAAAAGTAATAAGCCTGATTTCATCAGATCGTGACCAGAATAATGTTAAACCAGTGAGGTAACATGGAACGGAAAGGCAACAAATGAGACAAACCATGTGATTTTGTACCTCAGAAAATGTGTGATTTTTTCATGAAAATATTTACGGAAATTGTGATATCTTCGCAAATGTTGATGAAATTTGCTCTGAAGATTTTGTCAACATTTGATGTCATTTACAGAAAATAACACAGTTTCTGTGAATATTTTCCATGAAAAATCGCTCAATTCTTAGGTGCAAAATCACACGACTTAATTGTCTCCAATGGGAATATCTTTTCTACCTTCTCCCTCTTCTGAGATTGTTGGAATCTGACCTGTAATGGTGGACGTTAGTGTTTTGTATTCGTCCAAATTTTTATACCAACCATCAACAATAGCTAAGCAAAACATTTTACTACATTGTTTTCAGAACTGGATTAAGAATGACATTGTTGTAATACAAATGAACCAAACACTACACACAACAATTGTCGTCTGCTGTTGCTTTTATATCTTGCCTTATTTCTCAATAAAAACATGGTTTGACAGCACTTCTGAAGTGCTGTCAAAGCATGTTGTAAATTATTCTAAAGTGCTGTCAAAGCATCTTTTTGATGATAAAAATGGAAAATAGAAAATAAACAGCAGACGACAAATAAATTAAGAGAGCGGTGTAAGGGTTAATAATCAATACTAAAGAAGTCAGTTAATTCAATAAATTTTCTACCATATTCCATCATCATTGTAATACTACGGAGCCCCGCAGGGGACGTAGAAATCATTTTTTTAAAATTAATTCGTTCCCACGAAAAATAACAATATGTTCCCTCAATTTAACAATTAGTTCCCACGAAATAACAAATTGAATTGTTAATTCGAGGGAACGAATTGTTAAATTGAGGGAACGAATTGTCATTTCGTATATCGTGGGAACGAATTGTTAATTCGAGGGAACAAATTGTTAAATCGAAATTAATAAAAAAACATCCATGTCCCCTGCGGGGCTCCGTATAATACTACTTGTAGAGTATTGATAAAAATAATCCTTTGGAACTGGTATCAACATAATAATTCCAGCACAAAATATTTACACAATTCCTTAACATTTGATTGGTCCGTAGCAAGTCTCTGTCCGAAATTTATATCCCAGTAAACTCCCATGCCAAACTACTTTCCGTAACCGTCAGGCGCAGTTAAAATAATTCTTAAGAAAACGGAAAATAAACATATTTTGTTGATGAATTTATTTCAAATGCTGGAATTATAAGGAATGAATGGCCTTTTTGTGGAATTTATCGGGGATATAAACTTTGAAAAGTCGCGGGAATACTGGACGAGGCCTTCCGGCCTTCGTCCAGTATTCCCGCAACTTTTCCAAGTTTATACCCCGATAAATTCCACAAAAAGGCCATTCATTCCTATAATGAAATTTGTTGCAGAGATATTTTTGAGTCAAACAAGGGCATCATTATGACTAAGCTAATCCTCTGCTGGTAGTGTCTCATCCACGAAGGGGTCAAGGTCACTTGAAGGACACTGGGTGGATAGCTATCAATGTGAGGAAGCTAATGATAAGTTTGATAATGATTAGACTAACGTATCAGGAGATATGCGACATTTCGATGTACACATGCCTATGTCATCACCGCCAACATTATTGACAGAAATGTCTCACTTTTCATTAATATGGGCAAGAAAATCAAATGAACACAAGTGACCTTGACCTTCGGTGTTGAGACATGAAGATTATGCAAAACAAAACATCCCTAGACACTCATGGTAGCATAATACGGTTAAAATCGGTGAAGACGTTAGGTAGTTGTTGAGAAATCAAGAAACGTTAAAACATTATCATTACAAACAAGGTGAACGTATCAGCGAGGGGATACTAGTCTGTTTCAAAAAAGCTGCCCAAATTTTACGGCTATATAGACAATTCAAAAACAATATTATTTTTGATAATATTAAATTAAAGGAAAATTTAAGAATGAAAAATTAATTTGTCTATGGGAATTTAACATGGGGGAAAAAGTGGTAAGGAAGTGTGGGAGGAGACAAAAAACGAAAAATTTTGGAAATTGACTCAGAAACCTGACTAGATAGCTTGGATATGATCTAACTAAGAAAACAAAAGTTAAATTTAAAAAATTGGTCCAGTATTTATAAAATTCAAAAAAATTTCCCCATGTTAAATCCCCATAGACATCTCTATTGTCTGTTCCACGAAATGCTGCCCAAGATTTATTGCAATAAAAACACTCCAAACTGCTTATTTTTTTATATAAAACAACGTAAAACTATTTTTTAGAAATGAGCCTACTTTTTATTTCAAGAAAATCCGTCTAATAACAAAGTTATTTCGAATAAACAGTCATGGATGGGCTTTTGCCTTATAAATTAATTTCACCGAATTTTAGTTGTTGACAATAAAACAAGAAACTGCTATGCAATAATCACTTCCGGTCAACAACAACAACAACAACTATTTTTGCGAACTGAACACAAATTCTTAATAAATTTGTTTATTAACATCATTTTCTGGCATATAATTTAAACAATTTGCATTAAAATATATCAATTAATCATTTAATCTTCATATAGCGAATATCATTCATCCATAAGGTTCCAAGTCGATCTGATACTATTGCTAATACGTCCTAATGTATTGTAAATTGTGAATGCTAATGAACTTGATTCGATTAAACTCGTGACCTTCACCAACCAATCAGCATTTAGTAAACCAAGTTGTCCGCCGGAAATTTGTCCGGCAAAGAAACTGGCTCACAGGAAGTGACTATATATACTTCCGCCAGAAATGACGTATATATGGTGTTCCCAAGTCATACCATTAGAGAATGTAGATTTACACCGGTGTCGATGTGCGAGGATATGTGCAATTAATTTTTTTGCGTGGTAGGAACAGCGTGCCAACCTCAGCTTGGCGTTGTCAATAGATACGAAAGCTGTAGCAGATGATGAGGACATCATGTTGTATTTTTACCAAATTCTCGGCATTTTCTTCTGTAATTCTTGTACGAACACCGAGAAATGGAGGCTCGATTCCTTTATTTTTCAACCTGGCAAGATTTGCTCTCATAAATACAAGGTTAGTGTCTTGTTTTTAATGATGAAATCCAGCAAGCAGTTTGATGCGAGAAAAATGTTGAAAATCTGATCGCACGTGACATTTTAACATTGGAAGCCTGCATTCAATTCTTGATTTATGGCTATTACTTCATTATAGGACCGAATTTAAAAAAATAAAAAGATGGCTCATTGCTAAATTTTGCTGAAAAATGATTTTATGCCCAAAAATAAGAGTTTTATGGTGTTTAAATAGGTGTAAAAGTTAGGCAGGTTAACGTGAAACAGACAGTAGTAGTAGTATGGGGATTTAACATGGGGATTTTTTTTTTTTCGCAATAAAATCAATATTTGACCAAATTTCACGAAATAAAAAGAAGGCTCATTCTTAAATTTTCCTTTAATTTAATATTATCGAAAAAAATATTGTTTTTGAATTGTCTATATAGCCGTAAAATTTGGGCAGCTTTCGTGAAACAGACAGTAATCAATTGCTGTTAAATGTACATGCCCACTCAGGAGGCACAAAATGTTCTTTATTTCAGAGATTTCATCTGAGACATTTTCTGACAAAATAAACATTCATTAACCATTACCCCACGTATTGATTGGCATTATTATACATTTTATATCGGACGTAAATTTCCACACCGTGTTTCCTTAAATGTTAACAGACATTACTATTTATTCTCTGCATTTATTTTTTGATGTGCAATTATGATCATACTTTATAATCTGTCGAAAATATATTTTTTCAGGTGACACATTAATTAGTATAAATAATTAAAATATATCATGCCATATTTGCACTTGAAATATAGCCTGATACCACCGCGCGTCATTATCAGTAAAATAAATATTACTAAATGATTACATCTGTATAGCGGACACTCGTAAGTTTTAGAACTGGTGGAATAGTGACACAATTATACACTTATTTAGTTCCTATGAAGAACAGTTTGTGCCTACTGAGTGGGCATGTACCTTTAAATATGGATAAATACACGTTTTTATTAAATTAAATGTAATCTGAGCAAAGTATGTGATATTTTTCACCAAAAGTCAAGCATGTATGTATTACATGTACAAGCTAATATAGGATGGGATGGATGGACAACATTTAAGTTAACATCATTAGAAATGCCCTGTGTTGAGAAATATTGCCGCCCCTCACTACCTCACACCCTCCATATGATACACCCAATTTAACATTGCATGCAAGACCAGCAATGCTGTGATGCCAGATCCCCATGTTAATTATATAAGCTTTAGGTTCAGTCACAATTACTTACTAATGTGTGACTGGGTGATTGAAGTTTATGGGATTTGTGATCGGGTAGTTCCTGATCGAATAGCACACTCTTACCCTGATAATGATCAATATTACTTGTTAGACGCATGACAGGTGTTTCATTGTTGGAATGGCGAAACAGGGCAGATCCTTATCAGACTGTGCGGATGCACAGGCTGATCTGGATCTACACTGATCGCAAAATCCATACCCCACATTTCTCCAGTCACAGCCACATATTGGTAAATAAATGTGGGTGGACCTAAAGGTTTTGCAATTCCCATGAAGATCAGGGGGTCGTTTCACTAAACTTTGTACGACTAAAATGTTCGTAAGTGCATGCAAATTATTATGATAGTCTGTAAATTTCACATTAGCAATGTTTTCTTGTAAACAATTATTTAATTTACATTTATTGAGCATAGGCTGCATATGATTATTTGTATCAATATACTACCAGTATAAATATAAATCCATCAATTGCAATTTCCAGACGATCCCAAATTTGCTCTTACGAACATCTTAGTCGTACAAAGTTTAATGAAACGGGCCCCTGGTACTCACAGCATTGCTGATCATACCCCCATTAGGCTGCTCTACATGCCCGCCCTGCCCTCCCCACACCCCCGTGGAATGCCCTGCCCTCCCCACACCCCCATGGAATATTCGGCAAGGAGAATTATTCCGTTATACAGACTCCATTATCATGGTGGAGCATGACAAGTCTGAATGCATTTATATTACAAACCTCACCAGCAGGTAGATAAATCTAGGACAACTGTAAATTAAATCACACTAGAGTTTTCTCCCTTCACATGATCACAAAATATGAGACAAACCATGTATTTTGTATCTAAGATATCTCATGAAAAGAAATTTTCAAAATTTAACCCTTAGACCGCTACTCAAAACAATTGTCGTCTGCTGTTGCTTTTATATCTTTCCTTATTTCTCAATAAAAACATGGTTTGACGGCACTTCAGAATCATTTCCATTTGTAAATGATTCTGAAGTGCTGTCAAAGCATGTTGTAAATGATTCTAAAGTGCTGTCAAAGCATGTTGTAAATTATTTTAAATTGCTGTCAAAGCATGTTTTTTATGATAAAAATGGAAAATAGAAAATAAACAGTAGACAACAAAAACTAGATGGCCGCGGCCTGCATGTCGTGCCTTGTGGCGAGGCATGGACACTAACAAAAGAGATATAGTATAACGAAAAACTTTAACCAAAAAACTTAACCGGAAAAAAACTTAACCAAAAACTTTAACTGGACACACGTATGTACGTATGTACGCCAAAGTGCCGACTATATCGCACTTACCGCAAGCGGGCGCGACAAAAACTTTAACCAAAAACTTTAACCTAAAACTTCAAAGTAATTTGACCTTGACATTGGGCACAGGGGCCGCACGGGAGGGGGGTAGAATGGAAATATAGATGATGATAAACACCCATGTGAAGTTTCAAGGTAATGGGCAAAGCAGTTGCAGAGATATAGTATAACGAAAAACTGTAACCAAAAAACATAACCAAAAAACTTAACCAAACAACTTAAACAAAAACTTCAAAGTAATTTGACTTTGACATTGGGCACAGGGAGGGGGGTAGAATGAAAATATAGATGATGATAAACACTAATGTGAAGTTTCAAGGTAATGGGCAAAGCAGTTGCAGAGATATAGTATAACAACAAACGTTAACCAAAAAACTTAACCAAAAAACTTAACCAAACAATTTAACCAAAAAATTCAAAGTAATTTGACCTTGACATTGGGCACAGGGGCTGCACGGGAGGGGGGTAGAATGAAAATATAGATGATGATAAACACCCATATGAAGTTTCAAGGTAATGGGCAAAGCAGTTGCAGAGATATAGTATAACGAAAAACTTTAACCAAAAAACTTAACCAAAAAACTTAACCAAAAACTTAACCAAAAACTTTAACCAAAGAACTCAACCAAAAACTTTAACCAAAAAACTTAACCAAACAACTTAACCAAAAACTTTAACCGGACACACTACGTACGTACGTACGTACGTACGTACGCCAAAGTGCCGACTATATCGCGCTTTCCGCAAGCGGGCGCGACAAAAACTTAACCGAAAACTTTAACCAAAAAACTTAACCAAAAACTTCAAAGTAATTTGACCTTGACATTGGGCACAGGGGCCGCACGGAAGGGGGGTAGAATGAAAATATAGATGATGATAAACACCCATGTGAAGTTTCAAGGTAATGGGCAAAGCAGTTGCAGAGATATAGTATAACGAAAAACTTTAACCAAAAAACTTAAACCAAAAACTTCAAAGTAATTTGACCTTGACATTGGGCACAGGAGCCACACGGGAGGGGGTTAGAATGAAAATATAGATGATGATAAACACCCATGTGAAGTTTCAAGGTAATGGGCAAAGCAGTTGCAGAGATATAGTATAACAAAAAACTTTAACAAAAAAACTTAACCAAAAAACTTAACCAAAAACTTTAACCACAAAACTTAACCAAAAACTTTAACCAAAGAACTTAACCAAAAACTTCAAAGTAATTTGACCTTAACATTGGGCACAGGGGCCGCACGGGAGGGGGGTAGAATGAAAATATAGATGATGATAAACACCCATATGAAGTTTCAAGATAATGGGCAAAGCAGTTGCAGAGATATAGTATAACAAAAAACCTTAACCAAAAAACTTAACCAAAAAACTTAACCAAAAACTTTAACCAAAAAACTTAACCAAAAACTTCAAATTAATTTGACCTTGACATTGGGCACAGGGAGGGGGGTAGAATGAAAATATAGATGATGATAAACACCCATGTGAAGTTTCAAGGTAATGGGCAAAGCAGTTGCAGAGATATAGTATAACAACAAAAGTTAACCAAAAAACTTAACCAAAAAACTTAACCAAACAATTTAACCAAAAAATTCAAAGTAATTTGACCTTGACATTGGGCACAGGGGCTGCACGGGAGGGGGGTGGAATGAAAATATAGATGATGATAAACACCCATATGAAGTTTCAAGGTAATGGGCAAAGCAGTTGCAGAGATAAAGTATAACAAAAAACTTTAACCAAAAAACTTAACCAAAAAACTTAACCAAAAACTTTAACCAAAGAACTCAACCAAAAACTTTAACCAAAAAACTAAACCAAACAACTTAACCAAAAACTTTAACCGGACACACTACGTACGTACGTACGTACGTACATTAATTACGTACGCCAAAGTGCCGACTATATCGCGCTTTCCGCAAGCAGGCGCGACAAAAACTTAACCAAAAACTTTAACCAAAAAACTTAACCAAAAACTTCAAAGTAATTTGACCTTGACATTGGGCACAGGGGCCGCACGGAAGGGGGGTAGAATGAAAATATAGATGATGATAAACACCCATGTAAAGTTTCAAGGTAATGGGCAAAGCAGTTGCAGAGATATAGTATAACGAAAAACTTTAACCAAAAAACTTAACCAAAAACTTCAAAGTAATTTGACCTTGACATTGGGCACAGGAGCCGCACGGGAGGGGGTTAGAATGAAAATATAGATGATGATAAACACCCATGTGAAGTTTCAAGGTAATGGGCAAAGCAGTTGCAGAGATATAGTATAACAAAAAACTTTAACCAAAAAACTTAACCAAAAAACGTAACCAAAAACTTTAACCACAAAACTTAACCAAAAACTTTAACCAAAGAACTTAACCAAAAACTTCAAAGTAATTTGACCTTAACATTGGGCACAGGGGCCGCACTGGAGGGGGGTAGAATGAAAATATATATGATGATAAACACCCATATGAAGTTTCAAGATAATGGGCAAAGCAGTTGCAGAGATATAGTATAACAAAAAACTTTAACCAAAAAACTTAACCAAAAAACTTAACCAAAAATTTTAACCAAAAAACTTAACCAAAAACTTCAAAGTAATTTGACCTTGACATTGGGCACAGGGGCCGCACGGGAGGGGGGTAGAATGAAAATTTAGATGATGATAAACACCCATGTGAAGTTTGAAGGTAATGGGCAAAGCAGTTGCAGAGATATAGTATAACGAAAAACTTTAACGAAAAACTTTAACCAAAAAACTTAACCAAAAAACTTAACCAAAACAAAAACTTTAACCAAAGAACTTAACCAAAAACTTTAACCAAAAAACTTAACCAAACAACTTAACCAAAAACTTTAACCGGACACACGTACATACGCAAGCGGGCGCGACAAAAATAAGATAGCGGCCTAAGGGTTAAGATACTTTACGTAAATAATGATGAAAGTTGATTAAAAGTTCCAGTGTTATATGGAATAGATCGAATTATGCATTTGCTATGAGAATTTCGTCAATGTTCGATGTCATTTACAAAAAATATCAAAGTCGCTGTAAATGTTTTTCATGAAATCACACATATCTTCTTAGGTACAAAATCATATGACATGTCACATATATTAAATATCACAAAAGTGATTGTACTATGGTAACTATAACGGGAACCTGCAAATATTGAACATTCCCTGAAAGTGTGAGTGTAGTTTATACTTGTATTACATGTACATGGGTGTTTTCACTCAACTCGTGGTTAAACATGTTGCAATAAGGGTTAGCTCAAAATTGTTTAACCCTTACAGTGCTGAATTAAAATTTGTCGTCTGCCGTTTATTTTTTATTTTCCATTTTTCTTATCAAAAACATGGTTTGACAGCACTTAAGAATCATTTCCTAAAATGCTGCCAAATCATGTTTTTATTTAGAGAAAATACAAAATAAGTTACAACAGCAGACGACAGTTTTCGGTTCCCGCCTTCTAAGGGTTAACCTGTACAAGGCAGGAACCGAAAATTGTGGTCTGCTGGTTTTTTTCTCCATATTTTACTTATTTTGTAACAAAAATATGTTTTCACGGTGGAGACGATTCTCATACACTGTCAAAACATTTTTTTTTAAAGAAATATTAAAAATAAAAAAACACAAAACAAGGGCATCATTATCACTAAGCTAATCCCCTCGCTGGTAGCCTTGATAATAACACATGTATTTTTAAACAAAATACATTTTTTTGCAACATATGAGAGCTGTCTCCATCAGAAATAATTCTCATGCACTATTCATCGATAGTTTATCATGAGAAATAAATACTAGATGGGCGCGGCCTGCATGTCGCACCTTGGTGCGAGGCATGTACACTAACAAAAGAGATATAGTAGACGGAAAAACTTTAACCAAAAAAATTTAACTGGACACATGTACGTACCGTCGGACGTACGCCAACGTGCCAACTATATCTCGCTTTCCGCAAGCGGGCGCGACAAAAACTTTAACCAAAAACGCTAACCAAAAATTTCAAAGTAATTAGACCTTGACATTGGGCACAGGGGCCGCACGGGAGGGGGGTAGAATGAAAATATAGATGATGATAAACACCCATGTGAAGTTTCAAGGTAATGGGCAAAGCAGGTGCAGAGATATAGTACATGAAAAAACTTTAACCAAAAACTTTAACCAAAAACTTCAAAGTAATTTGACCTTGACATTGGGCACAGGGGCCGCACGGGTGGGGGGTAGAATGAAAATATGGATGATGATAAACACCCATGTGAAGTTTCAAGGTAATGGGCAAAGCAGTTGCAGAGATATAGTATAACGAAAAACTTTAACCAAAAACCTTAACCGGACACACGTACGTACGTTACGCCAAAGTGCCGACTATATCGCGCTTTCCGCAAGCGGGCGCGACAAAAACTTTAACCAAAAAATTTAACCAAAAATTTCAAAGTAATTAGACCTTGACATTGGGCACAGGGGCTGCACGGGATGGGGTAGAATGAAAATATAGATGATGATAAACACCCATGTGAAGTTTAAAGGCAATGGGAAAAGCAGTTGCAGAGATATAGTATAACGAAAAACATTAACCAAAAAACTTAACCAAAAACTTTAACCGGACACACGCCAAAGTGCCGACTATATCGCGCTTTCCGCAAGTGGGCGCGACAAAAACCAGCAGAAGACAACATTTAATTCAGATAAGTGTTAATATGAGACAAGCCATGTGATTTTGTACCTTAAAGAAGGTGTGCGATTTTTTATGAAAATATTGTATTATTACCGTGTTATTTTCTGTAAATGTCAAAAGTGGACAATTGTTTCACAGTAAATGCGGAATCCTATTCTGCATTTGTTCTGAACATTTCACCAACAAATATTGTAAATTTTGTAATATATTTCAGGAAATGTCGCAATGTTGCAAATATTTTTACGTACAAAATTACATGGGCTGTCTCTTTGAAATCATACTCATCAGAGGTGCAACGATACGGTCAAACCCGTATTGCGATATATTGCGATACAACAAACCCATATTGCAATACGTTTATTATTGTCATTAGAACACATCAAAACACTGTGTGGGTCAGGACTTTGCCCAGAAACGGTTGACATTAATGATTATTTCTGGACGAGAAGAAATTAGGGAGAAGTGATCAAAATCATATTTTCCCTGATTTTTTCTCTTACTTATAGTTATCGCGTAACTGTATACATTAACTCCATTTTTTCAAAAGCATGCATATATCTATTAGAGGGGTAGAGGCATCAACATGCTGAGCCACCTCGTCGAGACGGTTTAAGCGAGCGCTAACAACGTATACTTTCATTGAGAAATAAAAAGACACATTGGGGGGGGGGGTTGGGGGGGGGGGGGGGGGGGCGGGGAGGGGGGGGGGGGAGGGCTGGGAAGCCAAATGTCAGTAGATTGAATTTGAAAATAGATTGTTAGAATTTGAAAAAATAATTTTTTTTATTTTTTTTATTTCATTTCATCTCAAAAGTATATGTTGTTACTACCCATTTGAACCTCTTTAACTGTGTACATAAATATCGTTGGATGTGCATAAATTCTGTATATTTACTTAATACCAAACTGAACTAGAAATGGACGCTTGTCGACAAGCGCATGTGTATCCCCCTCCCCAGATACACAAGTAGTTTGAAAAAAGGGTGTTCGAGTTATGCTCCGGAGACAAAATCAGTGACGGAAAAACAAAGGGAGATAACTAAAGAATTAGTGATGCAAGAGTTGTCATTCTTGCGGGACACACCTTTAGGGTCGTGGTCTATGCATGTGTGAAGTTTCATGAAAATATTCCAAAGGGTGTTCGAGTTATGCTCCAGACACGAAATCAGTGCACGAAACAACAAAGGGAGATAACTAAGAAATTAACGACGCAAGAGTTGTCATTCTTACGTGCGACACACCTTTGGGTCGTCTTCTATGCATGTGTGAAGTTTAATAAACTAGAAAATGTGTTCATAGAACACGGATGTCCCACATATCGCTTTGATAATAAATGAGGCCAAATTGCAAGTCAAAATTTTCTTTTACCTGAGCGTTAAAGTTTTTGAAGCACCAAGTATGTGACCTTGACCCTGGGCTTCTTGGCGGGGGCAGGACAAACGTGGATTTGGCACAGGGCGGTAGAGGACCATTAGAGCAATGCATATATGAAATATGAAGCTGATCCGTGAAAGAAAACAGAAATAATAAGATATTTACCTGAGCGGTTAAAGTTTTTTATTGAAGCACTAAGTAATATGATGTTAACCCTGGGCTTGGCGGGGGCGGGACGAACGTCGATTTGGCACAGGGCGGTAGAGGACCATTAGAGCAATGCGTATATGAAATATGAAGATGATCCATGAAAGAAAACAGAAATTATAAGATATTTACCCGAGCGTTAAATTAAAGTTTTTGAAGCACTAAGTATGTGACCTTGACCCTGGGCTTGGCGGGGCAGGACGAACGTGGATTTGGCACAGGGCGGTAGACGACCATTAGAGCAACGCGTATATGAAATATGAAGTTGATCCGTGAATGGAAATAAAAATTATAAGATATTTACCTGAGCGTTAAAGTTTTTGAAGCACTAAGTATGTGACCTTGACCCTGGGCTTGGCGGGGGCAGGACGAACGTGGATTTGGCACAGGGCGGTAGACGACCATTAGAGCAACGCGTATATGAAATATGAAGTTGATCCGTGAATGGAAATAAAAATTATAAGATATTTTCCTGAGCGTTAAAGTTTTTGAAGCACCAAGTATGTGACCTTGACCCTGGGATTGGTGGGGCAGGACGAACGTGGATTTGGCACAGGGCGGTAGAGGACCATTAGAGCAATGCGTATATGAAATATGAAGATGATCCATGATCCATGAAAGAAAACAGAAAGTATAAGATATTTACCCAAGCGTTAATGTTTTTGAAGCACTAAGTATGTGACCTTAACCCTGGGCTTGACGGGGGCAGAACGAACGTGGATTTGGCACAGGGCGGTAGAGGACCATTAGAGAGCAATGCGTATATGCGTGTTCGAGTTATGCTCTGGATACAAAATCAGAGCACGAAACAACAAAGTGAGATAAGTAAACAAGAATTCCGCGGAATCAGATGCCTCGCCTTGTCCCGCCTTGACCTCGAGCCTGGGCCCGAAAGCAATTTTCACTGGCCGAACATATTATACAATTATTGACTAGTGAACCATAGAATATCAGATTATATTCTATGGCTCACTAGTCAATAATTGTTTTATTATATGATAATAGTCTGTATATAGCACTTACGACCTTATGCTACTAGGCAAAAATTGAAAAAGAATTTGAAAAAAAAAATGAAAAAAAAAAATGGAAAAAAAGTTTAAAAATTAAAAATAATAATGCTTGCTACTGGAGCCCAGAATTTTTTTTAATAGTCCTATATTTATCTACATATATCTGCACAGGTCCACATAATGCCACAATATTTTCAACACAGTACCCAATGTAGTGATTTACCTGTATAAATTACCTGGTCAGCAGTGGTCAAGCACTGGACATCTGCACATGCTAGCCCATGCTTAGCACATGGTTCTCCCAGTTTCTATTGTTCTCTCTACAGGTAAGGTGTACAGAGCATAGGAGAAAAGGTATACAGAGCAGACGAGAAAACAGGTCTTCATGCATTATTGTCCAGTTTGTAGAGTGCGCAAAACAAAAAAGGGAGATAACTGAAAAATTAGCTACGCAAGAGTTGTCATTCTTGTGCGCGACACACCTCCGGGTCGTGGTCTATGCATGTGTGAAGTTTCATGAAAATATTCCAAAGGGTGGTCGAGTTATGCTCCGGACAGGAAATCAGTGAGCGAAAACAAAAAAGGGAGATAACTCAAAAATTAGCTATGCAAGAGTTGTCATTCTTGTGCACGACACACCTTCGGTTCGTGGTCTAATTGAATGTGTTAAGTTTCATAAAAATATTCCAAAGGGTGGTCGAGTTATGGTCTATCAGTGCGCGAAACAAAAAAGGGAGATAACTAAAAAAATTAGCTATGCAAGAGTTGTCATTCTTGTGCGCGACACACCTTCGGGTCGTGGTCTATGCATGTGTGAAGTTTCATGAAAATATTCGAAAGGGTGGTGGAGTTATGCTCCGGACACGAAATCAATGCGAGAAACAAAAAAGGGAGATAACTAAAAAATTAGCTATGCAAGAGTTGTCATTCTTGTGCGCGACACACCTTCGGGTCGTGGTCTATGCATGTGTGAAGTTTCATGAAAATATTCCAAAGGGTGTTCGAGTTATGCTCCGGACAAGAAGTGTCTGCGGCGGACGCAGACGCGGCGCGCTGTCAAATCCATAGTATCCCCCGACAATTATCATAAAAATCGGGTTACGCTAACATCGATTGGAAAAAGTTGCAAAAGGACGAAACTACGTAGGTACGAAATCGCCGAAATTGTCCGTGATATTTACAGACTTTTTCATGTTTTCTGACAATAGAGTTAGTCATATTTGGTTGAAATAAACAGTTAGTAATGTAATAAACAATACTTGTTTTCGGCATAAAAGGATTGCATTAGAATATATCGATTTCGTATTTAATTCTTGCACACTTTTCGGCGAAAAAGAAAGTTGCAATCATGGGCGGAAGCATCCGCTGTGTAGGCCACGACTCGGTTCGTCAGGTGGCGCTTTCTGTGGGTATATCCACAATCGTAGCTAACGATTGGATGCTATTTTTATTTCGGAAATGGTATCCCACAAAGCGTCATAAGCTGACAAAAATGTGTGTAGACAACTACGAAATTTGTTCGCCACCGGGCGACCCAGCTTATAATTTTTACTAGCCCGACCCAGAAACGACTCGCATCCGGCGCTCGTTAAAACACGTGTTTGCATGTGTTTGTTTGTCTGGTTGAGAGTATTCGGAGGGAGTTAACTCTACCTCGTTCATGATCAATCGCTGATATATCTATTGCCGACTTCTTTCGCAACAGTAACCTGTCAATCATGCCACTAAGGGCTGCCTTTACTTACCAGCGATTGGCTGTACTGTATTAACTTCGCCACGAGAATAACACGTGTTTTGAACTGACAATTATAGTAGCCAGAAGCAATGTTTGGCTAGGGGATTATTGAAACTATCGACCCGTGACTTATTGTCACAGCGGGTAGGCATGATTTTAGTGATTCGCATAATGATGTGATGAAAATTTGGTCAAACAATCGGGTATCGTAAAACAAATAGTATTGTAAACAGTTCGACAGACCTGCAATTAGCGAGATTTAGGTCACTGGGTGGGAAATGAACCCAGGTAACAGTACGGTTTACAAACTTTACACACGGAATTTGCTGTAAAACTTCCAGATGTGTTGGACGTCCGAGATTACTCACTACATGTATTAGTCATCTAATTGTGACATGTTTATTACAAATATTGACTTCTGTCGTATTAAAAATTATGTTTTGAATGATTTTACACAATTATTTTAACACAAGATGGCGACCGAGAATATGGTGTAAATATCGCGATACGCGAAAACCGTACCACGATACGTATCGTCAGGATGACATATCGCAATATACCGGTATACGGGTATATCGTTGCACCACTAATACTCATACATCATAATCATACGGTAACAAATACCACAATCCCCATTTATCCAGCCACAGTGACAATTGTGATGACAGTGTTTAGGTAACAAATAAACGGTTAGTTATTCCACAACCATACCTTCTGCCAGTGGTGCTGGTGGCTCAAATTGTTCCGATGCTGAAATTCCCACATAGTAAAATTTGGTTGAACTATAAACATTTTATTGTTCACATATTGGACTTTTAATGAACTAAATGTTGCGGTCGCTAGCACTCCCTCGCATTTAATTCCTTAAAAATCCAATATGTGAAAACATATACATGTATTTATCCAATATGTGAATACATATATTTATGCTGTCGGCGTACGGGTGGAAATGGACACGTCAATGGGGAAGTTGTAGCCTCATCTAAACCACTATATAGAGCACAATGGAAAATTTAGGAATTTATCTACACATTTTTCTCCTTATCAGACATATATGATGAAAACTAGAGCCAGGAGTCGTAGATTTGCCACAGCATGATGTAGAACCATCAGAGGAATGCAGGCATGCAATATCAGGAAGTTCCATTCCAGAAATTTATCCGCTACGTTCAGTTTTGTGATGGACGAATGTATACAGACGGGACGGGGCGGACGAACAACGGTAATATTTTCGTGGTGAGGCGTGAAAATACACCATAAAAGTCTGTATGCACTTGGATGAGAATCTGCTCCTGTAATTATCCCTTTCAACCATACATACTATAAAGCAAACACATTTGCAAACATTGTATATCCAGATGAGTCGGCTCATAACGAGATGTCTCATCACAATCTATAGTATTTGTCAGTATAATCAAAATTTCTTCATTACTATAATTATTGAAGGGTTAATTCCAGGGATGCGAAAATGAAATTGTGAAAAAAAGAGGACATTAGTTAAAAAAAAAGAGACAAAATACTATTATTCCCCTCCAAAACTTATAATTGTTCAGCAATGTGGACACAATTCAGCAACATTTGTTTCTTGAAAAGTGTAGTAAAAAAGATGAAAATTCACATCCCTGTAATTCTGTCTGGCCTAATGATGACATGCGCCAATTACCTCTGACGTCGTCGACATCGCTAACGCACTGTTCGCGGGAGCTGCTCCGCATATGGTGGGC
This sequence comes from Conchocele bisecta, assembly GCA_029237695.1. Taxonomy (NCBI): domain Eukaryota; kingdom Metazoa; phylum Mollusca; class Bivalvia; order Lucinida; family Thyasiridae; genus Conchocele; species Conchocele bisecta. The sequence goes on along the minus strand of CM055266.1, from coordinate 105,250,724 downwards.
CCTGACACGCGTCTTGTGTCGCTTCAGTACCATATCTGGGGTGCTGGAGTAGGGGCCTGAAATAGGGCATAGCATGTAGACGGCTGCTTATTTTTCGAAAATCGATTTTGGGAGGCTGGAGTGTTAAAAGTGTGAGACATAGTTTAACCCTTAGACCGCTACTCACAACAATTGTTGTCTGCTGTTGTTTTTATATCTTGCCTTATTTCTCAATAAAAACATGTTTTGACAGCACTTCAGAATCATTTCCAATGGAAATGATTCTGAAGTGCTGTCAAACCATGTTGTAAATTATTCTAAAGTGCTGTCAAACCATGTTTTTGGTGATAAAAATGGAAAATAGAAAATAAACAGCAAACAACAACAAAATTAAGATAGCGGTCTAAGGGTTAAGTTGTTCAGTACACCATCCTGATTGATTATATGCCTGTTTCAAAGATGAAATTTGCATATTATGCATATTAATGATGTATTATTTCTGCTCAATATGTGATTTTATTAACAACAGATACATAACCTGTTGTCAAGTATAAGTTAGATAATGTGTTCGAGTCAAATATGGTTAGTTAACAGCGCATGGGGGAAATTTAGGCCGCCTTAAATTCCCCCACGCGCTGTTAACTAACCATATTCAACGATACGACATTATCTAACTAATTTAATGCATGGATACGTCGACGAAAGCCTGAGATAAAATTATATATTTTGTCGAATTTATTGTAAGTTTAATACAAATACTATAATTACACAATTTAATTCCAGCCATTCCTCTTGGGTACCCCACTTTTATTTATATTTCCGCAGACATGTCCTCAATACCCTGCTGCGGTCACGTGACCAGTTAAAAAGGACAAAAATATAGCAGGCGTCTGTTATCTGGTTCACAATCTTACCAAAGCTGGATTACTACGTTTGCATGCGATCAGTGTATAACCAACACAGCATGCACACATGCGCTGCTTTATCAGTGACTACGGTGTTCGTGGTTCTATAACAATTATATCACTCCACGAGCTGTTAGTGTTATTGGCATTTTCATAGCACTAATTAATAGTATTTTTGTATTTTCGTAACACAGCGCCATGAAACTTCATATTCGCGATATCGATCCGAAAGTCGCCCAGTCACTTGTAGCCTGTCAATCATGAATGGGTCATGTTATCAGGGCATGACTGGTTAAAGGTTATGCACCGGTATTGCTCTACTTAATTGATTGCTGATATTTGCGCATGCGCAGGTTATCCTGACATGTAGAATAGGCGTTAATCTCAAGCATATAACACACGCTAGACAGTGTATCTCCGTGAATTAACACACGGGTGAAGTGGGCCAGACAGGTCCAGACAGTGATCTCCCGCAGTTAGCACACTGCGGAGATCAAAGGATTTCGCCGCATCCGTGCAATAATATACATTATTTACAGTTCATACGATAAAATGTAGTCAAAGTGCTAAAAGTAATATTTTTTCTTCAAATTTCAACAATTTTATGTACATCTAGAGCGTCGTTCGAAAAATATGCACCATGATAGTTATATCTGTATGTATGAAAACATTAATGTAAATTGTGTGTTAAAGATGATCACATTTTATATATGACTGGATAAATGGGGCTTAGGACAATTGTGGCCAGTAAATCGTGATATGCTGGCACATTATTGCATCCTGATAATTATAGGTTATTGGATTTGTACGGAAATATATTTCTGTACAAATCCAATAACATATTTATTATATACCCGTTCAACTACACACTCCACCATCCAGTACTTCGACCTTGACCTTTGACCTTCACCTTTTCTACTTTAAATGTTTACTTACCACTTTGGGACAAATCTACGTGCACGTTTCTCAATCCTACAATAACTTCTCAATACTGTTGCCAAACCCTTAAATATTTATACACATGATACATATGAACATGCCCTACACACTCCACCACCCAGTACTTCGACCTTGACCTCTGACCTTCACCTTTTCAACTTTAAATGTTTATTTAGCACTTTGGGACAAATCTACGTGCACGTTTCTCAATCCTACAATAACTTCTCAATACTTTTGCCAATCGCTTAAATATGTATACACATGATACATATGAACATGCCCTACACACTCCACCACCCAGTACTTCGACCTTGACCTTTGACCTTCACCTTTTCTACTGTAAATGTTTACTTAGCACTTTGGGACAAATCTACGTGCACGTTTCTCAATCCTACAATAACATCTCAATACTTTTGCTAATCGCTTAAATATTTATACACATAACAACTTTGAAAGAGCATTGTACATCTATCATTCTTACCAAGTTTCGTCGAAATCCGGCTAGCGGTTCATGAGAAGAAGATTTTTTTAAGAATTTATGCTATTTTTAGACGGCGGCCATCTTGGATTAGCGATGATCTCCGTTTTAACAAATCTGAAAATGCTTCACCCATGGACCATAATTTTTAAGTTTGGCCACCATGGGCCAAGCGGTTCATGTGAAGAAGAATTTTTAAATCTCTAATAAAAGAACGACCTTTTAACCTTTTGGCGGCCATCTTGGATGACATAGCCATCCGATTTCGACAAAAAAATGCACCAAAGTGATCGCCTCGTTGATACCTTCGATTTGACATATAACATGACCATATTCGGTCAAAAATAAAATTTGACCCCACGGACAATTCTCATATGCTGCCAAAACATGTTTATTAGAAAAAAATATATTTTGACAAAACTTGAACTCGGAGTAGAGAGACATACCTTTAACTTGATACTTTTATAAAATATGAATTATAACCGTTTCTAAAAGTTCCGGTTTTTTTACCACATAGTACCGTAAGTGCACGAGTTCCGGCGAATAAACCTGTCCCACGATGTTTATACAAAATGGCTTCCCGAGAAATGATAGAAATGTCTGTGTGATTAAATTGTCTGTCCTGACGCACAGGACGGGTATAAATGTAGGTTTGATCAAATGTTCGATTGGAAACAATGTTTTATCTATGCAAAATGTTTCTTTACGGGCCGGGACGACGTAAAAGTGTATTTTGAACCCGATGTTTACTCCTTCATATAGCAATATCGGCCTCGGAAATGTGTCCGTTCTTTCCCGACCTAGCAATGATGATACTTTTTTTTACAATAAAACAACCGATAGCTCGAAAACGCGTTGACATAGCGCAATGGGGAATATATCGTTGCGGAATATTAACATTGTCCCAACTTCTGCAATAGGCGACAATGATATAACTCGGTTGACGATTCGTGAGAGTCCATTGTCTCGAGCCCGTATGGGCTCGGCCTATTAAAAAGTTGGACACCTTCCCCATAAGATTAGATGGATGGGGTAAATTTGTTTTCTTTTTTTTCTTCAGTTATTGATGCTTTTTGGCATATTTAATGTATTTATAGACCTCGGTCCGTTACTTCAACCTGTGATTTACCCGAGTACGGACGGACGCCGGTAACACTATATGCCCCACTCACCATTCGGTTGCGGGGGCATAAAAAGGTGAAGGTCAAAGGTCAAGGTCGAAGTACTGGGTGGTGGAGTGTGTAGGGCATGTTCATATGTATCATGTGTATAAATATTTAAGCATTAGCAAAAGTATTGAGAAGTTATTGTAGGATTGAGAAACGTGCACGTAGATTTGTCCCAAAGTGCATGTTCATATGTATGTGTATAAATATTTAAGGGATTGGCAAAAGTATTGAGAAGTTATTCTAGGATTGAGAAACGTGCACGTAGATTTGTCCCAAAGTGGTAAGTAAACATCTAAAGTAGAAAAGGTGAAGGTCAAAGGTCAAAGGTCAAGGTCGAAGTACTGGGTGGTGGAGTGTGTAGGGCATGTTCATATATATATATTTTTTTCATTTATTGATGCTTTTAGGCATATTTAATGTATTTATAGACCTCGGTCCGTTACTTCAACCTGTGGGGTAAATGGCTTGTAATCAAATATGCCTCGTTTTCATTGGCTGCCAGCGGGGGCATTCGTGTGCCGACAGGCCACATTTCTAGTTTTTAAATGGGCCTTTTTTTTTTTGGTGTCACAGGACTGAGTCTTCAACCCGTGATTTCTAGCAGCTTTTTGAAAATAAACCAACAGTCTACCGGTAATACTTATGTTGCCTGATAATATGGCTTATAAGGTACAAGTCTGAAACATGTGGGCCAGAACATGAGACAATGAGTGATCAAAATGTGTATTCATGTGTGCACTTGTATGAGCATTTGTCCAGTTGAACTAATTTAAATAATATTCTATTAATCCTTAGACCGCTACACACAACAATTGTCGTCTGCTGTTGCTTTTATATCTTGCCTTATTTCTCAATAAAAACATGATTTGACAGCACTTCAGAATCATTTCCAATGGAAATGATTCTGAAGTGCTGTCAAACCATGTTGTAAATTAAACTAAAGTGCTGTCAAACCATGTTTTTGATGATAAAAATGGAAAATAGAAAGTAAACAAACGACAAAAAAAATAAGATAGCGGTCTAAGGGTTAATACCCATTGAGTGCACACAAACTGACATTCACAATGTTAGTTAGTTTTATGTATAATACTTTTTTTTGTCTGCTGTTTCTTTTTTATTTTCCATATTCTCCATTCCATTTTCCATAAACATCAGTTTATTGACTAAAAATATTATATAATAATTCCCAATAACGTTAAACGGATGGAACTTTCTAAATCCACTTCATACCGTACTGATATTCATCACAAACTGCGTGATTTCAATGTTTACTAGAAGCCTTCGATGGTAGTCAATAGCGAGCAGCCTTGAAATTTGACGGATTTGATAGATGGGTCTGTCATAATATGTGGGCACGGGCGACAATGTCTAACCAATAGCTTCCTAAACAGAAGTGAGAAATGACCATGACGCTTATTATGTAAAATAATTACGTAAGTTGTTTGTAGTAATTGTTAACCTGTTCTTTCCTGTTAAAGCAGCATCCACAGGTAATTACTATCTGGGCTGGGGAAACGAGTCGTCTAAGTTGCATATAGCGTATTGTATACATAAAACACATTCTATTCATCAAAATTGAAAGGTTTATAGAATTTGGGTTTTATTGACCTTTAATGGGCATTATTGTAAAGCCTGTATTTGTTTAAGGTCAGATTTAATATTCATAGATTTCATGCTTTTAAAGAATATATATGTGGCTGGGACACCTTTATGGGTATGAAATTTATTAAATATTTTATTTTTGTTATTTCTCAATGAAAGTATATGTTGTGACGAGACGGTTCAAATGGTGGTCGCGACATATGAGCGTATAGAATATATATGTGGCTGTGACGTGAGTGTGATTAGCTTGCTCATCTGCACAGTATCTGCACAGGATCTGTATTGTTTGCCATGAAGTTAGTGAAACACTCGGCATGCTTCAGATTAAAGTCGTATAGATCCTTAACCCATTCCTTTCGGAATACACCTTTATGGGTATGAAATTTATTGAATATTTTATTTTTGTTATTTATCAATGAAAGTATATGTTGTGACCTCTCATTTGAACCGTCTCGACGAGACGGTTCAAATGGTGGTCGCGACATATACTTATGAGCGTATAGAAGGAAAATATTTAGGATTTTCCGCAAACATAATGGCGTATCCTCAGCATGAAAAGGGTTAATAGGTTGCAAGCATGTGCTACAAGATCAGGAGCTAGACCGGTCACAAGTGCCATAAGCTCCATTTCTCCACTCAACTCCATGTATGGGTTGCTTGCAAGGAATTGGTACCTTATGATGTTTCTGACCAACATAGCCCCAGATCAGCCTGTGCATCCATGCAGTCTGATCAGGACCTAAATGTAAGAATTTCTCTTATGTATATTTTGTCATCCATCATTTGAACAGTCTCATCAAAGGAGTCGGAAGCTCTACCGTATGTCAGTACTTTCAGCACTTTGATTTTTCTGTTTGCTCTATAAAGCGGACATAAAAATCAAAGTGCTGAAAGTACTGACATACGGTAGAGCTTCCGACCCCTTTCCTGTGTGGTGGTTACAACATATACTTCCATGCATAAATAAGAGAAAGAGGTGTAATCCGTACGTAACAGGCTAATTCCATATCGTCGAGATATGGAGATGTGAAAAGGCCGATATTTTCATACACCAAGCCATACAGTATAATAGCTTGCCTATATAACACAATTACTATATGATCTCCAACAAAAGGTGAAGCTTTAAAAGTACATACCATAGTGATGCTAATATACACGTTCGTGCGCGATAAAAAGGTAGACTGGGTGTACAAATTAGGGTCATACAATGTAACCCTTAGACCGCTATCTTAATTTTTTGTCGTCTGCTGTTTATTTTCTATTTTCCATTTTTATCATCAAAAACATGCTTTGACAGCACTTTAGAATAACTTACAACATGCTTTGACAGCATTTTAGAATCATTTCCATTGGATTGGAAATGATTCTGAAGTGTTGTCAAATCATGTTTTTATTGAGAAATAAGGTAAGATATAAAAGCAACAGCAGACGACAATTGTTGTGTTTAGTGGTCTACGGGTTAAATATTACAATTAAATTTTCATACGTATGTTCCACTAACTACCTGCACAGCGCAGATCTACATGTACTGGTATACAAGTGTGGCGGTAAATGTTTTACCCTACCCCACAATAAGAAAGGACGTTCCAATGAAAAGTAGTGCCAGTGGTATGTAATGTTTAAGGATTTACAAATCGGCCTTCAACAACTCACACATGAGACACCTCAGAACTGACACTTCGCAAGAAATATGCGCCGGTTAATTACTAGACCAACAAGAGCTGTAGGAGAACAGCATAGCTCGACTACGAGGGTTGTCGATGTACATATAGCTTGACAAACAAGGTGGCAGCGGCCTGCATAAAAACCTTAACCAAGGTTGACTAAAAAACTTAACCAAGGGAAATTAAGTAAGTAATTCAAGGTTAAATGTAGGTCAATGACAGATATAGGTCAGGGGTTATTGATGTACATCACTAGGAGATGAAGTTTTCCAAGTATGGTTGCTGTAGGCCCAGGAGTATTCCATATACAAGCTTGACTAAAAACCTTAACCAAGGGGAAATAACTAAGTAATCCAAGAATAAAAGTAGGTCAAGGTCAAATATAGGTCAGGGATTATTGATGTACATCACTAGGAGATGAAGTTGTCCAAGTATGGTTGATGTAGGCCCAGGAGTATTCCATATACAAGCTTGACTATAAACATTAACCAAGTAATTCAAGGTTAAATGTAGGTGAAGGTAAAATATAGGTCAGGGGTTATTGATGTACATCCCTATGAGAAAAAGTTATCCAAGTATGGTGTCTGTATGCACAATAGTATTCCATATACAAGCTTGACTAAAAACCTTAACCAAGGTTGACTAAAAACCTTAACCAAGGGGGATAAACTAATTAATTCAAGGTTAAATGTAGGTCAAGGTGAAATATAGGTCAGGGGTTGTTGATGTACATCACTAGGAGATGAAGTTGTCCAAGTATGGTTGGTGTAGGGCCAGGAGTATTCAATCTACAAGGTTGACTAAAAACCTTAACCAAAGAGAATTAACTAAGTAATTGAAGAGGAAATGTAGGTGAAGGTCAAATATAGATCAGGGGTTATTGATGTACATCCCTATGAGAAAAGGTTGTCCAAGTATGGTGTCTGTATGCACAATAGTATTCCATGTACAAGCTTGAGTAAAAACCTTAACCAAGGTTGACTAAAAACCTTAACCAAGGTGACTTAAGTAAGTAATTGAAGAGGAAATATAGGTCAAGGTGAAATATATATCAGGGGTTGTTGATGTACATCACTAGGAGATGAAGTTGTCCAAGTATGGTGGGTGTAGGGCCAGTAGTATTCCATATACAAGCTTGACTAAAAACCTTAACCAAGGGGAATTAACTAAGTAATTCAAGAGGAAATGTAGGTCAAGGTCAAATATAGATCAGGGGTTATTGATGTACATCGCTATGAGAAAAGGTTGTCCAAGTATGGTGTCTGTATGCACAATAGTATTGCATGTAGAAAGCTTGACTAAAAACCTTAACCAAGGTTGACTAAAAACCTTAACCAAAGGGAATTAACTAGGTAATTCAAGATTACATGTAGGTCAAGGTCAAATATAGGTCAGGGGTTGTTGATGTACATCACTAGGAGATAAAGTTGTCCAAATATGGTTGGTGTAGGGCCAGGAGTATTCCATCTACAAGGTTGACTAAAAACCTTAACCAAGGGGAATTAACTAAGTAATTCAAGAGGAAATGTAGGTGAAGGTCAAATATAGATCAGGGGTTATTGATGTACATCCCTAGGAGATGAAGTTGTCCAAATATGGTGGGTGTAGGGCCAGTAGTATTCCATATACAAGGTTGACTAAAAACCTTAACCAAGGCGTGACGGTGACGCCGACGCGACAACATAAGCTCTACTTATTCTTCGAATAGTCGAGCTAAAAATGTGTTTATGCGAAGGCTCTAAGTAGAGCTGAGTGGCATCTGGTCAAGAAACCGGTGCATTTTTCAACATTTTACGCCTGTGCGGAGTGCAGCAACAGTGTGTTTCCAAAATCTTGCCGGGTCTTACCGTCTAATATTCTCTGCAACCCTGGAGAAATGCTGGTTTCGTTTTGCTGCACGTTCGATGGCGGACCACCTGACAGAGAATCTTCAAGCTGATTGGTTGGCGACTCGGGTCTGCCGGGGTCAGAGTCCTGAGAATTGCAGTTGGCGTTCTCGTTTTCTTCAACCTGCAAATGGAGACAGAATGGAATGGAATGGTGCTTAACGGCCCAGCGACATTATAGGAATGAATGGCCTTTTTGTGGAATTTATCGGGGTATAAACTTGGAAAAGTTGCGGGAATACTGGACGAAGGCCGGAAGGCCTCGTCCAGTATTCCCACGACTTTTCCAAGTTTATATCCCCGATAAATTCCACAAAAAGGCCATTCATTCCTTATAATTCCAGCAATTGAAATAAATTTTTCAAGAAAATGTGTTTATTTTCCGTTTCTTAAGAATTATTTTAACTGTGCCTCACGGTTACAGAAAGTAGTTCAGCGTGGGAGTTTACTGGGATATACATTTTGGACAGAGACTTGCTACGGGCCAATCAAATGTTAGGGAATTGTGTAAATATTTTTGTGCTGGAATTATAGAAGAGTATCATTCCGGGATAAGTTGAGGCAGAAAAACAGACTGATTGGTTGTTGGGGTTTAACAGCAATTTAGGATGACAAAATGGACGTACAGCATTTGCAACATGTGTTGTTTCTTATGGATCATCAAGCAACATGGAAGATTAGTATCAACTAAATGTATCACTCTCATTAACAAAAACCTATTATTAATATTATATATTATTTCCCTTCAGATAGCATATTTAATTGTCATGCAACTTTCTATGGGGGCAGCCATATTTTCATCCTAAATGGCGAGTACGACCAAGAAAATAGCGCTCTGAGCCAACTTATCCTATGGCATGGTGGTCCGTCTTGCTTTGTATCTAAAACTCGACATATACTATTCTCTACAGTTTTCACAGTTTTGGGCTCAGTTTATCAGTTAAATTCTGGAAAATATGAATCAAGACATTTCGTGCGTATGAATACAGCCGCTATTATCTTTAGTTCTCACAGTTAGGTATAGCAGTGACTCGTAAGCCGCCTGTTTCGTACAATTTTTCTGGGAATTTCAAACAGTAATTTATTCTATGGATGGGAATGCATGGGTTTTCACCATCACAGTTAGTACATTTGCCTCCGGATGATGATTGAGAAAATATGCAACTTTCAGTCTCTAGTTCCGCAAGTGATCAGTTTTTGTGGAGATAACATATTTTAGTACTTTCAGTACTTTCATTATTATTCCCAGTAAGGCTCCTACTGTGATTGAATGGCAAACAGCCTAGGACCTGATCAGACTATGTTAATGTACAGGATGATCTTTTGCTATGCTGATCACAAATGTTGTTAGATTATGTCCATTAATCCATTTCCTGCTGAGGATGGAAAATCTTAAATATTTTCTTTATTTTCTTTATAGGTGCTTAGATATATATGTTGTGACCACCATTTGAACCGTCTGAATTCAATTCTGGTTTCTGAAAGGAACAAAAACCCAGGTGGTACTGTAATACCGACAGACAACAAGAGAATAATAACCATTGGTACTGTTGACCAACCCACATACCATTGAAAGTGTATACAAACAAGAGCATCGTTATTATGAAGCTAATCCCCTCGCTGGCAGCCTTGATAATAATAATAGTAATAATAATAATAAAAAAAAAAACATTATTATAGGAATGAATGGCCTTTTTGTGGAATTTATCGGGGTATTTTTAAACTTGGAAAAATCGAGGGAATACTGGACAAAGGCCGGAAGTTTATATCCCCGATAAATTCCTCAAAAAGGCCATTCATTCCTTATAATTCAAGAATTTGAAATAAATTCATCAAGAAAATGTGTTTATTTTCCGTTTTCTTAAGAATTATTTTAACTGCGCCTCACGGTTACGGAAAGTAGTTTGGCGTGGGAGTTTAATGGGATATACATTTTGATTTTGGACAGAGACTTGCTTCGAGCCAATCAAATGTTAGGGAATTGTGTAAATATGTTTGTGCTGGAATTATTGTCTTACAAACAAGGTGAACATAAGTCCTCAGTGACCTTGACCTTGGGTGTTTGGACGTGGGTCAACTCATATGCAAAACAAAGCACCTTTCCTAGACACACATTGTAGCCAAATATTATCAAAATCGGTGAAGCAGTTCATAAGTTGAAAAATGAAAGGTGTTACTAATGTACGCAAACGCGTAAGTACATGGACTAACGCTATATTCCCTCTTGCCTATCGGCGAGGAGATAATAAATATAGTCAGAATAAAAAGATTGTAATATATGTAATATATCTACACACACACAGTTTTAAGAAAACTCTTTCTACCTGTAACTATCCATACATTTACACTGTATAGAAATTCCACCATAGAACCGTTGATACTACATGTATGATACATACATGTAGTTATACAGCACCTCAAATGTGGTCACAAGAAAACTGAAGATGATGAAACCAGACATTATCCAGTAATTAAAACATTTGGCACCATTTATGAAAGAACGTATGTATGGACTAAGGTCTTCAACATTATCCCAATTCATGCTGAAGATACACCATTTTTCTACTGAAAGGTGTAGAATTTTTTCTATTTTCTATTTTCTTAATTTCTCAATTAAAGTATATGTTGTTACCACTCATTTGAACCAAAATGAGTGGTCACAACACATACTTCAGTGGGAAGGTTCAAATGAGTGGTCACAACATATCTGTGCATAAAAATTTTCAGTAAGAAAAACTATGTGTCTTCAGCATGAAATATAGTTCAGATGAAGAAAAACTATTCATGATGGCACAGACAAAAACTCTACAAAAAACCTCTTTTTGTCATGATGCATCACAAATATCAATAATGTGCAATTACACTGAAATTTACGACAATGAGGCAACCAGGAAAATTCAATTTCACAACTCGTTATCTCCATTATTCTACAAAACAGTAAAACGGTAGATAATTTCCCTGTACTTGTAAATCCATAACTTGGAAATAATCCTTTTTGAACCTGACAGCTAGCATAGCGTATTGATACAGCATCGATTATCATAGATGAGTGGACAGATAAATATCAAGCACAATCAAAGGGGTCAATGGAAGAAGGGGGCTAAGTCTCTTATTGACTTAGACCCCTTCTTTCACTGACCCCTTCATTTTCATGCTACATTGCAAGCCATTCTTCCAATACGATTTCACATTTTCTTAATTTTATAAGAACATTTGGCTATTAAACACATGAAATCTAAAAAATAAAAAAGTCACTCTCTCCAATTTTTTTTAGTTCAATGTAATTCAATCAAGTATTGATTTTATTGAGAAAAAAATATTTTTCAACGGGGGATCGAAAAATTAAAAAATTTGGAAAGTGACTGGGAAACCTGTCTAGATAGCTTGGAAATGATGTAACAAAGAACAAAAAAGTTAGACTTTGAAAATCGGTCATTTTGGGAGGGCAAGTCTTTTTGTTATGGATGAAAAAGTACTTACATTTAAATAGTTTTTAGATTTAATGTGTTTAGTAGCCAAAAGTTTGTCGGCAGCAAAACGTGGAACAGACAGTAAATATATTATCTTGCTAATGTTTGCAAATAGTCCAGATCCATATGAGGCGATAAATACTTGAGACTTTGATGTTGAGTCCATCAAGGTCACTGTCGCAACGGACGGATGGACGGAACTGACGGACGGAGTCAACACTAAATTAGTTCCACTATACATGTACTCTAATTATATAATGCATTTGGTAGAAATAAGTCACTAATTTGCAGGAAATGAAGCGAAATAATGAGCATTGAATATAAGACATCTGGAGCCCGTTTCAGTAAACATTGTACGATAAAAATGTGTGTACGAAGATTTCTATGAATTTGCTTCTCACATTAACCCTTAGACCGCTACATGTATCTTATTTTTGTTGTTGTCTGCTGTTTATTTTCTATTTTCCATTTTTATCATCAAAAACATGGTTTGACATCACTTTAGAATAATTTACATCATGCTTTGACAGCACTTCAGAATCATTTCCGTTGGAAATGATTCTGAAGTGCTGTCAAAACATGTTTTTATTGAGAAATAAGGCAAGATATAGAAGCAACAGCAGACGACAATTGTTGTGAGAAGCGGTCTAAGGGTTAACATGTTTCTCAAATGTTACCATTTTGTACCTACGGATTTATGTCATTAATTGTATCACATCAACAAAAAAAATTCCAAAATCCAATGTCAGTACAAAAATGTTATTGTGGATTTTAATATTACACTTACAAACTTCTTAGTTATACGAAGTTTCGTGAAACGGGCCCCAGCTGAAACACAGTGCCTTAATTTGATACCAAAATAAAATATTGTGGTGCAGGCAACGATCCAGTATATGCAGTGGAACCTCTCTAAACCGGACACCCTGGGATGTCCCCACCCTGGGAGTGATGCTACACTGTAAATTAGGTATAAGACTCCTCCAAGATATACAAGCGTACTTTGCGATCATGGACATTCATTATCATCAGAGATAAATTAAAATGAAACACATTTACGCACAAATATATTAAACATGGATGTCCGGTATAGAGAAGTTCTACTGTAGTAGATATATATTCTTGCTTGAAAGTTGATGGGAGGGATTTAACAAACAGACATATCTCACACATAACAAGGTCAAGTTCACCTGAATGACACATGGTGGTTACCCATCAATGTGAGGAAGTTGCTAGTGAAACATCCGACTAACATATAACAAGATATGTGGAGGTACATCCAAGCTTTACTGCAATTGACGTGTATTTTGATAATAAATAGGTCAATGTTACCAATATTGAGATATTTAGCAATCAATGTGAGGAAGCTGCTGATGAAGTTTGGTAAAGATCAGACTATTACATGTATAGAGGAACATATGCAAAATTACGATGTGCGTAAATTGTTGACGTTTAACTGCCGGAATTGTGACAGATATGTCTCACTTTCCACAGAAGTGGCTGAGACAACTAGATCGCCGCGGCCCGCAAGTCGCACCCACCGAGGCTTTGATAGTATACCGAAAACCTTTAATCAAAAACTTTAACCAAAAACTTTAACCAAAAACCGGACCCAACAAAAACCAGGGTTGGTAGCAAATTCGTAGGTAGGGTTGGTTGCCTGCATCGCAACATATTTGTGACTGTGACTGGAGAAATGGGCATTATGGGTTATGCAACCCGTGTAGCACCAGATCAGCCTGCGCGTCTGCGCAGTCTGATCAGGGGCTGCACTGTTTGCCAGTCAGTGAAACACCCATCTTGCTTTTGACAACAATAGGTCCTTCCTTATCAGGCTACAGGGGTGTGCTATTTGATCAAGAGCTACTCAGGTCATAAATCCCATAAGCCCCATTTCTCCAGTCACAGCCACATATTATTTCAGGCCTTATATACATACAATGTATCAGATATAGATGGCTAAAAGGACAAGAACCAAGAAGAAAAGACAACTGCCAATTTACCTATTGCCTGAATTGCTGCACCTGGAACATGAGAATTGGTCAAAGACAATTCATATGTAGATTCGTACCCAAATATTCAAATAAAATGGGGTGGAGGCTTTTAAGAAATTGGTGTAAAACTAGCGTAAAATATTAGACGAAAATTAATGACGTACCATCGTCATATACTCACGTTTTACAAGTTACAAGGCAAAATTAGTCCAAAAGGGGGAGATAATCCACGATTTGGGATTCAAATAAAAAATACAAATTTACTTTGCATATAGTGAAGCTAATTAATCTGTTAATTTTACGTAGTCAGTAGTACATTTTTTAAAACTATACAAGACAATATCTGAACTTTGAACTTTTTTGTCAACTTATCATTTCCAGAGTTTCATAAATAATATTATCATATTTATACATATAGTCCATTCACTTTAGGTATGCATGTACATGTATTACACATATATTATGGATTATATTATAACCTAGCCGCAGTTAATCTGATAGTATCATAATGTATATCTATGAATAGCAGAATAACTCTCTTTATTAATATCCTTCCAATAATTCAATAGGGTTTAATCTTTCTCACAATATAGCTAAGTAAAGTAGTTAGTGATAACACTTAACCTAACAACTCTCTATAGCAGTGTTTGCAAACAGTGTAGATCCAGATGAACCGGCTCGTAGCGAGCTGTCTCATCTGGATCTACACTTTTTGCAAGTATTAATTTTCATATTTTTGCAAACAAAAACACCCCCATTTTCATAAATGGACTAGTCTGAAAATCATTTTGTGACAATTGGATTGGTCGGAAAATTAACATCAAAGTCCATTCCAGTTACTTAGTGTTGAAAGGGTTAACCCTTTAAAGGCAGGAAACACTGACGAGATGCATGAAAAAACTGCATGGTCAGCCTTCTAAAACTGAAAGGGGGAGATAATCTGTGACCCGGGGATCAAATTGACAACATATAAAATACACCTTGCACATTGACACACTATAAAGAAGCTGCAATCCAAATATAAACTGCGGTTATTTTTACAGTTTAAACATTACTGAGTTACAAGACAAAAAGTCAGAAGTTCAGAAAGCAGAGACAATCCAATTAAATATAACATTGAAATGCATTTTGTGCATCTACAACATCACAAGGAAACTACATACGAAATATCAAGCCTGTACCTGTTATGGTTTAAATGTTTCATGAGTTATATTAAGTCATTCAGACAGACAGGACAAATGAATAAATTGATGCTATTTTTCTAAATACGTGTACATGCACATTAAACAACACTGAACATGTGCCATAAATAAGGTCATAATAAGGGCAGCATGTATGTGTGACAGTTGTGCACAAGTCTTATGTAAATTCCGATACAAACTTTTAAAGTGTGAATAAGTTCAAAGTTGTGAAGGTCAAAAGGTCAAGATCATATTAAGGACAGCATGGATGAGTGATATTTGTGCACAAGTATGATGTATTGAACTATTAAAGTGATCCATCAAGGGATTACAGGAGTTATGACAGAATTGAGAAACTCCAGTGAACTTCTTAATTTGTAAAAAAGGTAAAAGTTGTGAAGGTCATAAGGTCAAGGTCATATTAAGGACAGCATTGATGTGTGGCATTTGTCCACAAGTATGATGTATTGAAATATTAAAGTAATCCATCAAGGGATATATTTGTTATGACAGAATTGAGAAACTCGGACGAACTTCTTAATGTGTGAAAAAGTTCAATGTTGTGAAGGCCAAAAGGTCAAGGTTATAGTAAGGTCAGCATGGATGTGTGGAAGGTGTCCACAAGTATGAGGAGTTGAAATATTTAAGTAATCCATTAAGGGACATAGATGTTATGACAGAATTGAGAAACTTCTTAATATGCCGGACACACGGATGGACCGGACGGACCGACACACAGTCCAAACACTATATGCCTCCGGCTCTACCGAGACCTGGAGCATAAAAGCTTTCAGCACTCAAAAACAGTGTCCTGATCTGGTGCCAGGCACCCTAACTACACGGTCACTTGGTCCTATGTGTGAATCCCAGTCATTAATGGATTCTATGTTAACACGTTAACCCTTACACCGCCACTCACAACAATTGTTGTCTGCTGTTGCTTTTATATCTTGCCTTATTTCTCAATAAAAACAGGTTTTGACAGCACTTCAGAATCATTTCCAATGGAAATGATTCTGAAGTGCTGTCAAAGCATGTTTCTGATGATAAAAATGTAAAATAGAAAATAAACAGCAGACGACAATAGCGGTGTAAGGGTTAAGATGCTCAAAATCATACCTTCCCAACCTCAAGTATTGCCTACAGAAGTGGCTATGTCAAATATTGCATGTAACGGGGGAGATTTTGATCTTATAATCTAGATTAGGGTAGTTTTTAAATAGTGTATACAAATCTATTATCGCAAACTGAATAGCCATAACATCAATATGCGACGCGTCACATGAAAATAACCAAATGGTTGCCACAAAGTGTACCACAGGATATAAGTACATGTACATGCATATGCATTTGTGCAGTATAACCAGTCTACACTGCTAACTATTTAAACAAAAACATCTATGATAGATTCAACAAGCATGGTATACTCTTATAAGGAGGTACTCGTGAGCCAGATGATCAGGAGCTACACTGGTCAAAATCTTGATTACCCTCACTTTGTCATGATGTGCCACATGCAGGCCTGGCCAATACATGGGATATTCAAGCCAAAGTTACCACACTTGAGCAATTTCAAAATTTAACCCTTAGACGGCTACACAACAATTGTTGTCTACTGTTGCTTTTATATCTTGCCTTATTTCTCAATAAAAACATGTTTTGACAGCACTTCAGAATCATTTCCAATGGAAATGATTCTGAAGTGCTGTCAAAGCTTGTTGTAAATTATTCTAAAGTGCTGTCAAAGCATGTTTTTGATGATACAAATGGAAAATAGAAAATAAACAGCAGCCAACAAAAAATTAAGATAGCAGTGTAAGGATTAATTATAACGATGTCATGTGAACTGGCATAGACTAAGCTCAGCTTGTATTAATAAGTGTAAGTTATTATTCACATATTGGATTTTTAAGGAATTAAATGCGAGGGAACGCCAGCGACCGCAGCATTTAGTTCCTTAAAAATCAAGTATGTCAACAATAAATGACTTATAGTTATGCCAAGTCTATAATGCAATTTCCCACCCGAGTATTAAATTTGGTAATATGCAATTTATTGGGGTTAAATCTTGAAATAATTGCAGCGCGAAACTGGCTAGCGATTGGCTTCAAAAGTAGGGCGAACTATAAGTAAATGAAATAAAAAGATGACAATTTTTTTTAGAGAACATGCGCTGTGAAATTTTAGTCAACTTTTGACATGTCTGACATTTTTCCTGAATCATTATCGGTCAGTAGCCGATTTCATCAAAATTGCAAAGTATACTTTTCTAGCAAAGTATACTTTGAGGGAATAATCATTATACCCACTTTTTTAGGAAAAAAAAATGGGTATATTGTTTTCGTCACGGGTGTCCGTCCGTCCGTACGTCCGTCCGTAAGTCCGTCACGTTTCTTGTAACTCGAAAAACTTTTTCACCTTCATACCTACGCGCCTGATATTTGGTATGTAGCTTCGTTATCATGTGCAGATGCGCAAAGTGAATTCGGATTTTTCATCCGACCCTCCATCATGGATTATCTCCCCCTTTCGGACTCAGAATTTCCCATTTTTTCCTTGTAACTCGAAAAACATTTTCACCTTCATACCTACGCGCCTCATATTTGCTATGTAGCTTCGTTATCATGTGCAGATGCGCAAAGTGAATTCAGATTTTTCATCCGACCCTCCATCATGGATTATCTCCCCCTTTCGGACTCAGAATTTCCCATTTTTTCCTTGTAACTCGAAAAACTTTTTCACCTTCATACCTACGCGCCTCATATTTGCTATGTAGCTTCGTTATCATGTGCACATGCGCAAAGTGAATTCCCATTTTTGATCCGACCCTCCATCATCGATTACCTCCCCCTTTCCGACTCAGAATTTCCCATTTTTTCCTTGTAACTCGAAAACTTTTTCACCTTCATACCTACGCGCCTCATATTTGCTATGTAGCTTCGTTATCATGTGCAGATGCGCAAAGTGAATTCGGATTTTTCATCCGACCCTCCATCATGGATTATCTCCCCCTTTCGCACTCAGAATTTCCCATTTTTTCCTTGTAACTCGAAAAACTTTTTCACCTTAATACCTACGCGTCTGATATTTGGTTCGTAGCTTCGTTTTGATGTGCTGATGCGCAAAGTGAATTCGGATTTTTTATCCGACCCTCCATCATGGATTACCTCCCCCTTTCGGACTTAGCATTTGGGGAAAGTGGGTGTATTGCGATGGCGCGCATTGACTTTTTCTAGTTTATGTTTCCCGAAATGCATTATGTCATATAGAACTAACGACTGCATATATTTGATGATTAAACGTATGCTAATTATTATACTGAATTTATTACATTATCACAGCCAAATTGGCTGTGATAATGTAATAAATTCAGTATAATAAAAATTAATAAATTTATCCTAAAATTGAAAATTTCTCCCTCAAAGTATACTTTGCTAGAAAAGTATACTTTGCAATGTTGGTGAAATAGGCTACTGATATGGAGATCCAATAATGCAGAAAATCAAATGGAATGGCCTGACGCTGGCTGAGAAAAGAGACCTTATGGCATCAACAACCATTGTAGATCCTGATCATTTTGCACATTCATGAAATAGAATAAACCCTTTCACCCCTAAGTAACTGGAATGGATTTTGATATGTTAATTTGGTAACGAATTTAATCATCACAAAATTATTTTTAGACTAGTCCATTTATGAAAAGATGAAAATTACCTGCAAACAGTGCAGATCCTGACGAGACGGCTCTACACTATTTGCCAATACCACTATACAGGTCTGTAGTGTTGAAAGAGTTAAGCATAATTTTTTTGCTGATGAAAATAATGCTATTTCATTGACTGAAGTGACAAACAGGGTAGACCCTGATAAGACTGCATTGATGTGCAGGCAGATCTGGAGATATGCTGGTCGCAAAGGCAGATCTGGGGCTACGCTGGTCGCAAATATTGTAAGGTCAATTCTTTCATTCCCTGCCTCATATATTATTAGTAACTGATTGAACTAGATCACTGAAACAACAGAATGACTGGTCCACTTATTTGTGGCTGTGACTGGAGAAATGGGGATTATGGGTTTTGCGACCAGTGTAGATCCAAATCAACCTGTGCATTTGCACAGTCTGATCAGGATCTGCACTGTTCACCATTCTAATGAAACACAGTTCATGCTTCTAACAAGCAATTGTTATCAGGCTACAGGTCTGGGGGGGGGGAGGGGGTATTTGATTGGGAGCTACTTTGGTCAGAAATCCCATAATCCCCATTTCTCCGGTGACACATGCCATGTGATTTTGTATCTAAGAGCATGTGCGATTTTTCATGAAATATATTTACAGAAACTGTGATATTTTCTGTAAATAATTTTGAAAGATGAGGAATGCACTAGTGAAATATTACTTATAACTTATTTCACTCTGATGTTAAGTTTTGTAAAGAGACCAAGTATTTGACCTTGACCTTGGGATCAGCGGGGGTTGGACGATCGTGGATTTGGCACAGCATGGTAGTAGAGCCTTACAGGAATGCATGTGTGAAATATTAAGCATTTTAGATGAAGGAAATAGAAGTTATAACTTATTTCTCTGATGTTAAGTTTTGTAAAGAGACTAAGTCTTTGACCTTGACCTTGGGATCAGCGGGGGTTGGACAGATGTGGATTTGGCACAGCATGGTAGTAGAGCCTTACAGGAATGCATGTGTGAAATATTAAGCATTTTAAATGAAGGAAATGGAAGTTATAACAATATACGGACGGACGGACACACGCACACACACACGCACGCACAGACGGACAACCTGACTCCAGTATACCCCTCACAACTCGTTGCGGGGGGTATAACAATAACAAGAGTGCCAGAGGTCACAATATACGCCCGTTGAGGCATGGGTCAATGAAAGAAAAAAAGTAGGTCAATGTCACATTAAGGTCAAATGATATATCGCTGCTGATGTACACCATCAGTTGATTGTTATGTGCATGTACCAGTATACCGAGTATGAAGTAAATAGGCTGAAATCTGTACAAAACAAGCATAAAGTTGCATTTACTGAGTTGTACCAAGTATGAATTGGATCGGTGGAAAAATGTAGGACTAGTTTGGAGTACAAGTCAAAAACAGGAAGATTGGCATCAAAAAAGGTGGATACTTTCGTAAGGATTTGAGGTGGAGTGAAACTGTTTGTGTTACACACTGCGGAACTTGATGGTGGTCAGCTATGCAAAGTATGAGTTGTATCGGTGGAAAAATATAGTAGTAGTGCGCTGTACAAGTAAAAAATGGGAATTTCTAGTCGAACAAGAAAATGTGTTCATAGAACATGAATGCCCCACATACCGCTTTGATAATAAACACTGAAAAATTCCAAGTCCAAAAGGGGAGATAATCCACAACAAGTTTTAGGTCTGTAGCTATTACGGCATAAGTTTTACGAGTCAAAATTTCCAAATACAATGTCGAAAAGGGGGAGATAATCCACGACCCTGGGTTTGTATCAAAATCAAAACAAACTTTGCACATCTACTCATAATAAGGAAGCTACATACCAAGTTTCAGATGCGTAGCTATACATGTATTAAGGTTTACAAAATTTATGACTTACAAGTCAAAATTGGAAAATTCTAAGTCAAAAAGGGGGAGATAATCCATGACCCCGGGGTCGAATCAAAATATAAATAAACGTTGCGCATCTACTCATCATAAGGAAGCTGCATACCCAGTTTCAGGTCTGTAGCTAGTATGGTTTAAAAGTTTTACGAGTTACAAGGCAAATTCTAAGTCGAAACGTGGGAGATAACCCATGACCCAGGGGTCAAATAAAAAATTGAAATAGACTTTACGCATCTACTCATCATAAGGAAGCTACATACCAAGTTTCAGGTCTGTAGCTATTATGATTTAAAAGTTTTATGAGTCACAAAGCAAAATTGCCAAATTCCAAGTCGAAAAGGGGATCCATGACCGGGGGTCAAATAAATTTTTTAAATAAACTACTCATCATATAAAGGAAGCTACATATCAAGTTTCCGGTCTGTAGCTAGTACGGTTTAAAAGTTTTACGACTTACAAGGTTTGTGATGGACGGACAGACAAGGGTAACACTACTGTAAATGCCCCCTCCACTATCGTGGTGGCGCATAAAAAGGGGGATAATTCTGTATATATTTGAGGCGGAGTGAAAAATGCATTACATACTGCCAGATATGATAGTACTCATGTATGGGAAGTATGATCTTGATAGTGAAAAACTGCACGACTAGCTTGATGTACAACATTAAAATTTTACGGACGGACGGACGGACGGACGGACGGACGGACGTCACGGTGTAATGTCACGCTTTTTTAAACGGGCATATAAAAAATAAAGCAGTCAAAGTTAAAAATTCCCTAATGTGGGCTGAAAAAAAAGTAACTAGTGTTTGTTTTTTTCTGCTCAAGTTACAGAATTTTCCATGTTTTCAGAGCAATTTTACGGTGCTCATCATTAGGAAAATCAATGAGCATTTGCAATTCATCGCGAGTAACTTCTACTCGCTCTTTTGAAAATCAATGCATATATATTCATGCAGCTGAAACATATGTGTAAAATACATCAGTAAGCACCTTATCTGGAGCAAGTTACATTACTGTGCCTCACCTTAAATCCCCTTTCCTTGAGTCGTTTGAACTGACTGAGTGGTGAAAGATGGCCTCCTGTGTTCCTGTATGGATATCCAGCTTGTTCAATCTGTAAATGACGAGATTGGTTAATTGTGGCTGTGACTAAAGAAATGGGGATTATGGGTTTTGCGAACAGTGTAGATCCATGTCTGATCATGATCTGCACAGTTCGCCATTCCATCAATGAAATACCTGTCATGCTTCTAACAAGCACTAATATACAGATCACTATCAGGCTACAGGTGTGTGCTATTTGATCTGAAGCTACACTGGTAACAAAACTCATAAGCCCCATTTTTCCAGTCACAGCGACAATTGATTAATTGATTGTTTAATTGATTGAGGATGTTGGATCACATTCTTAAAGTGAATTTGCCTTCAACCACTTTCAAACACAGGTTGAAGTAACGGGCCGAGGTCTATAAATAAATTAAATATGCCTAAAAGCATCCATAAATTAAAAACAAATTGGTTACTCCCTCTATAACACTATAAGTGTTATAGAGGGAGTAACACAATTTTGTTTAGCTTATTTTTTTTCCATTTATGGATGCTTTAGGCATATGTAATGTATTTACAGACCTCGGTCCGTTACTTCAACCTGTGCTTTCAAATGGCATAACAGATGTTGCCTAAACATGAAGCCAGCAAATATAGCAATATTTGCTTATTATTCTATTGCTTATCATGCTAATGAAATTCCAAGACATATTTAGAGAGTGAAACAAGAAACATACTCGTAACTTGTTGGATGTTATTTTCACTGCTAACATGCAAAGAGTTCACTGTACTTGATTCTTCAACAAAATGACCTTATCATGAGAAAATGATATACAAACGGTTTTGAGGAGCTTGTCATTCACATACCATGTACCGATTGAATAACTTACACTGTATAGCAATTTTATGGTAATGTATTCATGTGTGGCAGAGAATATTACAAATTTATATTTGAAGGAGTAATAAAATACATGTACTCAAGTGAATCAGACAAAATCTACAAGTTGTTTGGTTCAGGCAATGCTATTGAAGCAAATTTTTCCGCACATCAGACGCGGATACAGGGGGTCCGGACCCCCCCTGCTCCCGGCAAAAAAAAAGAAAAGAAGAAAATCTACAATACTCGAATAGTTGGATGACTTTTTTTGTGGCCAAGGTGTCAGGAAATCGCATCTGCGGCGATCTGGCATTTAAACATTTCCTGGGGGAGGACCCCCAGACCCCCCGACTTTATGATGCGCATCGCGCTTCAAGCTCGCGGAGGTCTAGACCCCCCCTGCAATTATTTCTGTATCCGCACCTGCACATCGCCAATGGCGATCCAGTAAGTAGCCCCCATACAGTCAAACCTGTCTAAGCCAGCGACAATTGGGGCACGACAGAAGTGACTGGCATGTACAGGAGGCATATGAACAGGTATTATTATGTCAAACCAATACAATAAATTGTGTATGTGACTGAAGAAATAGGGCTTATGGGTTTTGCAACCAGTGTAGATGCAGAACAGCTTGTGCATTTGCACAGTCTGATCAGAATCTACACTGTTCGCCATTCCATCAATGAAACACCCATCATCCTGCTAACAAGCATTATAGATGGTTATCACGCTATAGGAGTGTGCTATCAGGAGCTACACTGGTCACAAAAATAATAAGCCCCATTTCTCCAGTCACACTTAAAGGAGATATAACAAGCTTTTGTTTTCGCAATACGCTTATTTATGTATTTATCATTTATATATGGAATAAAACAAATTTCACAGTAATCCGACCAGTATGTGCCATTCTTTTACGGATTTCATATTCCGGACAGCCAGTTTTTCCAGCCGTCATTGCATGACTAACTTCCCCTTATTTTGCTTACCACAGTTATTTGCCTTTGCGGTCACGTGGGTATATGACGTATCCGAAATGTATGCATAATACGATTATTACACGTAATAGTTCAACATATTACTTAGAACTCCAGTTTATTAGACCGCTGATGTAAATATATGGGACTGTACTGTAATGCAAAAATATAAGAATGACCTAGTTACAAACTACATACTGAAATGCAACAGTGGGTGACAAAATGTACATACTGTGCAATTTTAAACAGCTGTAGGATACCAGTCTGTATATACATGTATTTATATTTACATCGTCAGATTACAATCTATGTTTTCCCCGATAGTACTTATATATAATGCTAAATCAGACGGGCAACAGAGTAGACACTTATCAGAGCTGTCAGGTGCATTGATGGATCTGTGCTATGCTGGTCAAACTGTGATAACGTCATTCTTGTAGGGCCATTGTCCACTTACAATGAAACAATGTGAAAATTAGTCGCTCTAATTGCCACGGGTGGGGGGGGGGGGGGCGGGGTGGGGTTGTTTGAAGACCGTGTCAACATCCGCTGTTCACTGCGACTGAGAAGGTGCAATAAACCAAACACAACACAGGGCTTATAGGGCGTTTGCGACCAGTGTAGATCAGTTCAGCCTGTACATCCGCAGTCTGATCAGGATCTGCACTTTTCGGCATTCCTTCAATAAAACACACTAACACGCAATCTAGACTACAGGAGTGTTATATTTGATTAGGACCTACACTGGTCACAAATCACACAAACCCCAAGCTTCGACGTAACCCCCATTTGGCAAAACAACGTCCAAACATTTTCTATTTATTTGAAACAAGTCAGAAGGAAAATAGATTAGAAATAGTAAAGAATTTACTGTACATGTGAAAATTGAATATATACTTTTAATTCTTTTTATCTGCCAACGATCAAAATATGTGATTTAGTTATATTTTAGTATTCGAAAACAGTATTTACGGAAAAATAAGCGAGTGGACATTCAAGTTACACAATTTTAGTCTTGCATATAACATTCATCCATATGTAAAAACAAACACATCAAGATTGGATTTTCGGAACTGTGGAAAGCACCCTGATGTGCACAGTGTATCTATTCTACCATGTCTGTCTGTCATTGAATTCAGAATACACCTGTCCCAAGATCCACTTCCCTATTTGCATGCGGTAAAATCATTGGATAAGTTGTTTGCTATGCCAAACTATTAATGACCTCGGGCGGCATCCGTTTGAACATAGCTACATACGCGTGTCACTGATAATTTCAACTCGAAATTGTCAAAGCACAAGTATGCTGAAGTAACATTCTGCAAAGCATTGCAGAATCAATTCACAAAATGTCGGAGATTGTGTCAGCATTTTGTAAAAAAAAATAGAAATATAACATTTAATTTCACCATTTTTCTGATTCTGGCTCTGCTGTCTGTTTGACCATGAATTACAACCGACTTCCAAACAGATAGTCGTCACCGACGATTGCAACCAACGTATCAATAATCCAAGAATAACTAGGCGAAGAAAAAAATAACGATTAACGAATATATTAAACGACAAAAACAAAGAAATTATGCAACAAATACATGATGTCCGTAAATCCAAATGATATTATATAAGAAACCTTCATCCACCAATCAGGTAATATGTTGGTACATATGGATTTATAACAAGAAAAAAATAATTTCTTTGAACACGGTCATATTTTAGTTTGTGCTTTAATTGTCAAGGTATGGAATCGTATCAAATACGATGGCATATGTGTTTTATGGGTGCTCTGAAAGTTATTAACAATAACTTATAACTTTCACAAAGAATCGAGTAAAGTTTATTTCTTACATTCACATGCTCTATTTTTTTTTACATTTACGGTAACCGATTCTTCGTCAAAACAACATAATTATGAGATTAAAGCCGCCTATACAATAAAGGGCAATGTGTACCGCATTTGCTGCGGTATATTTCATAAAAATATGCCATTCCATTAGAAAGGAAATCTACTGTAAACACATCTGAAAACAAGAGGGCCATGATGGCCCTAATTCGCACACCTGACTCCATGAACACCAGAGGAGAATGTGACATTGAGTTCATATGTGTTTTAAAAAAAATTGTGCTATTTTTAGCTGGCGGAGATCTTGGATTAAGCGATGACTCTCATTTTACCAAATCTGAAAATGCTTTACCCAAGGATCAAGATGTTTGGCCAGCATCGGCCATGTGGTTCCTGAGAAAAAGACGTTCAAAATCTTGAATAAATGGACCTTTTGGAGGCCATCATGGATGACATAATCACCCGATTCCGATAAATATTGCACCAGAGCAATCGCCTCATCGATACCTTCAATTTGATATATGACATGAGCATATTTGGTCAAAAATAAAATTTGACCCCACAGGCCACACCCATTTTTGACCCCCGAGCCACCATTTTAACACCTTTGAAAGAGCATTCTACGTCGATCATTCCTTTTGGTGGCCATCTTGGATGACATGACCACCCAATTTCGACAAAAAATGTACCAGAGCGATCGCCTCTTTGATACCTTCGATTTGATATAGATATGACCCTATTCGGTCAAAAATAAAATTTGACCCCACGGGCCAAGCCCATTTTTGACCCCGGGGTCACCATTTTGACAAGTTTGAAAGAGCTTTGTACATCGATCATTCCTACCAAGTTTCGTCGAAATCCGGCTGGCGGTTCATGAGATTTTTTAAGAATTTGTGCTATTTTTAGACGGCGGCCATCTTGGATTAGCGACGACCTCCGTTTTAACAAATCTGAAAAGGCTTCACCCATGGACCATAACTTTTAAGTTTGGCTACCATGGGCCAAGTGGTTCATGTGAATGCACCAGAGTGATCGTCTCGTTGATACCTTCGATTTGATATACGACATGACCATATTTGGTCAAAAATAAGATTTGACCCCAATTTGACCCCACGGTCACCATTTTAACAACTTTGAAAGAGCATTGTACATCGATCATTCCTACCAAGTTTTGTCGAAATACGGTTGGCAGTTCTTGAGAAGAAGATTTTTGAAGAATTTGTGCTATTTTTAGATGGTGGCCATCTTGGATTACGTCATTTTAACAATTTTGTAATCCCCCTACCTAAGGACCATGACCATGAAGTTTGGTGACTATAGGCCCAATGGTTATCGAGGAGAAGACGTTTGAATGAAAATGTGCACGGACGACGGACACATTGCGGTAACAATAGCTCACATGAGCTTTGCTCAGCAGGCGCGGATACAAGGGTGGGGGAGGGTCCGGACACCCCCCCCCCCCCCCCTGAAAAGCTTACATGACCATAGTCGGTCAAAAATAAAATTTGACCCCAATTTGACCCCACTGGCCACGCCCATTTTTGACCCCGGGGTCACCATTTTAACAACTTTGAAAGAGCATTGTACATTGATCATTCCTACCAAGTTTTGTTGAAATCCGGTTGGCGGTTCTTGAGAATAATTTTGTTTGCTATTTTTAGATGGTGGCCATCTTGAATAGTTGGAGACTGTTTTCGTAGCCTAGGTGTCAGGAAATCGCATCTGCGGTGATCTGGCATTTAAACATTTCCTGGGGGAGGACCCCCAGACTTTACGATTTCTCGCTCGCGGAGTGACTTGTAATTACAGACACCCCCTGCAATTATTTCTGAATCCGCGCCTGCTCAGGTGAGCTAAACATGACGTCACACAGTTCGGAAACATGTGATCACACACCCTGTTTGTGGTATGTCATCCTTCCTTGAATATAGTTATATACATGTAAGCAATCAAATACATTGTATTTATTATTTTAATTGTTTAAGTTAATTATTTTACAACATTGAATTTGCATTGAACAGTCAAAATGTCTAGGTTGTATGCAGGGCAGCATGGATGTGTGGTATTTGTATACATGAAAGTAATATAATGAATATTGATAATGAAGTAATCCTACATGGGAAAGAAAAACGAGAGAAAGTGAGCAGGGGCTTAGGTATAGCCCCGGACGCCGCCTGAACTGACAAATAAAAACTTTAATGTAAATATGTAAAACAAGAATTCCGCCACGGAAGTGGTGTCGCGCCTGCCGAGGCATTTGACCATAACATGATCTTGGGCATGTGCTAAAGTAAGCATCACAAAAACCATCAGAGAAGTGTATGCTTAAAACATGAAAAAGGTCATGGTAAGACAGGTTTAAGAAACATTTTGACTTAAAAAAATGCCTACCTGTTTCCACAACCATGTGAAGGTCAAAAAGGGCATGGTCATGTTCATGGCGGCACGAGTGTGTTTCAAAAGCTGACATGTATCAAGTGTCCAAATATTGAAGCAATCCATCAAGTAATGTTAATGTTATACAATGATGAAGAAATTTGTATAAAATTGTTGAATTAAAAAAATGGCTAAGTGTTTCCGCAAAAATGTGAAGGTAAAAAAGATCAAGGTCATGTTAATGGCGGCATGCGTGTGTTCCAAATGATCACATATATCAAGTGTCCAAATATTGAAGCAATCCATCAGGTAATATTAAAGTTATACTATATGATGAAGAAGCTTGTACAAACTTTTTGACGCAAAACAATGGCCAAGTGTTTCTGCAAAAATGTGAAGGTCAAAAAGGTCAATGTCATGTTAATGGCGACACGAGTGTGTTCCAAAATGCTCAAGTATATCAAGTGTCCAAATATTGAACCAATCTTTCAAGTAATATTAAAGTTATACCAAGATAAAGAAGCTTGTGCAAACTTTTTGACGCAAAAAAATGGCTAAGTGTTTCCGCAAAAATGTGATGGTAAAAAAGGTCATGGTCATGTTAAAGGTACATGCCCACTCAGTAGGCACAGAATGTTCTTTATAGGAATTAAATAAGTGTATAATTGTGTTACTATTCCAACAGTTCTAAAACTTAAGAGTGCCCGTTATACAGACATAATCATTTAGTAATATTTATTTTACTGACCGACACGCGGTGGTATCAGGCTATTTTCATATGCAAATGAGGCATGGTTATCGCCCATATCAGTGTGGACATTTACGTCTAATATAAAATGTAGAATAATGCCAATCAATATTGAAGCAATCCGTCAAGTAATATTAAACTTATACCCATGATGACGAAGCTTGTACAAACTTTTTTATATTTTGGACGACGACGGAAAAAGCTACTCCCAACAGTAAGCATATGCATGATAGGCCAATGTGTTATTATTTCCTGCTTCAGTTTGAGTTAAAGCCGTACTAATAGTTGAATGAAGTCACATTTCTGGGATATGTACTGCCCTATATACAGTCCTGAGAGCTACCGGAGTATGCATATTTGCACTGAAACTGTTTTGTTTCCAATTTGTGTCCGCGACAGATATTTTTAACACGATATTTGGAAATAAAATATCACTTACACGGTGGGTATAATACGTCACTGGCACCTAGCTGCTACTTGTATGGGGTGCACCGAATCAGGTAAAAAAATCCTCCGCTTCAGACCGTACATGTACTTTAGTTTTAATATCTCAGCAACTACTGAAGTGATTTTGACGAGATAAAGCGCAGATACCCTGGAAATTGAATAGCAACATCTGCCATAGTTGCGGGAAGTATAGTCCTGTATCATCCGTACCCAGAGTCAAGGTTGCCCTAGCTACAATAATTTGCCTCCGATAGGTTATCTACGGCTACAATTTGACCCATTCAAAAAATGCATACCCAAACCTGTTGCATGTAGGTCAAAATTTAGTAAACTGTATATTTTATACCTTTAAACTAGTAAATTATCAAATATAATAGAAATGGGAAATCATTTTCCCATGGAAGCCATCTTTTCTCTTGTTGTTGATCAACATTCAACATAACTAAATGAAGCTTTCAAATTTACAAGATATACATGTAAATGTTAGATAAACATCATGACATGGTAAAATAACCAATTTCTGCTTGTGTATGTTCTTTATTAATAATTTATTGATACATGCAGCGTTGACAGTTTTAGCCCCAATGCTCATGGATTTGTGCCTTCTCATTGATTCATGACCCTAGCAAACAAGTGAATAAGCATATTCTAAGAACAGTGTTAATTGAAAATTATTTGAAAAAGGTATTTTAAGTTGTTTCCCATGGTTTTCTAAGTGACAGTTGCATATAATTGTGATTTACCACCTATTTTGTGATTGTTCTACATATTTCCTTAATCTAAAGAGGGTCTGTTCGCAAATTATGCATACAATGTGATATACCGTATGTTGATTTCTATGTGAATCTGGACTTCACAATATTTCAATTTGATGCATCTAGGCAACACCACTTCTTTATTGCATGAGTGATCAAGGAATGTCACACAAATGTGCAAAATGTTGTAGGGCACGAGCCTGATGAGAAGTTTCAAGATCAATTAGGTGACTTGGGTGGGTTATTTCTAGGGACTCTTAAGACTTGCATAAACAATAATTTTGGCAAATTCCTTATATGCACTCATAGCCAAGTGTTTTAACTTTATGTTGATGTATACATTTTCAGGAATTAATCAAAATATAACACACAATGTGAATTTATGTGCTTAGAGGCACGGATCCATGAGGATTTACGGAGGTTTCGGTAAATGGCCAGTTCGGTAAATTGATATTATAGTGTGAATGGTTTGGAGGTTTCGGTAAAAAGGATTATTATAGTATAATTGATCAATGGCAGAATAACATGGCAAAGTGTGACCAAATAATGTAATTACCTGATTATTACCTCTTTGATCACGATTTTGACATATTGGCCTGTCAGTTGTTTAATATTTTGTCCTTGTAAATGTTAATCTTTATGTGTATTGTGCATTTTCAGTTACCGATGGACGAATGTCTCCAGGTCATGGAACACAACCAAATGAGCCAAGTCAATTTGGTTTATATCTTTTATTTAATGTAACAGTAATGCATCAGTCAATGTAAATCCCCGCCCCCCCCCCTCCGGGGGAGGGGCGGGGCTTTACCGGGGCATACCCCGGGGCTTTTACCTTTCATGATGCCCCGCACTGCGGGGACTTTACCGGGGCTTTAACTGTTGCTAAGAAATTGAGCCGGGACATACCCCGGGGCTTTACCAGGGTTTTATCAGACTGTTATCAAGATATGTACATGTATGTTTACCTGAATACTGTTGTGTGGGAGGGGTGACATGGGTTTAAACTGTTTAATATGATCTACTTTCACTGTGGACTGTTTAATACTGGCAAATTTTGTTTAATATAAACAAAATTGTTTTCAAATAATTCCTCTGTTTATATTGCACTGCCGTTATCCGTTATCCCAGCCCCCCCCCCCAACCCCCCCCCCAACACGTGGAAAATTCTGAGACATTCCCCCCCCCCCCACACACACTGAAGGAAAACCCGAGACCCCCCCCCCTCCCCCCCCTGGAAAGTGATTCATTACCCGACCAACCCTGGAAAATCACGAGACCCCCCCCCCCCACCTGGAAGTGATTCATTTAACCCCAACAAACCCTGGAAAATCCCGAGACCCCCCCCCCCCCCCTGGAAAATCCCGAGACCCCCCCCCCACCTGGAAAGTGATTCTTTACCCAACAAACCCTGGAATATCTCGAGACCCCCCCCCCCCCCCTGGAAAATCCCTGAGACCCCCCCACCCACCTGGAAAGTGATTCTTCTTTACCCAACAAACCCTGGAAAATCCCGAGACCCCCCCCCTGGAAAATACCGAGACCCCCCCCCCCCCACCCACCTGGAAAGTGATTCTTTACCCAACAAACCCTGGAAAATCTCGAGACCCCCCCCCTGGAAAATCCCGAGACCCCCCCCCACTGGAAAAATCCTATTTCTCACACCCTCCCCATGTAAGTAAAAGTATAAAGTGCTGCATTTTATACTATTAATAGGGGGGGGGTGTACTTTTTATGAACCCTGTCTCGAAGAGCCGGTGTCATATAGTGTTTGCACCGTCCGTGTGTCCGTGCGTTAATACGGTTAAGAAGTTTGTATCATGCAAGGGTCCACTTTTGCGCTATTTAATACTATTCACACATATCCGACCTTCCTTCTACCGAGTCCGTGGGTGGTGCCAAAGGTTAGCGGCTATTTATTTATTTGGTTACTACTATTAACAGGAACGTACCTATTTCAAAGCAACAAACACATATTTACCCTGTACTTAGTCGACCCTACTTGTCCTAACTGTCATTTGGAGGCGGAGCTAGGATGCGTCACACATGCTACTAAGATGCCCAGCACTACACGAAGTTCGGAAACAGACCTACCCGGCGTTTCGTCAAGAAATCCAAAAAGTGCTAGGAGACTCGAACTTTTACAAAATAAACATATCGGTCATTACCCAGCTGATCATCGACTGTAACGGTTTCAAAAACAACTATATCACTAAGTCAACCACCCTAGAAATAGAACGAGTAGCAGGCCAAATGTGCTACCAATTACATCTACAACGAATAAAGCTGCTTGGGTTGTAATAATGGCTTTCCATACTAATAAAAGTTCCCAGATATCTACTATTTATAAGTGACATTTTGCTCTACAACACATCATTTTCGTGCAAGAATATTTCACATTTAAAATCACCAGATGGCCCCGCAGTGCGGGGCATTTTACCGGGGCTTTTACCGACCATGTTGCCCCGCAGTGCGGGGCCTTCACCGGGGCTTTAACAGCAACGAAAATATAAGCCCCGCTATTCCCCCGGAGGGGGGGGGGGGGGCGGGGGGGGGGGGGGGGGCGGGGACTTACATTGACTGATGCATAACATATATACACACAAATTTATCCAGCACATTTAACATACATATACAAACATTCATAAATTACATTTATCCAGTACATTTAACATTAAAGATAGCACCTGTGCGAACAGTGTAGATCCTATTATGGACTATTGGTTTGCCTTCTCATCAGGATCTTCACTTACGAATCATGACACATACATATACAAACATACATAAATTACATTTATCCAGCACATTTAACATTAAAGATAGCACCTGTGCTTACCTGTTTGAATTTAAATATGCTCTAACCCAATCCATTTACCTTTATGCACATACTTTAATTACTCTATTGTATCATTTTACCAAAACCTCCAAACCATTCACACTATAATATCAATTTACCGAACTGGTCAATTACCGAAACCTCCGGTATCCTCCATGAGAACAGTGACTATATCGCTAACATATCAAACACGCCGGATAACCAATTGCAAATATCACTCTTCCATGTGTTACATTAAAGAGATGGGGTTAAATTTCTACCCTCCCAAGAGGTATGGAGCGGGGTAACAATTTTGTTTCTACGGTTGCCCCTGCAGAGTTAACTGTAGAGTAGCGAATCAGATACTTACATTTTTCTTTTGTTTCTCTAAATGTTTCTGTTGTCTTCCCATGAAGTCAGTTCCCATACTTTCTACAATTTTTGCACTAGTAGAACTAACTTTAGGACGAAATGTGAATATATTGTCATCCAGTATAACTGGCGATTGCTTGCTCAGTGACATAGTGGCGTCTGTTTTCAAAATATCTTTTTCAAGTTGAAGTTTGTCAATGCCAGCAGCGTCTCGATTTGTTAAATCAGCGGAAACGTCTAGTTCATTGTCTAATACCAATACAGCATTTTCAGACGATTCTTTACGCGATGGATTTACTGCAATTGGCGCTAAAGGCTCTCTGGATTGGTATTTTACTTCATTCATGGAATGTGGGGCAGTGTCAGTGGCATTCAATCGTCGTTTGTTGGCAAGCTTACGACTAGCCGAACCAATACTAATCACAAGTTTGCGATTCCCAGACGCATGTCGCCTTTTTTTCCCCATTGGCCATGCTGTTAAACTACATCATGGGTCAGTGTTCTGTGTATGTCTTCTAAAATGTCCTATTTTCAATCCAGACCCGTATCTAAGGAGCCGCCATATTGTTTCTCAATGAACATATAATCTCCAAATAAATATAGCGATACATCTAGATTAATGTTTACATTAATATGTACAATAAAACAAACATATTGTTATTACAATTATAGACGTTTCAGTTATTCAATAATTAAGGTAATATCAATAACGATTTCCTAATGTTTATATATATTAGAGACTATCGACTAAACAGTTTGTTTGGAGGCTCACATGCGGTATGACTAAAATAAGAAAAGGGTCCTTTTCTAAGAAAAGGACAGAAAAGGACAGAAAAGGAAAAGGACAGAAAAGGACAGAAAAGGACTTCGTGCCTAAGAAAAGGGCCTATAAAAAACACATTAACGGTTCAAACGAGTGTAAAACAATGTTTATATATGTATGACGATATTTTATTGAGGTACCCATAAAATAAAGCCCATATAATGAAGAATAAAGATGTTGTGCCATTTGAAGTAATCTCGACTCAAAACGTGTATTGAACCATACAAAATGGCGGACAGAAAAGGACCTCGTGTCTAAGAAAAAGGCCTATAAAAACCACACTAACGGTTTAAATGAGTGCAAAACAATGTTTATATATGTGTAACGATATATTTTATTGAGGTACCCATAAAATAAAACACATATCATGAAGAATAAAGATGTTGTGCCATTTGAAGCAATCTCAATTAAAACAGTGTATTGAAATATTTAAAATGACGGACAGAAAAGGACTTCGTGCCTAAGAAAAGGGCCTATAAAAACAACATTAAAGCTTCAAATTAGTGTAAAACGATGTTTAAATATGTATAACGATATTATATCGATGTACCCATAAAATAAAACGCATATAATGAAGAATAAAGATGTTGTGTCATTTGAAGCAATCTCTACTCAAATCGTGTAGTGAAATATTTAAAATGGCGGACAGAAAAGGACTTCGTGCCTAAGAAAAGGGCCTATAAAAACAACATTAAAGCTTCAAATTATTGTAAAACGATGTTTATGTATATATAATGTTATTATATATATGTACCCATAAAATAAAACACATAACTTTAATGTGGTTTCTGCTATAAGAAATAGACAGAAAAGTACGTACAGAAAAGGACTAGTGTGTTAATAAAAGGGCTTATATATATACGGGCCTCATCGTATATTTATAAAATATTTTTTTACAAAATTTATAATATTTGATAGTCAAGTTGAAATGAGTATTTAAGATGTACTAATATTAGTATAAAATGTTAACTTGAAGACAGGCACTTTATGGAATTATGCATATAGTAATTGGTTTGTAGTAATTTGTTTTGTACCGGGCAATTAATATTCGACCCAGGTGTGTGTAACTTTACGGTCACGCTTAATCTATAATTATGAAATGTCGGAAACTTTGGTCCTTTAAACATCACTATTTATTTTTAACTATTTGGAGACAATTGCGCCGACACAACAGTCTTGATTGAATTTTGGATAATCTTGTTGATAATGCACCGCATTTGTGTTGTACTTGCTAATTAGATGTAACAAACACGTTATTGTGCCATGCTAATTTGATCAACAGCGTATATTTCAAAGTAAATCACCGCTAATTAGAGTAACGAGAGTTGCGCATAAAACTGTCTGACAATGATTCCATCTCTCGAGTATTAATAAAACCGAAAACCTTCTACAAAACTTATACAAGGTAATAAAACAAGTTAGTAACAAAACACTGATATTGGGTGACTTTAACGGACATAATCCACTTTGGGACATTCATTATTTTAATAAAGTAAACAAAATAGGTGATGAAATTATAACATTCCTAGATAATACTAATTACGTTATACTAAATAATGGCTCAGAAACATACGACTCATCCCATCTACCAAAGGCTAAAAGTATAGGATCTGCACTAGACATCACATTAGCTACACCAGCTCTAGCTTCCTTGGCCTCGTGGACCATCCACAACTCAACACTAGGCAGCGATCACTATCCGATTATTACTGAAGTTTGTACCCATTATCACAAGAGAACTCCCGCAACAATTCCCAAATGGAAGTTAGGTCATGCAAACTGGGAACTCTTCCATCAACTATGCACCACTAGGTTACATATCGATGCGAATTTAGATACAAAAGACTATCACGATGAATTTGTGAGCACACTCTACGGAATAAGTAAAGAAAGCATACCACAGACAAGTGGTAAAGCACATAATCACCCTACTAATCCCTGGTGGACACCTGCTTGCACAGAAGCCATTAAAAACAGGGAAAACTGTCTGCGAAGATGGAAACAAGCCTATAAATATCATGTACAACTACAACAAAGAAGGCGAGAGGAATACTTGGAAGCCAAGAGCCTGGCGTCTGAAACCATTAAAACAGCAAAAGAGAAAGGTTGGGCGAATTTTATATCAGCAATTACGAAAGATAAAACAAGTAAAGAAGTCTGGAATTTATTTAATCGAGTAAGAGGTAAACCAACACAACAAATGCCCCCATTATCACATGATAATACATTAATATGCGATGAAAAACAAAAAGCAGAGGTGCTCACAGATCATTACAATAATATGTCTAGCAACAGTAATTTAACATCAGAATTCAGAATAGAAAAAGATAAAAGATAAAAGAGACCCGAAAATACAAGCTAAGATAGACAACCATACTCTAACACCAGACCTGAATACTGACTGCCTCAATAGGTCATTTATAATGTCGGAACTTAAAGCTTAAAACTAAAAAAAGTACTGCACCAGGAGCAGATAAAATACATTATAATATACTTAAACAATTACCACATGAATCAATGGAACAACTGCTCCTGCTAATAAATAAATCCTGGGCCGAAGGCTCCCTGCCTGACGCTTGGAAAGAGGCTACCATTATCCCAATAATCAAACCAAACAAGGATGCAACTCTACCAGCCTCATACAGACCCATTTCACTAACATCTGTAATATGTAAATTAATGGAAACTATGGTGGCCATCAGACTAAAACATCATTTTGAATCTAATCAGAAAATTGGCCCAACCTAGTCATGATTTAGAAATCATAGATCCACGATGGATCAACTAGCTCGATTAGAAACAATCATTAAAACAGCACAAATGACAAAAAAAACTAGTCGTAGCTGTATTTCTAGACTTAGAAAAAGCCTTTGACCTAATGTGGACAAAGGGAGCAATAGAACAACTAATCGGGAAGGGCGTAAACAACAGAATGTTGCTATGGTTAGATAACTTTCTGACGGGCAGAACAATTAGAGTAACAATAGGCACAGA
The DNA here is from genome assembly GCA_029237695.1 of Conchocele bisecta. Classification (NCBI taxonomy): domain Eukaryota; kingdom Metazoa; phylum Mollusca; class Bivalvia; order Lucinida; family Thyasiridae; genus Conchocele; species Conchocele bisecta. The sequence continues at coordinate 105,213,784 of CM055266.1, read as the reverse complement.
GCATTCAGAATTTCAAAGTATTGATAATGGCAGCCCCCAGGGTAGTGTCATAAGCCCGACACTATTTAATGTCATGATATACATTATATACAGAATTAATCAGTATGAGTACAAACACAAAACCAGGCCTATCACAATTTGCCGACGACGGCGCGATCTGGAAAGAGCATACAGATCTCAGAGTAGCCCTGGGGGTAATACAGACAGCACTAGATAAAATAACAATTTGGCAAAACAAATGGGGCTTTAAAATCTCCCCGCTTAAAACTGAGGCAGTCATATTTCATGGCGGTGGATTACTCTGCTATAAAAATGAGGAGCAGCGGTATGCATACATAAGAGAACAAACTTATAAAATTAAAGATTTAATGGTAAACAATCAAGCAATACCATACACAAAATGTGTAAAATTCCTGGGTATGTATTTGGACGATCGACTTACCTGGGGAACACATATAAATAACATAGTCCAACGCTGTAGAAAAGATCTCAACTTAATGAAACTAGTATCGGGTACGTCATATGGAGCGGATAAACTATCCCTTCTATTGTTGTACAAAGCTCTATTATTATCAAAAATGGACTATGGCAGCATGCTGTATAAAGACGCTGCAGCGGAACACTTAGCTAAACTAGAATTAATTCAAAGAGCAGCCCTCAAAGTGGCAACAGGTGCATATAAATCAACTAGAGCCGCTGCAGTCGAGGTAGAAACCGTAGTAGAACCATTAGATCTTGAGGCGTGAAGGAAATCTAATCAAATATTGGCGCGCACCAGCCACATGGTGTAAACCTGCCAGTTAACGAACAAATACGACCTAGGCGGGTATACAAATATAACAGAATAAGACTAAAAAATTAAAAAAAGGAAGCAACCATAAAGAAAATAATCAAAAGTATAAAAACAAAAACATAACGATAAAGATGCAAACAAAATTAAAAAAGCAAAATCCACAGGTAGGAAATTACAAACATGTTACGCTATGAATGCCCAAATACTAACTCAAGAATATGGACTGAATGATTGTGAAATGCAGCCGTATCAGACCCACATACCTTACTATCCTTTCGAAATAACTGCTCAATCAGATCTAACAGAAATAATAAAAAATAAGACAATGGATCCAATTATTAACCTAAAACTAGCAACAGACCACATAAACAAAAAATGGAAAGATAGCCTGCAAATTTATTTCACGGACGGTAGCAAAAATATCGAACAAGGCATCACATCCGCAGCTTTCGTGATACCACATTTAAATTACGTAGAACAATACAAGCTGACTTCCACACTAACAGTATTCACATCAGAATTAATAGCAATCGAGAAGGCCCTCATTTATAACCTAACATTAGATAATTATAAGGATACAATCATCTTAACTGATTCACTAAGCTCCGTCCAAGCAATCAACTCAGGTACTTCTAAAACAAGACCTGACAAAATACATCTCATCAAAACATTAATAAGCAATACAATATCTAAAGGCAAGCTAATAAACATAGATTAGGTCCCTTCCCATATTGGAATACCCGGTAACGAAGACGCTGATAGGGCTGCAGGCACAGCGCATTTAGTAGGAAACAATGAAGCAACATTACCAACACATCATGAAATATATTCTCTCATCAAACAAAAATGTAGGTTAAAGTGGCAAACAAGGTGGAATAATGAACACTTAGGCAAAAATGGTGGACATATTTTGCAAGCATTGTGCCTCACCATCCCTACACAATGTTAATTGTATAGTAAAGATAGGAGAGCAGACATAATTATATCCAGACTAAGGCTAGGCAGAAATGGCATAAAATCTAATCTATACCATCATGATAATAGTAGTGAAGATAAAATGAATTGTTCAAATTGTGACGAGGACGAAATTGAAGATCCTTGGCATTATTTCTTCAATTGTCCCGCCCATAGCACATCGCGAGAAGATCTAAAAGCGTCTTGCCTTAAACACAACATTACACCTTCACATTATCATACAGTATTCCCTCCTAAGGAATGTGAAGCCGAAATGCATCTAGCTTTATTAGAGTACATACAGGAAACAGGATACTGGGGTAAAATGTAAATACCGCTGCTCCAAAAACAACAGTATAGTTTTAAATTCAAACTGATAACCTAACTACCAAGATATAGAGGTTGTAACTGAGGATGGCAGAGGGTATACAGTCAACGAAGTGGTCCAACTAAGTGACAGAGGTTACATTGGACCATATAGGCTTCGTCCAGTTATAATTAAGTAATATCACGATATATATATACTCAACAAAACTAGAAACGTCCCTGTTTTATAGCCGGTGTAGCTCTGTCTATGTATGTACCACATGTTCAAAGTACATGTATTTTAAACCGTGGCGATGTTCAGAATACGATCGTGTAGAGTTTAGCCGATACACACGGTTTACATAGCGGCCAGTGACCGGAACGTTGATTTCCACTTTTTGCACGTGCACGCTATACTTGTCATCGATAAGGTGATTCAGTTCATGTCGTACCATTCATGCGATAGGGGCTATTCGGAAAATTAAAAAACTTTTTTAATTTTTCACTGTTTTCGATATGCCACGGCTTTCCGAAAACGAGCGAAATCAGGCAATTGGGATGCTTGCGGGTGGGATGGCCGCCAGGGCGGTCGCGCCTCGGTTTGGTTGCTGTCGGAAGACGATTGATCGTCTTGCAGCCCGGTACCAGCAGACTGGGGCTGTTCACGACCGGCAGCGACCTGGTAGGCCTCGTGTAACGACGGCTAGAGCCGATCGTTACATTACGTTGACGCACTTACGTCAACGTCGATTGGCAGCCACAGTCACTGCTAGGCGATACGGTGTCTCAGGGCAGACCATTCGCAACCGGTTACGTCGTAACGCCCAACCAATCCGAGCACGCCGCCCGTACACTGGTCAGATAATGACCCACGTCACCGTGCTGCCAGACTGTTATGGGCGCGACGTCATCTGAACTGGAGAAGGGCTGACTGGAACCGAGTTTTGTTCACCGATGAATCTCGGTTCACAGTTAGTCATGCTGACGGAAGATTACGGGTATACAGGCGTAAAAATGAAAGATTCACCGATTGTTGCATTGTTGAGAAGAACAGGTTTGGGGGAGGGAGCGTAATGGTCTGGGGTGGGATCATGGGAAACCGGAAGACAGATTTGGTTGTTGTACAGGTCAACATCAATGCACAACGTTATGTTGCAGATGTGCTAAATGCACATGCCTTACCATTTATCCGTCAGCATGGTCCTGGTGTGACATTGATGCACGACAATGCCCGCCCTCACGTAGCCAGGGTCACCACTCAATAATTACAGCAAAACAACGTCGACGTCATGCCATGGCCCGCGGTCTCCCCGGATCTCAATCCCATTGAGCACATATGGATGAGCTGGGCCCAAACCCAAAGCACGAGCTAACCATCAGATTGACAATGTTCGCGATCTTACACGGGCGTTACAACGGGAATGGAGGAATTTGCCCAACGCACTGGTATTGCGTTACGTCACGTCGATGCGGCGTAGGATCATTGCATACATTCATGCAAATGGTGGCCACACTCGGTACTAACGAGATTTACTGAATTTGCCACATTACTTATTGAAATTCCATCTCTAAACATTAAGTAACACATTTCTGAGTTTTTGTGATTTTTGATTTTGACCCCTACCGCCCTTGGCCGGTTATCTCTCGAATATTTAACAAGATATCCAAATGCAATTTATTGGCTTTGATACAGAAATGAATGAACTTGTTTTTCCATTTTGATTTTTAAAAGTAACCCTTTTGGTTTTTGATGAATCTTTCCTTAAACATGGAGGGACGTTTCTAGTTTTGCTCAGTATAGGTTGTACATATGTTGTATCGTAAATATATGTTTGCGTGTGAGCCATCGACTTCCGGTGATTACATGGTGAACGGCGTATGGGGAGCAGTACCCCACACTGACTGACCATTACTAACAACATAATAAGATAAATATCAAATCATATCAAACATAATACAATCATAAAGTATATGCGGGGTTTGGCGAAATGCTGGCAATATATAACTTCAACTTGAACGGGGAATGTCCGAATTACCCGAGTTCCAATATATTTGGCGGGTTCTTCTCCCGAGGCAGGCCCAGAGTGCACCCTAACGAACATATTGCCAGCCCGTAGTCATATCCTAGCATATACAAAATTGTATATACACAATTAAGCCTATAATCAGCTAACAACTATTAACGTCCGGCCTCCAATGATGAGCACTCATGAAGTTAACAGCATTGCGCATTACAATCTGCTCGTGATCAGGTCTAAAGTAGAGCAGTTACGAAATCTATAGCGTTATGAAATGTCCGGGCGGGTGGGCTTGACTGGTACTAACCCAAGGGATCTTTTAGGTAGGGAATGCCCAATCGGGGACCTCCGCTGGGAAACGAACGATACGGTCTGCTCACCACCGGACACATAGTGCTCTGTCTATTAAATTATAAAGTAGTGACTGCTTACATGCTGGGGCCGGTATTTTAGCGGGTGGGAATAACCATACATGCAAATCTGCACAAATCATTTACCATATTTTTATTTGCATCTTCCTAAATCTACTTTTAATAATAAAGACCAATAACAGTGGCCAACCACTGACAATATTGACAGGGCAACACGACTCGTAGACGTAAACGACATGACCAGTGACAACTTTCAAATGACCCCCGATACTGACTGGGGGGACCCATTTTGTCACTAACCATGCATGTCCATTTCCCGTCACTTTACAGAACAATGGAACGCCGTGATGCCGAGGGGTCTTTGAGGTGGTACGTATATATATGTATATGTGTGTATGTATGTGTATGTATGTGTGTATGTATATGTGTATATATATGTATATATATGTATGTATATGCGTGTGTGTGTGTGTGTGTGGGTGGGTGTGTGTATGTATATATATGTATGTGTGTGTGTGTGGATGTGTGTATGCATATATATATATGTATGTGTGTATATGTGTGTATGCGTATATATGTGTGTGCATGTACATATGTATATGTGTATATACGTCTGTGTGTGCCTGCGTGCATGAGTGTGCGTGCGTGCGTGCATGCGTGCGTGCGTGCGTGTGTGTGTGTGATTGATTGATTGAATGGGGGCTGGGCTAAGTGATGTGGTGTGTGGTTGGCGGGTGTATGGATGGGTTGATGTGGTCCACTAATTCAATGGAATTGGGCTAAGTGATTGAGTGAGTCAGTGGGGTGAGGTAGTCAGCTGGTTGAGAGTAGTTGTACAAAATCGCCTCCTTTTGAGTTTTTTTTTTTGGAGCTTTACTACAGGGACTCCGGAGCTACCGGGGAAACTGGAGGTTTCCTCCACCAGGAGTAATTGCTTTTTATGTCGAAATTGACCATCTGCATTACTCCAATAGACAAAAATCAAACGATTTAATGTGTATTAGTCTATTTCGGCCAAAATCTGACGGTGTGGTAGGTGACTCAAAACTAAACCAAAATTAAAATAAATGCTAGTAAATAACAAAAACAAATATATATATAAAACCCAATTAACAACACAAAATCAGTAACCACGGTTATCATGATAGGTTAATATAGCATTCTGATACAGCACACTAACATAGGGTGAGGGTGACACGTCAAATACCATACCGTCAGAAATCACTTTCTTCTTCTCTTCTCTTCTCTTCTCGATGGTGATTAGGTAGGATTGGGACTAAATGTGACAATAAGTTAATTACGTAGAGCACACTTGCTAGACATTAGTGACTCAGATAGTACACTCGCCACTTAATTTCATTTGACCAGTCCGTATGCCACTCAAAACGCACATATCACGTAAACTAGTATGGGTTCCCCTCAATCATCTATAATCGATACCCAGCCATACTATATAACACACATATAAGCTGATGGGTGCTATAGGAGGCCTCAAATTATAGGTTACCATACCTGCATAGATTCTTCTATATTTGACGCACATTTTTGGAGCCTGAATTATAAATGCAACATTTATCAAAATTCGGAAATATAAACCAGACCGACGACCATCGGCCTGCTTCTTTACTGGGCTATATATCCCGGGTATGGAAGGTGTTCGAGCCAATTCCCACCCTTAAATATGAGCCGAATGAATGCCATCTCTCATTACGTTTATTGTCATTGAGGCAACATGGCGAAATATGCGTGTTCGTATGTGCCGAAAACTGTAAAACAAACTGTATTTACTGCGAGGTAAGTGTTACGCTCTCTCTACTTTGCATATCAGCCGGTTATTTAGAAAACAGAGTTACGACAATTACAAGTATTTACAAGAAAGTGAGATATAGTTCCGGTGCTATACAGTGACGGATCGTAATATACGGTCAGGGCATACACTGATATTTTTGTTGTCGCGAGAGAAAGGCTGAATACTAAAATGATATAATGTATATAGGTCATATACTATATAGTCTACATTGTATTTATACATATTACAGTTCCATATTTAACATGTCAATACTATTGTTCCCTCAATATACAATGCCAAACTTTAATGTGTTGCGGATTTTAACACATACTGCTAAAGCCGTTGACACCCGACTTGCAAAATACATCATTCACTCGCACGCCCAATCATAATACCCACGCTAATTAATTAATGCTAATTAATGTTAATTTGAACTTTGGCTGTTCCTTAATTGGCTTACCGGTTTGAATTTAAATATGCACTAACCCAATCCATTTACCTTTACGCACATACCTTAATTACTCTATTGTATCATTTCATCATGGATATTTCGGAGCGCATTGGAGTTTTATATGTTATATATCTAAATAAAAGTTTATTGTTTTTTCTTGTTGTATATAATATACTGTTACATATTTATAATATATAGTAAAGTCAATGTAAATGCGCATATGCAGTACAGATCCTGATCAAACAGGGTAACCATTTTTTGACCATTGGCCTACTTCGTAGTGGGGGTATAATAATATTTCTGTGGATCCTCTCTTAAACGGACACAAATAAATAACTAGTGTGGCTAATGTTCTTGGTTTCAATATAATTTATGAATAATAAATGTATAATGAAAATGAAATGGGACTTATATCATTAGGTGCTAGTCAAGCATCCAATCGTAAACTATGATTACACCAGTGGCACGTGACAAACCTGTGTATGGCAAACACAATACACATACTGCTAAAGCCGTTGACACCACGATGACGATATACGAATTCAAGTACGAATCGGTCTAATTTCAGGCGGCAAAACATGGGATAAAGAAGCTGACACCAGCGGTCGCTAGAGAGCGTATGTTCATGAAATCCGTGCCACTTGACACACTAGTATCTTCTGAGTTCGAGTCACATGTACAAGATGCCGTAGCAAACGCAATTTTGAACTCATACGTCTGTCTGACACACGCTGCACTGGCAACTACTGGCGACGGTGACTGTCTTTTTAATGCAGTGTCGATAATTCTTACGGGAGACGAATCTCGAAGTGTAGAACTCAAATATAGGTGTTGCATTGACATGATTACGAACAAGGCCAATGTAATGAATCACAGATCATATCTCAGAATGGAATTACTGTCTGGAGACTACGACAAGGAATGTGTCGATTGCGCGAAACCTGGTAGCACTATCCAATGTAATTAACACTCCTATACAATCGGTTTACCAGTGCATCAATGGAAGCAAAGACATTGCCTTCCAAACATTGAATTCGTTATTCAAACCAACTAGCTCCGATCCTGTGAAGGAGAAAACAATAATTATGTGGACAAATACAAATCTCCCACAGAAATCGAAACAACCAAGACATAATTCCGCATGTACAATGAATATTTTGTCAACTGTTGACGTCATTTTATACGCCAGGCTATTTTTTACTTTCGGACATCTGCGTAATTTCATGGAGTAAATTTACAGAAAATTGGATAAGTAAGTTACCACACATTCCCGAGTACATGCGTAATTGGAATATAATTCTGCATTTACTCTGGAATTTTTATCAACTTTTGACGTCATTTATGATAGTATTGTAAATGTTATGAAATTTGATTAAGATACGAAGATCCCGAAGATACGAAATCACATGGCGTGTCTCATAGGCCATTTTTTCAACATTTGCAAAACTTTGTGTAACTATATGATCAGGATCTACACTTGTTAGAAATAATTGTCAGAAATAGAAGTTGGTAATGTTACCATTGGCAAATGTTTCATATGCACATGCAGAAATGGGGTTTTAACATTTGCAAACATTGTATAACCATCATGGCCCGGGCCGAGGTTATAAAACTTTAAGTTGAGCACGGAAAAAGTTTTATAACACCGAGCCCTGGGTGACATGGAAACATGAAAAGAATGCTAATATATAATAAAATAAATAAAAATGTTGATGTCATGTTTTCTTTTTCTTTCATGATAGTAACATTACTCATGCTTGGTTCCAATAAAAGTGTCCATTATATTTTGATTGATTATTGGTGTTTAACAGTCTATCAACAGCTAATAACAGCTAATATTACTTAAGGCAGCGCCAACGGTGCATTATATAGCAATATCTTATAGCAATACATTGTTTTCCAAATGATTATTGGTGTTTAACAGCCTATTTAAGGCCGGGCCAGCGGGTTGGAATAAACCTCCAAACATAATTTATATAGGACCTTTTCTTATCACACAATTCCTTTTATGTAAGTTTTTCAGTCCATTTATTATAGCACTACATTGGTTTCCAAATGATTATTGGTGTTTAACAGCCTATCTGCACTATAATCAACAGCTAAGGTTATTTAAGGCCGGGCCAGCGGGTTGGAATAGACCTCTACACAGAGTTTATATAGGCCCTTTTCTTAAGACAGACGTCCTTTTCTGTCTGAAACATAAATTTCAGAGTACATGTGGAATCGGAATATAATTTCGCACGTACCCTGGATTTTTATTGGTACATCAATATAATATCATTACACATATGAACAATCGTTTTACACTCATTTGAACCTTTAGTGTGGTTTTTATAGGCCCTTTTCTTAGACACGAAGTCCTTTTCTGTCCGCCATTTAAAATATTTCAAGACACGGTTCGAGTCGAGATTACTTCAAATGGCACAACATCTTTATTCTGCAAGATATGGGTTTTATTTTATGGGTACCTCAATAAAATATTGTTATTAGAGAATAATAGTGAAAGTATGGTTTTAGGAGGGGATTTCAACAATGTATTAAATGTTGAAACCGATAAACTAAATGTAAATACAGATAGATATAACAAATGTTCGGAAAAAATAAACGATATTATCAACAACAATGAATTATATGATATATTCAGAGTCAGGCATCCGGACAAAAAACGATTCACGTGGCATTCTAATCACAAACCACCTATATTTTGCAGACTAGACTATTTTCTTATAACAGCTAATATGCTAAATATGGTCACCGAATGTGACATAATTTCCGGATTTCTCTCAGATCATTCGGCAATTACTTTAACTCTGAATGTATGCGAAACTGTTAGAGGAACCGGCTATTTTAAATTAAATAATAGTTTACTACTACAAACAGAATTTAAACAAAAGATAAAAGATACAATACACGAAACTGCTACCATCAATAATGGATGTAACCCAAACACTATGTGGGAACTAATAAAAGGTTCAGTACGAAATGAAGCAATTAAATACTCAAGTACATTGAAAAAGAAACAAAGAGAGGAAGAAACTAAAATAGAAAAAGAAATTCAACAATTGGAAAGACAAATAAATGAAAACCCAACCAATCAAGATGTAGCAGACAAACTTAATTTGGAGAAAAGTAAACTTGATAACATAACTGAAGAAAAAACAAAGGGAATACTTTTAAGATCAAAAGCTGAATGGGTGGAAGGTGCTGAAAAAAATACAAAATATTTCTCGAACATGGAAAAAAAAAGATCAGAAGAACGAACAATTAAAGAGCTAAACATACAGAATAACATCGAAACAGACCATGCAAATATTTTGAATCATGTTAAAGATTATTACGAAGGTTTATATAGCGAGGACTTAAATTTAGATAATGACGATAACAGTTTCTTAAACACGACAGAACATAAACTAAATGATGCTGAAAAACAATCATGTGATGGTATAATAAATGAATACGAATGTCAATTAGCCTTAAAGGAAATGAAAAACATGAAAAGTCCTGGATCCGATGGTTTAACAGCAGAATTTTATAAACTTTACTGGAGTGACATAAAGGATTATTATATAAAGTCGATAAATTACTCATATGAAAATGGAACTCTAACGGAACTTCAAAAACAAGGCATAATTACTCTACTACCAAAAAAAGATAAAAAATACGCTCTTTATTGAAAACTGGAGACCAATATCACTTTTAAACGTGGACTATAAAATTGCAACAAAAGTAATAGCTAACAGAATCAAGAAAGTATTAAACACCCTAATAAATGTTAACCAGACAGGGTTCATTAAAGGAAGATATTGGAGAAAATGTACGAACCCTTATGGAAATAATTGAAGACACAAATGAAAACAATAAAACAGGAATGATATTTTTTGCAGACTTTCAAAAAGCTTTCGATAGTCTAAGCCATAAATTTATAATTAAATGTCTACAGCATCTCAACTTTGGAAACTCACTAATTCAATGGATAACTCTATTTTACAAAGACGCTAAAAGTTGTATCACAAATAACGGTCATCTATCCAATTTCTGTAACGTTAAAAAGGGCGTCAGACAAGGCTGTCCATTATCAGCATATATTTTCATACTATGCATAGAACTATTGTCACGTAAAATTAACAGTAACACAAACATTAAAGGTCAAACTCTTGGTGGGGAGGAAATAAAACAAACACTTTTTGCAGATGATGCAAGCTTTACACTTGATGGCACCGAACAATAGTTCAAAGAACTTGTTAGAACTCTAGAACAATTTGCAAATATATCTGGGTTAAAATTAAACAAAGGAAAATGTACAATTTTAAAATTGGGAACAACTAGATATAACACAAATAAATGGTGCAACAATAACTTATATACATGGTCTAATGAACAAGCCTCAGCTCTAGGAATAACTTTTACAAACGATAAAACAAAACTGCAACTACTAAATCTAACACCCAAAATTAAGTCATTCCAGAACTGCCTAAATAGTTGGAAAAAATGGAACCTAACACTAATAGGAAAAATAGCAGTATTAAAAACATTTGCATTCCCTAAACTGGTATATCCGCTGACAGTACTAGAAAATCCGTCTGATGAAATCATTAAAGAGATAAATAAATATATATTTGACTTTCTTTGGGATGGAAAACCTGATAAAATATGTAGAAAAACAATTATTCAAAACTACGAAAATTGTGGATTAAAAATGATAAATATTCAAGCTTTTTTGCATTCATTAAAAGCATCTTGGATAAAAAGATTAAAGGGATCACAGAATCAATGGAAAACAGCTTATAACAATGAATTGAACAAGTATGGTGGTGATTTACTGTTCAAGTGTAATTTTAATCAAGTTGATGCAAAACAGATAACAAAAGAGGTATACATTTTTAGGTGAGATTATTACATCGTGGAGTAAAATTAACTTTAAACATATACACCCTGTCATATCAAATGAAATATTATGGCATAATACCAACATCAAACAAAGCAATACATTATTTTATAAAGATTGGCACGATAAAGGTATAATGTTTATAAAAAATATTTACGATTACAGAACAAAAAACTTCTATACATTTCATGAACTAAAGAATTTGTACAATTTAAGCAATGGAGATTTCCTAAAGTACTATACATTAATAGGTAATATCAAAGATGCATGGAAAGAAACACTTAAAACAGAAAATATTGACACTGGCACACCTGAATATCTAATTTCGAAACTTTTAAAAAATAAAATGACCAATAAGATGTTATATGACATACAAATCGATACAATGCGATTAACTATATTAAAACACACTGTCAAATGGGAAAATGAATTAAATATTCAAAATATTAAATGGAAGAAAATATTTATCTCACCTATCAAAAATACTATAAGCACAAAACTAAGAGCATTCCAGTACAAATACCTAATGAGAATAATACCAAATAACTCCTTCCTATTTGTATGTAACTTGAAACCATCAAACTTGTGTGAATTTTGTAATATGAACGTAGATTCAAATAAACATATGTTTTGGGAATGTCAAACTATCCAAACATTTTGGTCGGAAATATATGAATTATTGAAATCGAAACTAAATTACAATGCACATCTAAATTACGAACACATATCATTTTGTAATATTAACGTAGTATCTAAACAAAGGTCGGTTCTAATTAATTTCATTATCCTTCTAGCAAAATATTTTATATTCAAATGTAAATGTTGCTCAACACTGCCAACACTAAACTCATTCAACATGTATCTACAGAAAACAATCTTAATTGAAGAGACAATTGCGACAATGAAAGATAAACTGTTGCAATTTAATACAAAATGGAATGATTTTCACTTCAACTAACAAAACGTATACCAAAGTACCCACACATAGATATATATATACTAGTAATGCCAAAAACGTTCTCTCTTTTTTTTGTTGCATTAACCAAGACCCAAACCCCCGCACCCATGTATACCCACAACACCCATACACATTATCATATAAAAACTCGTTGTTACATGTCACATATACTAAGACAAAAAAAAATGTTCAATTGTTCAATCATTTTGTACACATAAATTGTAAAATTGTGCATGCACATGTATGTATTATATGTAAAAAAGAGAATAAAAAAATTGAAATACAAAATATTGTTATACATATATAAACATTGTTTTACACTCATTTGAACCGTTAATGTGGTTTTTATAGGCCCTTTTCGTAGACACGAAGTCCTTTTCTGTCCGCCATTTTATATAGTTCAATACACGGTTCGAGTCGAGATTACTTCAAATGGAACAATAACATCTTTATTCTACAAGATATGGGTTTTATTTTATGGGTACCTCAATAAAATATCGTTATACATATATAAACATTGTTTTACACTCATTTGAACCGTTAATGTGGTTTTTATAGGCCCTTTTCTTAGACACGAAGTCCTTTTCTGTCCTCCATTTTACATAGTTCAATACACGTTTTGAGTCGAGATTACTTCAAATGGCACAACATCTTTATTCTTCATGATATGGGTTTTATTTTATGGGTACCTCAATAAAATATCGTTATACATATATAAACATTGTTTTACACTCATTTAAACCGTTAGTGTGGTTTTTATAGGCCCTTTTCTTAGACACGAAGTCCTTTTCTGTCCTCCATTTTATTTAGTTCCATACACGGTTCGAGTCGAGATTACTTCAAATGGCACAACATCTTTATTCTACAAGATATGGGTTTTATTTTATGGGTACCTCAATAAAATATCGTTATACATATATAAACATTGTTTTACACTCATTTGAACCGTTAATGTGGTTTTTGTAGGTCTTTTTCTTAGACACGAGGCCCTTTTCTGTCCGCCATTTTATATAGTTCAATACACGTTTTGAGTCGAGATTACTTCAAATGGCACAACATCTTTATTCTTCATGATATGGGTTTTATTTTATGGGTACCTCAATAAAATATCGTTATACATATATAAACATTGTTTTACACTCATTTAAACCGTTAGTGTGGTTTTTATAGGCCCTTTTCGTAGACACGAAGTCCTTTTCTGTCCGCCATTTTATATAGTTCAATACACGGTTCGAGTCGAGATTACTTCAAATGGAACAACAACATCTTTATTCTACAAGATATGGGTTTTATTTTATGGGTACCTCAATAAAATATCGTTATACATATATAAACATTGTTTTACACTCATTTAAACCGTTAGTGTGGTTTTTATAGGCCCTTTTCGTAGACACGAAGTCCTTTTCTGTCCGCCATTTTATATAGTTCAATACACGGTTCGAGTCGAGATTACTTCAAATGGAACAACAACATCTTTATTCTACAAGATATGGGTTTTATTTTATGGGTACCTCAATAAAATATCGTTATACATATATAAACATTGTTTTACACTCATTTGAACCGTTAATGTGGTTTTTATAGGCCCTTTTCTTAGACACGAAGTCCTTTTCTGTCCTCCATTTTACATAGTTCAATACACGTTTTGAGTCGAGATTACTTCAAATGGCACAACATCTTTATTCTTCATGATATGGGTTTTATTTTATGGGTACCGCAATAAAATATCGTTATACATATATAAACATTGTTTTACACTTATTTAAACCGTTAGTGTGGTTTTTATAGGCCCTTTTCTTAGACACGAAGTCCTTTTCTGTCCTCCATTTTATTTAGTTCCATACACGGTTCGAGTCGAGATTACTTCAAATGGCACAACATCTTTATTCTACAAGATATGGGTTTTATTTTATGGGTACCTCAATAAAATATCGTTATACATATATAAACATTGTTTTACACTCATTTGAACCGTTAATGTGGTTTTTATAGGCCTTTTTCTTAGACACGAGGCCCTTTTCTGTCCGCCATTTTATATAGTTCAATACACGTTTTGAGTCGAGATTACTTCAAATGGCACAACATCTTTATTCTTCATGATATGGGTTGTATTTTATGGGTACCTCAATAAAATATCGTTATACATATATAAACATTGTTTTACACTCATTTGAACCGTTAATGTGGTTTTTATAGGCCCTTTTCTTAGGCACGAAGTCCTTTTCTGTCCTTTTCTTAGAAAAGGGCCCTTTTCTTATTTTAGTCATACCCGCTAACATGCTGACCCGGACCTTGGCTGATTCGGACCTGGCTGATTCGGACCTTATTTCTGCCTGATTCGGACCTTTTTCTATTTTTATGATTTGGCTGATTCGTACCTCACGGTTGGCTTATTCGGACCCTATGTTGGCTTATTCGGACCTCAATGTTGGCTTATTCGGACCTCATTCCAAAATTATTTTTAAAAATCTATGTTCTGCCCTCATGTTAAATTCTCGTAGTATATGCTATATAATATATATGTGACTGTGAATGGAGAAATGGGGCTTATGGGGTTTGTGTTGAGGCCAGTACGTACAGCTCCTGGTGACATAGGACACTCATGTAGCCTGAAAACGATATATATTCCTTGTTAGAAGCATGCTGGGTGTTACATTAATGGAATGGCGAACAGTGCAGATCAGATAACGCTTGTGGATGCACATCCTGATGTGGATATACACACTGACAGGTAACAAAACCCTTCAGACCAATTTTCCCCAGGCACAGCCATATATATATGATTTTAAAGTTTTGCTACCGATTTTGAACATGTGAATTGTTTCCTAAGTTGAATCACTTCCAATCTAGCCACGTCTTTGGATTTGTTCGTTTTCAACGATTTTGAAGTTAATTTAATTCTCAAGGGTCCTTCCATTTTTGTCATTAAATAAAATGAACACCGCTCAATATTTTAGCCCGATGTTTTGCACGGTTGACCAGTGAACGCACCGCCACACAATCGCTGGGTCAATGCCGTATTTGCACTTGCCATTTCGCTTCTTGGACAGTTTTTCACGCTTTTTTCGCCCAACATTTTACTGCGCCAGCTTTTGTCGACTTTGCTGCCGTCTGGTCATTGTTTGGCAACCGGAGGAACAGAAAATTAGTTTTTTTTCGGTTGAAAGTGGTCAATGCCCAGGCTAAATGAAAATGAGCACCTTCGCGCAATTGGTATGCTCCATCGCGCTGTTGCTACGCAATTTGGTGTCGACATAAACACTATTCAGGCGTTGTGGAGACGTTTTCAACAAGTTGGTAATGTCAGAGACCGATCACGTGCAGGTCGTCCACGCGTGACGTCACGACAGCAGGACAATCATATCCGACTCGTGCACCTCAGGAATCGCTTCCAAACGGCAAGTCTGACAGCGTGGACCATTCCTGGATTGCGTGCCATCATCCCAAGAACTGTATGGAATCGATTACATGAACTGCGTATCCGTCCGCGACGTCCGACTGTCCGTCCAGTTTTGCTAAGACGCCATCGTGAAGCACGTCTGGCTTGGTGTAGAAGACAATTTTGCGCTTTAATCGCCGAGACTGGACGAGTATTCTGTTTACGGACGAGTCCATGTTTCACTTAGACAGCAGCAGCAGTGACGGCCGTTCAAGAGTGTATCGTTGTGTTGGAGAACGTTTTAGTTACGCCTGTGTTGTGGAGCGACGTGCATTTGGCATGGCTTGGGGATGGCATCACGTCAACTGGACGAACAGCTCTTGTGGTCATCGATGGCAATTTGAACGCCGTACGCTACCGTGACGAAATTAGTCAGGCTCACGTCACCCCATTTGTGCAATGACAGCAACGTTACATCACGCTTCAGCAAGACAACGCTAGACCTCACGTCGCCCGGGTGGTAAGGGATTTTCTAGCGCAGCAGATCTAGAACATCTCACCAGATCTTGCACCAATCGAGTACGTCTGGGATGAGATGCAACGTCATGCGCTGCCTAACCAGACGTTGGCAGCGTTGGGTCAAACGTTAGTCCAGTAGCCTATTTCACGAACATCCGTTAGTCGACTAAACTGTTAGCAGACTAAACTAAGTTTAGTCGACTAACCATAGTCTGCTAACATTTTTGACATCTTTGAATTTCACGAACGATTTTGTAAGCCATGTTCAAAATAACTGTGGGCGCCGCCATCTTGGAATTCCGTCGTCTGCTATTTTGCTTAGTAGATTAACCGAACATTTAGCCGACTAACGAGGAGGCTAAGCAAAGTAGACTTTGCTTAGTCGACTAACGTGTTCGTGAAATGCGTTTTTTTCCCGTTAGTCGACTAACGGCCTGAAGTTTAGCAGACTAATCGAGTTTAGTCGACTAACGGAGGTTCGTGAAATTGGCTACTGATCTGGAACGGCATTCCCCAGGTATGGTAGGCTCTATGATGCGACGGTGCCAGGCCTGCATCGACGCAAACGGTGGACATACGCGTTATTAACTTTGTGAACTGATGTTTGACCCCCGTGTATTTCTTCCCCAATACCAATGAACTGACGGATGCTGTCACATTTTAAATGAATTAAAGCTTTTGCAGAATTACCTAATAAACAATGCTATCTGATCGTTTTATCGATTTATGTATTGAAATTAATTATGTTTGTATCAACATGATAACCATACACAGTTACCTTTTTCCGCTAGTATACATGCATATTTGAAGAAATTTCAAGAAAATGTGATGAATTTATTGAAAAAAAGTGAGTAATTATAAGGTTTGATTTTACTCAAATATAATGTGTGTATTTGTCAAAAGTGGAGTCGGCTATAAAGCCGTGAACCATACAGAAAGGACAAGTCAGACGGATATATCAACTGGTGAATATATGGGCCACTACCGGGCAAGACGTCATTGGTATATTACATTTACGACCAGGAAAAGCACAGTCCAGCATTTGCACCTGCACAATATGATCAGGGTGTCCTCTTGTTTGTATTTCGCAACAGGGTCAGTTTTGTGCGATTTTCCCATAAAACGCAGACGCAGGTGCCACATTGCACACTTTTCTAAATAAATGGAACACATTTTTAACACGTTTAGAAGTCTCATATGTAGATTTAATGATATTTACTTTATACACTCAAAATCATGTCAGTCAAACAATATATAACACCTTTTTATATAACTGTTTAACGACTGTCAGGATCACAATATATGTCCACCAGGGCATAGCAAGTTCAGTGGTCTACTTTGGGTGTCTTGTTTATTTTTCGTCTAATTGTACGTCGATTACAGAAACATTGTATTGTCGCGTGCATTTTTCGACGTGAAACAGTTTACGCCGGCGCCGCATGCTGCACCAGTGAATCATTTCTTTAGACTATACATCTTTATCAAAGGTAGTCCAGTAGATGCAAACATCCCATTAGTTTAAATATCGACATACCACAAACTTACTGTTTCACCCACTGACCTTTCCAAATATAATATATTATTAATTAATTTCTGACGATATTTAGGCGAGGCGAACCAAGTCACATGGGAGCGATCAGGGAGCGTTCTCCCCACCACCACCCCGGGGATTTGTTTAATATTAGCAAGAGACTGTTCATTCTTAGAGTACATGCGACACGTCATGTGTGATTTTGCACCTACGCCCAACGCTACGGACATCTGAGATATTTCATGAAGTATATTTACAGGCAAGAATTCCGCCACGGAAGAGATGTCGCGCTTGCCGAGGCATTTGACAGTAACATGATCATGGGCATGTACTAAAGTAAGCATCACACAAACGGTCAGAGAAGTTTTGACATAAACAAAATGGCTAAGTGTTTCCACAATCATGTGAAGGTCAGAAAGGCCAAGGTCATGTTAATGGCGTCATGAGTGTGTTCCAAATGTCCACATGTATCAAGTGTCCATATATTGAAGTAATCCATCAAATACTATTAATGTTATACTATGATGAAGAAACTTGTACAAACTTTTTGACGCAAAAATGGAGTTCAGTTTAGAAATGTTCCACTGTAAATCAGACATATGATCGACTATGTCAAGGTACGTGGCCGTGACTTGCGAACTTGAACAGGCAGTATCATCATACATATACACCAATGAAACCCAAACATTAAGAATACACATGCATGCGTGTCCGGTTTAAAGAGGTTCTACTGTTCTGACCAATCAAATCATTTCACAATGGTTTTCAGACTAGTGCGTTTTAAAAAGGATTTAATATGAACATTAATTGCAAATAGTACAGGTGCCGGTGAGACGGCTCGTTACGAGCCGGCTCATCTGCATCTACAATTTGCAAACACCGCTATAGAAATAGTTAACTTGACAACAGACTATACTTTTCAAATTGTTAAGCAGGTTTTCGTAAGGACATCGTGTACTAGCTGGATATGTAAATAAACGGATGTAGATATTTGTATACGGGGGTAGCGGGAAAATGAAGAAACATATTAGAGTCAATTGTGTGATTATGAAAAATGTCCTGTATCGGCTTAATAAAATACTCATTACGAAACTTTCGTTCCATATCAACCACTTTAAACGTACATGCCCACTCAGTAGGCACAATCTGTTCTTTATATCAGAGACATCATCTGATACATTTTCTGGCAAAATAAACATTCATTCACCATTACCCCACGTATTGATTGGCATTATTATACAGTTTATATCAGACGTTAAATGTCACATTGATATCAGGGGCGATAACCGTGTTTCCTTAACATGTTTACGGACATTACTATTTGTTCTTCGTATTTGTTGTTTATGTGCAATGATCACACATTATACTCTGTCGAACATATTATTGTTTCAGGTGACGCATTTCATTAGTATAAATAATACAAAAATATCATGCCTAATTTGCATATGACAATAGCCTGATACCACCGCGAGTCATTATCAGTAAAATAAATATTACTAAATGATTATATCTGTATAGCTATGATAGCGGGCACTCGTAATTTTTAGAACTGGTGGAATAGTGAAACAAGTATATACACTTATTTAATTCCTATAAAGAACACTTTGTGCCTACTGAGTGGGCATGTACCTTTAAGGTACCGTTTTAGTATAATTTCCGTCTTCATCTGGAACATTCCGCCTTCCGTACAACAGTACAACGGTAAACCATATAATATTACCATGATTACAGTAGCCAATTTGTCTTCCTGTACGAGATTATAGGTGCATCAAGTACCCCATTGTGAAATTAGCACCGTGTCGCTTGCCGGCTACGTGCAAACTGACCATACGGTTTCCAGCTGTGCTCAGTAAGCTATTATCTTTTCAAATGGACAAAGGGCGAATGTTTCCCTTTCAACTGCAATAACATACCACATGCCAAAAACTGTTGAAATGGCCATTTGTGGATTCTTATTTTGGCGCAAACATATTATCAAATCCGTGATGGAACCTATAATCATGATAATGTAACCAAACTCCCTCCGAGTAGTCATGTGATTTCTTTTTCATATATATTTATTAGAAATTGTCATACTAAACATAATATGGCTGGTCGGGTTACACTGCTTGTACATAAGTATGAACTAATTATTGTATATACATGCATGTAATACCACGCTGGTGTATTGGCCGAATGCACTGGCATAACGTAAGTTAGTATGAGATGGCAATTAAACAGCGTAGCACCTGATCAGTCTGCACACATGTGCTCACTGATATGTTGCTACAATGATTGCACATAAATACGAACTCATTAGTGTACGTGTACACAATACCATATTGGCTGAAACGTGGTGTAGATCATTGTTCTTTATGAATGACACTTACACAGACATAATGCAAGGTTGTATGGGATGGCAACACGTGTATGCCCTGATCAGATTGCATACATGCGCTCGCTGACCTGGAACTACACTGGTTGGACAGATACATGATCCCATTCTTATAATTATTCCATACCATAATATTGTATGTGTTAATGATCAGAAAATAGAGTAGATCCTGCTCAGTTTGCGACACTGTGTTCACGTCTCTGACAATGCAGAATAATGGGGCCACCAGCTGAAAATGAACGTTAGTATATTTGCAGCGCCACCGTAGACCCGTATCATTACAGCATCACTACCGCCACAACAGACGGTTAATCAGTGAACTTGAAGAAAAGCGGTAACCATTATGTTGAGGCAATGGTGACCAGTGTCGTCCTTGATCAGACTTTACTGATCCCGGGGTCGGTCTGAGGCTACGCTGATCACACACATGGTATAGAGTCATTATCTCAGCAGCGAGGCCAATTATACTTACTTATAATGACATGGTAACTTACATAATATACAGATTATAGCTACATATTAATAACAATTTAATTCATTGTGTTTAACAAATTTTACGACACATATTTAAATTCATTTACTGCACAATATATATTTCGTAATACACTTCTCCCGTGATGTGTCAACTAGTGCATCATACACCTCTGTAGAGTGGCTGTTCAGTAATCAGACATGTATTATTGTTATACATTATTATGTAAGTGGTTGTAATTTAAAATATCTATCTATACGTACATATTTGGATCCACGTTGAAGTAATTCAGGTTCTATCTAGTTTGTACGCGAGCTGATTGGCGCGAAAATGTCATGAAGTAAATATACAGGATGGCCCCAAAATAACTTGGACAATATATATACCTTTTGACTTACTGTTCGAATCTTAATTACCGTTGGCACACATATTGTGTAATGTCTGTGCTATTTGAAGGTTACAAATTGCGTACTGCTTGCGCATGCATTTTGACATCATTATGATTATGACGTCACTAGGTCATACTCGGTA
This sequence comes from Conchocele bisecta, assembly GCA_029237695.1. NCBI lineage: Eukaryota > Metazoa > Mollusca > Bivalvia > Lucinida > Thyasiridae > Conchocele > Conchocele bisecta. The sequence goes on along the minus strand of CM055266.1, from coordinate 105,192,453 downwards.
ATTTCCATTTCTGAGAACGTTGTGAAACAGTTGAAAAGCTGTACCATATCCATTACAATATTTTCATTGAAATATTTAAATAAATGATATACTGAACAGATGAAATACATAAATAAATGTTACTTACATATACAATGCCATTAACAGCAAATAGTACATGCCACCAGCAAACATACTACACGCGCAAGACTGTGAAATTGAATGCTGAAAGTGACATATGTAGGCCATTCGTATTTTTAGCAAAATTGAGGCAAACTTGCAGTATATTATGCCTAATGTAAGCGGTGAATGTATGTCTTTAGTTGTATTTAATTACTCAATGGTGGATGTAATGTACTATATGCAATGTTGCAGCATGAAAGTGGTTTAATACCATTTTACGGCATTTTTTAGCGTTACCTACACATTTCTCGTTCGATTTCGACTGTGTGACGTAAAAATCGCAATGGAAAAAGTACACGTGTGTTTTCGATAAAGTAAATATAAAAGTTATATGCCAAATGCAATAACAAATATGTATATAAAAATTGTGAAGATTAGAAGATTACATATGATATAAGAGTTATAAAAAGTGTCCATTTTGTTGGGCCACCCTGTATATAATGTGCCGATTGCTATTTCATTTTTGCATAAAACAACTGAGTCTATGCTGTATTCTTGGCGATTAGATTTAACGGTGTTAACAACTTTTGTTGTTTTTTTCGGGCAATCTGAACACTGGCATTTATAATTATATTCAAATTATTGAAGATCTACATCTAGGTAAAGTCAACATTGTCTTCAATTTAACCCGGGTCCCAAGAATAGAAAGTATTCATGGGGCCCATATAATATTATATCCGAGAAATAGAATACATTGCACTTGTTTTGCAGATAAATCGGTACGCAAACACGTCGAGAACACCGTAATTAAATAACCATATTTTACTACTAAAATATATCCAGACTTTACTGTCTCTTCACCGGTCTGTATGTTTTCAACTATTTTTCATAGAACGCCTATTTTCTCGTGAATAGTTACTGGCGTTCTATATTTATAATCGGTCCACGGGCCGAATGGGGTTCGCTGCGGGAAACTTCGTAAAATGAAAGTGTGCCAATACCAATAAGGTATATGTTCGTTCAATATTGAAACATGCTAACACCTGTAAACATTCGATAGGTTATATTAAAATAATAATAGGCATGTAATTCGCAAAAAAATAGCTTTCCAATGAAATTTAGTTTAATAGATTATCCCGTATGGAGCCTCATTTAGAACCCCTCGTATGCCATATAGTCAGTATTTGAACCTTTTTACTAAGAGCCATAGTGTCATGTGTCCAATTTACCAACCAGTAACAAATTTAAGTTTAACAAGTAAGCTATTTGTTGTAAAATGCGATTTTATTTACATGTGTAACGTCATACTATATTTCGTGTTAATTATGGTTAATTATAGTTACGCTATAAAAAGTAATTCCAAAAATAAAATCTTTTAAAAGGTAGATACGTTTGCTATATCCACAATTCAATCAACTAATAACATACATGTATAATATAAGGAAGTGAGTTTTATCATTATCTATTTGTTGCTGGCTTTATTTTAGTTTACCTGCCAAATGCGTAATAATACAATGATTGGTCATATTGCCATTACACGTACTGGTCCAAGCCATCGTGAAATTATTGCTGTCTTCATTGTTGATAAGCTCTAAATACGGAAATACAGATACTCATTGTGTACTCGACGATTTGTGAATGCTACAGACGTACATTTCTGCAAATTTGCTAATGTTGAGAGGATAATACGGCGACAGCCAAGACGCATCAATAATTGACATAAGTCTACTAGGGTAGAGTAGGGTACCATCGGACAAGGGGGTACCTTCGGACACTACTTATTTTGTTATAATAAATAAACGTCTTCTGGAACGAATGTCATTGGTCTACTCAATTAATAAAACCCAATGATAGTTGTTCTAAGTAAGATAGTTGTTATCATATATGTCTGATGTAAACTGACATACGATTGGTTAAATTCACGCTTACGTCACATTAATTGTTGTTACATGGCGTCATTTTCAACATTCTGTCAACACATCGCACAGCTGCCTGGCACGAGAGCCGCCCGATAAATGTACGTGAATTAGACCCGTTTTTGGTAGATCATCGTATCCTTGTGCATTTTGTGGTTGATTATTGATTTATTTTGCAAAATATTATGCTTTTCAGTTTTTGCCAATTTCTGTTTGCGTATAATTCAATAAATATGTCTGTCCGAAGGTACCTGCATGCAAAAAAGCCTGACGGGGGTACATTCGGACAGCAGTTTTCCACATAAATTAGCAATGTGTGTTAGGAAACAAAGCTGGCGCAATGTCTACTGGTCTGTTTTAATAAAAAAAAAATAACTTCTCAAAATCCTGTGAGATTTTCTAAGCGCGTCACCGATTACAATCCTACGTAGAAAACGTATGGAACCAGGCTCCTGTGATGTTCGCATCATTAATTTACGTCCAAAAACAGTTCATCCCGGTCAATTCGTACACAACGGTTTATCCTTACTTTGTCAATACTTGCTAATTCAGGAACGTTTACTATCTTTATAGCATTGTTAAAGATCCGTATTCGAAAGTAATTTATTACTGCCCTCAAATTATGCCAAAATACATTTGTTACGGAAATTAATAGCTAAATATTTAAATCAATTGTACACATGTACAAAATTCTTGATTTCCGTCTTTTCCAATTTTGCAAAACATTGATAAAAAGTGTACCATGTAATAATAAATAAATGTTATTTGTGTCATATCTAAAGGTTGAAACAATAAATGATAACCCCCACAATTCATACTTATGTGCGGGCCCCCATCTTTAATATTAAATAACATGACAGTCGAAAGATCCAAGATAGTCGCCGAACACGACTGTCCGTATGTCTGTCTGTTCTTAAGCCAATTTGAAAACAGTAAGCCTAATAGTAATATTTTGAAAATAAAATGAAAACTTACCTTAACCTCAGTATTAGAATAATGCCACTAATATCAAAGAACATAAACTTTACATATCCGATTGAGCGCATGATCGAGGCCGTAGAGGCAGTCAGACATGGAATGTCAATCCGGGAGGCATCGATTAAATTTGGCGTCCCAAAGTCGACGCTTGGTGATCTGATTTCGGGCCGAATCGATGTGGCGATTCGACCGGGGAACGAACCCACGATACCAGAGGAGATCGAAAGGAAAATGGTAAAGAAGGCCATGGATCTCTCAGAACAGGGGTTTGGTGTCTCAAAGAAAACCATTCAAGCCAGAGCAGGAACCCTCGTTAGGGCATTAAGTATTAAAAACAACTTCACAAAGGGTATCCCTGGGCGGTCCTGGTGGGCAGGCCTTAAGAAACGACATCCGGACCTCACCCTCCGAAAGCCAGAGAAGCTGACAACAATAAGGGCCCCGCAGTATCAATACCGTTATATAGTCGGCAACTACTTTCGTGATCTGAAAGATATTGTAAAAGATTTCCCTCCAACCAGCGTGTGGAACATGGACGAGACCAGCATCAGCATGGAACACAAGCCAACGAAAGTTGTTGCTAGGCGAGGTGTACGTTCTGTTCCAGGACGTACAGGTAACAGCAGAGAATCTGTTACTATGTTGCCTTGCGTCAACGCCGCTGGAGGAAAGCTGCCACCGCTGATCGTGGTAAAGGGGAAGACAGAAAAAGCATTACGCTCATACAACACAGAAGAGGGCCCATTCAATGCACTTTGGGGATTCCAGAAAAAATCTTATATGAATGACAGTCTCGGTCTTGCATGGTTTGAAGAAGTGTTCCTCAAATAATGTGGCCCATCACGACCACAACTGCTTTTACTAGACTCTCACCACTCTCATGAGACCCTGAGCTTGCTGGAAGCAGCAAAACTTAACAATAGTCATGTCCTCGCCCAACCCCACATTCGACCCATTATCTATGCCCCTTAGATAGAACCGTGTTTGGACCATTCCAAAAACTGTATGACGGTAAGTGTAGCGAGTACATGTCCAGTAGCACTACGGCCATGGTAAACAAAATTTCATTTCCCAAACTGATGACAGCAGCATACAACGAAGCATTTTCGAGATCGAACATTGTTGCTGGGTTTGAAGCAACAGGTATATATGAGTGGAACCCACTAGCCATACCAAAGGAAGCATTTGCTCCCTCTGATCCGTTCGACGCACACAATCCAAAAGATAAGACGTACACAGTCATCTGTTGCAGTGGGTTTTAAATAAAGGCCCATCGTCTGCTACTGTCACCATGTCAGGAGAGGATGTATCTATGTCTACATATGAGCATAATGGCATTGATGACAACCCGCCATGTCCCGATACAGAAATACCAACGTATTCAGGCGACCGTACTGTGTCCTCCCAAATTCCCGCAGATGTGTTACCAAACACTGGGTTTGACTCAATTTGTTCCGAGCCAACCCTAAACCAGGTAGTGTTTGCGCCAGAAATTTTAGATATTCACGGGAATAAAGTCGGTGAGTTAAATGTATGTCCATCTATAGCAATACAGAGGACATTGAAGCTGCCACAATTCTTGCCAGTATCAATAACTCCTTCACGAACGACCTACCTAAGGAACTGAATGATTTATTTCATGTCGCGTCCCCGCAAACAGAAACGGCCGACAGCTGTAAACAACAAAAGTCGAAGCGTAAAATCACATCTCATAGGTTATTAACCAGCGACGTGATTTTAGAGAATAAGAGATGCGAAAAAGAAACAAAAGATAAACAATTACAAGAAATGGAGAATAGGAAAAGAAAACGAGAAGAAAGCAGGAAAATTAAATTGGAGAGCAACAAAAACAAAATATTGAAATAAATAGAGGATATTCATATTTTTGCATCGAATATGACATATATGTTCATTGAGTGATATGAAATGTCCATATTTCTCGAGTGCCGATAGGCATGCACTAGTGAAATATGGACATTTCACACCACGAGATGAACATATATGTCATATTAGTTGCAAAAATACGAATATTCTATTTATTATATACCTCTCCATGGAAATTAGCAGTTTTTAGACTAGCTGCCAGACACGAAACATTCGTTTGAGGTAGGAATTATTTCTGTATTACTGTTGACCAATATTTGAATCGTGCTGACTTTGACAGCACTTTTAACTACAGGGCTACTAAAATAATTTCATTGTATTCAATCTAACATGAATTCAAGTGGGTGGGGGATATTCAACATTGCCTGTGCTTTTAACATTCATTAATGTGTCAAAAAAACACACACATGTGACGAGTCATTGGTTTTCGCGACCAATTTTGTTTCCACAATGGCACAATTGTTGTTTAAATAGCTAATTTCTAATTTATGGTGCATCTCGGACTCTGTGTGTTTGTGGCACCTCGATACTTGTAGATTCACTTTGAATATATGTTTTCAGTCCAACAAGTCAATTCATTATCTATTTAGGCTATTATCTGTTATCTATTGTCTACATAGGCTTTTAGCCACTTAAAAAAAGACACTACTTTCATTCCCCCCCCCCATAACTATAACAACACTCAACAGTGATCAAACAAGTAAAAAAATTGAAGTGCAGTATTAAGTATTTGTATTGCGGTGGATGGGCTTCCTAAAATTGATCACAGGGTACCCATGTTTGGTCTGGGGTGGTGATGAGGGACTTCTTTGCTTCATTGGGGTGACCTCACGAAATATGGGCGGGGTGGAGACCGTATGTTTGTTGGGATTACAATCTTATCTGTTAATTCTGCGCACCTAATAATAATTTTCGTGAAAATGTCCATATTTGGTCTAAATTCCCTGAACATTCAAGGCAGTTATTAGCCGAGATAATCACGGCTAAACGGATGACTTTTACTATTTCATCTGTCGTCTATTTTCTGTGTCCGCCTAGCGGAGACCCAGCCAAATTTGATAAAAATATCAGTCCATTTTGTCCTTGAGTTTTGCGAATAATACGGGAATAAAATGATAACCAATTTCGATATATTTGAATGTGTATTATTGGTTTATGAAGCTTTTGTTAACAGACCTGTTGTTGATCTATTAATTTAGTAAGCAAGACCACTAATCATTTTGACCATGTTCTGAATAACTTTTTACCAAACTATCGGAGTGGGATAAAATTGTGACTTAGTATACCGTTAATCAGCTGATTTATTCCAAAATCAACATAATTTATTCTGACGTAAGCTGGGCAAAACATTACGTGAATTGTGCATTAGCCGGTGCGCAGAATTAGCCGAAATTACATTTTTTATATGCAGATCAGAATGTCAGTTTTCATTGGTTTGATACATGTACATATATGTATGTCTCATTATTGTTGTACCATGTTATTGTAGTTGTGAACAATAACTCTTGCAATCTACTCCTGTACCGTCTGTAGGCTTCCTCTACATAATAGCTAATCAGATCTGATTTACACTTTTGTTGTTAATTGTGACACAATTTGTATATTTTCCATTTGAATTTTTTTTTTTATAAAAGTAATACATATGGATCACGATTTGCCTGGTTTGGCCCTCAGGTACGTTCTTATCTTTCGCTCTTTCTGTTACCTGGGAGTTGAATTGGGTTATTGCCCATTATAGAAGTAGTAAGATGATTTCTGATCCTACTGCTTTTGGGAGGGGGGCATGTGATTCTGGTGTGGTGAGGACCTGCCATCAGATCAGGATCATCCTGATTTCAGGGCTGAGTATATAGTTCTTTTATTGTAAATATTTATTTCTGATTTTAGGATTTTCCCCCCATTTCTACATGTACTTGAACATGTACTTGTACAGGTAATATATGGGATTTATTACTAAACCTATTGACCCGGCCTTAAATGACGGCAGCTGTTGATAGGCCGCTAAACCCCAACAAACAAATACATGATATATGTAGGCTTCCTCTACAGAATAGCTAATCAGATCTGATTTACACTTTAGTTGTTAATTGTGACCTAATTTGTATATTTTCCATTTGAAAAAAAACTATTATAAAAGTAATACAAAACTTTACGTGGGTGGTGGTCGGGAGAACGAGACGGCGTAAATTAACGGTAGTGGTTCCTCCATATAGGAATCACTATTTGCCTGGTTTGACCCTCCAATACATTTTTATCTTTGGCTCTTTGTTACCTGGGAGTTGAATTGGGTTATTGCCCATTATAAAAGTAGTAAGATTATTACTTATCCTACTGCTTTTAGGAGGAGCTAAGTGATTCTGGTGTGGCGAGGACCTGGCATCAGACCAGGATTATTCTGATTTCAGCGCTGAATATATAGTTTTATTATTGTAAATATTCAGTTCTGATTTTGGGATTTTCCCCCCATTTGTACATGTACGTGAAAATATACATGTACTTTTTCTTTTTATATGAAACGTGAATTTCGTCACTGATATCAGGGGCGATAACCGTGTTTCCATTAAAGGTTAATGGAAACTATATTCTCTCTGCTTAGTTTTTTTATGTGCAATGATCGTACTTTATAATGTGTCAATAAAAATATTTGTTCGGGTGACACATTTAATTGGTATAAATAATTTAAAAATGTCATGTCTCATTTGCATATCAAAATAGCCTGATACCACCGCGAGTCACTATCAGTACAATCAAGATTACTAAATGATTATATCTGTATAGTGGGCCGGCACTCGTAATTTTTAAAACTGGCGGAATACATGTACCGTAGTTACACAATTATACATTTATTTAATTCTTATAGACAAACTGTTATGCCTACTAGATGAGACCACAGGTTGAAGTACATTGTAACGGACCAAGGTCTATAAATACATTAAATATGCCCAAAAGCGTCCATACACGAAAATAAAAGCTAAACAAATTTTTGTTACTCCCTCTATAGCACACACATATATATACCTCGGTCCATTACTTCAACCTATGGATGGGACCCCAACTTTAGCTGCTACATGTAATTTGCGAATCAGATCTCTTATTCACTATTCTGCAGAGGAAGACTATGAAAGTAAACGTTACTTTTCACAACTATGAACAATGTGGCTTACTCGTTTAACACATTTATCCAAGTGTTGTGAGTTTGATGCCCGGGTGGGATGTAGTTCTCTAAGCACTGTTTCATGTTGGAAAGTTGCGGAGTCATTTGCTGAGTAATGGTTAATACTGGTAAGAAATTCAATAAAAGGCTAACCATGTACATAATAGTATTTGATTGTTTGTTTCAGGGAAGCCGTCTACATATCTTAGCCATCTGGATTATTCGTCGAGCCTCTTCAACTTCACCCTGCAGTCGAGGCAGACACCAGCAGGGCTATTGAGATAGTATATGGGCGGTCCCAGAAGAAGCAGATAAGGTGGAAATTGTTTCTCATTCTGCTGTTGAAGGACAAAGGCCACCAGAAGAATCGCTGCCCGAAGACACAACTCCACCTACACGAAGCAAAATATAGTGTCGCCATGACAGACTGTCATCATCTTAAGATCAGCGACATCTGAAAATATAACCCTCAAGGAAGAGCTTGAGAAAGACAAGTTCAGTTAAAAAAATTAACCATTTAATCGGAGTACCATCCATGCCAGCGGCAGTGTTTGTGTGGTTCTTAACTCTGATTTCTGCTCTAATCATCTAATCAACCTGTTGAAAGGATGTGTCGAGAAGACATGTTACTTCTTGTGTTGATGGAATTGAGAATGAATCTTATTCACACAAATCTGACTCGCGCAGTTTTAAGATTTGTCAATATTTTTTCAATCGGTGACTCATTCTTGTGGTGGACAGAATGACATTTGTACATTTCTGATTATGTGACACTTGAAGGACTAGATATTGAAATGGTCAGAAATATATTTACTATGCTTTTACACATAATATGTGTAAAAGCATAGTAAATATATTTCTGACCATCAATTTGTACAGCCGTGCATATGTGGCTGTGACCTCAGGTTGAAGTAACGGACCATGGCCTATAAATACATTAAATATACCTAAAAGCATCAATACATGTAAGTGAGAGAAAAATAAGCTAAACAAAATGTATTACTCCATGTGTGATATATGGGAGTACATAATTTGTTTAGCCTATTTTCTTTCACTTATTGATGTTTTTAGGTATATTTAATGTATTTATAGGTCTTGGTCCGTTACTTTAACCGGTGGCTGTGACTGGAGAATGCATTTTATGGGATTTATGACCAGTGTAGCTTCTGATCAAATAATACACTCCTGTAGCCTGATAATGATGTGGCTTGTTAGAAGCATGATGGAGATTTCATTGATGCAATGGTGGACAGTGCAGATCCTGTGAGGATATGTGTATCTACACTGGTCGCAAATCCTATAAGCCCCATTTGTCCAGTCACAGACACATATTTGAGCAAATTTAAAAATCCTACCGCCAACCTAGAGTGATCAGCATTTAAGGTATTGCATTCAATCTTTGATTCATAAATTTCTGTTTAACATCCACAGTCTATACAGTCTGTATTTGGTTGGTTTCACATGGTTTCACATGGTTTCAGTTATCTTCGCAATAAAGAATTTTGATTGAAACATGCAGAATAGACCAAAGACAAACTTTGTAGACTTTCGAAGGGAAACGAAAATTTACGAATTAATGATGTATTGTTGTGCTATTATCATGATTATAATTGAAATTAATGCCCAATGGTCAAACTTGTAACAAATTACATGTTTACAATAAATTTCGACTTCGAAATTTGACTTCGAATGAAATGGTGCAATTGATTGATATTGGTCATTTGCAGTGCATGATGTGAGAAACAACATATTGAGGCATGATCTGTAACACAGTGCCTTCAATCATGATTCATATCCAGGCATACAAAGTATGTCGACGTGTATATAGTTTTTGTATTTTCGTCCATCCGTAAGATTTGCGTTAAAGGTTTTTGGGTACCCATTATATCTGCAACCGTAAATCGCATCGAGTTGAATCTTCATATACTTCTTTATCGTCATCCATATTTTTTATACTGTAGCACACCGATGTGGCTTTCCTGCACAAGGTCAAATTACTTAAAGTTTTGAAATATTTGCGTCAAACATGTCAAAGTTTTTAAGTACACAATCTCTCTGCAACCGCAAGTCGGGTTGACTTGAAACTTCATATATATACTTCTTTATGAAGTTAGAAGATCAGTATTTTCTTTCTATAGCCCTGGTGGGTGCATGTGATGGGTAATTTAACAATCGCGATTCATCCTTACCGGAATTCCGACTGGAGACCTGGTTTGGCCCTCACATACGTCTTTGGCATTTTGTATGTGACAGTTGAATCTAGTTATATCCCTGGTGTGAGTATTACGATTATTCTTAATCCTTTTTTAGGGAAAGGGGCTAAGTGACTTTGGTGTGGTATGGACCTGGCACCAGGTCAGGTTATTCTAATTTCAGGGCTGAATATATTTTTTCTCGATGAAAATATTCCGTTCTGATTTTAGGATTTTCCTCCAATGCAGCAAGTTAATACAGGATCGAACCCGTTTGCCCGGCCTTATATGACCTTAGCTGTTGATAGGCCGTTAAACACCAATAAACAAACAAACAACTTTGGCATTTTGTATCCGACAGTTATATCCCTTATGTGAGTATTATACCATAGCTGTTGATAGGCCGTCAAACACCATTAAACAAACATTCTATAGCCCACTCATGCGGCTTTCATGCACACGGTGAAGGTGAAATTACTTTGAAACTTGCGTTAAATGTTTTGAAATATATGCGTTAAAGTTTTAGGTAAACAATTTCTCTGCAACCGTAAGTCAGATTTAATTGAAACTTCATATATTTGTCTATCAACATCCATATTTTCATTGTATAGCACACGCATGCGGCTTTCATGCCCAAGGTCAAGGTCAAATTGTGTTGAATGTTTTGAAATATTTGCATTAAAGTTTTAAGTACACAATATCTGCAACCATATGTTGGATTGACTGGAAATGTCACATAATTCTTTATCAACAGCCATATTTTCATTCTATATCTCACCTAAGCGGCTTTCATGCCAAAGGTCAAGGCCAAACGACGTTGCGGCGGCCAAGGGTATGTGTGAGACCCCGCTCACTTGAGCTAGTCATTAAAAGCAAGAATAACATATCTTACCATACTGATTTCTTTTGTTTTTTTCGGATACATGTACTGATTTTGTGTCCCGAGCATAACTTGAATTCCTTTTTGTATATTTATCACAACTCTTGCCTCACTAATATTCCAGTGTTCTCCCTTTGTTTTTTCATGCATTGATTTTGTATCTGGCACATGGCGATATTTCAAAGTTGACCAAATATGGTCCTGATATATATCAAATCGATGGTATCGTGGGGACAATCACTCTGGATAATTTTTTTGTCAAAATCGGATGATACATCATACAAGATGGCAGCCGACAGGTCATCGTTTAATTATAGATTTCGTCTTCTTCTTGTGTACCGTTTGGCCGACGCTGGTCAGACTTCACAGTTGTGGTGCGTGGGTGAAGCATTTTCATATTTGTTAAACTGGAGGTTGTCGCATAATCCAAGATGGCCGTAGTAGAAAATTTGGTAAATATTTAAAAAAAATCATATCAACCATGTTAATTTTACATTATTATTCTTTTTATATCAAGCTTGAATTGCCACTTTGATATCAAGGACGATAACACTGACTCTTTAAAATGTTAATGGAAACAACTATTTATTCTCTCTATTTACCGTTTGATGTGCAATGATCATATTTTGTAACAAATCAATAAAAATATTTATTCAGGTGACACATTTAGTTGATATAAATAATTTAAAAATGACTTGCCTCATTTACAATCAAAATAGCACGATGATACAACCTATCAGTAAACTTAAGGTTACTAACTGAATAGTTCTGTGTAGCGGGCACTCGTATTTTTTAAAACTGTTATAATTGTACTTATTTAATATTTAATTCCTATAAAGAACACTTTGTGCCAAACAGATGAGACCCCAATTCAAATCATGATTTGCAACTTTGCTGAAGGATGTCTGGCACCCAGTCATTAAGTGCAAAGGCACGACACATGGATTCACCAGTGGGTGTACAGTACGAAGTCCAGTGACATGGTGTGTAATTGCATCCCGTAACATTTGGTCAGGTGTGTATTTTTTCATAGAACGCCTATATTCTCGTAAATAGTTACAGGCGTTATATAATTACAATCGGTCGATGGGCCGAATGGGGTTCGCTGCGGGAAACTTCGTAAAATGAAAGTGTGCCAATACCAACAAGATATATGTTAGTTCAATATTGAAACATGCTAACACCTGTAGACATTGATAGGTTATATTAAAATAATAATACGCATGTAATTTGCCAAAAAATAGCTTCCCAATGAAATTTAGTTTAAATAGATTATCCCGTATGGAGCCTCATTTAGAACCTCTGGTACATTTAGAGTCAATATTTGAACCGTTTTACTAAACGCCATAGTGTCATGTGTCCAATTTATTGGACACAGACACTTTTTTTTAATGAATATACCACCAATAACAAATTTACGTTTAAAAAGTCAGCTATTTGTTGTTAAATGCGATGTATTTTCATTGTGACGTCATACTATATTTCGTGTCCTGCCAAACGCGTAATAATACAATGATTGGTCATATTGCCATTACACGTACTGCCATCGTGATTGCTGTCCTTCGTTGTTGATAAGCTCTAAATACGGAAATACAGATACTCATTGTGTACTCAACGATTTGTGAATGCTACAGACGTACATTTCTGCAAATTTGCTAAAGTTGAGAGGACAATACGGCGACAGCCAAGAGACATCAATAATTGACCTACATTTTACTAAGTCTACTACTACTAGCTACCAGACACGAAACATTTGTTTCAGGTAGGAATTATTTCTTTATTACTGTTGACCAATATTTGAATCGTGCTGACTTCGACAGCACTTTTAACCACAGGGCTACTAAAATAATTCCATTATATTCAATCTAACATGAATTCATGTGGTGGGGGATATTCAACATTGCCTGTGCATGTGCCGAGTCATTGGTTTTCGCGACCAATGTTGTTTCTACAATTGTTGTTTAAATAGCTAATTTCTAATTTATGGTGCATCTCGGACTCTGTGTGTTTGTGGCACCTCGATACTTGTAGATTCACTTTGAATATATGTTTTCAGTCCAACAAGTCGATTCATTATCTATTTAGGCTATTATCTGTTATCTATTGTCTATATAGGCTTTTAGCCACTTAAAACAGACACTACTTTCACCCCCCCCCCCCCCGCCAGTCAAATGTGTTTATAAAAACTGTAACAACAGTGATGAAAAAAGTAAAAAATTGAGGTGTGCGAATCCAGGTACACTGCATTTGCACAGCGGTGAATTTTTCCCCGAAATATCATGAATATAGGCCGGTGCAGTATTTCTATTAAGTAAGTGTACCCGGCTTCGCACCGTGTATGTGGCTTTGCACACACCAATATTTTACATGTCTGATTATTCATGTTGTTTTTTCGTTTTCTTAAGACAAGTGTTTTCAGAAAGGCACGTGTTTACACGATTTAGAAAACTATAACAACAGTGACCAAACAAGTAAAAAAATTGAAGTGCAGTAATTTGTATTAAGTATTTGTATTGCATTTTGGGTTGTGGTGCTTCCTAAAATTTATTTGTACACAGGGTACCCATGTTTGGTCTGGGGTGGTGATGAGGGACTTTTTTGCTTCATTGGGGTGACCTCACGAAATATGGGCGGGGGTGGGAGACTGTATGTTTGTTGGGATTACACTCATGTCTGTTAATTCTGCGCACCTAATAATAATTTTCGTGAAAATGTCCATATCAGTCAAAATTCACTGAACATTAAAGGCAGTTCTTAGCCAAGATAATCACGGCTAAGCAGCAATGGCTTTTACTATTTCATCTGTCGTCTATTATCTGTATCCGCCTAGCGGAGACCCAGCCAAATTTGATCAAAATATCAGTCCATTTTGTCCTTGAGTTTTGCGAATAATACGGGAATAAAATGATAACCAATGTCGGTATATTTGCATGTGTATTATTGGTTTATGAAGCAGATCTGTTGTTGATCTATTCATTTAGTAAGCAGGACCACTAATCATTTTGACCATGTTCTGAATAACTTTTTACCAAACTATTGGAATGGGATAAAATTGTGACTTAGTATACCGTTAATCAGCTGATTTATTCCAAAATCAACATAATTTATTCTGACGTAAGCTGGGCAAAACATTACGTGAATTGTGCATTAGCCGGTGCGCAGAATTAGCCGAAATGACATTTTTTAAATATATGTTGTTGGGTTACCATAAATGAGAAATTACCACGACTTGCTACTAAATTTCTCTGTTTCGCACTAATACAATTAGCTTACCATATTCTTGACACTTTTCTAAATAGATGCCCCTCAGTTGTATGTTTTATGCCGTTGAAAGAAAAAAATGTAAATGTAAAGCTATATTTACGTCATGTAAATGTATGTAACGGAAATTACATTTCTGAGACCCCTGGTCCCTTGAAGTGGAAAAAAATTAAAAAAATGACGAGAACAATTGGCTATTATATTATAAATGTAACAACTGGACTGCACCCCAATGGAATAAACACAGTTTAATGAATTATTGGTTCTACATCGAAACTAGAAAAACGACACAAATATGTACATATAATATAGAATCACTGATGTCTCATTATTATTGAACCATGTTATTGTAGTTGCGAACAATAACTCTTGCAATCTACTCCTGTACCGTCTGTAGCAGAGTTACTATTCCATTCATACATGTAGGCTTCCTCTACATAATAGCTAATCAGATCTGATTTACACTTTAGTTGTTAATTGTGACACAATTTGTATATTTTCCATCTGAAAAAAAAATATTATAAAAGTAATACGTATGGATCACGATTTGCCTGGTTTGGCCCTCATGTACGTTTTCATCTTTCGCTCTTTCTGTTACCTGGGAGTTGAATTGGGTTATTGCCCATTATAGAAGGTAGTAAGATTATTACTGATCCTACTGCTTTTGGGATGGGGGCCATGTGATTCTGGTGTGGCGAGGACCTCGCATCAGATCAGGATCATCCTGATTTAAGGGTTGAGTATATAGTTCTTTTATTGTAAATATTCATTTCTGATTTTAGGATTTTCCCCCCATTTGTACATGTACTTGAATATGTACTTGTACAGGTAATATAATGGGATTTATTACTAAACCCATTGACAAGGCCTTAAATGACCGCATCTGTTGATAACTTGATAGGCCGTTAGACCCCAACAAACAAATAAATGATATACGTAGGCTTCCTCTACAGAATAGCTTATCAGATCTGATTTACGCTTTAGTTGTTAATTGTGACCTAATTTGTATATTTTCCATTGGAAAAAAAAACTATTATAAAAGTAATACAAAACTTTACGTGGGTGGTCACGTCGGGAGAACGAGACGACGTAAATTAACGGTAGTAGTTCCTCCATATAGGAATCACTATTTGCCTGGTTTGACCATTCAGTTCATTTTTATCTTTGGCTCTTTTGTTACCTGGGAGTTGAATTGGGTTATTGCCCATTATAAAAGTACATTGTAGTAAGATTATTACTTATCCTACTGCTTTTGGGAGAGGCCAAGTGATTCTGGTGTGGCGAGGACCTGGTATCGGACCAGGATTATTCTGATTTCAGCGCTGAATATATAGTTGTGTTATTGTAAATATTCAGTTCTGATTTTGGGATTTTCCCCCCATTTGTACATGTACGTGAAAATATACGTGTACTTTTTCTTTTTATATGAAACGTGAATTTCGTCACTGATATCAGGGGCGATAAACCGTGTTTCCGTTAAAATGGTTAATGGAAACTATATTCTGTCTGCTTAGTTTTGTTATGTGCACTATGAT
This sequence comes from Conchocele bisecta, assembly GCA_029237695.1. Taxonomy (NCBI): domain Eukaryota; kingdom Metazoa; phylum Mollusca; class Bivalvia; order Lucinida; family Thyasiridae; genus Conchocele; species Conchocele bisecta. The sequence goes on along the minus strand of CM055266.1, from coordinate 105,176,551 downwards.
CGTACTTTATAATGTGTCAATAAAAATATTTTGTTCGGGTGACACATTTAATTGGTATAAATAATTTAAAAAATGTCATGTCTCATTTGCATATCAAAATAGCCTGATACCACCACGAGTCACTATCAGTAAAATCAATATTACTAAATGATTATATATGTATAGTGGACCTGCACTCGTAATTTTTAAAACTGGCGGAATACATGTACCGTAGTTACACAATTATACACTTATTTAATTCTTATAGGCAAGCTGTTATGCAAACAGGTTGAAGTACATTGTAACGGACCGAGGTCTATAAATACATTAAATACGCCTAAAAGCGTCCATAAACGAAAAAAAAGCTAAAAAAAGTTTTGTTACTCCCTCTATAACACACACATATATATACCTCGGTCCGTTACTTCAACCTGTGGATGGGGACCCCAACTTTAGCTGGTACATGTAATTTGCGAACCAGATCTCTTATTCACTATTCTGCAGAGGAAGACTATGAATGGAAACGTAACTCTGCTACGGACAGTACGGTTGTAGATTTCAAGAGTTACTGTTCACAACTATGAACAATGTGGCTTACTCGCTTACCACATTTATCCAAGTTTTTGTGAGTTTGATACCCGGGTGGGATGTAGTTCTCTAAGCACTGTTTCATGTTGGAAAGTTGCGGAGTCATTTGCTGAGTAATGGTTAATACTGGTAAGAAATTCAATAAAAGGCTAACCATGTACATAATAGTGTTTGATTGTTTGTTTCAGGGAAGCCGTCTACAGATCTTAGCCATCTGGATTATTCGTCGAGCCTCTTCAACTTCACCCTGCAGTCGAGGCAGACACCAGCAGGGCTATTGAGATAGTATATGGGCGGTTTCAGAAGAAGCAGATAAGGCGGAAATTGTTTCTCATTCTACTGTTGAAGGACAAAGGCCACCAGAAGAATCGCTGCCCGAAGATACTACTCCACCTGGGCAACAAGTTGCCAAACACTTGCGAAATGGGAACTGATCCAGTTCCTGACCTACACGAAGCAAAATATAGTGTCGCCATGACAGATTGTCATTATCTTAAGATCAGCGACATCTGAAAATATAACCCTCGAGGAAGAGCTTAGAAAGACAAGTTCAGTTACAAAAAATTAACCATTTAACCGAGTACCATCCATGCCAGCGGCAGTGTTTGTGTGGTTCTTAACTCTGATTTCTGCTCTAATCATCTAATCAACCTGTTGAAAGATGTGTCGTGAAGACATGTTACTTCTTGTGTTGATGGAATTGAGAATGAATCTTATTCACACAAATCTGAGTTGTGCAGTTTTAAGATTTGTCAATATGTTTTGAATCGGTGACTCATTCTTGTGGTGGACAGAATGACATTTGTACATTTCTGATTATGTGACACTCGAAGACTAGATATTGAAATGGTCAGAATATATTTACTATGCTTTTAAACATATGTGGCTGTGACCTCAGGTTGAAGTAACGGACCATGGCCTATAAATACATTAAATATACCTAAGAGCATCAATAAGTGAGAGAAAAATAAGCTAAACAAAATGTATGTACTCCATGTGTGATATATGGGAGTAAATAAAAATTTGTTTGTTTTAGCCTATTTTATTTCACTTATTGATGCTTTTAGGTATATTTAATGTATTTATAGGTATTGGTCCGTTACTTAACCGTGGCTGTGACTGGAGAATGTGGTTTATGGGATTTGTGACCAGTGTAGCTCCTGATCAAATAGTACACTCATGTAGCCTGATAAATGATGTGGCTTGTTAGAAGCATGATGGAGATTTCATTGATGTAATGGTGAACAGTTCAGATCCTGTGCGGATATGTGTATCTACACTGATCGCAAATCCCATAAGCCCCATTTCTCCAGTCACAGACACTATTTGAGCAAATTTAAAAAATCCTACCGCCAACCTAGAGTGATTAGCATTTAAGGTATTGCATTCAATCTTTGATTCATAAATTTCTGTTTAACGTCCACAGTCTATAAAGTCTATATTTGGTTGGTTTCACATGGTTTCAGTTATCTTCGCAATAAAGGATTTTACTTGAAACATCCAGAATAGACCAAAGACAAACTTTGTAGACTTTGAAGGGAAACAAAAATTTACGAATTAATGATGTATTTTTGTGCTATTATCATGATTATAATTGAAAATCAATGCCCAATGGTCAAACTTGTAACAAATTACATGTGTACAATAAATTTCGACTTCGAAATTTGACTTCGAATGAAATGGTGCAATTGGTTGATATTGGTCATTTGCAGTGCATGATGTGAGAAACAACATATTGAGGCATCATCTGTAACACAGTGCCTTCAATCATGATTCATACCCAGGCATACAAAGTATATCGAGGTGTATATAGTTTTTGTATTTTCGTCCATCCGTAAGATTTGCGTTGAAGTTTTTGGGTACCCATTATATATGCAACCGTAAATCGCATTGAGTTGAATTTTCATATACTTCTTTATCGTCATCCATATTTTTTATACTGTAGCACACCGATGTGATGTGGCTTTCCTGCACAAGGTCAAATTACTTAAAGTTTTGAAATATTTGTATCAAACATGTCAAAGTTTTTAAGTACACAATGTCTCTGCAACCGCAAGTCGGGTTGACTTGAAACTTCATATATATATTTCTTTATGAAGTTAGAAGATCAATATTTTCTTTCTATAGCCCTGGTGGGTGCATGTGATGGGTAATTTAACAATCGCGATTCATCCTTACCGGAAATCCGACTGGAGACCTGGTTTGTCCCTCACATACGTCTTTGGCATTTTGTATGTGACAGTTGAATCTGGTTATATCTCTTGTGTGAGTATTACGATTATTCGTAATCCTTTTTTAGGGAAAGGGGCCAAGTGACTTTGGTGTGGTATGGACCTGGCATCAGGTCAGGTTATTCTAATTTCAGGGCTGACTATATTTTTCTCGATGAAATTATTCCGTTCTGATTTTGGGATTTTCCCCCCAATGCAGCAGGTTAATACAGGATCAAACCCGTTTGCCCAGCTTTATATGACCTGCTGTTGATAGGCCGTTAAACACCAATAAACAAACAAACAACTTGGCATTTGGTATCCGACAGTTATATCCTTTATGTGAGTATTAGACCATAGCTGTTGATAGGCCGTTAAACACCATTAAACAAACATTATATAGCCCACTCATACGGCTTTCATGCACACAGTGAAGGTGAAATTACTTTGAAACTTGCGTTAAATGTTTTGAAATATATGCGTTAAAGTTTTAAGTAAACAATTTCTCTGCAACCGTAAGTCAGATTGAATTGAAACTTCATATATTTGTCTATCAACAATCAACATCCATATTTTCATTTTATTATGCCTACGCATGTGACTTTCATGCCCAAGGTCAAGGTCAAATTGTGTTAAATGTTTTGAAATATTTGCATTAAAGTTTTAAGTACACAATTTATCTGCAACCGTATATTGGATCGACTGGAAATGTCACACTTCTTTATCAACAGCCATATTTTCATTCTATATCTCACCTAAGCAGCTTTCATGCCAAAGGTCAAGGCCAAATGACTTTGCTACGGCCGCGGGTATGTGTGAGACCCCGCTCACTTGCTCTAGTCCTTAAAAGCAAGAATAACATATCTTAACATACTGATTTCTTTTGTTTTTTTCGGATACATGTACTGATTTTGTGTCCTGAGCATAACTGGAATTCCTTTTTGTATTTTTATCACAACTCTTGCCTCACTAATATTCCAGTGTTCTCCCTTTGTTTGTTCACGCATTGATTTTGTATCTGGCACATAGCGATATTTCAAATTTGACCTAATATGGTCCTGATATATATCAAATCGAAGGTATCGTGGGTATTGTCAAAATCGGATGATACATCATACAAGATGGCCGCCGACAGGTCATCCTTTAATTATAGATTTCGTCTTCTTCTCATGTACCGTTTGGCCGACGCTGGTCAGACTTCACAGTTGTGGTGCGTGGGTGAAGCATTTTCATATTTGTTAAAATGGAGGTTGTCGCATAATCCAAGATGGCCGTTGTAGAAAATTTGTTAAAATTCTTAAAAAAAATCATATCAACCATGTTAATTTTACATTAATATTATTTTTACATCAAGCTTGAATTGCCACTTGATATCAAGGGCGATAACATTGACTCTTTAAAATGTTAATGGAAACAACTATTTATTCTCTCTATTTATCTTTTGATGTGCAATGATCATATTTTGTAACAAGTCAATACAAATATTTATTCAGGTGACACATTTAGTTGATATAAATAATTTAAAAATGACCTGCCTCATTTACAATCAAAATAGCACAATGATACAACCTATCAGTAAACCTAAGATTACTAAGTGAATATTTCTGTGTAGTGGGCACTTGTATTTTTTAAAACTGTTGGAATAGTTACACAATTATACTTATTTAATATTTAATTCCTATAAAGAACACTTTGTGCCAAACAGATGGGACCCCAATTCAAATCATGATTTGCAACTTTGCTGAAGGATGTCTGGCACCCAGTCATTAAGTGCAAAGGCTTGTCTTATCAGCTCATTCACAAACACCACATCATACAAAACACTTGTCACATGGATTCACCAGTGGGTGTACAGTACAAAGTCCAGTGACATGGTGTGTAATTGCATCCTGTAACATTTGGTCAGGTGTGTTATTTTTTTACTTTAACCTACGTTTTCTGGGGGAAATAACTACCTGTATAATATATGTGAAAATCACTTCAATGGAAGAAATTAAATGTATGTTCTCGCACCCCTTCCAAACTCCATTCACAATTCACACCCATCTGCATGAATCAGGATACTCCACTACAGTGCAAAGTCGCAGAACAATTTTTGACATACAGCCGTTTGAATGTGTACTTGTGTGTGTGTAATATTTCTCAGACTTTTTCAAGGCAATGATTTCTGTTTCGATGTAATGTATGACCTGTCGTGAATTTCACTCACAAGTTCATATTGGTGCTTGTAGGAGTATTTGATATCCAGTATACATTTTCTATGGCTTTCACATTCTGTAAAACCGTCTGGAGTTTCGACAATGAAATGGAGAAATGGCAAACATTTTCATGTGTCCTGAATGTGAATTATTCTGGCACTCATATCTTTGGCTTATAACGTCGTTCAAAATTGTACTGCGTCAATTTTATCGAATTTAAGATTGCATATTTCATGACTTTCTTCAAAACGCCAGTTTTAGAAGTTGATGGTTTTAGGATTTTGATATCATGCACTGCAGTGCCGGTGATAAGTCGCTAGGTGGCGTTGCCAAGTCGGACTGTTGTACTGTGCGGACTCACCGAAACAAACCGCCAGTGGACGCGTTACACTATGTTTGCAATGTAAACTCCCTGGGTAAGTTTATAGATCGCGGCTCAGTCAGCGTGCGACTAGATGTCGGTTTTTTATGTTAGTGGAAAGTACTAAAATTGGGAAAATTGGGCCCGCGCAATATTTAAAATTGCGCCATGTCAATTAAAGGTGGTGCAGGTTTTTGAATGTAATATCTTTATAGTGGAAAGACAGAGTTTAATGAAACATAACGCAGTAAATGCTTAACAGGTTGCCAATTAGTATCCCCTCGCCGATAGGCAAGAGCTGGTATATCGTTAGTCCATGTACTGCGTACGTATGTACGTACGCCAGTAACACCTTTCATTTTTCGATAACTTGTGAACTGCTTCCACGATTTTGATATTATTTGACCATAATGTGTGTCTATGGATGGAGCATGGTTTAGCATATGAGTAGACTCGTATGACCCACGTTCGACCGCCCAAGGTCACGGAGTACTTTTTATTATCAAGGCTGCCAGCGAGGGGATTAGCTTCGTTTAATGATGCCAGTGCGAGGGGATTAGCTTCGTTTAATGATGCCAGTTCTTGCATTATGGTATAGTTTGCTTTAATCTAACAATTTTCTGGTTTTGACGAAGAATCGGTTTCCATGGATGTGAATATAAATCTAAAGAACGTGAATGTATGGTGTGATACATATCATCGAACCGGTATGTCATTTCTATGGTGTGATACATATCATGATATCCGTCCGTTTGCTTGGAAAAGTTTCAAGAAAATTTACTGTAAAAATGACGTCACAGAATACGTCATGTCGGAAAAGCAGGTTCGGAAACCACTGATCCCATACCCTGATATCTATAACTTTACATGCTACTTGCAAACATGTAGTTGGCCTCAATAATAATAGCATACACTCAAAGCGTTCTTTTATAACATGATCATTCATGTTATAATTGTTCTTGTTTACTTTAACCTACATTTCTGGGGGATATAACTACTTGTATAATATATGTGAAAATCACTACAATGGAAGAAATTTAACGTATGTTCTCGCACCCCCTTCCAAACTCCATTCACAATTCACACCCCCTCTGCATGAATCTGGCTACTCCACTGCAGTGCAAAGTCGCAGAACAATTTTTGACATACAGCCGTTTGAATGTGTACTTGTGTGTGTGTAATATTTCTCAGACTTTTTCAAGGCAATGGTTTCTGTTTCGATGTAATGTATGACCTGTATTGAATTTCACTCACAAGTTCATATTGGTGCTTGTAGGAGTATTTGATATGCAGTATACATTTTCCATGGCTTTCACATTCTGTAAAACCGTCTGGAGTTTCGACAATGAAATGGAGAAATGGCAAACATTTACCTGTGTCTGAATTATTATTTCTGGCACTCATATCTTTGGCTTATAACGTCGTCCAAATTGTACTGCGTCAATTTTATCGAATTTAAGATTGCATATTTCATAACTCTTCATTCAAAACGCCAGTTTTAGAAGTTGATGGTTTTAGGATTTTTATATCATGCACTGCAGTGCCGGTGATAAGTCGCTAGGTGGCGTTGCCAAGTCGGACTGTTGTACTGTGCGGACTCACCGAAACAAACCGCCAGTGGACACGTTACACTATGTTTGCAATATAATCTCCCTGGGTAAGTTTATAGATCGCGGCTCAGTCAGCGTGCGACTAGATGCCGTTTTTTTTTGTTAGGGGAAAGTACTAAAATTGGGAAAAAAGATGAAAACAGATGGCAAGACAGTGCGTCCTCCGGGCCCACGCAATATTTAAAATTGCGCAATGTCAATTAAAGGTGGTGCAGGATGTTGAATGTAATATCTTTATAATGGAAAGACAGAGTTTAATGAAACATAACGCAGTAAATGCTTAACAGGTTGCCAATTAGTATCCCCTCACCGATAGGCAAGAGGTGGTATATCGTTAGTCCATGTACGTGCGTACGTATGTACGTACGCTAGTAACACCTTTCATTTTTCAATAACTCGTGAACTGCTTCACCGATTTTGATATTATTTGACTATGATGTCTGTCTATGGATGTAGCATGGTTTAGCATATGACACACGTTCGACCGCTCAAGGTCACGGAGTAATGTTTTATTATCAAGGCTGCCAGCGAGGGGCTTAGCTTTGTTTAATAATGCCAGGGCGAGGGGATTAGCTTCGTTTAATGATGCCAGTTCTTGCATTATTGTATAGTTTGCTTTAATCTAACAATTTTCTGGTTTTGACGAAGAATCGGTTACCATGGATGTGAATAAAAGTCATTGCTTTTACAATTCTGGTATTTTACCCATTTTGTTCTCTTTTTTTTTGCGAATCGCCTCGATAGCTGTTCGGTCTACTGGTGGATTAGATTTATTTTCGCTAGCCCTGTTCACCGGTATATTCTTATCAATTGATTTGTTTAGAATTTCAACAAGACTGTTCCAAGAATGTTCAACACTGTACTCGCTAATGAGTTATTCGCAGCATCTCGCAATGACATCATCATTAATCTGTTTATAGTTACCTTTGCTGTAGTTTAATTGTTTGTTTTCATTTATATTTACTTCCATATAACACTCAAATATAAATGTCAGCACAACATGGTCGCTAAGTCCAAGACCAGGGAGGTATTCCAATTGGTCTATCATATTTTCCTCATTTGTAAAAATAAGATCCAGGGTTGATGGAATGTTGTCTCCTCTCATGCGTGTTTGTTCTTTAACCTGTTGTTGTAAGAACATATCTCGTACTGCTTTTAGAAAGGTGGTAGCAGGGTGATTTTCATTTGTATTTGTGGTTTGTCTTACCCGGTCTATTTCTTTGAGATTGAAGTCTACCAGGATTAGCATGTGGGAAAAGCCTTTTGTGACTATGTTGTTTAATGGTGTAGTCAGTTTGTGAATATCCTCTCTTGGTTTGCTTGGACTCCTGTATACACACACAGGGACAAGGACATGTTGTAATCATCTATATTGAAATATTATTTCACGTTGTCTAGTGTTGATGATTTTGGATACATTTCTGCATAGACATGTCTATGATTTCTGTAATAGCAATACTATCTGGGTTGTTGTTTTTAATCAACAGCAGTAATTCAGTTTTCTTTGTCTTTTTTAGGCAATCCGCGTTAGTGTACATAACATTCAAGCTTCCTTTGACCATTTGATAATCATTTACAGTAAGACTAGTATTACCCGTATGTACATTATTAAAACAAAAACTATTCACGCTGGACATCTGGTGAAGTAGGTTGGTTTACTTCCACATGATGTACGGTCGGTTTCGTTTTTTTCTGCTTAACGTTTGTATTTTCTTGGGAAATATGCTCGGAACTTCAACATGAACTACATTTTCTTTGGTTATGTTGATACCGCCAATTACTGTATCTTCCGCTGTGATATTCGCATATGGCTCATGTATTACTTGGCTAATTTGGATGTTTTGTCGGGATTCCCATATGGCAGTGTTTGTCCTCATGATTGGCGATACAGCTGATGTCGTTAACATTTCGTTATTTATGTCCATGTCCATGTTGTTTGCTTGTGGATCATTATTTCTGGTAATTCCTTCTTGCCGTGTAGCTGTACTTGCTTTACGTTTTTCTTTCCATTCTTCTCTTTGTTGTTTTGTCTGGTCTCTGCTGATAATTACATTTACAGTAAGACTAGTATTACCCGTATGTACATTATTAAAGCAAAAAACTATTCACGCTGGACATCTGGTGAAGTAGGCTGGTTTACTTTCACATGTGGTACGGTCGGTTTCGTTTTTTGTCTGCTTAACGTTTGTATTTTCTTAGGAAATATGCTCGGAACTTCAACCTGAACTACATTTGCTTTGGTTATGTTGATACCGCCAATTACTGTATCATCCGCTGTGATATTCGCATATGGGTCATGTATTACTTGGCTAATTTGGATGTTTTGTGGGAATTCCCATATGGCAGTGTTTGTCCTCATGATTGGCGATATAGCTGGTGTCGTTAACATTTCGTTATTTATTTCCATGTCCATGTTGTTTGCTTGTAGATCATTATTTCTGGTAATTCCTTCTTGCCGTGTAACTGTACTTGCTTTATGTTTTTCTTTCCATTCTTCTCTTTGTTGTTTTGTCTGGTCTCTGCTGATAATTACATCTACAGTAAGACTAGTATTACCCGTATGTACATTATTAAAACAAAAAACTATTCACACTGGACATCTGGTGAAGTAGGCTGGTTTACTTTCACATGTGGTACGGTCGGTTTCGTTTTTTGTCTGCTTAACGTTTGTATTTTCTTAGGAAATATGCTCGGAACTTCAACCTGAACTACATTTGCTTTGGTTATGTTGATACAGCCAATTATTGTATCATCCGCTGTGATATTCGCATATGGGTCATGTATTACTTTGCTAATTTGGATGTTTTGTGGGAATTCCCATATGGCAGTGCTTGTCCTCATGATTGGCGATACCGCTGGTGTCGTTAACATTTCATTATTTATTTCCATGTCCATGTTGTTTGCTTGTGGATTATTATTTCTGGTAATTCCTTCTTGCCGTGTAGCTGTACTTGCTCTACGTTTTTCGTTCCATTCTTCTCTTTGTTGTTTTGTCTGGTCACTGCTGATAATTACATTTTTATTTTTTTCTGCGACTTTCTGTTTCATGTTTTTTACATTGTCCAAGATGGCTTTCCATTGCAGTCGGTTGGCCAGCATGACCTTGAGTACACGAGTTATCCCTACTTGTTTTGCCCCCAATCTCTAGATTGATATTACTTCTGGGTCGTCTATGCCCAACGCTGAAGTTATTTCATTTAAATTCTTTCAGCCTTCTTTGTTGTTGTCATTCCATTCTCTATTGCAATTGTCAACACGTTTGGTAACATCATCTTTCATATCTCGTAATAGGTCCACCTTGGATTCTGCGAAATGCTTATTTATTTCTTCCTTATTGCTTATTTCCATTCGCTCAATCCTATCTTCAATGCTTCTTGCTCGTGTTGCATATCACTCAATACTTTTGGTATATGTTCCAATGTTGGGGTCATTGTTTTTCACGATTTACAGTTCCATTTATAGTCTGCACCTAGATCTCCATTGCAGATACACTCATACGCTACTATGGTAAGTTCAGTACAACTGACACAACATTTTAGTATACAGCCGTGGCATTTCATATATTTATTCTTTGGGCTGAATTTGTTGTTGCATCTTGTGCATAGATGGAAAATATCCGATGGACTTTCTCGTATACGTTTAGCATTGTGGTTTCTATGACTATTTTCGAGACCACCTTCCTGTGCAAATAGCGAACGTTTTGGTGTACTGTATTCTTCCGCCATTTAATACTACTTACTATCACATTAGTCAGTTATTGAGATGATTTCTTCTTCTTTGGTTCTGATGGGTGTACACTGTCTTTTAGTAGAGTGGGACTAACGTCGTATCTAGTGTATTTCTCTGCTTTTTTTTTTTTTATTTTTTCCTAAACAACTAGTAATAATAAAGTCACATTCCAGTTTTGGTGAGTTATGACCTAAACATTTATGTGTAGACCGGAACGTTCATTGATCTCTTTTACTTGTTCGCGTATTTCTCTATCTGAAATCACATCGGCATGTTCATAGTCTCTCGTGGAGTTCCATACTTTGGTGAAAATTGGGGGGATTTCAATTAATCCTACATTCACCTTTGCATACTTCTTGTTAAGCTCTAACAGACGATCAAAACTAGGCTGTAGTACACGTATCAAGTCCTGTCTCCACTTGAATGCTGGGAATATAAATTTACCTTGTTTAATCGTTATTTCACACGTTTCATGCCAGAATAGCACATACACTGCTCCCTTGGTAGATAACCAGTCTATTGTCTCCTCCAATAGTGATACACCTGCCTCTGTGTTCCTGCCCGGTTTACACCACCATAATATCTCCGGTTTTGCCAAGTTTATTTTGCCGAAGTCTTAAGATAGTTGCCTTTGCTGTCTGATAAATAGTCCGTCTCTGGGGCCTTAAGCCAGCGAACTGGTTCTACCCAGATTGCACAGTTTCAAAATTCCCAAAAACCCTTTTTCTTCTGCTTTATGCAGACAGCGTGCAAGACCATAGAGCCAGTGCGGCCGTTAAACCTAAACATACACGCATACTCTGCGGACCAAATTATTGTTGTGAAATGTGGGGTTTTCACAAAGATCCAGACATAGAAAAGGTGCATCTGAAATTCTTGAAGCAAATCGTACGTGTTCGTCATCAGACATGCATTTTAGCTGTGTATGGAGAACTTGGTCGAGTTCATATATCTCATATATTTCATTCAAAACCATATTTTCCATTGATAAAATAATATCTGCAGTCCAAAACGATGCAATTAGAATCGAGCTAACCCGATTTCGATGCTCAACCCATAAACTTGAGATACAGGCGTGTGGATAGGCCCAATCCCTTGTGCAAGCTCTATAATATGAATTTCGTTGAAAATGAATACTATGACCATTTCCTATTGATATGCTCGTACTACACACGCATGCTTACCAATGTACTATGGTAGATGGGCAACCAAAACTAAATTTAGCATATCTTTGATGAGCACCGAAAATGAAACAAGATTAGAACAACTTGCAAAATACATCTATTTGGCCACTGAAATGAGAAAATTGTACTTATGAGATATTGGATAGATATATATATACAATGTGAGCTGCGATCTTACCGGTTGAATTTTTACATATGCGACCAGTGATGGACCAGGTCCGCCGACGCATTAATTAGCATGAACGGATCAGGGCAATTACTGTTTTCAGAATGATTTCCATCTTGACAGAATTCAACTCACAGATTATCATGTTACATATATTTACTTAGATAGTTACACTGTATGACTTGTATTTCGCCAAGGATACTCTATTCTGGCGAGAAGCAAATTGTGCTTAAATGCTAATAAATTTAATTGAAATTGATTTGAAATTACTATAACTGGATAGCTAACTTTCTTCAGAACCGAAAACAACTAATCCGCATCGGCGCTGCAAAGTCACTGATCATGGGCAAAGGTGTTGAGTCGTATCCTACAAAGTAGTGTAATCTGACCTACAGTGCGAGAAGAAAAACAAATGAAAACAATTACGATCACCAACTCCTGTTCCTGCAAATTATTAGAATGTGTCAATGACATGTCAATGACATTGTGCAGTGTGGAAACTGCGACTATTGGTACCATAAAACTGTGTTTCAGCACCAACAGGCGTTGCTAGCCAATGTAGATTTCATTTGTAACTACTGTCAAACTTAATCGTGGATTTTGACGCTTACGTTTATTAGTAGTCACAGTTAAGTCGAGAAGTTGACAGTTTTCATAACAATTGTAATCATATACATGTATGTATGTTCTTCATTCCCCATATTATTGGTACCGTCTCCTGAGAATATGCACCTGACGATGTTTGAGACCGACCAGCGTAGTTCATGTTCATCATGCGCATCTGAGCAGTCAAATATGGGACTGCATTAGTCGCCATTTATTCACACATGTATGAAATGTAATTTCTTTTCATTCGGTGGCCCATGTGGCTGTGACTGAATACATGTGGGCGTATGGGTTTTGTGACCAGTGTAGATCCAGATCAGTATGTTAATCCGCACAGTCTGATCAGGATCTAAACTGGTTGCCATTACATCCATACAGCACCAGTCCTGCTTCTAACAAGCAACATAAATCATCACCAGGGTACCATCAGTGTGCTATTTGACCACGAGCTACATTGGTTCAGATACGTAAATACGATACAAGTGAACTCCTTGTTTGGTTACATATGTCACATAATCACCATTTCTCCAGTCACAAACACATTAAGCATGTCACGTGGAATAGGCCCTGGTCAGACTGCATACACTGACATTGTGCTGGTTCATATGTCGTGGATCACGGATTTGCATTTAAATATTGCATATATGTCTCTGCGTGGATATAGTGAACGTTTATTCATGTCTCGTTTCGCTGACTAATAGGGAAAGTGTGGTTGAAATGTACCGATATTCGATTATATTCTTACTGCTTTACTTTACTTTATATATATATTAAATATATTGATATGGGCGTATGATAGAATAGAATGGCGGTCTTTGGTGTCGGCCTTATGTGCTACTCAGCACGAAGAGGATTAAGTACGTAAATATATTGATTACAATATTGTTTTTGTTTTTCCATATGGAACAAAAACAATGAGGATCAACCTTAATTGGAGTCCGTGTTTTATTGCCGAAAACTAAATGATACGTACATTTGATGAAAATGTACAAAACAAGAAAAACATTATTACTTGATGTTTGCGTAATAAATGCACATAATTGGACTAAGGATGATTTTCATGAGTGCTGTTTTAAATACCGTCTACATTGACTACAGTTGTTCACTGTAAAATGATTTACCAATCGATTGATTGATTTATTGATTGATTGATTGATTGATTGAATGGTGGTTATTCTGCTGATAACGAGCTAATTTAGTAGCACATTAAATCATGTTGCTTTACGGTAGTTACACATATAATCAAACTGGATATAATAATCGGATATATACTGAAAGGACAAAGAAACGCAGGGTAACAATATACACAATAATTATTTAAATGCTTGGCCTAAAATTATGAAAACCGGTCAGGCGACTATCTTGGTCACTGTGCACCCAAACCGGTGCCTAAAGTTACTCAACGTGCAGCATGATGATGATAAGTTCGTCAAAACATTTTGTCATACCACTTGATACGCTTGATGTATGCACATCGTTTTCCGCTATTTACACTTAATGTATAGCTCTCATAATCATGGTACGTCTGACGGAAGTTCACAGGGGTCAGGCTATTGCATTGCTAATGCAAGGTCAAACGCAACAGCAGGTTGCTATGCAGTTCGGTGTGAATGTTTCCACCATAGAACGTCTTGTCCGTCGTCTGAGAGAGACCGGAAGGGTTGCCGACCGAACGAGATCTGGACGTCCGCCCGTAACGTCGCGACGTCAAGACAGGGCTATTCGTCTCGCCCACCTACGTAATCGCCGTTATTGCCACTGAAACCGCTATTAACACGGTAGGCAATCATAATCGCCACATTCACCCCAAAACTGTAAGAAATCGATAGCGCGAGGTTGGTCTGCGAGCACGTCGTCCCTACGTTGGTCTGTCTCTCACTCGTGCACGTCCCGCGCGTCGTATGGCTTGGTTGGCGGCACATGCTCCCAGACGATTTCCAATGAGGCAATGGAGACAAGTCTTTTTCACAGATGAGTCCCGGTTCACTCTTTTTCGTCCGGACGGTCGACGTCGTGTATACCGACGTCGTGGGGAACGCTTCGCCGACTCTTGCGTTCTTGAGAGGGATAGGTTTGGGGGTGGCTCGGTTATGGTCTGGGGATGGATATCTCACGGGGTAAAGTCACCGTTGATTGTGGTAGCCGGGATTGTTGTTCCATTTGTGCAACAGCTTCAACTAATTTTCCAGCATGATAATGCCCGGCCCCATGTAGCCAGAGTTTGTCAAGACTTTCTCGCTGACCATGACATTAACCCACTCGACTGGCCAGCGTACAGTCCCGATTTGTCTCCAAGCGAACATCTGTGGGACGAACTTGACAGGAGGATAAGGGGGTGTCGGAATACCCATTCTAATATCGACCAACTAAGGACTGCATTGTTGGAAGAGTGGAACAATATCCCAATAAGAAGGATAAATGCACTGATGAGTTCCATGCACCAGATAATCAGGGCTGTGACAGATGCGCGAGGGGGCATACGAGATACTGACAAAACAGTGGATTTCACTGTACGATATGGGGGTGTGAGTGTACCGTCATTGTGATTCAATTACTAATGAATTATCGGTCAAAACCTAATGCAATTTTGGTAATGTGTTGACTAAAGATGTTTTTTTAATACTCATATAAATATTGTATATATATAACAGCAAACACATCACTTTAAATCACCTCAAATGTTTACCCTGCGTTTCTTTATCCTTTCAGTATATTTGCATAACTGGAAGTGAAAAAATCAACAGTGCTTCGCCTGCGGTCAAACTTGAGGATTAGCAATGCGTACCAATAATCTAAATTACATAACTGGCACGCGGCAAACACGTGTATTGTATACATAGGTTTGTCGCGTGCCAGTGGTGTAATCATATTTACGATTCAGGCTGGATGCTTGATTAGCAACTAATGATGAACGTCCCATTTCTCCATTCACAGCATACATTGTAGTTATGATTATGCCAACCAACATTTCATATTTTATAACATTACTTCTATTAGTAAATTTGCAATCATGTAACATTCTCCATCTTCATAAATTATACATAAAATACATAAGATACATATATTTTCATTGTCATTATATATTTATTATTCATAAATTACTATGATAAATTATATTAAACCCAAGAAGATTAGCCACACTGCTGTCTGTTCCACGTTTTTCTGCCGACGAACTTTTGGCTATTAAACACATTAAATATTAAAAATATTTAAATGTAAGTACTTTTTCATCAATAACAAAAAAGTCACCCTCCCCAATTTTTTTGTTTGATGAAATTCCATCAAATATTGATTTTATAGCGAAAAAACGATTTTCCTATGGGAATTTTTTGTTATTGATGAAAAAAGTTAAGAGAGGCTCCACTGAAATATTATTATACCCTCACTACGAAGTAGGCCAATGGTAACAATTTTATAACAAATTACGCTAAAACATTTGCCATTTTTGTTTACCAACATGAGAACGAATTGACTTAAGAGCGAATTGACATGAAAGCGAATTGACCAGATACCCTTCACGTTATATCTTGCAACGTAATTAACACATAGCACGGATTTAATGTATATACACTTATCCACTTTTATAATCAGTCAGGCGACATATTTTTGTTTTTCAGTGTAAATAAATAATGCAGATGAAATGTATGGTAGTCACATGTATTCATAACCATTCATGAGCATATAGCATATGGGTTTACCTTAGAATTAACAGTTAAAGTAGGTCACCCGTGATTCGAAAAATCACACAATTCATGCAATGATGTTTGAAACCCATCAGGTAACGCGTATGACCCCCACGTGCAGCAATGACTGCTCCACATCGAATTTATACAATTGTGGAACTCGCGCTGAGTCCGATTTGCACACTCCCGAAGCAGGGTACAAATGAGGGCTTGCATGTTTGCAGGCTATGATACCAATCTTAGTCGTGTGTCTAACAAGTTGATGGTTTCTCGGGCGACGTGAAACGGGGCGTTACATTGTACAGCACTGATGCCCCGGATGGCGGCGGCATGTGGCACAATCTCTTGCTGTGCAATTTTCTGGCGGGCACCATTTAGATGTCTTTGAACCAACATTACTTTAAGAACAAGTGGAGGTCATGGCACCGACACTGTGGTGGGGTGTATATGGGAGCTACATTGACGAGTATATGAATGTTACAAACGGATCATGGGTTGAATTTAAATAGTTTGAACCTGATTGAAAGTGATTTGTTGCTCAATTAAAGACTTTTCTACATGCCTGTCTAAACGTATATAGCTCCGTCGGTCAGCATGTCCACGGCACGCGCCCTTTCCTCTACCGTCATCCATGTCATTTATCTTTGATATTTTATGTTTTTATGTGTTGCCAAATGTATGGCTTCATATACACATGCGAGTTGAGGCAATAAATACGACACATCGTTTGCACGTTCAAATAAATTGATGTCGTGCTACTCGTAACGCACGAATGGTTTTGACTAACGGATAGTTGAAATTCTGGATCGGGCAAGTCGATACCGTCATAATATGATACTGTGCCACAATTCACACTGATACTTGACATAACACCGAAATTACAGCACTTTGTTGTCTGACCGATTATAAAAGTGGTTAAGTGTGTCTTTGAGCGATATATATATATAGTTATTAAATACTCGGAAATACGCTAAAACATCGCACATATGCTACTGTTACTGGAGAAATGGGGCTTATGAGTATTTCGACCAGTGTAGATCCATATCAGCATATGCACTGCAGTCTGCAATGTTCTATAAAGCAAAACATAGCGTAATCAGGCTGTGCTATTTTATCAGGAGCTACACTGATAAAAAACGTAAGCGACATTTCTCCAGTCACAGCCACATATAATTCCTGCATATAGCCATTTAAATGACTAAATATGTGACTCAGGACCTTACCTTAACGAAACTCGTATATATATATATATATATATATATATATATAAACACAGTTGTTAAACAGAATAAATCTCGCACATATCCCATGAAATATATCCCTATTACTCATATGGTCCGCAGTAATAAATACATGTAAATGGTTTGATTTGACGACGGCACTGGCTCGATGACCTTGCATGTCCGGACCGACTGTGTAAGTCCGAATCCGATAGGACTAGGCTAAAACGAAGTTGTCTTGCCCAAGGACACGCCGAATCTGCCTTTCGCAGCAGGTCGAGGTGGGAATCTAACTCGGTGTCTCCCGATCCGGCCACCTATATTGTCCGCAGAATACCGGTCCGTATTGTATTCCTGTCAGTCCGCGGACAGCCCGCAGTTCGCCTTGATGAAGTCAACTTTCAGCTGAAATTGTCATGTATATTAAATGTCATTCTATTATGAAAACCACTATTATTACACGTTAACTTAGCAAAATTGTACTGGCATGTATGTACTTAAATGTATTTCACATGTGATTGCTATTACAGGCTTATACATACTTAATTGCTTAGATGTTACCTGAATGTCCAGTGACGGTCGGCTCCGTCGGTCGCATACTGGATAAAAACAAATATATGTATACATTCAATCTTCTCTGGACTTGTCTAGATCCTTGGATTGAAGAACCGTGTGAATCTGAAATGAGAAACACATGTCGTTATAAATAAATTTGAACATTAATACTATCAATGACTAATACACATCATACTATCATATATAGAATGTATTATCATACTTTAATTACTACACTCTTGCAACTTATTTGCATGGGTTTCGTTGTGAGAGAAAAACCCGTAATCAACTCCTTACAAATAATACACCGTGAAGAGAACGTCCGTATTCTTGGAAACCACGAGCTACCATGCAAAATGTTTAATTTGTATTACAGTCAAAATAAAGTTATTATATAACCACAATCGAGCTATATATATACCATGCACATTTTTTAATTTTTATTGCAGTAAAAATAAAGTTATTGGAAAATTTGGAAAGGGTCTTGACTAATCTTGAATGTTAATGTGATTGAACACATTCCAAACATGCACTCAATTATATCTGGTTTATATATATATAGAAACAGCTGCGTAATTTGGATTTCAAAATGTTTACATGACGTCTTGACGTCACATAACGTAACGCTAAAACGCGGGAAAACACGTCATTGTATATGACTATATTCATGCACACATCACAATTCATTGATTATAATCTCAAAAATAGACTAAATGTGCATATGTATTCGCCGTGGAAGTGTAATAAATAGGATATTCCATCGTACATGTTTGAATAGCGGAAATAATACACTCGTGTCCGTCGGCGTCCGTGCAAGCAACTCGTTCGCTACGCTCATTGGTTGCTTACGCGGAAGCCGACACAGACACGTGTATTATTTCCCGCTATTCAAAATGTAAGATGGAATATCTTCTATATATAAACATGAACTATATTATATATATAGACTATATAGAATTCGCCTACTCATTGTATCATAATGTACATATTTCCCGTTTACAATCCACCTTCTAATTATATCATACTATATCATACTATTATAACAATATATATTTCCCGTTTTCAAACATGGGCGAAACGATCCGACCAGACCATACATAATATATCACATTTTCGACCATGGCGAAACGACCCGGCGCGAAACGACCCGGGGCGAACAGGTGACTTGGACGAAACGACCCGACACCCTTTATACATACCCCCACAACAACAACAGCAAGAGTGAGTTTTTTTTTTTCAACATCACTATTATGACTATACGGTGCAAATTTAAAGGAGACTGTGTCTTAGACAGTATAGCCATTGCAAAGGCAGCTTATTTTTCTAATTGAAGCGTTTTTCGCGAGTGTGGTCACGATAAACTGTCCCGTCAAAAAGTATAGGAATGTCATTTTGTGAGTTTCTAACAAAACCTTCCGCCCTATTTTGATTTTGATCCCCCATCTCTCTGTTTCTCTTTCTACGTTCCTCTCTACGCTTGAATGCTTCATTTCTCTGCTTTTTAGTCAGATCCGGTTGAAAGTAGACTCCTTTGTAATCTGAGTTCCTCATATTTTCAAGGTACATGGACATAACGGACCCTGGACATAACGGACCCGGACATAACGGACCCGATTTTGGACGAAACGGACCCGATTCCTGGATATAACGGACCCGATTCATGGACATAACGGACCCCGTGTGGACATAACGGACCCTGTATCAAATTTGTTAAAAACATACTATTTAAATATTTTTTTGGGTTACATGTGGGTTACATGTGAATTGATTGATAGTTTGGAAAGTGAAACTTGGGAAATGTAATATACAAATCGGGAAATAAGTGATGATTTTATAATGTAATAATAAATAAACAAGGCACATACATTCAATCAGATCCATACAATATGATCATAATATGATCAAACATACATTTAGCGAGCACATTTGGTGGTGATATAAGTAAAGAAACGTTATGTGTGTATTTTATCTTATTTTTAACAAAACTGGCAAGTTGGGAGTGCTTTATAATCGTCTATTATAATGTAATACCAAAATGTCAATACTGATCATGATCTTCATTTACGAGAACACATGTATACATATACAAATAAAAATGTTACATGCATTTATCGAGCACATTTGGTGGTGGTATAAGAAATCAAACACATATAGTCTAAAGTATGCACTGTAACGGGGCTCTGAGACGGTTAAGATCAATGTGATTGTCTGTCAGTGTATTCACGAAGGGCCGTAGATCTTCCCACACCGACTCAGAAGGTCACTGGTTGTGATTCTGCGAGCGCCGTAATCCTCCCACAACTGCATGAGTCGACCCTGTGTCTGCCTCGCGCTCTTCTTTTGATGTCTTCGCAGCTTCTTCTCCTTCACCAGTTTACATTGTAGGGGGATGTCCCGGGACTCGTGGTACAGCAAGGTGACGAGGAGATAGAAGGACAGATTCCCCTTCTTCGCGCGTCGATTGAGTCGATTGTGGTAGCCTTCAACGTCATTGTTGGTGCGAATAGACCGTCCGTACACACTCCAAGAGGGGATGGGCCATAACTCGCTCCGAATCCAAGTAGCCTCCAAGTAGTCGAAGAAGGTCGTCAGTGCCGTGGCGTCAGGGTCGACCTTCGCTCGCAGGGAATCGTATGCTGGGCGGATGTCCATTGGAATGTGTCAAATACAGTCCACTGCCAATATCCGACCATAACCGCATGGGGTTTATTAGCCCCGGAAACCACAGCGATAGGTGTGAATGCCAACTACATTCAGTCTGACCTAATTAGATAAGATAAGACCTAAGATATACAGGTAAATTTTAGTTTCAAAATAACAAAATTTTGCCAACAATTACCGTTTTCAGAGAGTTTAAAACATACAAAATCACTACAAATAATTATTTCTTATAAGTTTTACACGAAAAATAAATAAAAAAGTGCTTTAATGATAGATTTTATACGGGGTCCGTTATGTCCACACGGGGTCCGTTATGTCCAGGAATCGGGTCCGTTATGTCCATGAATCGGGTCCGTTTCGTCCAAAATCGGGTCCGTTATGTCCGGGTCCGTTATGTCCAGGGTCCGTTATGTCCATAATTCATTTTCAAGCAGCGCGTGAAAATATGAGGAACTCGGATTACAAAGGAGTCTACTTTCAACCGGATCTGACTAAAAAGCAGAGAAATGAAGCATTCAAGCGTAGAGAGGAACGTAGAAAGAGAAACAGAGAGATGGGGGATCAAAATCAAAATAGGGCGGAAGGTTTTGTTAGAAACTCACAAAATGACATTCCGAGTGGCCAGCCACGCATGAGCCAGCTCGCCAAGAATCCTAGAAGAGGGTCAACTGACGACCTCTTTCGGGGGTCGCAGTAGTGAATGTGATAGTGGTATTAAAACTGTAAATACGTTATTTATTAAAGACGTTTCTAAGTTTAATGTTGAAAAAATTGAAAACATTCCAAGTGTTGAAGACATTATTGAAAATGTTGAATCTGTTATTGTTGAAGACATTGTTGAAAATGTTAAATCTGTTATTGTTGAAGACATTGTTGAAAATGTTGAATCCGTTATTAATCCATTTTCTGATGATAGTAGTGTGGATGCATTTGTAAATGACATTTCACTTTCTGATGATACTAGTGTGTTTGAATCTTCAGACTCAAACTCTGGCAACAGTACTCGTACATCCTTGGATAGCACAGTGAATTACAGTAATAACCTTTCTATATTTTACACTAATTGTGACAGTCTACTGAATAAAAGAGATGAGCTGGAACTTGAAGTAAAGAAATATGATCCAGATATATTAGTCTTGAACGAGATCTACCCTAAAAATGTTAACTCGACTGATATTTTCCCAGCGGAACTCAAATTGGATGGATATGAACTTGTGCTTGGAAAAACGAAGGTTAATAGCAGAGGTGTATGTATATTTGTACGGAAAGGTTTACGCTATGAAGAGTGCACCATACTAAATAATTTTGTATTTGATGAATCATGCTGGTGTGTATTGACACTCAAGTCTAATGTATCTATGTTAATTGGTGGAGTGTATCGTAGTCCGTCCAGTACCCCTACAAACTCTAGTCACTTAAATGATCTCATTACTATGGCGATGAACCTTAAATATGACTATACTGTTATAGTTGGCGATTTTAATTATCCAGCGATTTCCTGGGAGGATTGGACAACACCAAGCAGTCACTCACAGGCAGATTTTCACTTTATTGAATGTTTGCGGGATAATTTCTTATGTCAGTTGATAAATGAACCGACGCGTTATAGAGATGGCCAGAGGGCAAATATATTGGACCTTTTTATGACGGACAAAGAGGAGATAGTGAATGAAGTTAGATGTAGTGCGAATCTAGGTGCTAGTGACCATGTATGTTTATATGCAGAACTGAATTGTAGCCCACTAGTGAAGAAATGTAACACTAATAGAAGAAATTTCCATAAAGGTGACTATGACACTATTAGGGAGGAATTATATTCTGTAAATTGGAGTACCATGGATGAAATGAATGCCAAGGAGAGTTGGGACTTTTTCCAGTCAAAAGTTAGTGATACTGTAGAAAGAAATGTGCCTTATAGGAGAAATAATAATCTAAGGAAGAAAGAGAAGTGGTTGGACAAGCCGTGTTTAAAAATTATTAAGAAGAAACGTAAGTTGTGGAAAAAATATGTCCATACTTTGAATGCGTATGACTATCGCAAGTATTGTGAAGTTCGTAACGTCTGTACAAGTGTAGTACGAGGTGCAAAGAAGACATTTGAAAGGAGTGTTGTTGAAAATATTAAAAGGAATGATACAAAGGGCTTCTGGAGCTATGTTCGAGACAAGACCAAGTGTAGAACAGGTGTATCAGACTTGAAAAATGTGAATGGTGAGTTGATACAGGTTGATAAACAAAAAGCTGATTTGTTGAACAACTTTTTCGCATCGGTTTTTGTGAATGAACCTGCAGGAGAGCTACCAATTTTCGATATGAGATATCACGGTACACCACTCACTGAAGTTGTGGCAAATCTACAAACTGTTACCAAACAATTGAAGAACTTGAATATTGGTAAATCAATGGGCCCGGACGGATGTCACCCACGATTATTACGTGAAGCATCAGATGTACTTAATATACCCCTACAAACAATATTTAATAAGACATTCCAGGAGGGACAAATTCCATGTATTTGGAAAGATGCAAATGTTTCAGCCTTATATAAAAATAAAGGTGATAAAACGGAAACCACTAACCACAGACCTGTGAGTCTTACTTGTTTACCATCCCGTCTATGTGAGAAAACAGTACGTGAAGCAATAATGTCACATATGAACACATACAGTCTGTTTAGTGAATGCCAATTTGGTTTTAGAAGTAGAAGGAGTTGCGTTCTACAGTTACTGGATGTGTTAGATGACTGGACTAAATTCTATGATAACCATAAACAAATAGATACCATATACTTAGATATCAAAAAGGCATTTGATTCCATACCACATAAGAGACTACTTTTGAAGTTAAAGGGTTACGGCATCGATGGCAAACTTCTAACATGGATTGAAGACTTCTTACGTGACCGGAGACAACGAGTTATATTGAATGGAGAAAGCTCGGAATGGAAAGCAGTTACATCCGGTATTCCCCAAGGATCGGTTCTAGGACCTGTCTTATTCATTATCTATGTAAATGACATGCCAGATCGTTTAGAATCATTTTGCAAAATATTTGCGGATGACACAAAATTGTATGCTGCTGTCAGCTCAAGAAATGATCAAGAAATACTACAATCAGACCTATTTAAGCTATGTGAATGGAGTACTAAATGGCTACTGGACTTTTCAGTCCCGAAATGTAAAACAATCCAATATGGAAATGTTAAATGTGACTACACATACCATATGAAAGACAAAACTGGAAACATACTACCACTGCCCGCGGGTACAGAGGAGAAGGATCTAGGTATCATCTTCGAGCATAATCTGAAATTTGACCGGCATATCGCCACCACCGTGAATAGAGCAAACAGGCTTATCTGACTTATTAAGAGAACTTTTCAAGCATTAGACAATGAACTATTTCTCACATTATATAAGAGTTTAATTAGATCTATTCTCGATTATGGCGGATGTGTTTGGAGTCCTTCAACGAAAAAGAATATTCAGTTACTCGAAAATGTACAGCGTCGTGCTACAAGAATTGTTCCACAGTTACATGGTTTAAGTTATATGCAGAGACTTAAAGCCTTAAATCTGCCAACTCTGTACTACAGACGTCGACGGTACGACATGATCCAGTTATTCAAAATAGTGAACAACAAAGAAGATATCCGAGCTGAAAAATTCTTTGAATTCAACGACAACCGTACAAGAGGGCATATCTTCAAGATTACAAAACCCAGCTGTAACAAAACTCTCAGAATGAATACATTTCCTGTCCGAAGTATTAATCAATGGAACAGTCTAAGTGAAAACATTGTGTGCTGTGAAAGTGTCCTATCTTTCAAAACAAACCTCGACAAGGCCTGGGGATCAGAGAGATTTGATCTATCAGGCATCTACCATGTTTATTGACCGGAACCGGAAAATCAAGTACATAGTATAGGTGGAGTGAATAAGCAAGAAGCTTACAGACTCCGAAGAACAAGTAACAACAAGTAACAAGTACTTGTTTTCTGAAAAACTTTGCAGTATTCTCCGAAAATATTTATGATAATCAAACATTGATTAGTTCAAAGTACTGAAACTAGGTTAGCTCCACAAGATTACTAACAAGTCTTTTTCATTTAAATTTATATACACTGTACTGTAATGAAGTTTCATGACTCATTTTATGTTTGTTAACAGGGTAAAATCCCATATTACATGTGTAGCCCGCTACAACCAGTATTCGTCCACTCTACGATATTGTTAGACACAGCACTATATATGGCTTTACTAGCAAAGAAATAATAAATGATAAAAGTCAGATAATGAAAAATATAGTCCTGTCCCTGCTTATAACCCCGCATACATTTCATCCGCAAGAGAATTTGAAACTTGATTTGAGTCATTGGACCATTTATCTTCAACAATCACACAGGTGCTTCTGCGAAACCGGCTGCGAGAATCCGCCAGGGGAGCAAATCCAAGATGGCCGCCAGAAAACGTATTGCAAATGTAAATATCAAACTACACAGCATATAAGTGTGTAAAATACATCGTTTTATAGGTTTTAGGGTGTGGGAATCTGTTTCCGACATCGTATTCATGATTAGAGGTCACGTTCACAATATCAAGTTCCAAAATGGCCGCCAGCCACCTATTGTAAAATCCAGATTTTGATCCATACGCTGTAAAAGTAAGTGGATTGCATTGTTTTATATGTGTGTTGGCGTGGGAAATCCATTTGTGGCATCTACTTCGTGATTGGATGTCAATGTCACATGCAAAGGTTAAGGTCAAAGAAAAAAAGCATTTAAAAACGGATGACTTCAAATTATGTTATTGTACAACTTATTATCAGGCTGGCTGACACATTGTTCACCAATGAAATTGTACACAGCACTCCAAAAAATAGTAAATAATACAGTTAAACATGTAGTACAGGCCCCCGGTCTTTACTAAATGGTGCCGATATGAATACATGTCTTAAGCAGCCACTGTGCCAGTACCATTGCAGTATCACTTACTATACGTAAATATGTGTCTCCTGTTAAGCATCTATTTGATTTGAAAGGCAGATGTGTTGCATCATATTGTGGATGTTTCAGATATGTTCAACCTTAGCTCCATAATGGTTCGAAATAATACATGGAATATATGCCAGCAATCAGACCCGAGAAAGGTGCAAATGAGGTATCTGTGCATGTGTTTATCTATTTGCACAGATCGGCTCAACAACCTTCTTGTGACAGTAGATCACACACATAACATCTGCTGCTTTGCATGAACATCGCTTCGAATTGCATTTTCCACTACAGCCACAAGTGGTAAGGATTTTGGAGGGGACTGGTTTTAGCGATTTAAGTGGCAGTAGTAAGCTCCCATTGCGGCTGATCCAACCATACTCAAGAGGGTCGAGCTGGTTGGTATCAGCTAGTAAAGTGAGAGCATTGCGGATCACATAAAATGACCTCTTTAGATGTCCTCGGATGACACTTGTTGTGGGTGGTAGCCCCTCTAACCCTACCACTGAATGCCTGTGGACGTCAAGTCGTAATTGGTCAAATGTAGTTGCAGTGGTTTTGCTTGTGTCACCGGCCCATACACGGACGAGATATAGTTCTGCCTGATGTAGCTCCGCTTCAGAGAGCACGGGATACTCGCCGAAGCTGGAGAGAAGCATTGCCGGTCTGCATACGAGTGCGGCATGCTTTGTGCCAACTTTGCTGAGTGCATCGTCTCCAGTCGTGACATGTGCCTTGATGAGTACACGGCATAATTCCTCTCCTAGTTTGAGGTGCATGACATGAAGCGGAATCATCCGTCGCTTCTCCCCAGTCCCGTACTGAACCCAAAGCTCCTGCAAACCACCCTCTTTGAACAAGCTAATGTAGCGCAGGAGAAGAATTACAGTATCTGTGTCATTAGACACTACGATCGCTTTCTCACAGCCCCTCCCGACTGCCCAGTGCACGTGAGCTTATGCGACTGTCTGCCTCCTCCTGCCAGTTGTTTAGATCAGCCAGATCACTCGCAGGTGATCCAGCCAACTTCAGTCTCGCAGACGTTAACTCTTCATTGACCACCATTCCACTCAATACCACGTCATGCATATCCCGTTCCGCCACATCCCGCGCCAGTAGCTGAAGGTTCTGTTTGTTGAGACTAGATGCCCAAAACTTGTCTAACTGGTGTGGAATAGGCACAGACTCATCCACGACGGCCAAATCGACAGCGATATCATCACCAGCTCTACGGTTCCGCTCGCCATCCTTGATGCTCAATTCATTGTAGCTATCGAATACTATGTGCGTCATTTCCTGTGTTGGACATACTCGACGGGCACTCTTCAGAACTTCTTGTATGACTCCACCAAAATGTGCAGACAAAGACCGGAGATTGGGAAAGTGTCTGATTTTTGACATAAAAGTCAAGCAAGACATGTGTTGCTAGTGGACTGTCTTTTGTGAATTGGTAATCATTTGAGGTAAGATTATTTTCAAGCTCAGTGACCAACTTTGCCTTATCAGGCTTTGTTGTGATGTCGCCCACAAATAGTTGGCTAGATTGCAGAAGGTCATGCGAATACAGCTCTTCTGGCGACATTCCGCGAAGTGTAGCGATTTCTGCCTCCCTCTGTGCAGATGCGATATCCTGTGCGGAAACGGCAGTCCTGGTTGGAACCGTATTGGTTTTCGTTGTACATTGTGAGTCAAAGGCAGGGAGATTCACCTTAGATATGGTGACGCTGAGTTTCTTAGACCTGACCACGTACCGCTCATCGCGAAATTTCCGGTACGCTATGTCACCGTTCTCCAGTGCCTTCAGAAGTCTCACCTTAACGATGTCATTGACAATGTGCTTTGTCACGATATTGTAGAGTGGAACGTGTGGTGCCAGAACAATGAAGGGGTTTTCCCGGGCCTTCACAAACTCTAGTAATCGTGTCACATTTCGGTCAAATATCAAACCCTTTCGGCCACCGAGCTCATGCTGTATTGTCGTTTCCAGATGATCCATGAGTCGAGCATTGGTGAGTAACTGGAGAAGATTGCTGATCGCGAGGATTTCATGAAACAGAAGCCCAAACTCGGCCACAACAGCAGCATCTCCAGCGCTCCCAACAATCAGTGTCCACCTGGACCCTGCGAGAATCTGTTCTGCGACTGCTCCAGCTTCATATCCCCTGCCACGGCAGCAAATACCGCACCCCCCGGTCGGTCTTTCACAACAAACTGGCCCATACAGAACCGGCGGTAGAGTGTGGGATAGGTGACCTCCAGAACCTGAATCCTCTCCAAGTACCATGATGCGTACCGCCGATAATTGATAGCATCAAATTCACGTAGGATGGCCATTGAAGCCTTCACTGTTCCGACATGCAGCTGCCAGTTACCATCACGGTCTGCTACAATCAGCTGCTTGATTATTGCAACAATCTTCTGAAAATTCACGAAGTAATGGCATAATTCCGATTTCTCCTGGCACCCTTGGACAAATGTGTTGAATTGTTGACGGAGATCGGCAGCATCAGCAGATACCTGCTCAAACTTTGGGACAGACCCCTCCCGCCTCTTTGTTTGCAACACATCCTTGAGCTGAATGGCAGACTGGACAAATGGTACAGACGTGGGATCATTGGACTGCCAGAATGCATTCCACATGAGAGATTCAAGAACCTCTGATACGATCAGCATTCCTGTTAATGACCTGACGTAGTGGCCACCAGAGAGCACAGTTGAAACTGTTTTCGGTCCGAAAACTTCACTTTCAATAAGGGCATCGCTCATTCCACTGCCACTAAGATACCTCCCTGCACACCGCAAAAGTACCTTAACAAAGTGAAACATTCCTAACATTGGAAAAAGGTCGTCGAAAGTGCCCGGCTCATTCATGACTATATCAACAACAATGTGATATACACCCTCATCAGAAACTATGGCCATAGTATCTTGATTCAACTGGCGCCGGGATGCTTGGAAATTGGTCAGTGCCTTGCGGACAGTGGCATATTCTGTCACAGGTGTATAGCCCCGTGCACGCACCGGGGCGGGATCAACTGATCCTGAGAATAGTGCTGCAGTAGCCATTGCTTGTCGTAAAAGGCGACTAAACTGGCTTAACGATTGGGTTCATACTTTCCGGTACCCACTATACCGGATTTGGCCCTCATGTACATTTTTGGCTTTCTTGTACGTGAGAGTCGAGTCAGGCTATGCCCCATATATAAAAGTAAGATTAGCGCTAATCCTATTACTTTTAGGGGATGGGATAAATGATGCTGGTGTGGCGAGGGCCTGGCACCAGATCAGGTTGTTCTAATTTCAGGACTGAATATATATTTTGATTGTAAATATTGAGTTCTGAAGTTGGGATTTACCCCCCTCGGACAGGTGGATACGGGACACGACCCCGTTGACCCGTCTGCGTGTAGACTCCCTGAGGCTTGTACCTCTATGTCAGAAAAGCGGACGTTAAACCCTATTCACTCACTCACTCACTCTGTCACAGGTGAGGGGATAACAGGAAGAAACCCAACTCTCATCAGTGGCACGTTTGCTGTTGTGATCAGTGCATGAATTCCACCCCAAGGAGGAAGCTCGCCAGGAGCAGCAGCAGAGTATGGGAGTCCACAGCGAATGAGTGATATGACAAATTCGGTATTGGCTGACTGCTCTACAGCTTTTTCAGCATCCGATATAATGTCCACGTCAATGTTATCTACAAGCCTAAAGTTGGGTGGTAAGGTAGGCTTCATCACGGGTTTGTGGTGAGAGGGTACAATTTGACAGGGAAGTTTTTCTTTTGACGGACGTGCGAATTTCGAGAGATTCGTCTTGATACAAAAGGCTTTGACTTGGCTGGCGAAGTGGTCTCCTGGTATAGAGCCTGTGCTGTATAATTAATTTTTGCCTTGTGTACCTGAAATGGATGAATTATCTTCGAAATCTTCATTGTCAAAGGCGCCAATGCCCAGCCGTCGTCGGAAAAATGGCTTGGAATGGGCACCCCAGTGACCTCCGATGACTGTATTGTGTAAGCACACAGAGACACCTTGATCGCTTCACTTCATTGTAGCTAGCGAGGTACCTACTCTGTTCAGTGTTGTCAGTATCTCCCTGCTGCGTGTCTTCCCATACATGTATTGTCCTAGCATTGTGTGGAGTGGGGTTTTCCTCCGGCCGTGGTGAATATGGTTATATGTCATCTGGAAATGACAATTGAGTTTGGAATGGCGATTTTTCAAAGCCCATCTATCCTCTTCGTCAAACAAAGTGTCTTCACCATCATCACAGAATGCATGTTCTTCCTCATCTGGCATTTGCATCATTTCCATTTTGGCCATCATTGATTTGGGAATGTCATATAATGCTGAATAGAAGTCAGCCATTCGTCAGGGATTATCGTGTTTTCCCAGGAATGCTTAAGTTCTTCAGCGTCACAGAACTTGTCGTCCAGACCATAATCGACTTGTTTAGCGGCTTTGTTCAATGATTCACCAACATGTCTAACAGCGTCAAGATTTTTAATTTTAATAGCTAAGTCCGCGGCTGTGATGTTGG
The DNA here is from genome assembly GCA_029237695.1 of Conchocele bisecta. Lineage (NCBI taxonomy): Eukaryota > Metazoa > Mollusca > Bivalvia > Lucinida > Thyasiridae > Conchocele > Conchocele bisecta. The sequence goes on along the minus strand of CM055266.1, from coordinate 105,146,272 downwards.
ATGAAAAAACAAGTTCGGATTCATTTCGCCTAGGATTTGGAGCAAATTGAATTTTGCCACCATAGTGGTCTTCGAGTAACTTTTTAACAATGCGGTTGTATATTATGAAATCAAGAGTGTCATCTAAATGATACATACAACTAGTGATGTCCTTCACAGTAAACCCATACCCTTCTTGCAACAGAGGGTCAATGTGCTCTAAGGCCTGCAAAAACAAAGTATGTTTGACCGCAGAATTCGAATTGCATTCGTCAATAGGTATACTACTAGAGGACTGTACATCTTGCTCATATGTATGCAAGTAACGTCTGATACAAATTGCATGACAATACAAATCTGATGCAAACACATCCTCAACACTGCTTAGCTCCGCGACTCTACAGAATACCTCATCTTTCAGATGTTTAGTAGCAGTCAGAAAATTTTGCGCTGCAACTCGCTCACTAATTCTGAATTTGTCTCGCAATGATACACGGTTTACTTGAACCCTATCACTGCCACACACAACACATTTCAGCAGTGTTGGATCTCTCTCACAACTCGCTGCTTCCCTCGGTGTGACAGAGCTGCGACGCATCATGGGTTGTGTAACATTCGTCTTCTATCTGTTCCATTTCAGTGTCTACATGCTGAGCAACAGCTTCAGCCTGTTCAATTGCTTTCAGTTTTTGCATATGTGTATACCACTTGAAGCACTTGTTAGTGTTGTGGTACACATATGCTGTGCCTCCACCCTCTGCTATTCTCAGTCTTTTGCTGATTACATCTTTCCTGATTGACGCAGCACGCTTCATACTCTCTCGACCAGCTTCTTTTGGTTTGTGTTGTTTTATGCTTATCACCCAATTCTTGGCAGATGATGCATTTCGTGGGATCAAACTCTGTTGAGATACCCGGTGTCAGTAGAACCCCAACATGTTCACACACAGGAGTAGACTGCTGGCTCCTGCCCTCCGCCATTCTCGTACAGTCTGTGTATATGTATACGACAAACTGACAACAACGTATACAACTACATATATTATATATACACTCTTTGAATTCAATACTCGTTATGAAAATGTGTAGCAATGCTGCTAAGTTGACAGTCAGAAACCAACTGTAACGTGCAACATTCAGCTGCAATCGGTATAGGCCAACGCAATGCTGGATTGGTGTGTTACATATTAACAGCGCGGTACTTTAAATTAATGGACATACGATACACGCCGTGATTGGAAAGTGGCGCGAAAGATCAATACAACGCTGTGATTTTATTTCAATATTAACAACACTGGTTTATATGATGTATTAAAGTGACAGATATCATCTACGATATACAGTCGAACATCCACGAACAGCCACCTCTCTACAACGGCCACCTCTATTTAACAGCCACAATTCTAAGATCCAACGTGATGAATTACCAGAGCCACAATTAATGTGCGTAATTTGATCAACATTGTGGGGGATTTTGTGTATTATTCACCAAAACTGGCAAGATGTTTATAAAAGTACGCACCTTAACTGTAGCTCTGAATTACTATATGAGTTTCCTCTCTGTAACAGCCACCTCTGTACAACAGCCAGTTTGAGGTTTTCCATGAATTGCTGTTGTGTAGAGGTTGTTTTGTACATGTACAAGGTGATGGGTAGGGACCGTGAGGTGACGGGCTGTGTATGTGGCGGAAGGTGGTCTGAATCTGGAATTTGTGTCTGGGGTTTTGGTGATTTTCGACCTTGATCTTGTGAACGTGACCTTTAACAACGAATACGATGTCAGAAACGGATTCCCCACACCATAAAACCTATAAAACGATGTGTTTCACAAACTAATATGATGTGTAGTTTGATATTTACATTTGCAATACGTTTTCTGGCGGCCATCTTGGATTTGCTCTTCTGGTGCGTTCTCGCAGCCGGTTTCGCAAAAGCACCTCCGTGATTTTTGAAGATAAATGGTCCAATAACTCAAATCAAGTTTCAAAATCTCTTGCGGATGAAATGTATACGGGGTTTTAGGCAGGGCCTGGACTAATAGAAGTTAAACATGATATAGAGACGTGGCATGTTAGTGTACGATATTGTTTGCAATTGTTATATGGTCGAGACGCCAGTTTTCGGGGTTGTCGAGAGATTTCGGGCTATTCATATATTTTTGTCGAGCCCGCTTGCGGAAAGCGAGACATAGTGATCACAATGATGTCAGTCCGTCTGTCCGAAAACTGCATTCAATTTTTTAAATACCTTATATCTCTGCAGTCACATTGACTTGAAACTTCATATGCTTATTAGTCATCATCCATATGTTCATGCTGTATCCCACTCATGCGGCCCCTGTGCCCAAGGTCAGGTGCGTAGCTGCATTAAGGCACTGCAGGCCCGGGCCTACATAATTTTCGAGAAAATGGAAAAAATAGGTGGGGGGGGAGGGGGGGGGGGGGGTGTCTGTGTTTTGAAATGTGCCAGAGTGCATCATTTACCTTCTAGTATTGTTGCAAAAATGTTAAAATGTGTTGATAGCAGGACAAATCTGAAGTTGTTATGCTCCCCGAAAATTTACGCCAGACATGTTTCAAATAGCGCTAAATCCGTGTTTTGTTTATTGGTGTTTAACGGCCTATCAACAGCTAAGGTCATGTAAGGCCGGGCAAACGGGTTCGATCCCGTTTTAACCTGCTGCATTGGGGGGGGGGGGGGGGGGAATCCCAAAATCATAACGGAATATTTACATCGAGAAACGATATATTCAGCCATGAAATTAGAATAACCTGACTTGGTGCCAGGTCCATACCACACCAAAGTCACTTGGCCCCTTCCCCTAAAATAGAATTACGAATATCGTAATACTCACATAAGGGATATAACCAGATTCAACTGTCACATACAAAATGCCAAAGACATATGTGAGGGCCAAACCAGGTCTCCAGTCGGAATTCCGGTAAGGATGTCGTTAAATTACCCATCGCGTACTCCCACCTGCCACCCACCCGTGTTTTTTTTTTTTTTTTTACATTATGAATTGTAGCCGGCGCCTAATGAGCGAGTAGTCGGCTAAATCGCCGGCAGCCGACGCTTACGGAGAGCTCTGATATTATTGATGCCTAGGTGAACTTCTCACCTGGTCCTAGCGTTTAAAAGATATCCCAGATTTTGACTTAATTTAGCCCGGACATGTCGGTTGGTAGAAGTCGAGTGTGTGCTCGGTGTCTGTTAGGGGGCATGCTAGGGTGTGGGGTTGAGATTTGGAAAATGTTTTAGAAGGTCTGGGCCTTTGATGTTTACAGAAATGTATTACCTTAACATGTAGTTCAACTTTCAAAGATACATGTACGTTTTAATGGTTGAGATATTGTATTGTACTTTATTACCCACTAGTTATTAATGAATACTAAAGTTTCTTGATTTTTGTCTATCAGTGCATGGAATGTTCATGGAGTTTTTCAGAAAGTAAACAATAGTCACCTATGTAAGTTAGATGACCCAAATTTTCAAGAGCAGATCAAGTCTGATATAATATTTTTATCTGAAACACATGTATGTACAAATGATACATTGCAATATGATAACTACAAATGCTTTGCTAATTGCAGGTCGGATAAACCTAGAGAGGCAGTCTTGCAGTGTTTGTCAAACATAGTTTGTAAAAAGGAGTTAACCCATTTCATGCTGAGGATACACCATTTTGTTTGTGGAAAATCCTAAATATTATATTTATATGAGCTCAGAAATATATGTTGTGACCACCATTGGAACCGTCTCAGCAAGACGGTTCAAATGAGTGGTCACAACATGTATTTTCATTGCGAAATAACAAAAATAAAAATAAAATATTTAAAAAATTTGATACCCATAAAGGTGTATTCTGAATGTAATGGGTTAAACTAATAGATAAATCACTTAGTGACATGATGTGGATTAAGCTTGATAAAACCTTCTTTGGCTTCGACAAAGACTTGTATATTTGTTTTGCGTATATTTCACCTACTAATTCATCATTTGTTTTAAGGACTGGTATGGATAAGTTAATATTTGATAAATTGGAAAAGGATATAGCCAAATATAGTAATAATGGGGATATTATGCTGATGGGAGATTTGAATGCTCATATAAATTCTACAGAGCTGGATTATATTAATAATGACATGAATGATATTTTAGATCATCTTTTACCTGGGAATTATATTGCGGATAATGTTCTTAGAAATAGAAATACTCAGATGTACCAAAATACTAATGTAAGGACTATCCCAAAAAATGTAAGATGGAAATGTGCAGCTGTGATAAGAAGTTTATGTAATAACATTGAAGATATGAACGTAGCTTCAGGTGAAACGAGTGAGTTAAATATCTCAGTAAATAATTTAGTTAGTGATTTTTCTAATATATTGATTAAAGCTAGTAGAGCTCAGAACGTTGATTCAGATAATCGATTCAGGAAAGTGACAAATTAGGCGTAAGAGTAAAAATTCATGGTATGATAGGGATTGCAACGCTAGTTACAGGCATGTTAAACATTTAGCACGTACGTTATCTAAAACGCCTTGGGACAAATCTTTGTTCTAAGTTAAAGTAGCATATGAATGTAAACATCATAAGAAGTTAATACGTCGTAAACATAAGTTATTCAAAGATAATTTGTTGAATAACTTGCAGAATGCTGAAAAAAGCAAACCTGGTGATTTTTGGAAAACTGTGGAAATGCTAAAAGATAAATGTAAGGTAGTAGGCTGGTAAAAATAAAGGTTGACCCACCACTAATTGCTTACCAAGGTTTTATTTCAGATTATGCTTCAGCATGGTCTCATGAGTGGGTAAACCAAAATGCACCCAAATGCACATTGGGGAAAGCACCTAATTTGCATAAATTCAAGATGGCCGCCAAAAACACCCCTTACAATTCTTAAACACACAATATTATGAAAACTAGTCATAATATACTATATAAATGTATTAGCTACAGATAGGAATATGTACATCAGGATTTAAAAAATCATCATAGAAAGTAATTATAACGTCAGTGTGGCGTTATCATGACGTCAGTGTGACGTCATTGTGACACAATCATTGGAAATGTCTGTATTTGTCATGTTATTTGGGCTAAATGTTCAGTAGAACCTTCATGGAATTGAATGCATCACATTAGTGACCAATTACGTATGATTGTATTGTACATATTAACATATAACATGCACATGCACATACTGCAGATATACCAATCAGTTTCACATCAACTGATCTGGATTATGCTAAAAATGGCATTCGACCTGTCATGGGCGTATCAAGGCACATATATCATGACGTCACAATATGTATACTTTTTAGCTCGCCTGCACGAAGTGCAGAAGCGCTTATGGCATACCCCCGGCGTCATCGTCAGTCGGCGTCCACAAACTTAACGTTGGGTTATATGTCTTATAACTTCTGTTTCCTTTCATGGAACACATTGTTATTTCATACATGCATTCATCTGATGATACTATATCGTGCTATAGCAAATCCATGACACACCGCCCCCCCTTGCCCCAAGGTAATGAGCATTTCAATGTAGAATAGTCTCCATTGCAATCGCAGTGAATCAATTTCAGCAGGTATTCTGGGGCAATAGGGTCGATGTCATTATTGGAGTTGGTTGTGTGTCATGGATGCTCCCGCCCCATTCGGTCGGGGCCTGTGCGTTATCATTCCAGGCTTGGATCTGATGATATACCTGAAGAGAATGATACGATGCAGATCCTGACGTTGGTGGTAAACTCTTCGGATGGATACAATTACCATGCTTGAACTTTTGCATAAATTTACACAGCCTCAGTCAGATCATTGAGATTGCGTACACTATTCGCAGCATCGTAGAGCTTTAACATGGTGCATTCACGAGCCTCGATGATGCAGATGCTTCCAGATCATTGAAAATGCTAGAAGCATTTCGGAAGCTGCTCATCGATTCCAATACGCTCGCGTTTCCCACTCCGTGTAGGCTGGATGTAGTGTCACAACCCAGCGTTGCATGTGCAAACTTCAGATTGTTACACATTTCACTCCCTAGTACAGTTCGACAATTGTTTATTTTTCGTACCGTGTTTAGTGATAGGTTGATAATACACTTTGTGATAACTGAGTAACAGAATCATTAATTCCGAATCACTACCGATAACTACTGTTGGTTCAGATGCTTTGGTTTCAATTAACTTTGCCACTATTAGAACATCCGGGTCATCTTCGTCATGAAATACTTCAAAATCGTTCTGAATTAGGATGCCACACAGAAGATTGATGAATCTTTGATTGTTCATTTTGTTTGACAGAAAGTCATATTTTTTTCCGGAATACAGTGTGCCTCAACAAAAACATCAGGTCATCGAATTTGGCCTGCTCTGCGACGATGAATCACGTCGTGTGTGGTATTGTGGCTATATCCATTGAACACACACTATGGCACCCTGGTATTTCTTCTTTAATAACGCCACATACGACTGGCATATCTCTCCAAATGTGGAACATTTTTTTCCATGGCACACGATGAAGAAGCCAGCCGCCATCCACGACACACTGCGTACTGCTTGGCAGATCGGAAGGTGAATACCTCGCATCACTTGGCAACGTTTTCCAAATTCCATCTGTCAATGCTGGTTTATCTGGTGCTCTCAACACATTCGCTTCGAATATAGAGGCTGGGTAATGGGTATGCACACAACTCATGTGAAAATACATCCGGTAAATTTTCATCGTTAATTATAATACTACATGAGGCAAATCGTTGAAAGAGCAGCTATGTTAATGTCTGAATTATCAACTTTGATTTTGTGTTTCTATTCTCATGTTTACTACATGGTCATTCTTTCTGAACGTATACTCAACTACACTTTTGCCTTTCATTTTGTTTAGAATGTCAATACCCATGCTTCTGGCATCATAACAATTTACGTTGTCCGCCGCAACAAGCCCTGTGGCAATATTTCGCAATGGTATAGTTCCATCGAATGGTGGTCGCTCACGAAGAAATGTCAATATTAGCTCAACATCTTCACCATCACGCTTCACACTCGGTCGACTTTCTCCTTATGCTGGTCGCTGCTGACATATGTTACCGATTCCAGTTCCTGCATCGCACTATTGATAGAGAAACACACAGGTCCACATAAGCCATGTTAATCGCTGCGCTTCTGTAAATCCCCTACCCTACTGAGACCACTACCTGACGCTTTCAGTGGTCTCATCAGTGATTGTTCAATCACAAGATCTGTGCTTAGACCTGCCCAGAATCGGTCTGACTTCCGAAGCACATGGTGACCTTTTTCAAAGTGTGCATAAACTTCGGGGAAATCAGTCTCCAGAGATGCCATTTTTTGCAGGTACACATGTAAAGTCTTAGTGTAATGATTGTGTCCAGTTGCTGCCAGTATAGGAAGGGTTTCAGTGTCGTTCTCAATATGTAGATGCCATTGACTGGTCCTCTCGGCTTTCGGTAATTGTGCTGTCCACCGCCACCCCCCCCCCCCCCCCCCCCCCCCCCCACCCCCCCCCCCCCCCCCCCCCCCCCCCCCCCCCCCCCCCCCCCCCCCCCCCCCCTCAGATACAAAAATGGCTAAGTCCACTCCTAAAAAATTGACTGAGGGTCCCTAACTGAGCAAAACAGTTTTCTCTCTGCAACAATATTACACAGCCCAGCACAGGGAGACTAGTTTGTACACGGAAATAGGTACTGCATGGGTTTAGGTTCGTGTGCCATTGAAATGGCCGTCGGGAGGTGTCACATTATTTGGGTTTTTTCCAGGGCAATGTGTAAGAAGTAGCACCCGATATGATGAAGCATTATGTCATTAATTATTTATGTAATTTCAAATAATGCCACCAAAAAACTTTGTTATTGTTGTTGTTGTTATTGATGTTCCCGGATTTGACGCTTACTTTTCATTGCACTGCCTAATTAGCCAGCAGAAAGGGTTGTCTGTATATGGCCAGTCAAGATATACTGGGAATTATTAAATTATAAAGCAATATAAAACAGCAAAAGTTATTCAACTACTTTAGTATTGTGTATATTTTGGCAGGAGCATGGTTGACTCCAGGCCGATGAACTCACCCCTGGACCCGCGCCTGGGGGTAACGTCATAAACACTTTCTATAGTGATTTTTGAAATATGTATATACATATTCCTATATGTGGTTAATACATTTATATGGTGTACTGTGACTAGTTTTCATGATAGAGAGCATTTAAGAATTTTTATATTACGCTTTGGCAGCCATCTTGAATTTATGCAAATTATGTGCTTTCCCCACTGTGTATTCGGGTGCATTTTGGTTTACACACTCACCAGACCATGCTGAAGCATAATCTGAAATAAAAGCTTGGTAAGCAATTAGTGGTGGGTCAACCTAGTAATGCACTGTATCTTTACTAGCCTATAGACCCTTCATCACGTATCTCTGCGGATGAATGGGCTTTGTACTTTCAAACACTCATGAACATTGATTATGCCGATAGTTTCTTAGAGAATTCTGAGGTTGATTGTAAATATAGAGATTGTGACTCAGCAATGCTTAATACTGTTATCACAGCTGAGGAAACGACTAAGGCAATGAAAAATTTGAAAAATAATACTTCATGTGGTTCCGATTTAGTTAATAATGAAATGATAAAGATGTCACGTCTATATGTAAAATTGTTTAATCTTATTCTCAAATCAGGTATATACCCAAATGGATGGAGGGAAAATTATATTAAACCTCTGTTTAAAGGTGGATGTTCTAACAACCTGTCCAATTATAGGGGAATCTCATTGTCCAGTTGTTTAGGTAAATTGTTTACCAACATTTTGCACAATAGACTTGATTAATTTATTGATAAGTACAGTATCCTTAAAGGAGAACAAATTGGTTTCAGAAAGGGCTGTAAAACAAGTGATCACATTTTAGTATTAAAAACGTTAATTGATAAAGCATTTAAGCAATCTAAGCATCTATTTGTATGTTTTGTAGATTTTAGGAAAGCATTTGATACTATTAATGGAAAAGCCATGTTCCATAAATTAATTAAATATAATATTAGGGGTTCTTTTCTAGATGTACCTAAAAGTTTATATGATGATGGTCAATTTTCGGTTAAACTTTCTGAAATTTGGCTCAAAAATAGGTGTTAAACAGGGCTGTATTCTAAGTCCCACGCTATTTTCAATATATATCAATGATATGGTAGATATGTTTGATGGCTCGTGTGACCCTGTGCAAATGAAGGATAGAAAGTTATCTTGTTTACTGTATGCTGATGATCTTGTTTTAATCTCTAATTTAGCCAATGGTTTACAAATATTATTGAATAAGCTGAAAGAGTATTGCGATAAATGGAACTTAAGTGTTAATTTAGATAAAACAAATTTTATGATATTTAATAAATCGGATGTACTTTGAAAGGTTTTCAATTCACTTATGAGGGTACAGTCGACATTCAATTAACAGACAGTTACAAATATTTGGGATAATGTTTAAAGGCCCTGAACGGCTCAGTATTACAATTTTCCGATTTTTTCAAACACAAAAACATGTTTGGCAACTGATTTAGTACACAAAACTAACATATACTGCCTAATAAATACATCTCAAGTCTTGAGATTTACATCTTAATCGCAATGTGAAGACAACAAAAACTTGTTTTGTGTACCACTCAGTGCAAAATGTCAATATTGACAATTTCATTTCCGTAATCCAATGGCTTCGGCTCGGAAGTGAGTCGATAAACTCCGGCTATCGGAATTCATCGGCCGCTAATTGGTGAGTTGAGGAGTTGACCCGAGCGTCTATCGGAAAATCGACCGGGCTTTGAAACACGCACCTGCTGTTTGTTTATCAACACATATTTATATTTTCATCGACTACAAACTCATTTTTGTACCAAAATGAATGCAAACAGTTTCAAAGTGTGTGTAAATAGAAACCTGTTGGATTTATGTGTGGGAAAACCCAATAGGAGGCCAAATTCGTCAACTTGAGCCGTATAGGGGCTTTAAGCCATCCGGAATCTTTACACATGCTATAAAACAATTGAACAACAAGGCTATTAAGGCTATATTCTGCATAAGGAAATGTTTTCCATATGACAAAATGTATACTGCCCCGGCCGATGCTAAAATTATTTGAAACTTGTGTCCGACCTATTTTACTGTATTGTAGTGAAATTTGGGCTCTTGACTCACTTCTACATGTACATGATCATTTACAAATTGAAACCAGGTATAAAGAGTGTTTTTTAGATCGGCGAACGATCACAATTGGACGAACTTTGTATGGTTGGAGTCTCTAATGTATATGGTCATGGTGCACGACTTTAGTTTGAGCTGGCGATCAGCTATCGGCCAAATATGACCGATAATTCAGCCGGACGGCCTCCGATTCTGTGTGAGATTCTTTCGTACACGCACATTTCGCTTTGGATGGGGTATACAAAATGCGAATAACTGAATAAATGCTGGAAACAGCGATTTGAAGTGAGTATATTCACAGACCTAATACCTTTATCGATTGCCAGAGACAGAAGTCATACATTTAATCGATGTTTATTGTGTTTGTGCGAGCCGGAAAAGAGAGGGCTCTTTCTATAATAGCCCTATTTATACCCACCTTTATATAGCATATATGGTACTGTACGAGACCAAGTGGGTGGGGTAATGGGATTTTTTTTAATAGGCATTTTTTTTTGGTGTCATAGGTCCGAGTCTTCCGCCTGTGCAGTCAATGTGGCAGTCTTATCAGAATTCGGTTATTTCCCAATTTCTATATTAGCTTTGAAATACACTGTAAACTTTTGGCACCATGTTATTAATGGAGATGAAAAGAGACTACCGATAGTTAGATTGGCATATTTTGAAAATTTATCTTTACCAAATATCTATTGTAATAAACTGAAAATGTTTTTTCTCAAAGTAGGATTTGAACACGTGTGGGTTAATCAAAATACGGTTTCACTATCTAAGTTAGTCCATGCCATACAAATAAAGTTACAGAATAGATATGTTACCTTTTGGAAAGAAGTACTGCATAATAATGATAACACTGCAAGTGGTAATAAACTGTGTACATACAGGATTTTTAAAGTTAATTATAAGATGGAAAACTTTTTGCTTACCAATATAGATAAAGCTGCTATTTCAACTTTTGTGAAAATTAGGATAAGTAACAATAAGCTTTTTATAGAAGAGGGTAGATTCAGAAAACTGCCTGTAAATGAACGAATATGTCCACTTTGTAATTCTGAGGTTGAAACAGAAAAACATTTTGTTGTCAGATGTGAGAAACTAAATTGTATTAGACAGGACATATTTAGTAAGATACAAGACATGAGTAACATTGAATATGATATAAGTAACATTTGTAGAGAAGGAATTCATAGGATGTATATATTTAGAAACCAGGAAGTAGATAATAAAAGAAATTAGATCTAGATGATACATTTTTCATGACATACTTCAGGGGTGATACAGTAGAATTGTGTTCTTACATGTTGTTAACTTGAACTATAGTCTGTTTCACGAAAGCTGCCCAAATTTTACGGCCATATAAACAATTCAAAAACCATATTTTTTTCGATAATATTAAATTAAAGGAAAATTTAAGAATGAGCCTTCTTTTTATTTCGTGAAATTTGGTCAAATATTGATTTTATTACGAAAAATTGATTTCTCTATGGGAATTTAACATGGGGGGGAAAAAGTAGCCCGTGAGCCAATAACCGAAACCCTCCCCCCCTGTGGGATTTTTGCAGACATATATTTCCTGAAACTACATTCAATTATGAGTGTTAATCCGTTGTCTGCGCTCTGTAACCCGATGGATGAACATATGGCGCCATTTTCAAGTATGTCACCCTCGTTATTTTTAGTATCTTGAAAAATCGCATTTTTTAATAAAAATTGCCTAACTTATATCCTTTTGTTCGAATAAGATGGTATTTTCGTACGTTTTCCGAGATTCTCAACACCATGGAATAAAATAATAGACAATTGAAATAAATTTGACAATCTAGAAGTCATACTTTACAGGTTTTATTACCCCACCCACCCAATTTCAATGGTAACATATACATGTTAATAACTTTATGAAAAGTTGGCGTTTTTTCATTTTATCAATTTCAATGTAGTCTAGTAGGGCCAATTGAACATATCCAATGTATATACGTCGACTATTTAGTGTCTACCACAAAATATACAAAGTGAAAAATAACGTATTTTCGACCATTCCCCACCCACTCATTTTACAATGCAAATTTAACAGGTATGTAATATTATGCAATTTAACAACATTATAACCGCTTACTATGGATTGAAAACAACTCAAATATGTAACATTATTGTCCATGCTTACTACATATACTATGAGTCCGTGTTTTCGTCCATCTGTACGGACATTTCTCAAATAAAAATTGACGGTACCGATTTTGAAATATATCCGAATATGCAAACATTTCGGGGCACTAGATCATTATCGGCAACAGTAGTTGGTCTACAACATTAATAATCTCGTTATACTGGCGAGACAATCCTCACAGCATCAGGCAAGATGAAACACAATAGGCAAAAACTGAATCCACATATAATACAATTCAAGAGGCAACATACATCATGGTTTACAGTATTCAACTTGCAATACAAAATATTCTACATGTTGTTCAAGTCAAAACATCGCACCTGTGGCGAGGCAATCCTCACAGCATCAGGCAAGATGAAACACAATAGGCAAAAACGTAATCCACATATAATACAATTCAAGAGGAAACACATGTCATGATTTACAGTAATCAACTTACAATACAAAATATTCTACATGTTGTTCAAGTCAAAACATCGCACCTGTGGCGAGGCAATTCTCACAGCATCAGCAAGATGAAACACAATAGGCAAAAACGTAATCCACATATAATACAATTCAAGAGGAAACACATGTCATGGTTTACAGTAATCAACTTGCAATACAAAATATTCTACATGTTGTTCAAGTCAAAACATCGCACCTGTGGCGAGGCAATCCTCACAGCATCAGGCAAGATTGAAACACAATAGGCAAAAACGTAATCCACATATAAGACAATTCAAGAGGAAACACATGTCATGGTTTACAGTAATCAACTTGCAATACAAGATATTCTACATGTTGTTCAAGTCAAAACATCGCACCTGTGGCGAGGCAATCCTCACAGCATCAGGCAAGATGAAACACAATAGGCAAAAACTTAATCCACATATAATACAATTCAAGAGGCAACATACATCATGGTTTACAGTATTCAACTTGCAATGCAAAATATTCTACATATTGTTAAAGTCAAAACATCGCACATGTGGCGAGGTAATCCTCACAGCATCAGGCAAGATGAAACACAATACGCAACAGCTTGATCCACATATAATACAATTCAAGAGGCAACATATATCATGGTTTACAGCATTAAACTTGCAAAGAAAAAAGAATACATGTTGTTAATGTCAAAACATCGCATCTATGGCGAGGCAATCATCACAGCATCAGGCAAGATGAAACACAATATACAAACGTTCCAGCCACATATAATACAATTCAAGAGGCAAAATACATCATGGTTTACAATATTCAAATTGCGATCGTCACAACATCAGGCAAGTTATGTGAAGTTCTAATTGTGAGAGTAGGCTAAGATAAATCCAGACTAGTCATACGCGTCATCAGTGTCAAACATGGCATCAAGTAGGCTCTCTGCTTCAGGATCTTCTGTTTCATCATTTTCAGTGACGATCTGCATGGTGGTAAAAGTCTCAGGTCAGCCCCACTGTACGTCGAAAGAAGATCGCCAGACCTGGGGCTACACTTTTGTAGAAATAGCTCCATTCGTAGCTTGTTGATATCTGTAATGTCTGATTTGTTGTACAGCAAGCATACAAAGTGTTCAAGCGTTTGAAATAGCTTTTCATCAACTGACTGAGACATTCCCAGCTTCTGGAAGGCTTCAATAAACTCTGGATGCCGCTGGAGTGTTTTCAAAGGAGTAACTTTACCACGCCGAACGAAAGCACTTGTGCTATCACAGCCTGTAAAAGCATGGAGTGCAGGTAATGCCAAACACAGTTCAGTTCCTATGTCTCCAATGACACCATGTATGTCAACCAGCCGCCTCTTGTTCCCAACTCCGGTATCTAACAGCAGTTGTTGTTTCAGCTTCTGTCCGAATTTCAACATCAAAACAAACACATCCGTGTCTGGGGATCTCACAATAATGGTGCTGTTCTCTGGTGTATGCAGTGCATGGTACGCACAATGCAGGATTAGCCGTGTATCCGCCTCCTCTTGCGATGAGTGCAACTCGTCTATCTCAACAGTTTGTGTAGTCTTACCATCAGTGCTAGTTAGCTGCATACATTGCTCCCCGCTTACAAACTGAATAGTCTTGCCGATCAGCTTTGGAGCGTACTTATCTTGCATCCATTCAGACATGAGAAGTCTTATTAGTTGTGTTTTGTTTGAATTGTTTGACAAGAACAGTTTCCAATCTCGTGGAACTTTTGTGAGAGGTCCTTTTATCATTTAAGTCTTTGATGTACTCCTGTGTAGTCGCTCAGATGCTTTTATTGACAAGTCTTGGTATGTATCTGTCACAAAATCTACACGCTCAACTTTCGGGAGCTGATGATATATGTTATCTGCAAGATCCGCGAATGTGTTTGGCAAAGCGGTCTGCATGTGTAACAGTGCATTGCCGTCAATAATATAGCTCACTTGACCCGTCGGAGGTACATCAACACTATGTGATTGTCCTTCAAGCTGGTGCATGAGTTTAGCTTTATCAGTTTTTGCTGGCGAGCCATCCGCAGTGGCGAGCGACCATGGCACAGGTCCCAATGGGTAGCTAAGCACCTTTTCCATGTCAATGTTGTGTTTGAGAGCAAGTGAAATTAGCTGCCTAAATATATTTCGTTCAGCTACTAACTACTTTGTCTTTCTCTGCGTACCAGTGAGCTTCACAGCTTTAGCGAGTGATGCAAATGTTTTCAGGCGCAACTGTTTTATTGGTGCATGAAAGCTGACTGACTTTTCCCGCGCAAACCTTTGTTTTCCTGTCATTTCTGCATCTTTAGGAGCTGGTGCCCTGAAGATATGCAATAGAGCGATTCATCTGATACTTCAAACGGATCTATAAAATTTCCTATTGCATTGATAATTTTCTTGACGTCTGTTTCACTTCTGGATATTTCCGAAGTTCGTGTGTCCTTGTGTGAAGACTGTTCATGCGCGTTCATATCAGCCAGTTCAAGCGTAGCATCCATGTAGCTAGCTCGGAAGTGTCTCGTCATACACCATCTGTAGTATGCTGCATAATTGCGGCTGAAACCTATGATACCGCCATGTGACTTAGCATGGCGATTGATGGTTTGCTCTATTGTGATATCCACGCCATTTCTGGATGACGGAACACTAGATCGGTTCACGCTGAATCCATTGTTCCTCAACAGATCTTCCATCCCAGGATATAACTGCTCTAAGTTTAACAAACTCAGCAGATATACTGTAGTATGCCGTGCGTAGTTGGGATGGTCATGTGAAGAACAATGGACATCTTCTGAAGAACAATGGACACTTCTAAGACTCTATGTGAAGGTCTAAGTTGTTTTCTTCGGTGGCTCGGAGAAACTGCAACACCGTATGCACCGAATCCATGTATCCCAGCCAATACTGTGCCGTTTTCCACAAAAATTTTCCCTTCACCTAACCCTGTTCTCGGAAACTTCCGAGTATGATGACAATGCTTTCATGCATTTGTCATTTGTCATGAAACTCCAATAATCTCCAAAAATACCCGAAAGGGCCATATATAATACCTGTTTGGCGGCCATTTTGAAAATAATTACCGTTGATAGCACACCAGAAATAATGCAAATCGATGTGAAAAAGGATCTGCCATGTGAATATGTTGCTACTGACATGATTAAATTGTAGGTAGCTCATCGTGTGGTAAAAAGAATGTTACAAGCATAAACAATTAAGTATTTTTGGCGGCCATTTTGATAATTGTGGCTATTTGAGGATGGTATCCAATATAAAACTTATTGTAAGTCTTTTATACTCAATTGGTGAAACAAAAATGATATCGCTTAACTTGGAAGAACGTGATTTAAATTATACATATCGGCCTGTTCTAAAACCACCCAGTTTTGTATGGCGGCCATTTTGGAAAATGGCCGCCATTTGTTCATCCATCGGCTTTGTAGGCGCAGACAATCAGGTTTGATAGACAATAGGTTACTGAATCCGAAAATCATACTGACCAAAAATCCCACAAGGGGGGGGAGGGGGGGTTATTGGTGGCTCAAGGTCTAAAGGTAGAGGGATTGTGGGAGGAGTCAAAAAAACGAACAATTTTGTAAATTGACTCCGAAACCTAGCTAGATAGCTTGGAAATGATCTAACTAAGAAAAGAAAAGTTAAATTTTAAAAATCGGTCCAGTATTTCTGAAATTCTAAAAAAGTTTCCTCGTGTTAAATCCCCATAGACATCTTCACTCCGTGAAGATGTCTATGGGGATTTAACATGGGGAAATTTTATTTTCGCAATAAAATCAATATTTGACCAAATTTCACGAAATAAAAAGAAGGCTCATTCTTAAATTTTCCTCTAATTTAATATTATCGAAAAAAATATGGTTTTTGAATTGTTTATATGGCCGTAAAATTTGGGCAGCTTTCATGAAACAGACTATAGTCATATAATGTTTGATACATGTGTAATAATTGTGTATGTCCATTGTGAATGTATATGTCTATATCAATGTGTTATGTTGCATCAAGCCTTTGTATTAGGTTTTTAAGCCATTAAATTTGATTTGATTTGATTTGATTTACTCGAATAACCCGAGTATCACTGGAACAACCAGAGTCGTTGCTCAGGTTCAAGTAGAGTTAGAACCCTAGTAATCCACCACCCTGCATGGGTTCGATTAAAGTTATTCCAGTAAGGTTCAAAGGTCAAAATTATTTAACTGGAGTTGTAACTGCTTTTTCTAGTGGTCCTCGTGTTATTCGAGTGGCTACTCGGAAGTTACAACGAAAAACGCCCATTAATAATACCGCACTTCCTAGTTAGGCAGAGATGACTGGTCGTGACAAAAAGGATTTGCTCTTAGTGAATTTCCGATCAGTGTAGCATTAAATCGGCCTGCATATTCAGTTCAGGACGTGAAATGTTCGTCCTCGACAGCTATTTATGATGCATAATATAGTGAAGTAGTACACTCATATCAAGTTGCAGGAATCTCATTGGCGTAGGAGCAGAGAGGGGGGGGGGGGGGGGGGGGGGGGGGGGGGGGGGGGGGGGGGGGGGGGGGGGGGGGGGGGGGGGGGGGGGGGGTGGGGGGGGGGGGGGGGGGGTACAATAGTACATTTGTGCCCACCTCCCCTCGCCATTTTTTTCTGGGGTGTTGACTTTGTTGTTTTTTTTTTCACTACGCCAATGTTGCTGGAAAAAATATGCGATTTCACTTCCAACCCCGATGTTGCTGCAAAAAATAACAAAAGTACAGGTGTGCCAACCTCCCCTCGACATTTTTTTTTTACTCTACGCCAATGTTGCTGCAAAAAATATGCGATTTCAGGGCATTATATTTAATGCCGTATCCGGTGGTCAAAGTGCCTGGAAATCGCATCTGTGACGATCTAGATGTTAAAATTTTCTTGGGGGAGGACCCACCCCACCCCCCACATTAACGTTAAGCTTTGCGCTCGCTTTTTCACTATTTATTTCGCCTCGTCTCATTTTTAGGTCTGGCTACGGCCCTGGTGTTGAGTTGTTTTGTTTACACCCTGTCACTCGCTAAAGTTCTGACATGGCATAGGCCAAAATAAAAAATAATGTGTTGTTTCCAGTGCCCAGGCCGACCGTGTCTTTTCTTATTGCAATTTTCAAACTGGATTTTGTAAAGTGCCATCTTTTAGTTAGTCAGAAAAACAGAGAGCTGCGTCGAGTGTGTACTGTTTCAGGTATAGAACTACCGACCAAACTTTTCTACGCCTTATCATATTATGTCGTATAATATTTGTAAATGTTCCGAACAGCTGCCATCGTGAGTGTGATTGATAATTACGAAGTCCTTATAGAAACTATGGACCACATAAACAAAACTGGGAATGATGACTACTCGCGTCGTGCAGGTGGTGTCGCTGCACTGATGCAGAAGTTTGGGGTCTTCTTTGCACTGCATGTATCACACATGCTATTCTCGGCCACAGAACAATTGTCAATATCGCTACAACGTAAGGATGCATGTGTGATGGATGCAGTGAAAGGAGCTGCTATGGTTGGATCATTCTGTGAACAGAATAGGAATGGTGAGAAATCATTTAATATATTGTATGAACGTCTTGAAGCAAACGAGATTACGGATCCGCCATGCCTACCTAGGATTAGGCGAGTGCCAAAACGATTTGATTCTGGTGGTGATGGTGTCATCTATGCTACTCCGAGAGACTATTACAGACATCAGTTCTACGAATCAATTGATTCTGTCAAAGGCCACATGGAACATAGGTTTTCTGGTGACAATGTAAATGTTGTTGTTGGCATTGAACAACTTATCATAGATGCGGCAAATGGTGAGCCTGTCACTGTGTCGCCAACACTACAAGACATGTATGGTAAAGATGTAGAGTTTGACACACTCAAAATACAACTGCCGCTATTAAATAACATAGTTAAAATTAGTGACTTGAACATAAAGACAGTAACAAGTATCCGGACAGTCTGTGATGTAATGAACAAAGAACCTGTCACAAAGAAACTGTTATCATCAGTAACCAAGTTAATGCAGATATATCTCACGATTCCCGTCACAACTGCCCGTCCCGTCGTTTTCTTGCCTCAGGCGCTTGAAAACATATTTGAGAAGTACGATGTCTCAGCCACGCCTGAACAATATAATGATTCTCCATTGTCATAAAGAGGAGACGGACAGGCTAAATATGAATGCACTGGCATCAGAATTTGTCACCAGAAATGTAGAAAGAATAGCATTCTTTGGTAGTCATCTGTAACCGTAGTCAGTGTTGTCGGCACATGGAATTGGATTTTAAAGTGACATAGTCTAGTCTAACTTAGAAAGTAAAATATACGTGGTTTAGTTTAAGGCGCTACACTTACCATCATACAGTTGTACTGTTATTCCATATTATAAACTTGCTTACAAGTAAACATTGTTTGCCAGCGTCAAATTCTTTAATGCACCAGGGGTTATCCTGGACAATTAACAGGATGGGTTTGTTATGTCCAACCATGTGAGTGAAAGGAGCGTATAGGATTACCCTTGTCCGTCCGTCCTGTCCGTTTCGTCCATCGCACTGCATCTACACCTTGTTTGCACCGTCCATATGTCAGCAACTTATTCAAATATCAGACCAAGCTGTTCATTGAAGGAATATAACTACAAATGTATTACCACAGCGTATGGCTCAGTGGTAGAGCGTGCGCCTTATATAGGGTGGGTTTCTATAATATGCTTTATAATGTGTGTTATATGTTTATAAGTTGACACTGCAAGATTTGTGTTCAAATAATTCCCCACCCCCCCCCAATAATCAAAACGCTCCTACGCCTATGATCTGTAAGTTGATCAGCGTTTATACTGGTCACAAACGAAGTAGCCTAAAGCACCTTTTGTTGCGTCGCAATATTTTACGATTCATGACTGATTCCCGATTTTTTATGGGCGCTGTAAACAACATCGTTTGAGCTGGCCCCATACCCCACTGTTTCGGGTGACGTCACAACCACCTACGACATTACTTATTTGCGCCACTATTTATAGTAAATTCTGGATCTTTTGATAATAATTGAAATAAAGGTAGTTTTGTAATGCTTTGTAATACATTTAAATATAGTTTATTTAATTTCACTTTAATCTGCGAATACATACTATTATCATCTAAAACATGGATACACTCTATTATGCTTTGTTATTTCCTAAATTTGACGGGTACAGTAGTCAACAAATATACCAAAATCGCAAGATGCGATGGCTCGAAAAATGCGATCACTCGAACAAAATATGCAGGCCTGTGGCATTTCGAGCCATCGCGATTTCACTGTATTTATGAAGACACCCACAATTGTGAACACATTATTATGGACACGAAATATTGGCAGAATGAGTTCAATACATTTTGAGATACCAGCCATTTTGGTCTTCAAAATGGCCGCCATTTCAAAATTGGAATTCCAGTATTTATTTTACATTTTTGAATGTCGTGCTAAGATTTTGTATTGTCCTTATGGTTATACTCATATTTCTTTGAACACAGTCTGCTGAGATTTTTGCTAACTGGTATTGTGCTATGAAAACTCTTTATCTTCAAAATGGCCACCAAACATATTTATCTATATTATGAATAATGATATAGATAATCTATATACAACATATAACAAAACTGAAGTTGGTTCTGTTTTTTAAGAGCCGCATGGCCGCAATTTTGAATTTAAAAATGGTCGCCATTGAAATTAATTTATATTTCGTATATCAACGTTATATGTGGTGTTTTTAGCTCACCTGAGCAAAGCTCATGTGAGCTATTGTTACCGCAATGTGTCCGTCGTCCGTCATCGTCCGTCGTGGTCCGTGAACATTTTCAAACGTCTTCTCCTCGGTAACCATTGGGCCTATAGTCGCCAAACTTCATAGTCATGGTCCTTAGGTAGGGGGATTACAAAATTGTTAAAATGACATCATTACGTAATCCAAGATGGCCGCCGTCTAAAAATAGCACAAATTCTTCAAAAATCTTCTTCTCAAGAACCTCTAACCGGATTTCGACACAACTTGGTAGGAATGATCGATGTACAATGCTCTTTCAAAGTTGTTAAAATGGTGACCCCGGGGTCAAAAATGGGCGTGGCCCGTAGGGTCAAATTGGGGTCAAATTTTATTTTTGACCTAATATGGTCATGACATATATCAAATTGAAGGTATCAATGAGGCGATCACTCTGGTGCATTTTTTTGTCAGAATCGGATGGTTATGTCAAACAAGATGGCCGCCGAAAGGTCAAAAGGTCGTTCTTTTATTAGAGATTTCAAAATTCTTCTCCACATGAATCGCTTGGCCCATGGTAGCCAAACTTCACAGTTATGGTCCATGGGTGAAGCATTTTCAGATTTGTTAAAATGGAGGTCATCGCTAATCCAAGATGGCCGCCGTCTAAAAATAGCATACATTCTTAAAAAATCTTCTTCTCATGAACCGCTGGCCGGATTTCGACTAAACTTGGTAGGAATGATCGATGTACAATGCTCTTTCAAAGTTGTTAAAATGGTGACCCCGGGGTCAAAAATGGGCGTGGCCCGTGGGGTCAAATTGGGATCAAATTTTATTTTTGACCGAATATGGTCATGTTATATATCAAATCGAAGGTATCAATGAGGCGATCACTCTGGTACATTTGTTGTCGAAATCGGATTCTTATGTCATCCAAGATGGCGGCCGAAATGTCAAAAGGTCGTTCTTTTATTAGATTTCAAAATTCTTCTTCACATGAACCGCTTGGCCCATGGTTGCCAAACTTAAAATTTATTGTCCATGGGTGAAGCTCTTTAGCTCACGTGAGCAAAGCTCATGTGAGCTATTGTTATGTCAAAGTGTCCGTCGTCCGTCCGTCCGTGAACATTTTCAATCATCTTCTTCTCCCGAACTGCTGAGCCGATATTGGTTAAACTTCACAGGGATGATATATGGGTGATGCCATTTCAGATTTGTTAAAATGGAGGTCATCGACAATCCAAGATGGCCGCCATGGAAAAGTAGGTCAAATTCTTAAAAAATCTTCTTCTCACGAACCGCCAGGCCGATTTCGACCATGATCGATAGTTAGTGCTGTTTCAGATTTGTTCATATGGTGGCCCGTGGGTAAAAAAAAATGGGCGTCGCCCGAGGGGTCAAATAGGGGTCAAATTTTATTTTTAACCGAATATAGTGATGTAATATATCAAATCGAAGGTATTGACGAGACAATCACTCTGGAACATTTTTTGTCTAAATCATATGATTACGTCATCAAAGATGGCCACCGATAGTTCAAATGGTCATTCTTTTACTAAAGATTTCAAACGTCTTTTTCTTGTAAACTGCTTGGCCGATATTGGCGAAACTTAACTGTAATGGTCTGTGGTTGAAGCCTGTTCATTTTTGTTAAAATGGAGGTCATCACCAAATCCAAGATGGCCGCCGTTGAGAAGTAGGTCAAATTCTTAAAACAATCTTCTTCTCACGAACCGCCAGGCCGATTTCGACGGTACTGGGTATGAATGATCGATAGTTAGCGCTGTTTCAGATTTGTTCATATGGTGGCGCCTGGGTCAAAAATGGGCATTGCCCGAGGGGTCAAATAGGGGTAAATTTTATTTTTAACCGAATATAGTCATATAATATATCAAATCGAAGGTATTGACGAGACGATCACTCTGGAGAATTTTTTGTCTAAATCAGATGATTACGTCATCCAAGATGGCCACTGATAGTTCAAAAGGTCATTCTTTTACTAAAGATTTCAAACGTCTTTTTCTTGTGAACTGCTTGGTCGATATTGGCCAAACTTAACTGTAATGGTCTGTGGGTGAAGCCTGTTCATTTTTGTTAAAATGGAGGTCATCACCAAATCCAAGATGGCCGCCGTTGAGAAGTAGGTCAAATTGTCAAAAATATTCTTCTCACAAACCTCCAGGCCGATATCGACGAAACTTGGTAAGAATGATTGATAGTTACCGCTGTTTCAGATTTGTTCATATGGTGGCCCCTGGGTCAAAAATGGGTGTGGCCCGAGGGGTCAAATGGGGTCAAATTTTTATTTTTGACAGAATATGGCCATATAGTATTATCGGATCGAATATTATATAGTATATCGGATCGAATGTATCGACGAGACGATCACTCTACAGCATGTTTTGTCTAAATCAGATGATTTTGTCATCCAAGATGGCCACCGAAAGGTAAAAAAATTGTTTCACGATTTCAAACGTATTATTCTTGTGAACTGCTGGGCCGATATTGGTCAAACTTAACTGAAATGGTTTGTTGGTGAAGCCTGTTCATTTTTGTCAAAATGGAGGTCATCACCAAATCCAAGATGTCCGCCGTTGAAAAGTAGGTAAAATTGTCAAAAAATCTTCTCACAAACGCTGATTCAGATTTGTTCATATGGTGGCCTCTGGGTCAAAAATGGTCGTGGCCCGAGGGGTCAAATAGGGGTCAAATTTTATTTTGGACCCAATATGGTCATTTTATATATCAAATCGAAGGTATAGCAGTAAATCACATGCACATTCGCAATATATGTTAGATCAGAAGGTACCAACAAATTCTGTGGAACATTTGAAGTTGTAAGTGAAGAGTCTTTGTGAAATCAAGATGACCACTATGGAGGCTTTTAGGTGAGCGATACAGGCCCATTTGGGCCTCTTGTTCAGATTTGTTAAAATGGAGGTCATCGCTAATCCAAGATGGCCGCCGTCAAAAAATAGAATAAATTCTTAAAAAATCTTCTTCTCATGAACCGCTAGCCGGATTTCGACGAAACTTGGTAGGAATGATCGATGTACAATGCTCTTTCAAATTTTTAAAATGGTGACACCGGGGTCAAAAATGGGCATGGCCCGTGGGGTCAAATTTTATTTTTGACCGAATATGGTCATGTTATATATCAAATCGAAGGTATCCATGAGGCGATCACTCTGGTACATTTTTGTCGAAATCTGATGGTTATGTCATCCAAGATGGCCGCCGAAATGTCAAAAGGTTGTTCTTTTATTAGAGATTTCAAAATTCTTCTTCACATGAACCGCTAGGCCCATGGTAGCCAAACTTAAAAGTTAGGGTCCATGGGTGAAGTCTTTTCAGATTTGTTAAAATGGAGGTCATCGCTAATCCAAGATGGCCACCGTCTAAAAATAGCATACATTCTTAAAAAATCTTCTTCTCATGAACCGCTGGCCGGATTTCGACTAAACTTGGTAGGAATGATCGATTTACAATGCTCTTTCAAAGTTGAGAAAATGGTGATCCCGGGGTCAAAAATGGGCGTGGCCTGTGGGGTCAAATTGGGGTCAAATTTTATTTTTGACCGAATATGCTCATGTCATATATCAAATTAAAGGTATCAATGAGGCGATTGCTCTGGTGCAGTATTTGTCGGAATCGGATGATTATGTCATCCATGATGGCCACCAAAAGGTCCATTTATTCAAGATTTTTAACGTCTTTTTCTCAGGGACCGCATGGCCGATGCTGGCCAAACTTCATAGGAAGTTCAGATCCTTGGGTGAAGCATTTTCTGATTTGGTAAAATGAGAGTCATCGCTTAATCCAAGATGACCGCCATCTAAAAATAGCACAATTTTTTTAAAACATGAACTCAATGTCACATTCTCCTCTGGTGTTCATGGGGTCAGGTGAGCGAATTAGGGCCATCATGGCCCTCTTGTTTTATTATTGTTTATTACGGATAAGAAATATTGGCATAATTATTTCAGTATATTTTAAAATGTTGGCCATATTATGTTTAAAATGGCCGCCATTTAAACTTGACAATCTAATATTTATTATACATGTTTAATGCAGTGGTGATATTTTGTATGTTTCTTCTGCTTACACTCGTAATGCAATGAACATAAACTGTTGAGATTATTGCTAACAAGTACTGTGGTACCAGACACCATTATCTTCAAAATGGCCACTGGAAATAAGTGTGTCACACACATTGCCACTTCAAGGATTTGCATCTATTACGTATTGTTGTATTACGTATTTACATACATTGTACATGTATTACGTATTGTTGTGGCTTTCTTGTTATGTTTATTCAAATGATATCTTAGTCCGCACATGCGTTTTCCTTTAAAATAATAAGATGAAAATATGTCCAATCATCCATTTTATCCTATTGTCTTGTATATTGCATTACAAAGGTAAATACTCATATTATCTATTGCTTCATGAGAAAGCGTCTGTTATGGCGATATGATGCACCATCTGCAGTCTGTAAGATATGGCATTGCGCTAGCAGACTGCAACTGGTCTCAACAGTGTGCTGTCTTCATGGAGTCCAACTTCAGGGGCGGATCTGGAGGGGGGGGGGGGTTCCGGCGTTGCAACCCCCCCATTCAGCCACGGAGTTTACATAGATCACAGTTTACCACCAGTTGGAGTCTGAATTTAAATGCCGTAAAACACAGGAAAGTGCATTTCCGGACATCTAGATTTCAAAACTTATCCAGGGGCACATATAGGACATCTTCCTACCATTTTACCAGAATATAATATCTTGCGCTCGTCTAAGACATGTCTGAATACTGATATGGCCATTGTGCATGGCTTTCAACATTTTGGACTCGAGATGAGTCAGACTTATGTGTTTAGATCCTTTCAATTTATCTATGTAATCTCACAACGCCACTATTTTCTGCGGACATTGCGTTCTGAAATTGAGTTATCCCTTTAGACTCGTTTTCCTAGCAGAATCAATTGTGCATCTTACTCAGTCAAGTTGGCAATTTCTTGCAACTTTTGATCACTGGCAGAAAAGTTCGCGAACCCTACATGTGCCTGTGAATTCATATCCTTAATAAAGTTATAATATATGTCTGTTACTGACTCATCATGTCATGGGATAGTGTATCATATTGCTTCAGCAGCAGTAAAATATCCTGTAATCTGTGACGACTGCAATAGAGTATTTATTTCTCATGGATATGAGAGCAAGTGATCTTACTCCACTTGAACAGTCAGTCCGTACACATAACAAAACCGTTTCCGGCCAAATGACATGCCTCATTATTCATGTTCAATCAGAGCATATTAGTTTTCTGCGAGAATTAATGATATGGAAGCATTAGCCATTGGCGTTGGAATCATTAGCCATTGGCGTGCCTTTGTGGCACACCATAATGCACTAAAGACAGTACGCAGTGAAGACATAAGACTTGTTATTTACAAAGAAAACAAAATATCCGCCATACCAGTTATCAGAAAAAGTGGAACGAACCCCAGTATTATTATTTGAAGTATGTAGATGGCATAGCCGAAAAAACAACAAAATTCTATCTGCATTATAAATGTACATGTAGATATTAATATTACAATTGTATACAATTACAGGGCGGCCATTTTTAAATCTGAGATAGCCGTCATGGGGGTTGTTAAAAATGAAAATAACACTGATGGTGTTGTTTGTGGTCAAAAGATGAGTTAGAGTATCACCAAAAAACGATGCAGGACATGACATTTATCCATGTAAAGGACATTCTCCATCTTGCTCCCATTCTGACAGTTTCTCTAGAAGCCAATGCCAAATAACTCCACTCACTTACTTCTCTTATGTCGATGATGTAATTTTTCGGTGGAGGGAATGGCCAACGGAGCATATATGTGCTGACAGATTTCTACTTCCTAATCTGTGATGGTTCAGCACGTATGTGGTATCCAGTGCCTTTAACAAAGACTGATATAATTTCAGACTGTCTTCAAGATGTCCGGAAGTCAATGTTGTAGGTCTATGCGACAGGAAATGCGACTGAAGAATCTCGGATTTGTTAATGTGCATCCTGCTAGATTTTCTTATTCGCAGGTCAGTATTTATGCCCCACCACGATAGTGGAGAGGGCATTTAGTGTTACCCTTGTCCATCCATCCCACCCGTCCGTCCTCCCGTGTGTCCGTTACCAACCTTGTGACTCGTAAAACTTTTAAACTGTACTAGCTACAGACCTGAAACTTGGTACATGTATGTAGGTTGGGTGGTTGGTCGGGCGAACGCGATGGTGTAAATTAACGGTGGGGTTCCTCCTTATAGGAATCACGATTTCCCTCAGGTTTGGCCCTCAGGTACTTTTTTATCTTTGGCTCTTAGTTACCTGGGAGTTGAATTGGGTTATTGCCCATTATAAAAGTAGTAAGATTATTACTGATCCTACTGCTTTTGGGAGGGGCCAAGTGATTCTGGTGTGGCGAGGACCTGCATCAGATCAGGATTATTCTGATTTCAGGGCTGACTATATATAGTTTTGTTATTGTAATTATTCAGTTTTGATTTTGGGATTTTCCCCCCATTTGTACATGTACTTGAACATGTACATGTACTTGAAAAGGTAATATATGGGATGTAGTGACCATACTCAATTACTAATTCCTTATCTGGAGCCCTGACATAACCTGTTTTATAGTGACAAGGATCTATTGGCGTGTACATAGCCTACAGATTGATCATGTTGATTGTGGCTGCCAAAACTACTATTTTTTTCAGAGCACATATTTTTTATTAAAACAAGAAGTTTACTGTGTTGAGACTGAGCACAGCTGAGCCTCGACCAATTAAACTTTCTGATTTCACTGAGTACATGCTCGGAACATTTTATCATCAAGCAGTTTACTTGGACGAGACTGAGTAGTTTTATCAAATTTATCCTGTCAACACAGTGCGTATGTGCCGTGAAACATTTTTGATATCCAGTCAATACTATTTTTGCATTTTACAGCCATTTGTAAGTGTTGACGGGATAAATAGAATAGTAGGTTAGTGCCGTGAATGGGAAAACATATCTGGGCGGCACGGAAACGGGATGTGCTCGGCAGAGCCTCTCGCCCATCCCGTTTCCTGAGCCTTGCCAGATATTTTTTCCCATTCACTGCACTAACCTACTATTCTCTATATCACACTCGAAATCAGGAAGTGCTTTGCCAAGACTCGGTCACTACCAATCAAACGTCCTTATTTCGAGTGTGATGTTTCCAGTACATGTACAGAGCTCCAGATAAGCTCCGTATTTGCGTAAATACCCAATTAAAATTGCCAAAAACCCAATTGAAATCAGAAGTAGCGAGTATCAAAAAGTAATAAAGATTTTATGGTACCTTTATTATGCTGCAGAAAACAATAAACAGACCATAAATTTAGCATATTTTTCTTATTTTCCATGAAATCACATCTTGGTATTTCACAATTCTAATGAAATGCCAAGATATGTTTTTATTTCGAAGCAAACTATTCAATAATTGCGGTCTGTTAATGTGTAAACAGTAGTGTGATTTTATTTTACCCAATTAAAATTTTGAAATACCCAATTGCTTCAGAAATGATAGAGTGACAATACTCCATTACTAATTCCTTATCTGGAGCCCTGCATGTACATGCACAAATGAGACATGCCATGTGATTGTATACCTTCATTAAATACGTTTACACAATTTACAATATTTTTCATATGTATAGTCAAAAGTTGACCAAATAGTAAGAGTACATGCATATATAATTATGTAGTCTGAAAATTCTGTCAACTTTTGATGCCATTTAAGGAAAATATTGTAATTTTTTTAAACTTATTTCATGAAATTACGCAGATGTCCTAAGGTACAAAATCACATGGTATGTCTCAAATGGGCAGTGTTTCCATTGCAGTGGCGAGCGCCCGTGAATGCATACATCGCATACCGATTTGTCGTGGCTGTTTACTGCATCTTCTGGCTCTCGTACGCTGTGTACGAAGGTGAATCGGTGAAGATACAGACCGGAGCGGATATCCCATCATTCGCGTTCCTCACCATTTGGACATACACTGTGTTAACCCTGTATCTCGTCGTGCATTTCGTCGCTTGCGTAGTGTACGTGTGCCGCAGCAGAGGTCCAATGTGCGCGCGTCCGTCTAGCTTGGCGCACCGTCTCCTATTCAACGAGCTGCGAGATGGACCCAGCCTGTGGGGGTCTAGCGATTATTCCTTCATACCGGGCAACGAAAATGGTGGTGTATCGGAACTTGGCGACCCGTGTCACCGGTTGCCATGCCTGTACCGACTTGTGTGGATTTTGTATAACGTAGCTTCAACCGCTTGTCTGATGGTCAGTGTTATATTTTGGACACTCCTCTGGCCACAGATGTCAAAAGATCACGTCATTTCGAAGTCGGAATTTCTGATGAATTTCCAATTGCATGCAGTTACCTCAATTATAATATTCATTGAGCATGTTCTTTCCGCGATTCCTTGGCGGCTCTTGCATATATTGTACCCGGTCGTGTACGGATCACTGTACGTTGTATTTAGCGGAATCTACTTTGCTGTAGATAATCGCAATGTTTTGTACCCAGGTGTTTTGGATTGGTCGCAGCCGGATAAGACATGTGTTGTCATCGTTGTTACTGTGTTGCTTGTATTACCGCTCATTCAATTTCTTTTGCTCTGTGTTTACAAGCTGAGACTGTGGATCTATGATCGGGTTAATCCGGAACAGTAGTGTGCTGATTCAGAGCAATCTGTAGCCTATTTGTGGTTGTGACTGGAGAAATGGGACTCCTGGGATTTGTGACTAGTGTAGCTCCTGATCAAATAACAAACTCCTATAGCCTGTAGAGCAAGGTATTCCACAGTTTCAATCCGCGAAGTAACATCATACGTAGCGGTTAGAGCCATTTATTTGACTACTGTAGCCTAATAATGATCTATATTGCTAGTTAGAAATCGGAGTACAATACTTAGCTTCATCTCTGCCCGTCACGTAGCCGTAAATGTGGCTGTGAATGGAAGAATGGAGCTTATGGATGTTGCGTTCAATGTAGATCCAGATCAACCTGTGCATCCGCACAGTCTGATCAGGATCTGCACTGTTTGCCTTTTCATGAATGAAACACCTGTCATGCTTTGATTAATAAGCAATATTGATAGTTATCAGACTACATGAGTGTGCTATTTGATCAGGAGCTACACTGGTCACAAATCCCATCAGCCCCATTTCTCCAGTCACAGCCATATATAGAGCTCCATATAAGGTGCGTATTGGCATATTTCATAACGCATTTATTTTAGCTGAATACGCATTGATTATCAAACATGGAAGTACAAAATACTCGCAGCAATGTGAAATTGATTTTGAAATGGATTTTTTTGTTGCGAAAATACTGTAATAAAGTTGAAAATTTACTTAGTTGAGCTGCAAAAATCAAACAGTGTTTGCTTTTTGCAGCTCAAATAAGTTAATTTTTAATTGGTTTTATTTTTGTATAATTAGTTCCCTGTTTAATGAGGAAAATCAATAATACATTTGTAAAAGTAAAATACACATTGAATTTGAAATCTGGGGGTATAAATTAATTTAGGTACAAAACTTATCTGGAGCTCTGATATATATATATGATCAGGTCAATCGGAGCAATAGGGAGTGGTATGTATTCTAGTCTCTATTTACTCTGACCGATCTGTATGGAAATCCTGGTGGACAAACACAACTTTATGATATTAAAATTGAACATCACTTACACACAAAATAGTATTCGCAATGATAGGTATTTTTCTTACAAAAAAAAAATGTTAGGTGAAAAAAAAGGAAGTTTATAACACAAGTGTTATAAACTTCCTTTTTTCACCTAACATTTTTATGCCACCGGATTTCGAAGAAACGGGTGGCATATAGTGCTTGGACCGTCCGTCTGTCCGTCCGTCCGTCCGTCCGTCTGGGTGTTTAGGAGCTTAGGGTAAGGGTTAGTAACAAAGGATTCCTTTGTTATAGTCGGTAAGCTCCTAATTCCATTGATCTTTAGGAGCTAATCCTTTGATCTTTTAAAGAACAAATAGCTCATAACTCCCAAATGTTTGAAACGCATTTCTTGTTTTTCATGTGTTTGTTTCTCTATTTACTCCGATCTGTATGGAATCCTGGTGGAAAAACACAACTTTATGATTTTAAAATTAAATTAGTATGCATCACTTACACAAAAAATAGGCATCGCAACGATACATTGTAGATTTTTTTGCATGATAAACTTGCTTTTTTTTTTCACCTAACATTTGTTTTGAATTGACTCATTGGATTCAGAAACACGATACAAAATTACATATATACTACAACGTTTTCTCTTTACCAATCACTTTCTGCGTGTATCCGAGACCCAATGCCTCACAGTTAATGAGACCAACCAATTCATGTCTTGCATTTGGTTCATTTTCTTTATTGCTACATGTCCAAAAAACCGAGTTGCATCATCTATCTGGAAAACTCACCAGTTGTGATGTTATTTCTTTCACCGATTTGTCGTTACCTGATAACCGTTTTGCTGAATATACAACACAACGACAAACTGGCTTGAAACACTTTAAAAGCTTTATTAGGGCCCCGTCGAGATTCGGCGGTGCCCTATAGGTTTCGCCCTGTCTGTCCATCTGTTTATTTTTTGGACGTTTTTGTAAGTTTCACAAATCACCTAAGCCCTAACTGCAACCACAGACCACATTTACAATGTATTTGCAACATTACACACTTCTATATGATCGCCGTAAACACTGTAATACCTTAACACACAATGTTCGTACATGATAAGTAGAAATAACCCAATTTAACAATGTCAGAACTGAATGTAATCTCTGATGTAGTCGATGACGTAGTGTCCAGTCAAAACAAGTTTGCCATGTGACTACTAATCGTGAGCGCATTCGCGGGAAATATGAATGCTATATTTATCAAAACTAGCATTTGCAACACTAGTTAATACGGTTTCCAAATAAAGAACATTTATTTTCACTTTCTTTTTTCAAGTCGCCCATAGGATCATAAATGTTCAGAAAACAGATAAAAATCCACTGTTTAATGCTCTTTTACTATTAGTATTAAACTGTTTTGTTCACATTTCACCCACATATGAGACCCAGGGGCCCGTTTCACTAAACTTTGTACAACTAAAATGTTCGTATGTGCAAAATTATGATAGTCTGTAAATTTCACATTAACAATGTTTTCTTGTAAACAATTATTGGATTTACATTTATTGAGCATAGGCTGCATATGCAGCCTATGCTCAATAAATGTAAATCCAATTTCGTAAATGAAAATTTAGGATCGTCTTAAAATTTCAATTGATGGATTTACACCAATGCAGCCTATGCTCAATACATGTAAATCCAATAAATTGACATTTTCAGACGATCCTAAATTTTCACTTACAAACATTTTAGTTGTACAAAGTTTAGTGAAACGGCCCCCAGGGCCGTTAGTGCTTGTATGATTTAATGGCAACTAGTGTAGCCACTGGCATATGGCTACTGTGGCCTCAAATGTCATAAGGTTATGATTGTCCGCTGTGGTCCAAATATCCTCGAATAATTTGTTGTTGTGTGATGAGCGTAGCGTCATGTTTGTGTAATGTTGCTTGCAGAATAGGAGATATGAGACACGTCATATGATTTTTCATAAACTCTGATATTTTCTGTAAATTACATCGAAAGATGACAAAATTTTCATAATTCCGCATTTGCTATGACAATTTCGTCAACTTCCGAAGTGATGATTTACGGAAACTATTGTAAATTTATATTTTCTTTTCTATGTAAATGTTCCGTTCTGATTTTGTGACACCCCCCCCCCCCCCCCCCCCCCCCCCCCCCCCACCCCCCCCCCCCCCCCCCCCCCCCCCCCCCCCCCCCCCCCCATTTCCCCTAATGCAGCAGGTTAAATGCGGGACCCGTTGGCCTGGCTGTAAATTACCTTAGCTGTTGATAGGCCGTTAAACACAAATAATGTTCAAACAAACAAACTGATCAAACAGCACACTGATATAACCTGATAATGATCTATATTGCATGACTGGTGTTTCACTGATGGAATGGTGAACAGTGCAGATCATGATCAGACTGTGCGGCTCTGGGATTGCCTCTCTTATCACATCTCCATGTTGCACTAATCAGGGCTCCAGATAAGGTGCATATTGGCGTATTTTATGCACTTATTTTAGCAGAATACGCGCTGATTTTCAAAAGTGGGAGTACAAAATACTTGCAGCATTGTGAACATATGCATGTATTTTCAATTGAGTAGTGAAATTGTAATAAAGTTGAAGTTTACTTAGTTGAACTGCAAACAGCAAACGAGAAAATGCAATACACTTGGGGCTGTGACTGGCGACATGGGGCTTATGGGATTTGTGACCGGTGTAGCCCCTGATCAAATAGCACACTCTTATAACCTGATAATGATTTATGAAACATGACAGTTGTTTCATTATTAAATGAAATTGTGACCTGTGCAGATCCTGATCAGTTTGTGCGGTGCGGATGCACAGACTGATCTGGATCTACACTGGTTGCAAAACCCATAAGCCCCATTTCTCCAGTCACAGCCACATATGTAGTTTCATCAACTTTTACACAAGATATTGTTAAATTTGGAAATATTTTTCAGGAGATATTGCATAACTCCTTAGGTGCCAAACACATGGCTTGTCTCATATAATTTATATGTATTATAGTCTGTTTCACAAGTCCTGCACACATTGTTACGACTACAATGTACAGTCGAACTTGTGCTAAAGACCACCTCTGAATAGCAATCACCTGGCTGTAAAGGCCACACCAGTACTAAAGATCACCTCCAAATAGGGTGGGTGGTGGTCGGGCGAATGAGACGTCGTAAATTAACGGTATGGGTTCCTCCTTATAGGAATCACGATTTGCGTGTTTTGGCCCTCGGGTACGTTTTTATCTTTGGCTCTTTAATTACCTGGGGGTGGGTGGCAGGTGGGAGCATGCGATGGGTAATTTAACGATCGGTGTTCATCCTTACCGGAATCCCGACTGGAGACCTGGTTTGGCCCTCACATACGTCTTTGGCATTTTGTATGTGACAGTTGAATCTGGTTATACCCCTTATGTGAGTATTACGATATTCATAATCCTATTTTAGGGGAAGGGGCCAAGTGACTTTGGTGTGGTATGGACCTGGCACCAGGTCGGGTTATTCTAATTTCAGGGCTGAATATATTTGTTCTCGATGTAAATATTCCGTTCTGATTTTGGGATTTTCCCCCCAATGCAGCAGGTTAAAATGGGATCGAACCCGTTTGCCCGGCCTTACATGACCTTAGCTGTTGATAGGCCATTAAACACTAATAAACAAACAAACAAACAAACATTAATTACCTGGGAGTTGAATTGGGTTATTGCCCATTATAAAAGTAGTAAGATTATTACTGATCCTACTGCTTTTGGGAGGGGCCAAGTGATTCTGGTGTGGCGAGGACCTGGCATCAGATCAGAATTATTCTGATTTCAGGGCTGAATATATATAGTTTTGTTATTGTAAATATGCAGTTCTGATTTTGGGATTTTCCCCCCATTTGTACATGTACTTGAACATGTACATGTACTTGTACAGGTAATATATGGGATTTAGTACTAAACCCATTGACCTGGCCTTAAATGACCTTAGCTGTTGATAGGCCGTTAAACCCCAACAAACAAACAAAACCTTCGAATAGCAATCACCTGGCTGTAAAGGCCACACTTTTGTTGTCACAATTACTATATAAATGACCCTCTGCGAATAAAGACCACCAGGTGGTCTTTATTCGCAGGGTCATTTATATAGTAGTCCTGTGAACGAAGGCCAGATTTCTCACTTCCCATGGCTGGCCTTTATTCACAGGTTTGACTGTATAATATAAATGAAGCAATATTTTATTTTTTAATAATATTTTTGTAATTTTATCAAAATGTTGTTAGGGAAATTCAGTCAAATATTGATTTTATTGCTAAAAATGATATGTATGCAAATTTTTCGGGGGGAAAAGAGGTGAATGGGTTGGAAGTGGAGTCAAAATATTAAATATTTTGGACATTTATTTTATTTTTTAATAATATTTTTATAATTTTATCAAAATGTTGTTAGGGAAATTCAGTCAAATATTGATTTTATTGCTAAAAATGATATGTATGCACATTTTTCGGGGGAAAAAGAGGTGAATGGGGTGGAAGTAGAGTCAAAATATTAAATATTTTGGACATTTACTCTTAATTAAAACTGGCTAGACAGCTTGGAAATGATCTAAGAAAACAAAAATTCATTTGAAAATCGGTCCAGTAGTTAGTTAGGCTTTGACATTTTCCGCATGTTAAATCCCCATATACAGGTAATGTTCACCTATGAGTCTGTGTTAAATTTCCATTGGGAAATTGTTCTTTCGAAATAAAATCAATATTTGACCAAATTTCTCGAAATTAAAACTTTGCTTCAGTACTTCTATATTGTGCTAACATAGAAGTAATACATGTAGTATCGAAAAATATTTTTTTCCTACCTTTATATGATCGTAAAATGTGGGCAAGTTTACATAAAACAGACAGCAGTGATATCGTCTTTCACCAATGTGCTATTGCTTGATGTTAACCCATCATTTTGACCTTTTATATTGGCATAATTGAAGGGGTCTTTGAAAGAAACGGGCCAAGCCCTTTATGTATTGTAGGAGGACTGGAAGGTATGCATATCCTTAACCCTTTCACCCCTAAACCACATCCATTATAAAAGTAGTAAAATTAGTACTAATCCTATTACTTTCAGGGAGTGGGGCTTAGTGATTCTGGAGTGGTGAGGACATGGCATTGTGGTAAAACAAGGAAAATAATAGTGTGTGCAACACCAAGGATGACCTAGAGATAATTCCAGATTATGAGACATGAATGCGTGTTTTACAATCATAAGCCGTCATTGTCTTCAGATGTAGATTACAGTGAAAGCCAGCAAACCGAATGTTTCTGTTGTCCAGTATTGATTCTACTGTATTCTTATTACATATCGGAGCCACTTTAACCCATTCCACTCTGAAGATACACATTTTTTCTTACTAAAATGTTAGTTTCCTTTTTTCTGCAAAAAGGCATATGTTATGACCACTCATTTGAACCGTCTCGCTAAGACGGTTCAAATGAGTGGTAGCAACATATACTTCCATTCACAAATGAAGAAAATAGAAAAACTGTGAAAAATTATGATAGTCTGTAAATGTCATATTAACAATGTTTTCTTGTAAACAATTTTTGGATTTACATTTATTTAGCATAGGCGATTCTAAATTTGCACTTACGTACATTTTAATCGTACGAAGTTTAGTGAAACCGGCCCCAGTTCGTAAACTTGGGTACACTACAAATTTGTCACTTTCTTCATTTCAGAATACTTGGATATTGTGCTTGTAACCAAGCATTTTATTCAACTGTGCTCAGGCTCAGACATCAAATGCTTGATTGCGAATTTCCATTGCCAATAGATGTTCAGAAACAAGTCTCCTACAAACAATATTAACCCCTAAGTAACTGGAATAGATTTTGATACGTTATTTTACAACCAATCCAACTGTCACAAAATGTATTCCATTTATAAAAAGGGGATGTTTTGTCTCTAAAAATAAGAAAATTGCTTGCAAAAAGTACAGATCCTGATGAGACGGCTCGTCACGAGCCGGCTCATCAGGATCTGCACTTTTTGCCAATACCACTATACAGGCCCCTGGAGTGGGTGGAAGGTGGGTGCAAGCGATGGATAATTTAACGATCAGGGTTCATCCTTACCGGAATTCCAACTGGAGACCTGGTTTGGCCCTCACATACGTCTTTGGCATTTTGTATGTGACAGTTGAATCCGGTTATACCCCTTATGTGAGTATTACGATTATTCGTAATCCTATTTTAGGGGAAGGGGCCAAGTGACTTTGGTGTGGTATGGACCTGCCACCAGGTCAGGTTATTCTAATTTCAGGGCTGAATATATTGTTTCTCGATGTAAATATTCAGTTCTGATTTTGGAATTTTCCCCCCAATGCAGCAGGTTAAAACGGGATCGAACCTGTTTGCCCGGCCTTACATGACCTTAGCTGTTGATAGGCCGTTAAACACCAATAAACAAACAAACAAACAAACTATACAGGCCTGTGGTGTTGAAAGGGTTAAATACCCATTCAATAGACTCCGATCTTCGTTGAAAAATGTCTATGCATGTTTTTGTGCATCTATTAATTTATAGCCTCTATTTTGTACACAGGATAATATATATTTTACAACCATTTGCTACTCAGATTATATATGTACATCTTTGTCAAAACTGTTAATAAAATGCATTCATTCAACGTTGTTTTGTTTGCTTTAATACATAATCCATTTATCCCGACACCAGAACACTGTCTTTCAGTTCTGAATTGTATTGTAATGTTATGCTCACTGTTCAGTACTCGTCCCATACCGGGTGCATTCCCATCTATATATGGTCTATAATGGTAATGCTGTTGAAGGAACATAAAACCCCAATTGATCAAACAACATAATATGGGGCGTATTGCTTATATCCCCCCATCCCCCTACCCAAAGTATATCCGTCAATATGTCGGTGACCATTCCCGTTAATCTGTTTTCAGTTGCCATGTTCTTGTTGGTGTATATTACAGTGAAACCTCTCTAAACCGGACACCCTGGGGAGTTCCCCAGGGTGTCCGGTTTAGAGAGGTTCCACTGTAAATCAGACGTATGAATATGTTAATGCATGCAGGTTGTGAACATGAACAAGCATTATCATCAGAGATAGAGGACAATGTAACCCATAACATTAAGGATACAGAGACTGCCTGTGTGTCCGGTTTAGAGAGGTTCTACTGCACATAGAACATCAAAGTTCGACACAGGTGGCCAGCTTGGTAGTAAGATATATAATACTGTTTTAGACATGTACAACATTACAACATGTGTAGTCGAGTTTAGTCACATGTGTGCGGGCGGCAGTTATACCCATTATAAAAGTATTAGTACTAATCCTATTACTTTGGGGAGTGGGGCTAAGTGATTCTAGTGTGGAGAGGACCTATCTAGATGTGCAAATGGGCAGCTGCTAGCAAATTCGTCACTCGGGGGATTGCGTACCTATCACCTGTAGCCTATTTCACCAACATTGCAAAGTATACTTTGAGGGAGAAATTTTCAATTTTAGGATAAATTTATTAATTTTTATTATACTGAATGTATTACATTATCACAGCCAATTTGGCTGTGATAATGTAATAAATTCCGTATAATAATTTTGCATACTTTTAATCATCAAATATATGCAGTTGTTAGTTCTATATGGAATAATGCATTTCAGAAAAAATAAATTATTGCTCCCTCAAAGTATACTTTGCAATGTTGGTGAAATCGGCTACAGATCAGGTTACTCTAATTTCAGGGCTGAATGTATATGTTAATCCCATCGTGCAACGAAAATAGGATATAGGGATGCAAAATTCGTCCGTCCATCCGTCCGTCCGTCCGTCTGTCGATATTCTAATTCGGTGCTAAATATATGTATTTTTTTTCTGTAAATATTGTTATGGCTGTTAGGGGTTCCTCCATGCGTACATGCGAAATACTTAACCCGGTCAAAAATGACAGCTGTTGACAGGCTGTTAAACACCATTACATAAATATACATTAATTTCTATTTGGGTGGTGGGGGGGAGAGTGCAGTATTTTCCTATAGAGCTGATAGGGCGGTCATTCATCATAGTTAACGCAAACAAACACCTCTAGATGTACAACTAGTCAACTATGCAGTTACTAGCAAATTCGTCACCCAGGGATTGCGAATCCGTGGAATTAGACGACAAATATACCCATATGAGTGAATTAGACATAATTTAATTCCTAACGACGGCACTTAGACTGGATTTGTGAATGTGTCGAAATAACAATGATTTACCAACCGACCCACCTGGTCAGATAAGAGATTAACCCTAACACCGCTATCTTTATTTTTTGGTCGTCTGCTGTTTATTTTCTATTTTACATTTTTATCATCAAAAACATGCTTTGACAGCACTTCAGAATCATTTACAACATGCTTTGACAGCACTTCAGAATCATTTACAACATGCTTTGACAGCACTTCAGAATCATGTCCATTGCTGTCAAATCATGTTTTTATTGAGAAATAAGGCAGGATATAAAAGTAACAGCAGACGAAAAGTGTTGTGTGTAGCGATCTAAGGGTTAATAATATGTGGTCTATCAATGTACATGTACTTCCACGTCGCACCGTCACTCTAGTGGCCTAGAGACCGTGATAGTTGTGAGGTAGTGTCACAAGGGTGCATGATCACGTGGTTACCACAGCAACAACAACAATGGCTGAACGTGTTGAAAGCGCGCCCACTCCAAAGTAAGTATTATTTGATATTTTTCTTAATATGCAACGGATTTTAATGAAATCGGGCGCAGCAAACGAGTCTTCATGAGCTGTATTTGGTGATCCGGGAGTTCGGCACATACTTATGTCGTTTCTGCGAAGTAGACACGGAAATCGATTCGTCGCAAAAAAAACCCCACAGAATATTGGGCCAAAGTACCGAGACCACCAAATGCAGCTTAACAAGACGCGTTTGATGCGCCATATTTCATCAAAATCCGTTACATAAGGACAAAATAAAAAAATACCTCCTTTGAATCGGAGGGCTTCGGGAAGTTTCAGTACTTGTTGTTGTTGTTGTAACCACGTGATCATACATATTGTGCCAGGAAGGGCGGAGGGGCGGGATGTGGTGGCGGAAGAAGTTTGGCATACATAGAAATACACAGCCACCTGGGTTAATTTTGTTAATAATATGTCATCGTTTATGAACATCTACTGGCAATCTCAACTCGCAATCAAGCTGTTTGATTGGCTGAGCCTGAACTGTAGGACATGAGCTCAGCCAATCAAGTTGCTTGATTTCAAACACAATAATCAAGCATTTGGTGGTGTATAGACTGCCAAAGGGGGGGGGGCATCAGCTGTTCACGCGTCTGTCCCCGATCGCCTGATAGGAAAACCTTGCACCGTCTGGACGTTAAAGTTGTGATCGTGAGGAATTCAATTTTAGACTGTCAAATTAGCCAGGGCTCCTCTAGTCCCCATCCCACCCCCCATCCCACCCCACATCGACGTATCTGACTGCTCCTGTATTTCCCGTCCGGGCGAGAAGGATGGGGCTCCGAAGGGCAATGTTATCGGGATTATACACATTAAACACACTGTTGCCTAATTTCCGTCAGAAGGAAATCAATCTGTCGAATTCCCGAGGCGGGAGCAGCGGGCACACTTGTGGACATCATAAAATATCGCCACCATCAGTTTTATCTGGGGATTATTTTACTGTCTAATTCCCCTGGAATGTCCGTCACCCCTCCTCCATCAAGAGGGCATTGCTTGGTATAGCTACACAATTCCACAAGTATATACCGCAGCACAACATAACGGCGGACGGCCGACAACGTAACTATTTCCCGAAGGAATACGCCGTTACGGAAACTACCGAAGCAATGACCCGTGACGTCACATAACGACAGAGTTCAACCAAACGTCACGTAACAACGGCATTGTGTTGACGCTCGTCAACGGTATCATTGGACGTCTTCACATCAATACTATTTTAATGAGTGAAACCATGAACCAAGAGGCGTTTTTATAAAGCGAAAGTACAATGTCTGGGAACGATACCCTGATGGATCACATAAAGCGCTATAGAGCAAGGGCACACCGTCAATCGGACTCTGACAACAGCGATACGGGCGACAACTCTGCGCCGATAGTCCCTAACTCTCGACAAAAGTGCGTTATCAAGGCAAGAACATCGAAGACGTAAGCTTGTTTAACTCGTTGACCGTTACATACCTCTATCATACTATTTGCTAACCGTGTAGACCAATGCACGATTCGCGGATAGATAGCTGATAAATAAAATGGGAGTGTCCATTCCAGTAGCCTAGGGGTGAATATGCCGATCGTGTAATATTCATATCCCAAGGTGTATGGAACGCCAAATCTACATAAACTCAAATAATTAATTCTAGCTTCAAATAATTAGTGCTCTCTCTCAATTTCAATTAATGATCTCTCTAATTCAATTTGTGCTCTCTCTAATTCAATTTGTGCTCTCTCAAATTCAATTTGTGATCTCTTTAATTCAATTAGCGCTAGCTGTAATGATAATTAATAGAGAGAGCACAAATTGAATTAGAGAGAGCACAACTTGAATGAGAGAGAGCACAAATTCAATTAGAGAGAGCACACATTCAATTAGAGAGAGCACTAATTATTTGAAGCTAGCATTAATTATTTGAGTTTATGTAGATTTGGCGTTCCATACACCTTGGGATATGAATATTACACGATCGGCATATTCACCCCTAGAAAAAATAAATTATTGCTCCCTCAAAGTATACTTTGCAATGTTGGTGAAATCGGCTACAGATCAGGTTATTCTAATTTCAGGGCTGAATGTATATGTTAATCCCATCGCGCAACGAAAATAGGATATAGGGATGCAAAATTCGTCCGTCCATCCGTCCGTCCGTCCGTCCGTCTGTCTGTCTGTCCGTCACGTTTTCCATTATACTATAACGTTGTTACTGTATGACTATTTGCTTGAAACTTCATGTGTATGTTCATTATCCATATTTCATTCATCACCGCACACATACTCCCCCACCCCCACCCCACCCCCTTTCCCCATGCCCAAGGTCTATGTCGAATAACTTGGAAAGTTGCGTCCAGTAAGTTAACGATGGGGTTCATCAATACCGGAATCCTGATATCCCGGGTTTGACCCTCGGGTACGTTTTGGGCTTTCTTGTATGTGAGAGTTGAATCTGTAGCCTATTTCATCAACATTGCAAAGTATAGTTTACTAGCAAAGTATACTTTGAGGGAGTAATCATTTATTTTTCCTGAAATGCATTATTTCATATAGAACTAACAAATGCATATATTTCATGATTAAAAGTATGCAGAATTATTAGACTGAATTTATTACATTATCACAGCCAAATTGGCTGTGATAATGTAATAAATTCAGTATAATAAAAATTAATAAATTTATCATAAAATTGAAAATTTCTCCCTCAAAGTATACTTTGCTACTAAAGTATACTTTGCAATGTTGATGAAATCGGCTACTGGTTATACCCATTATAAAAGTAGTGGGAAACGTACTAATCCTATTACTACTACTGTTAGGGGATGTGACTAAGTGACTCGGGAGTGGCGAGGACCTGACACCAACTCGATATTCTAATTCGGTGCTAAATATATATAGGCTACACGTATTTTTTTTGCTGTAAATATTGTTATGGCTGTTAGGGGTTCTTCCATGCGTACATGCGAAATACTTAACCCGGTCAAAAATGACAGCTGTTGACAGGCTGTTAAACACCATTACATAAATATACATTAATTTCTATTTGGGTAGTGGGGGGGGGGGGGGGTGCAGTATTTTCCTATAGAGCTGATAGGGCGGTCATTCATCATAGTTAACGCAAACAAACACCTCTAGATGTACAACTAGTCAACTATGCAGTTACTAGCAAATTCGTCACCCAGGGATTGCGAATCCGTGGAATTAGACGACAAAAATACCCATATGAGTGAATTAGACATAATTTAATTCCTAACGACGGCACTTAGACTGGATTTGTGAATGTGTCTAAATAACAATGATTTACCAACCGACCCACCTGGTCAGATAAGAGATTAACCCTAACACCGCTATCTTTATTTTTTGGTCGTCTGCTGTTTATTTTCTATTTTACATTTTTATCATCAAAAACATGCTTTGACAGCACTTCAGAATCATTTACAACATGCTTTGACAGCACTTCAGAATCATTTCCATTGCTGTCAAATCATGTTTTTATTGATAAATAAGGCAGGATATAAAATTAACAGCAGACGAAAAGTGTTGTGTGTAGCGATCTAAGGGTTAATAATATGTGGTCTATCAATGTACATGTACTTCCACGTCGCACCGTCACGCTAGTGGCCTAGAGACCGTGATAGTTGTGAGGTAATATCACAAGGTGCATGATCACGTGGTTACAACAACAACAATGGCTGAAAGTGTTGAAAGCGCGCCCACTCCACTGAAAGTAAGTATTATTTGATTTTTTTTTTAATATGCAACGGATTTTAATGAAATCGGGCGCAGCAAACGAGTCTTCATGAGCTGTATTTGGTGATCCGGGAGTTCGGCACATACTTATGTCGTTTCTGCGAAGTAGACACGGAAATCGATTCGTCGCAAAAAAACGACAGAAGATTGGGCCAAAGTACCGAGACCACCAAATGCAGCTTAACAAGACGCGTTTGATGAGCCATATTTCATCAAAATCCGTAACATAATAAGGACAAAATAAAAAAATACCTCCTTTGAATCGGA
Organism: Conchocele bisecta; assembly: GCA_029237695.1. NCBI lineage: Eukaryota > Metazoa > Mollusca > Bivalvia > Lucinida > Thyasiridae > Conchocele > Conchocele bisecta. The sequence goes on along the minus strand of CM055266.1, from coordinate 105,103,281 downwards.
GGGCTTCAGGATGTTTCAGTACTTGTTGTTGTTGTTGTAACCACGTGATCATACATATTGTGCTAGGAAGGGCGGAGGGGCGGGATGTGGCGGCGGAAGAAGTTGGGCATACATAGAAATACACAGCCACCTGGGTTAATCTTGTCAATAATATGTCATCGTTTATGAACATCTACTGGCAATCTCAACTCGCAATCAAGCTGTTTGATTGGCTGAGCCTGAACTGTAGGACATGAGCTCAGCCAATCAAGTTGCTTGATTTCAAACACAATAATCAAGCATTTTTAAATAACTTCACAGATTGGCAATATTAGCGCAGTCGGTGGTGTATAGACTGCCAAAAGGGGGGGGGGGGGCATCAGCTGTCCACGCGTCTGTCCCCGATCGCCTGATAGGAAAACCTTGCACCCTCTGGACGTTAAAGTTGTGATCGTGAGGAATTCAATTTTAGACTGTCAAATTAGCCGGGGCTCCTCTAGTCCCCATCCCACCCCACATCGACGTATCTGACTGCTCCTGTATTTCCCGTCCGGGCGAGAAGGATGGGGCTCCGAAGGGCAATGTTATCGGGATTATACACATTAAACACACCGTTGCCTAATTTCCGTCAGAAGGAAATCAATCTGTCGAATTCCCGAGGCGGGAGCAGCGGGCACACTTGTGGACATCAGAAAATATCGCCACCATCAGTTTTATCTGGGGATTATTTTACTGTCTAATTCCCCTGGAATGTCCGTCACCCCTCCTCCATCAAGAGGGCATTGCTTGGTATAGCTACACAATTCCACAAGTATATACCGCAGCACAACATAACGGCGGACGGCCGACAACGTAACTATTTCCCGAAGGAATACGCCGTTACGGAAACTACCGAAGCAATGACCCGTGACGTCACATAACGACAGAGTTCAACCAAACGTCACGTAACAACGGCATTGTGTTGACGCTCGTCAACGGTATCATTGGACGTCTTCACATCAATACTATTTTAATGAGTGAAACCATGAACCAAGAGGCGTTTTTATAAAGCGAAAGTACAATGTCTGTGAACGATACCCTGATGGATCACATAAAGCGCTATAGAGCAAGGGCACACCGTCAATCGGACTCTGACAACAGCGATACGGGCGACAACTCTGCGCCGATAGTCCCTAACTCTCGACAAAAGTGCGTTATCAAGGCAAGAACATCGAAGACGTAAGCTTGTTTAACTCGTTGACCGTTACATACCTCTATCATACTATTTGCTAACCGTGTAGACCAATGCACGATTCGCGGATAGATAGCTGATAAATAAAATGGGAGTGTCCATTCCAGTAGCCTAGGGGTGAATATGCCGATCGTGTAATATTCATATCCCAAGGTGTATGGAACGCCAAATCTACATAAACTCAAATAATTAATGCTAGCTTCAAATAATTAGTGCTCTCTCTAATTCTATTAGTGCTCTCTCTCAATTTCAATTAGTGATCTCTCTAATTCAATTTGTGCTCCCTCTAATTCAATTTGTGCTCTCTCAAATTCAATTTGTGATCTCTTTAATTCAATTAGCACTATCTGTAATGATAATTAATAGAGAGAGCACAAATTGAATTAGAGAGAGCACAACTTGAATGAGAGAGAGCACAAATTCAATTAAAGAGAGCACACATTCAATTAGAGAGAGCACACATTCAATTAGAGAGAGCATTAATTGAATTAGAGAGAGCACTAATTATTTGAAGCTAGCATTAATTATTTGAGTTTATGTAGATTCATACACCTTGGAATATGAATATTACACGATCGGCATATTCACGCCTAGAAAAAATAAATTATTGCTCCCTCAAAGTATACTTTGCAATGTTGGTGAAATCGGCTACAGATCAGGTTATTCTAATTTCAGGGCTGAATGTATATGTTAATCCCATCGCGCAACGAAAATAGGATATAGGGATGCAAAATTCGTCCGTCCATCCGTCCGTCCGTCTGTCTGTCTGTCTGTCCGTCACGTTTTCCATTATACTATAACGTTGTTACTGTATGACTATTTGCTTGAAACTTCATGTTATCCATATTTCATTCATCACCGCACACATACTCCCCCCCCCCTTTCCCCATGCCCCAGAGGTATATGTCGAATAACTTGGAAAGTCCAGTAAGTTAACGATGGGGTTCATCCATACCGGAATCCTGATATCCCGGGTTTGACCCTCGGGTACGTTTTGGGCTTTCTTGTATGTGAGAGTTGAATCTGTAGCCTATTTCATCAACATTGCAAAGTATAGTTGAATTAGAGAGAGCACAAATTGAATTAGAGAGAACACAAATTCAATTAGAGAGAGCACTAATTGAATAAGAGAGAGCATAAATTGAATTAGAGAGCACAAATTGAATTAGAGAGCACAAATTCAATTAGAGAGAGCACAAATTGAATTAAAGAGATCACTAATTGAATTGGAGAGACTGACATGTGTATACACTGGTCACCAATGATCCACACAGACTGACGTGGCTCTACACTAGTCATAATATGAACAATGTGAAGATACAGAAAGAACTTTTGTATCTACACGATGTGAGGGGATACACAGTTACACAGTACATACTGTTGTTCGAAGTTTGCCTCCTCCTCCTCGCAGTGGTTTGACATAGTTTTGCAAATTTAGGACACTCGCTGATTGATAAATTGAATATATATTCAACATCCTGGACGGCTATTCTATGATAGAGTGTACAAAATATGTTCCACTTTTGGTGAAAAATCAACTTCAATATTTGACGAAATCCACATATGTGTCATGTTGCTGTACATCTTGAGGACAGGAATCCAAAATATTTCAGCACAAAGAGATCAACTTCAATGTAAATATGTATATGTTCCAATGCCAGTCAGTCTGAGGTACGGACCCTACACATTTTACAAAAGTATACATATCAGCATATCAGAATACTCTACAGACAATATATAATGAACATATATAGTTGAAATGGAAATATGTCGAGTAACCATGGAGATATTCAAGATGGCGTCCAAGATGGCCGCTGTTTTGAAAATAATCATTAACATGTATAATTGTTCAAGTCACTCTATAAACCAGTGCTTCAATGTTTGATGGCAATATTATATGCATACTATAATAAGAACTAAAATTTGAAGTGAAGGAAGATGACATGTGATGCAGGGTCAAGGTCATATTCAAGGTCAAAGTTCAAATATTAGTCATTTTGTATTGTTCCTAACACTAATCATACCTTTTATAATCAAGTTTTGAATGGAAAGTATAAATACCAACATATACGAATACTATTAATCTACAAACATTATGTAATTCATATATTTAGGCAAAATGACGATACATTTATGTAGAATAGCCGTCAAGATATACAAGATGACGTCTCTTTAATTCAATTAGCGCTAGCTGTAATGATAATTAATAGAGAGAGCACAAATTGAATTAGAGAGAGCACAAATTTGAATTAGAGAGAGCACAAATTCAATTAGAGAGAGCACAAATTCAATTAGAGAGAGCACTAATTGAATTAGAGAGATCTCTAATTGAATTAGAGAGAGCATTAATTGAATTCGTGCTAGCTCTATATTATTTGCAGAGAGCTCAAAAACACATACATTTGATGCTCTCTCTAATTCAATTAGTGCTCTCTCTAATTCAATTTGTGCTCTCAAATTCAATTAGTGATATCTCAAATTCAATTAGTGCTCTCTCAAATTTAATTCATGCTCTCTCTATTAATGAAATTGAATTAGAGAGAGCTCAAATTGAATTAGAGAGAGCACAAATTGAATTAGAGAGATCACTAATTGAAATTGAGAGAGCACTAATAGAATTAGAGAGAGCACTAATTATTTGAAGCTAGCATTAATTATTTGAGTTTATGTAGATTTGGCGTTCCATAAAGGTGCGGGGTTGGGGACGGGGCCAACCCCCCCCCCCCACCCCCACCTGGATTTAGACTGGTCAAATAGTTTGTATTTAATTTCTCTAATTCTGGGCGGGCGCGGGGCGTGGAGATTGGAGATGGATATTGCGGGATCAGCGTTTTCCTAATTGTATTTCATTTAATGTTTAATACTCGTCTATTGGGGATTTTTATGATAATTCCCCGAATGAACACTTCACCCCGGCAGAGACGGGCAGCCATTAATAGGAGCAAATATTCAGTAATTATTTGGGTTGCCGAGTGACAAAATGGACCTAGCGACGGATACGGTCAACGTAGCCCCAGACTAGACCTGCATGACTGACCTGCTATTTTTGCAACTCTCTGGGTGAGACACACAATGCCGCCGCCGTCCCACCACTCCCCGCCTCCCCACCTCCCCCGCTTACCATTTTAGAGGTAATACTGTATGTGTTAAATTACATTTTATTTCTATCTCTATATTCTGCTGTATCCCTCGCGAGGATTAGTAGCAGTTGCGCGTACTCACAAGTTAATGTAAAAGGTGAGAGTAAAGCAAGTATTGACAAGAATAGATTTAGGCGTGAAAATAGTATGAAGATAGTAAAAGCAGCTTAAAGACATTGCACAGCATGTTTATGGTTTGGTATGCTGGAGGCTACCAATTTGTGACCTGCATTGATATAGGTCTTCGATTTTGGCAACCTCCGGGGGGAAAGGGCATTCCATCGCACAACCGCCAATGGAAAGCAGGAGCATTTATATAAATATTTGGAAGTATGCATTTATTGAAAGGTCATTGAATGGCAAGATCGAGAAACCCTGTTTGTTGTATGAAAGTATCGAGGGAGGGGTACAGTGATCTTACCATTAACAATTGTGTGGATAAGCACAGTTGATAGCATGAATTGCGTTCAGCGTGCGGCACTGGACCATTTCAATTGTGTGTATATATATGTATATGTTGTATGTGGGTCCCAACTTGAGGAAGCGTACGCAACTTGGTGACGGACCAGGGGGCCGTTTCACTAAACTTATTACGACTAAAATGTTCGTAAGTGCAAAATTATGATAGCCTATGCTCGATAAATGCAAATCCATCAATTGAAATTTACAGACCATCCTAAATTTGCACTTACGAACATTTTAGTCGTACGAAGTTTAGTGAAACGAGCCCCAGTGCTTTATACATGTAAGTGTGTTCCTTACTTATACTGTTTATGGAGCGGATGTTTCATAGAATTTTGTTTGCCTACATCTAGATTCCTTTGCTATCTACTTTCCCTCGCAGCCAGCTTGAACATAAAACCGCAGCCTAAATCCCAGCACTCATAGCACTCTTCTGTATAAACTGCATCGGGCTTTTACTGTAACCTTTAATCCTAGTCTCACGGGACAGTGGGCAGCTAGCTTTAAACAGGGGGTGGACGATTTATTTTCTATATACTTCACTACCGACCCTGTAAGTTACACCAGTGTGTCTAGACAAATAGGTTTATGAATATTTCTTGACTTTGGGAGGCTCGACTATGTGTATTGTTTTTAGAGTATTTCATAATTCTACGAAACTGAATGTTAGCTCAGGTTGATTTTGACATCTTGGAAAATGGCGCATGCTATGCTGTCTCGCCGGTATGGTTTCGCATCAGAATTTAAGGTATTTTTCAGGCATTTGTAGCGAAAATTTGAGGTAGTTATGACCCCGCTTTGAAATCATTTTCAGAAAATGGTGTGGTACGTGTTACAAGTGATAGTACAAGACATAACAAAGTATCTGTGCCTCATATTTTCATGAAAACAATTCCGACAAATTCAGTCGCGTTGAAATTTCTGGCCGAAAATAGGTGGGTGGGGTAACTTTGTAAAAAATTAATTGAACACATCTGATGCGGCACCTGCATTTTTATTGTGGCACGCGAGTTGTACTTCATTTGCGAGTATTTTTCAATATTTGTCGCAAGAGCCTCCTTAACTGATTGTGAGAGGCGGTGATTTTTATAAGTTACCCGCCACCCTCAGAAAAGCAGTCAATTTTGACTATTTTCAATCGTCCCGTGATGCCTTAAGGGAAAAGTCTGATTTTTCAAGGTGTCATATTTCACCTCTAACCAGTATTGTTTGACAATAGAACATGTCCCAAGATGACATCCAGCAGTTTTAATTTACTGCACTCAAATATTCAGCAGGGCTGGAGGTAAGCATGGTATTTTGCAATCGATACACCGAAAGGAAACTTCGCGTTTCGCCATTTTGGGGGTGGGCCATATCCGCGCCCCATTTCGACATCAGCTTTCATTTCGTACATTTTTCTTTGTTTGAGTTTTACGTAAAATTGATGAAATTAGCAATATAGAGCAGACGAGCAGTTTCGGGGAAAAATATTTTCCCTTAAGGTCTCACAGGACAGTGGGCAGCTAGCTTTAAAAAGGAGGTGGACGATTTTCTATATACTTCACTACCAACCCTGTAAGTTACACCAGTGTGTCTAGACAAATAGGTTTATGAATATTTCTTGACTTTGGGAGGCTTGACTAGGTGTATTTTTTAGAGTATTTCATAATTCTATGAAACTGAATGTTAGCTCCGGTTGATTTTGACATCTTGGAAAATGGCGCATGCTAAATAAAAAAAGTGATATTAGCAAATATTTGAGCTACGACCGTATTGCGCTGAAAATAACAGCCAAAATGCTGAAATAGTTCAGCGCAATACGGTCGTAACTCGGAATCAATTTTTAAAAATATGTTGTTTAACTTGATATTTTGATTTCAGCTTCAGCAATTTACTTACAATGAATGAAAATATCCTTGATGTATTTTCTTTTCTGAGCATAACATGTTATTATCATCAAGGTCATGACCTTGACCTTCAGTGGTCAGATTTTTTAGCTCATAAAGCATGTGTCGTGTATATATCTGAATTTAATGTTTTTCACTAATATCAGTACATACACAGATGCAACTAGTACTGCTTATTTATGCACTTGCAGATATACACTTTACATACTTACATTATGATTAGTGTCATGACCTTGACCTACATTTACATATGTAATTATCATACATATATGGTAACAAATAATTGATAATGGGCCGTTTATCTTGAAACAGTTTAGTGAAATCAAAAGTATTTTTTTATATTTCAACTTGAAACTACTGACAAACTATTTTAATTATATTGAGCCATTCTTGAGGTTAACAGTAATAATAATGTACAGTTATTAAAGGTACTGTGTCTCAGATGATGTTTCAGATACTCAATAATTTGTGTTGTTTTTCGTGTGATGTTCTGCACATAACGTTTACCAATCACCATACCATTTGATAATAATTTTTTTACGGTTCTGTTTTCTGTGCATATCTGATACCTAGTGCTTTTAACCATAATCATAGCAATTTATAAAAAATCATGCATTATCCAAGCTTAAAAATTGCGGATTAGTTTTGGAAAAATACAATTTTAACTTGAGTTACGTCAGAAATTATTTTGCTTTCTCGCTTTTAACTCGTATTAAAATGACACATGGATATTCCACATAACCATGTTTAGCCTTGAATATTGGAATGAAATTATATACGGTAATCATTTTTACATTATTGTGTATTGAAGATATATTTCCATGATTTCTGTCACTAGAAATTATAGATTAGTATAAAGTGTCTAATAAAACAATGTAAACAGTAAATTATATGAAATAACGGTTTGAGAAAGACATACCGGTAGTCAACTACACTAATTATGAAACATAATATATTTTAGAAAGTAAGGGAGTATGCATGTGGTCCACATTATGTGTAACATGTGTCATGTTTGAATTAACAATGGTTTTTCATGACGCCATCAGTCACCAATTCTATGACACTGAATAGTGGAGCGCCGTGGCGTAATGGTTAGTGTGTCGGACTACTGATCCAAGGGTCGTGGGTTCGAGCCTGACTAGCGGCGTGCGTTGTGCGTGCGTTGTGTCCTTGAGCAAGACACTTTATCCACACTGCTCCAGTTCACCCAGCTGTAAATGGGTACCGATAATTCGTAGTTGCTCTGTAAATACGAATTACCGGCTTCTCTCAAAAAGTCTCTACCTCCGTTCATTCTCCCATTCTTGGGAGACGGCATGCAAGGTCCTAGAGCCAGTGCCGCCGTTAAATATAAGGAAAAAAAAATGACACTGAATTAGCTGCTTTGTAAGACCATGATAAAGCCGCTGGCACATACATAGTCTAGTAATTTTAGACTTCCGCGCAAAACTACTATAAACGTAATTCAGGTACTCTGTAACATTGCATTCTTATGTTTACAACACCATTTATGCTACCTGATTCTGGGATAATATGATTCCTGCACCAGCCCGGATATGTAGGAGTCCTTGTTGGTGCAGGAGCCCTGAGTAATATATTGCCAGCACTGGGCACCGGAACTTGTGATGGGAACAACACGAGGTGGATTTCTGGGACAATATGATTCCTGTACCAACCCAGATATGTGGGAGTCTGTGATGGTGCAGGAGCCCTGAGTAATATATTGCCAGCACTAGTACCGGTGGGCACCGGAACTTGTGCTGGGAACATGAAGTGGTAAATACCAGGTGTCCGAGTTCATTTTGTGGCTTGAAAATCACTTAAACACAATGCATGGTAGTATGTTGTACATGTCTGACAGGATTCTGTCAGACGAAATTTATTTTTGATTAAAATCTGTATGTATTATAGTACTATAGATACTAGTGCACCAATGTTGGCAGGGCTGTACAAATCACTATGCAAAATGTTTCTTTACGGGCCGGGACGACGTAAAAGTGTATTTTGAACCCGATGTTTACTCCTTTACATAGCAATATCGGCCTCGGAAATGTGTCCGTTCTTTCCCGACCTAGCAATGATGATAATTTTTTTTACAACAAAACAATCGATAGCTCGAAAACGCGTTGACATAGCCATCGGGGAATATATCGTTGCGGAATACTAACATTCTCCCAACTTCTGCAATAGGCGACAATGATATAACTCGGTTGACGTTTCGTGAAAGTCCGTTGTCTCGAGCCCGTGCGGGTTCGGCCTATTAAAAAGTTAGACCCCTTCCTATAATGGTTAGATGGAAGGGGTAAAAAAATATATATTTTTTTCTTCATTTATTTATGCTTTTAGGCATATTTAATGTATTTATAGACCTCAGTCCGTTACTTCACCCTGTGACTTACACAGAAGCTGCTATACTGTGTATATAGCAAGAAAAGTGATATACTAGCTGTGACCCTGATTAGATTAATTTATTCGAATTTGAAAGCATAATCCCACCGACAATTCCGCATGAACTCTGAATTTTGTGTCAACTTTTCAACACAATTTACGGAAAATATTTTCGAAATCAATATCGGCGATATATGGCGACAGATCTGCGTATGATTCAGAGTTATTTTTAATCCATTCCTTTCGGAATACACATTTACGGGTATGAAATTATTAAATATATATATATATTTTTATTTTTTTTGTTATTTCTCAATGAAAGTATACGATGTGACCACTCATTTGAACCGTCTCGACGAGACGGATTAAATGGTGGTCGCGGCATATACTTCTGAGTGCATATAAGGAAAATATTTGTCCGCAAACATAAGCGTATCGTCAGCATGAAATGGGTTACTGCATGATTGCCCCGTGATGCGATGATGAAAGAAGTCGCACGTTCGCGACGTCTGTGGCACATCAAAAGGCGTGTTGACCAATCAGTAACATTTCCCAGAATAACAACAACAACAAGCTGTTTGACTTTTCTGAAAATCACCAAATAAAGCTGATAAAACCCAACTCTGTAAGTATATATCATCTGAACACGGAAGTAGGCAATCATAGACAACATCGACTAGCTTCGCTGAAGATTTAAGGTTAGTCTGTGCCGTAATTCTCGAGTTATTGACTTTTATATCACTTTCTCCTTTGTCTGAAAATTCCGCCAATATTTACACCAACATTGAAGTAACCTATAGCCGTCACTGCCTGTACCCGGCACATCACTTGTGTAATTTGATAGTGGGGGTTTCCTCAACCGTCACTACCAATTGCTACCAATTGTTAATATAAAAGTCGATACTGCTTATCTACATTCTACATAAACCACGCGCGCGCACAGATATGTGCACTTTCTTGCGGACATCGGTGCGAACGCGACAAAACAAGATATTTTCGAAGACTTTTGAAAACCGAAGATAGCGAGAACCGAGGTAAAAAATATTTCTGATTATACCAGTAGCAAATATAGTATAGTAGTATAGAAGGATAGAGTAAAAGTATAATAAAATAATAATCTTGAACATTTGCAAAACTCAGTATAGTGGCATATTACAAAAACTCTGAAATTTGAAACTTCATCACAAAACCACCCAGAACATCAAACATTAGTCATAGTCTCGTGTCTGAACCCTAACCTCGATTAGCAGTAGCAATTAAAACGAATAATCCCACCTAGTCTAGCGGCCACACTAAATATACACCCGTTATCTATAAAAACGTTTATAAAACGAAATATACGAAATATTGGCATCAATTGTTGACGTCGGCCAGTCTCTCAAACTAGGTAATACTAGAAAGATTCATAATAATTGTTACGCCGTAGTGTAATCAGATAGTTAAAAAGATAGTTAGATAGTTAGATAGTTAGATAGATATATAGATAGACAGACAGATAGATAAATAGGTAGCTAGGCAGAACATTAATTAATTAAATCCAAAAAAAAATAAAAAAATAAAAAACCTAAGCTTGTTAATTGCTTAAAAAATAAAAAAAATAAAAAACATAAGCTTGTTAATTGCTTAATTGCTCCATTATCACTTCTCAGATTAAATATAATGGCTCAAATAGACACCCCCAACACCCCCAACAATAGGAAGAGAGCAAGGGAACAAGACCATTCAGATAATCTATCACCAAACTGCAAATCACCGGATGCAAAACAACCTAAAAACAAACAGAGTACCCCACCCCCGTCTCCTACATCGATACCATCGCCCACTCGTTCTCCACGCACAAATAATAAGGAGCAGCCACAGTCACAATTCGACACATTGCATTTTAAATTACTAGGGGCAGGAAGGGCAGTGATAACAACATTCCAGTTCGCCATTGCGTTAGCAACTTATGTAGGCAAGCATATGTCATCTAACGACGTTAAATGCACCCGGGATGCAGACATCATAAAAGTTAGTACACAGAAAAAGTGGATTGACAGGGCAAAGTCATTCACTGCACCCGCTAGTATGCGCAACGTAGAGTTTAAATTACTTCAAACACAAACGCAATCAAATAACAATACACAACGCAAACAACAAAACCAGCCACAAACCGCAATCGGAATCGCTAATCATCCCGACTTTATAGGTCTGAGTAAGGAAGACTTAATGTTGGCAGTAAACGCCAATAAGAACAATATCACCGCGGCACATCAAATAGGAAAAACCAAATCTACTCTACTAATTCACTTCAGCACATCCCTGCCCTATCAAATTACACCAGCACCCTACATTAACGAAGGCAACCCCATTGCCATCGGCATAACAATCCAACGACCGATTCGCTGCAATAAGTGTCAGCAATTTGGTCATATACAAAAAACATGCAAAAACAACACAATAATATGCCCCATCTGCGCGTACAACCACTATTACAAAGACTGCACGAGCAAACAGGTCAGGGACAATGATTTCTGCAATAACTGTTACGTGGCTGGTGTACAGGCTTGTGGACATCGGTCAAGTGATCCCTACTGCCCGATGCTACTTACATACAAATCACATCTCGAACAAAAGAACAACACTAGGCAACTGGCACGCAACGCACTAAAAGAACAAATGATGAACCTGTAACAAAAACACTGCCTATTCAAGTAGTCACCAACAACACACCTGCAAAACAACAAACTACATATCAGCCTCCAACGAACCCAGCCCCACAAAAGGAAAACATAAAACAAACAAACCCCAAAGAAGATAACATGCAAGGATACGTTTCTAAACAACAGCTCTTAGAACTAATTTCGGCTCTTGAAATTGCAATTGAAAAACAACTAGGAGTAACCACCAATGGCATTATAGGACAAATAGCAGAACAACACTTAGGACAAAATGTAACAACAACAACAATTCCTAGCACACCATCCACTGAAAAAATGCACACTTCACAGATGGACAGATCCCAATCAGAAACTTCTATATTAAACGTTTTAGGTACACTGGCTAATGCGGACAAGGTAATAAAGACACTAAACAAATTTAAAGCAAGTAAACAATCGACCGTTAGCGGACAAAATAGTAAGCCCTTTACCACGAAACTGGGGGGAAACAAATCAACACTTACACCCGAGCCCCTAATGTTTGATAGCAGCATGGACGACTCAGACCCAAATAAACTAATAATCGTAACATCAACCGAATCTATAGAGTCTCATCCCATTCAAACACTAACAGGTATCTCCAATATTTCGACCATTTGTGCAGACAACACAACACTACATGAAATAAACGATAATGAGGACACACCAATAAACAAACAAACGTCAAGCAATAGTGTTGCCACATCAACACACAATAACAGTCCAGCAGAAAAACGTACAACTATAGAAAATTATAATATGCGTAAAACTATAACAGCAAATCGTAAATATAATACAAAATCCACAAAAGATAACGTAACCGAAGTTAGTTCAAAAGTAAATATAGGCATGAAAAAACAGAATAAATTTACTAACAAGCAGAAGATAGGTAAAAACGTATTAAAATCAGTGGCACCGTTAGCGGAACAACAACAACAGTGCAATTTAACACCATTTAATGGTAATAAAGTCCTAATTTCACAGAAAAGGAGTCAGGCATATGCACCAAAAAGCTCATCATAAGAAAACATATATATAATAAATAAAAATGGGTAGAAACAAAAAAAAGGAATGACCCTGACCGTCTTACAATGGAACTGTCGGGGATTTGTAAAAACTAAAGGAGAGCTTATCAATGTTCTAGAAAATAACGTAATGTCACCTGATGTAATATGCCTGCAAGAAATGTCAAAGCCTTCAACACTCACTGGATACAACCTCGTATCTTACGCAACCAATTCTTTCCATGGCAGTGGGGTAGGAATATACGCTAAAAATGGAATATCATGTGTAGAACTTAAAACAAATCACCTTACAGAAAAACTAAATAACCTCTATTGTGGTATTAAGGTACTCAGCAATAAAGGAAACATTGATATATTAAATGTGTACATTGGCCCTGGTAACCATAATCACGAACCAAAACTAAACAACCTCAATAAAATTATCACACAATTAAGCAATAAATCTCTGATATTGGGTGACTTCAACGGGCACAACCCACTATGGGACGTGCATTACAATGCTAAGACAAACAAAGTAGGTGATGAAATAATACAATTTCTAGATAACACTGATTATGTAGTACTTAACAACGGAGCTGTAACCTACGATACGTCACACATTTCTTCAAGCAAGGGTGTTGGAACAGCACCCGACATAACATTAGCAACACCTGCTTTAGCCTCCTTGACCTCCTGGTCCGTCCATGACTCTACACTAGGAAGTGACCACTATCCGATAATTACTAAAGTTTCTACCCAATACCATAGAAGTACTCCAGCCACCATTCCTAAATGGAAGTTAGGTCATGCTAACTGGGAGCTGTTCCAACGACTATGCACTAATAGACTACACACATATACAAATCTAGATACAAAACAATACCACGATGAATTTGTGAGCACCCTCTATAACATAAGTAAGGAGAGTATACCACAGACAAGTGGTAAAGCTCATAATCGCCCAACCAATCCCTGGTGGACACCAGCTTGCACAGATGCCATTAAAACAGGGAGAACTGTCTGTGTAGATGGAAACAAGCACACAAATATCATACAACACTTAAACAAACTAGGCGAGAAGAATATTTGAAAGCTAAGTCCCTCGCGACTGAAGTAATTAACGACGCAAAAAGTTGTGGTTGGCAGAAATTTATCTCTGAAATAAATAATGACAAAACGAGTAAAGAATTATGGGACCAATTTAATAGAATCAGAGGAAAAGCTATAAAGCCAATGCCTCCACTATTACATAACAATAGCAATGTCTACGACAACAAACAAAAAGCAGAGGTGCTCACAGACCATTATACAACTATGTCAAGTGACAATAATCTTAATCCCGAATTCAAAACAGTTAAGGTTAAGAGAAACCCCGAAATTCAAACAAAAATAGATACTAACACGTTATGGCCAGAATCTAATGAGGTTGACTGCCTCAATCGGTGCTTTATTATGTCAGAACTAAATTATGCCCTTAAAAATAAGAAAAACTCTGCACCAGGAGCAGACAAGATACACTACGCAATATTAAAGCATCTCCCAAAAGAATCTATGGAACAACTGCTTCTGGTGATAAATAAATCCTGGGTAAATGGTACACTACCAGATACCTGGAAAGAAGCTACCATCATCCCTATATTGAAACCAAAGAAGGACCCAACACTCCCGCCCTCATACAGACCCATTTCTCTAACACCAGCAATATGTAAAATAATGGAAACGATGGTAGCTAACAGATTAAAACATCAGTTAGAAACAAATCAGAAACTCAGCCCGACCCAATCAGGATTCCGAAATAACAGATCTACATTAGATCAACTCGCACGACTAAACACAATTATTAAAACAGCCATGATGGAAAAGAAAATGGTCGTTGCAGTATTCCTAGACTTAGAAAAAGCCTTTGACCTAATGTGGACGAAAGGTGCAATAGAACAACTCATCGGGAAGGGCATAAATAATAGAATGTTGTTGTGGCTTGACACCTTTCTGACGGGCAGAAAAATTAGAGTGAGAATAGGATCAGAACACTCCGAATTTCAAAATGTAGATAACGGTAGCCCCCAGGGCAGCGTAGTTAGTCCAACGCTGTTTAACATCATGATAGATACATTGTATAACGAACTCAATGAGAACAACCCAATTACAACTATCAAAAATGATCTATCGCAATTTGCAGATGATAGCTCGATCTGGCATGTACATGCAGATCTCAATATAGCCTTGGGGGCTGTACAGCCAACATTAGATAAAATCACAACATGGCAAAAGAAATGGGGGTTTAAAATATCCCCACTAAAAACTGAGGCAGTCATCTTTCATGGAGGAGGACACTTATTTTACAAAAGCATGGAGCAACGGTATGCATTTAAAGGAGATCAACAATACAAAATTAAAGAACTAGTTGTTAACAATCAGGCAATACCATACAAAAAATGCGCAAAGTTCCTAGGTATGTACTTGGACGATAGACTTACCTGGGGACCTCACATATTAGATCTAATTCAACGTTGTAGGAAGGATCTAAATCTAATGAAACTAATCTCAGGTACATCTTATGGTGCAGACAAATCCTCCCTCCTACAACTATATAAAGCATTAATCCTGTCGAAGATGGACTATGGATGCATGCTATACAAAGATGCTGCGGTTGCTCACCTGGATAAGTTAGAATTAATTCAAAGAGCAGCGCTAAGGCTTGCCACGGGTGCCTATAAAACAACAAGAGCCGCAGTAATCGAAGTAGAAACAGCAGTGTTACCACTAGACTTAAGAAGGGAACAAACATTACTCAAATACTGGGTCCGAACCCAACCCCATGGCGCTCACCTACCAATCAACGAACTAATACAACTCAAACCAGCTTACAAATACAATATGATTAAACTAAAACGAGACGCAACCAATACAGTCAATAATTATACCAACAAAAAAGCCAATGTAAAAACGTGTTATGCAATGAATGCACTAATCTTAACAGACGAATATGATTTGGGTGGATGCGAGATGCAGCCATTCAAAACGCATATCCCGTACTATCTATTTGAAATTACAGCTCGATCTGATCTCACTGAAATTATAAAAGATAAAACTAAGAATCCAACCCTTAGCCTCAAACACGCAATGGAACATTTAGAGCATAATTGGAAAGACAGCCTACACATCTATACGGACGGTAGCAAAAACCCAGAACTCGGTATCACCTCAGCTGCGTTTGTGGTCCCGGAACTAAGTCACGTAGAACAATACAAACTGGCCCCCAATCTAACTGTATTTACTTCGGAACTTATTGCAATTGAAAAAGCCCTCATATTCAACCTAAAATTAAAAAAGTACAATAACACTGTAATCATAACAGACTCACTAAGCTCCATCCAAGCAATCAACACAGGTACGTCTAAAACGAGACCTGACAAGGTCCATACCATTAAAATTCTTATAAGTAAACATATGGAATAAGGGAAAATTATTAATATAGACTGGGTACCCTCACATGTTGGAATACCTGGAAACGAAGAAGCCGACCGAGCGGCAAGCACAGCTCATTTGATAGGAACACAAGATAATACTCTGCCTACACACACAGAGAATTATATTCAGTCATTAAACAAAAAATAAAATCAAAATGGCAAAAACGATGGGATAACATTCATAAGCATTACTATGGCGGGCACACATTTCAAGTCATGGTGCCTACCATACCAAATAAATGTAAACAATACAGCAAGGATAGAATGTCAGATAAAATAATAACACGACTCAGACTAGGTAGAAACGGTATAAAGGCAAATCTTCATCCACAGGGCAGCGATATTGATGTAGATTTGAATTGTAGTCAGTACGACGAAGATGAAATAGAAGAACTGGACCACTATTTCTTCTTCTGCCCAGCGCATGAATTAGCAAGAGAAGATCTAGCCGCTGTCTGCTTAAAAAATAATGTTTATATCATCTCCATATAATTTAATATTCCCCCCTAAAGAATGCGAAAATGAAATACACTTAGCTGTACTAAAATACATTAAGGCGACAGGTTATTGGAATAAAATATAAACATGACACCGTTGCTCCACTAAAATTAAAAGCTGTCAAAAATAAATGATATAATGATTTTACTTTAAAATACAACTCATGCAAACAGTTATACGCCGGTATCGTGGATAGAAACATTTCAAAATGGCCGCCGGTCACAGGTCACTGGAAATATAAAATAACATATTGTATGCAAAATCAATTCAATACCCAGCCAGACCCAGTTAAAACGATAGGAGGGGGGCCCCAAGTCCCGTCAGCCTATGAGTGGCTGCACAGCGCGAGATGTGTAGTCACAAAAGCAGGGCACACTCCTGTGGGATCAATGGAGAAGTGATCCAAGTGGACCATAGTGATATCCGCATAATCTATAAAGGAAACTGTGTGACATTATGAGAGTGTGAACAGCGGATATGCACATACCCACAAAAAAGAGACAATTATGGGGGCGGCATATGCCACAGCCCGGTTAGGTGTAAATAAGTAGGTAGCTAGATACAAACACACAGACGGGGGGGGGGGGGGGGGGGTGGGGGGCAGCGACCCTGTCTGAAACTCTGGTGGGCCAAGGTTGATGGTTACACCCCGTGGTGTGACCGTCACATCGGCCTGCCGGAGTTGGGATAGGGGGCGCTCGCCACTCACCACACCAACACTTTAAACACACAGACGGTGAGGGCAGCGGCCCTGTCCGAAGCTCTGGTGGGCCAAGGTTGGTGGTTACACCCCGTGGTGTGACCGTCACATCGGCCTGCCGGAGTTAGGATAGGGAGCGCTCGCCACTCACCACTCCAACACACAGACGGTGAGGGCAGCGGCCCCGTCCGAAGCTCTGGTGGGCCAAGGTTGGTGGTTACACCCCGTGGTGTGACCGTCACATCGGCCTGCCGGAGTTAGGATAGGGGGCGCTCGCCACTCACCACTCCAACACTCTAAACACAGAGATAATATGCATAACATGTACTAATCAAAAAACCGCCTTTTGCGGACGGCGTACAAGGTCATTAGAGCCAGTGTGGCCGTTAAATGCAAGCATCATCATGGATAGAAACACATTAAAAACCCGATGGAGTGGTCGAGCTAAGTTACGTCCGTGACACTGGGCCCCATTGTCTCCATCCCATATCTGAAAATTGCTGTAAATATTTTCAGGATTTACCAATCTAATATAATCTTTAAACATGTCAATAGACGTCCGTACACTCGGCCGGGAGGCGTTACTCATTGTAGAGTGAATAGTCGAATGACGAGCAACATCACTTGTGTCCGGGATACATGTTTCTCCGGCAACGAGAGGACTGTTGCATACTATGCTGCTCGTCTGCCTGCTAGATGCTCGCACCTAATAATAATACTAGAATTAATATTTGATCAATGGTGGCAGCCGGGTGCTGCCTGCATCCAATGCTACAACAATTCTCACCTTTAGTCTGCTCACTGGTGCCACTGGTCTCATAACAATACCGAGTTGACTTGCAACAAGGAAAGTAAAATAATGACACGATATGCGATGCAATCAAATAAGTACAATATAACTGCACCTATATTTCTTCCATAATGGTAGTACCTGGCGGTTATCATTGATCACGAGGCAATCAACCCAAACAACCAACTATTACAATCATTAATCATACAGACACATCAAATTCAAACAGTTAATATGGTGCCCGGACGAGTGGTTAGCACAACTGAATCGGGTAGCTCCGAACGCCAATGCCTTTGACTGACGGCTGGCGTCAAACAAATAGCAAACCCTAGATAATTTTAACGATATCCTGCGAGCTGCCGCCCCCTGGGTGGACACTGTATTAACTCCCGAACGGACCGTATGGGGACGGGGCCGCGGGGGGCGGTGTCAGCGTATGGCTGGCCGCCACTTGGGAATCCCGTCCGCTTGCGGCTGCGAAGGCCATTCTAGCATAACCATAGCTAAAACTAACATACAAGTAATCCCACCCAATGGGTATGTACTCGATCGGAACTGGCCCAGGAAAGTTTCTTGCGTATGGACTGCCTTATCGAGGATTAGTACTGGGAAATTAACGAGACGATATGTACAGGCTCGTGTGGGCTAACACATGAATCCAAAATTAACATACAAGTAATCCCACCCAACGAGTGTACGGAATTCTACCACCACAATCCCGATATGCTATTATGTACTATGTTAGACTAGACTTAGTAGATTATATTTAGTAGTAGTGGGTAAGGGTAATGAGTGGAAAGAGGAAGGGTCAACAATTGGTCTGGTACCGGTGGAACTCGCTTCACTGACGAAGCCTGTTTAGTCGGTGACGGACGGACTCTTCTTGCACGCATTATTGTTGGCCTGCCTTCTGACCACTCAAGCCAGACTACTTCTGGTATTTTAATCAAACTGCAACAATAGGGTGAGTGGTGGGATTTTACATATATGCATAGACGTACTTGTATATATATCCATGTACATATATAGAGCGTGCACCGTCTGATAACAAAATATATTGGACTCGCAGAGATTGACATCGATCCGTGCATGAAATGCCACGGCTTCGTTCGGTCTCTGCGAAGCTCCGTGACGGTTGGTGTCGTGGGGATATCGTTGTCGGGAACCGTAAAGTCGCCCCGAACCCCTGCGATATCAGCCGTTAGAAACAGTAATAATATACCAAAAAAAAGCAAAAAAAAAAGCAATTACCCAATGCACACACATTATTCGAAAATAGCACTGTACTCGAGTGAGCAATGACATTGGTTGAACCTAGCCACTACCCGAATACGTCACAATCCAAATAACTGCATAGCGGTCTGATCGATGGGTGGGTAGTAAGTCGGAAACAAGTGCCGCTCTAATATAAACTTGTATTTTAACTGTAATGTAATTTTAAAATTGGCCCTATACTACATCAATAAAAAACACATAGGAACACATACGTCTAGGTCCACACTGTCGCCGAGGAGTAATCATAATACACATATGTATACATGTCCATGATATGTACATATTCAAAAATGTATAGCATAACCAGGATTCCCATTTCCAATACACGAAACAGATAGGGACCATACAATTGATGCTGAATAACCATACATGTTCTTCTCCCAAGATTCGTTGTAGCATGCGTCACCAACGAAGCGACACCGAGAGGACCGCATCCAGGTACACCGATACTTGTCTAGTAAGTAGACAAATATCAACGACTCTCACTAGGTCACAACTGGTCTGGTCCATCCCAGGCAAGCGTCCAGGGAGTTCAGAATCTGCGGACGTAATACACTCATGTCACCCATAAGTCCACTCAGTCCATCCTATGATGGACCGCGCAAGACACGGGGGCGGCTCATAGCTCCCTTACGTCTGTCTCGTCCCGAATGGCAGGTGACAGTTTTTTGTAATTTTTACTACATCCAAGCACGCAATAATAGCTTACTTCCGCCCAATACGGACGGTCCCTTACACGCATAGGCATTATACATGTACACAATACTCCGCACAGCAGCGTGTAGTGTAGTAAAGAATATGCATAACATAAACAAATATAAACTCACACACCCATTGTGTCCGGTTAAAAACCACTAAGGCGACCAAGTCAACATATGAAGTCATAGAAGACAGAAGCTGCTCCCGCTGATTGAAAGCCGGGAGTGCTTGGTGAACCCGGGTGTCACAAATAACCGGTGGATCCACTCCATGCAGACACGACGCTAGAAGAAAGAAGCTCAAGAACGGAGGATTTCTGCCTGCAACAATATACCTCAAAGCGCCGAACTGTTTCTGTGCAGTTGGTGGTCGAGCCGGGCATAATGGTCTCATCATATTGTCCATATAGTCAATCAACAGAATCTGGCCCTATGGGGACCAGCTATTTCGCCCTTAGGGCAGTAGATGAGCCAAGTCAATATGACATTGGACATAACCCTGACAGACACACTTAGATAGGCACGCACCCACAACATATACATACACAATCCAGATAAGGGCATCTGTGATTTTCATGCACACAGCTCACTCAAACACAAACCAGATGCGGTCCTCGCGGTGTAGCCAGACGCCTACGACACCAACAAAGAGAAGATCAGAACGAAATAAAACAAACTTAGTCCCCCCTCCTCGGGGACAAGGCCTCGCTCGTGTCTACCACCCACTCAGTGGGAGGTGGCCTAGGCCTCTGTGGACCCGACATCGGGTCGTTTCCTCTGTGTTGCATACTGGGCAGTGTCATGCTATATGCGCCTTGGGATCTGCGGCGGAATGAGCTGCCTGCGTGTTGCCAGTGGCGGCCTTGTGGGTGGCTTGGGCATGGCTTGCCTGTCTCCTCGTCGCTGCGGGTGGCGGTTGCGGTGCGGAGCCTCCGGTTGTCACTGACTGCGGTGTCCCGGTCTGCTGTGGGTGGGTCGGTGGCTCGGATGCTCCGGCTCGGCCTGCGCTGTTGCTCCTCTGTGGGCGTTGGATTTGCCCATATCACGTGGATCCGTCTCTGCTTGGTCTGTCTTGCCTCGTCCAACCCTCTAATAGCATTAGCAGGTAATAATAACAATGTAACGCTGAGTATCCATATATCATGCTGCACGCACACTCGGCCCTCTTCACGGTCTGACATATCGGCATTGTGCAATAGGAGAATGAACTAATTAGGTTAAACTCACCGCCTCATCGTCTCCTTCATTTAATGCACATATTTCGACTGTATCGCATATATTAGTAAATTCGGAAACAAATGGGCCAACGGCCATTGGCCTGATCATTTACGGGCACATGCCCGGGTATGGAAGGTCTTCGAGCCATTTCCCACCCTTAAATATAAGAATACGATCAGTAACATTTCAAAACATAGCCTAAAGGTCACACAGTTTACAGCCTTGTGCTGAACGAGGTCATACAATAAACACCTGTACACACAGCTGGGTGTATCGGTTTTTTGCACAAAGCACCACACAAATCTCGTCTGTGTAATATGTGTCGGGGTGTAATCACATCTGCATTTGGAATTCATATATCCCCTGGCATGGATATTGCACGGTTCGGATAAGCAACACGGAATGTCGTATGTCGCCGGACTTCCGTGCAATAGGGGGGTCGCACTGTATGCATATTAACATGATTACCTGATTAAAGGTATTACATTTGCTAACATACTAATAATAATTATTTCATGTACTTTGAATGTCGTTGTTTTAATAAACTTACAGAAATCACGAATCAACTAATTACACGATGACTACGACGTCCGACGATTTTTTTTCTTTGTTTTCCTTTTTCTTCTATTTTTTTAAATATTTTTTTTTGGGATCCACGAGAGACCCGGCGTTATAATGGAGATCGCGCTATACGCGATCGCGTTATAATGGAGCTGCAGTGTAATTAGCGAATTAACAGCTGTTGTTGCCAACAAAAAAAAACTGAAATTTCAAAAAGTTTATTATTTACCGTTCCGCGAACATACTGAGACATTAAATATTGTAAATATAGACGTGATTTCATTTTCGAGACGGTCAAATGAGTAGACTCCGTAATTTAATTCACAAAACGTCGATGTTTTTACACTGAAAATTCTGGAATATACCCTCGAAATTATAGATAGACCATTAAACACAAATCAATCGATCTTTCCTGATTGCCAGGGTTCCCGTTACTAGTAATATATGTTATTGCTAACATTTTTATAGCAACTAAAGTGCATGTATTATGCACACATGGATTATAATTTCCAGGACAAGTCGGGGCAAGTCACTTTTGTCAAGTCATTTGTCCGGGACAAGTGGTTGAAAAAATCAATTTGTACAGCCCTGGTTGGTATCACAATGTGGCTATAGTACTATGAGAACATTATACCATACATGTACTATAAATTACCAATATAGCAATATATCGATCGGCATTGCTGTTATACATAACGAAAGTTGAAGACACAAAGTTGGCCAGTGTAACCCACCAACAAACCGGCCAACCACGGACACCTGAATCCTTATATCCCATATGGAGGAAATTGAGGTCCTACAATATGGGTACAACCACTTTTAATGAAAATATATGCCTCTTGCACTTCACCGTTATTATATATATCAAAAAGTATATGTACATTTACAGTTTGCATGACAACCACTATGGTATGTCCGTGGCTGGCACATACCCCATGGCCAGCCTCGGCTTACCCTATAACAAAACAGCATAGCCAAGCAGTAGCAAATACAAATTGCATAATAAGAAAAAAACCTGTTCCCCCCATCATGCCCGCGGATGGCACATACCCCATGGCCATCCCCGACACACATGTGAGGCAGCAAAGCAATTATATGAATAATAACTCCAAATTACTGTATAATATTGATGGCTCTGCAGGTACACACACCATGGTCAGTCGCGTGTTACATATAGTAACCTATCCTAGTCGGCCTAAACCAATGTTTTACTGCTGGCACATATCCCAAGGCCAGCAATGGTTTACAAAATATCCACAAATTGACTAGCAAGCATAAACTTAAGCTCGCTGCTGGCACAACCAATGGCCAGCTGTGGGATATATACATCCTCAACAATCATGAGCGCACTCGTCATACATAGCATATATAGTCAGAGTAAACATATGGCTGTAGCTGGCACATACCCCATGGCCAGTCACAGTATACATACAATATCTCAAAAACCATGAGCGCACTTGTTATATATACATAGTTAAAACAAACGTATGACTGTAGCTGGCACATACCCCATGGCCAGTCACAGTATACATACAATATCTCAAAACAAGAGCGTATTTGTCATACAGAGTAAAATTCCACGAATCATCATCAATTTATGCTTGCGGCTGACACATACCACATGGCCAGCCTCAGCATATACATGTCCAACATGATAAGAATATACAGAGATATAAACAAATAATAAAATTGTCACATGCACAAGTTGGCTCATACCCCATGGCTAACTGTGCCTCCAGCCTAACATAACGTCATGATCGCCACAGATGTTCGGTTTATATGGTTTGTGGGAGTCGGATGTATTTTTTGTATGCGGAAGATTTCCATCTGCCCAGTTTCATTACCTGGGCTTCAGGTAGCCCGGACATAATGGTATGTGTGCAAGCACCTATCCTAAAACTATGGCCCGTGTACATGCTTGGAGGAAGATTTAAGAAGTTGACAACCTTCTTCAAAGCATTGTTGAATGTGGATGAAAACAATGGCGTCTGGTTTGCGTTAAGGAACAGAGGCCCAGATTTCCCACCCCGTAATTGTACGTACCTCTTTAGGGTCCGAACAGGGCAGTGATCTGAGCTATTGGATGGTAGTAGAACATCTACCGGCTTATTCGATGTTCTCGTTTTGTAGTGGTGCAATCGAAGAATGATGTGCGTCGTGTGAATATGAATATCACAGAGTTGTAAAACCATGTGTGCTTGTGCAAGTCGACCCGGAATGAGCTCACCCATTCGAAAATAACCATAAAATGCTGTCGAAAATACAGCCTGGTACAGACATTCTTCAAAATGACGGAATAAAACTGTACATGCCCGAACCAATCGATGCAGCGTGGGGGGCAGAATAGGCAATCTTGTATCTGTTGTCGCGTCTTGTTTTTTGCACCCCAATATCGTGCGTTGGACCAGGAAATCAGGTGTCGGATCTTTAAGACCGGACAGTTTGTACATGAATGCTATGGCAGTTATATGTCCACATATGGTACTGGGTGCGAAACCCTGGGTGTGCATATCAGCGATAAAATGTGCAACTGTTGATGGTATGGAAGGCGAGTATGGCAGCGTGGGTGTTGCAGTGTGGTAAAAGCTGTGGAAACGTGTCAAATATTTGTCGTACTGGGTACGAGTCGTTGGCGCCAATGATGCCTGTACCAGAGACTTTACTGAAGTAACAGGCGCTCTGGTGCCAGATGTGCTGGGACGGGGGTTGTAACATCCTCTAGATGTGTAGCACGTGCTTTTGCCTCGGCAATCTGAAACCGTGACAACAAATCACATATAACGTTGTGTTTTGTGGATATGTGTTTTGCCGCGAAACAGAAGTTATATTTCAAACCCTGTAACACAATGATACGGATAAGTGTTAATACAATGTACCACCCCCAAGTTATCACATATGAACATGATATTGGTATTTCGCCAGTTACTCCCAAATAGGTACACGGCGAGAGTGATCGGGTATAACTGAAGTATGCTAATGTGTAGATGTTTAACACTGTTAGGAAAAGGCACACATGCCCAACGTTGTTTGTACATGCATGCATAGCCCTTAGATTGTGCCGCATCGCTGTGGAGACACAGAGTATTTGATGAAATGAATTTGTTGTCCGTTAGAAGTGTGCAACCATTGTAGTCATCAAGAAAATCATTCCACAGTGACAAATCAGCATGAATCTCCGCATTGAACTTAATGTAGTGATTCTTATTTGTTTCACCGCATGTCAAGTCATAAAAGGCGCCGAAGGAAACATCTCCCTGGTTTGATGACCTTGCATGCAAAGTTTAAATGACCCAATAATGATTGTAAGTCGTGAAGTTTGATTTTCTTCCGACGTTTTGCAGATTCGAGCATACTCTTCAAATTCTGTAATTTATCCCTAGGTAATCTTGCCTCCATCAGATCGGTGTCCAATTCGAGGCCATGTACTTGTGCGCATGATGTGGGAGAAACAGTTTTGCTATGTTTAATTGGTACACCCAACTCACAGCACAGACCAACACATTTTTCAATGACAAGGCGTGCCACATCATCAAACGACTCAAGAGAAACAGTGAAGTTTTCAAATGGGATGTTGGAATTAACTGAATCATTTTTTGGAAATGATAAGTCGTGTTTAACTCTGAATTTTTCGGATTCTCGTTTTGGAATCACGGCTAGCGGACTAGACCGAAAATCGTGTAAGGGTGCTGTCAAATAAGGACCCTTGACCCTTCCCAGACTGCATTCATTTGTCACCTTGTGATGTAAGAAATTTGAATGTGTTATTGCAGAGAGGCGATTCCGA
The DNA here is from genome assembly GCA_029237695.1 of Conchocele bisecta. Lineage (NCBI taxonomy): Eukaryota > Metazoa > Mollusca > Bivalvia > Lucinida > Thyasiridae > Conchocele > Conchocele bisecta. The sequence continues at coordinate 105,077,516 of CM055266.1, read as the reverse complement.
GCGACCCGACCCGTTACCAGACCCCATATGCCGAGCGGGAAACCATTCCGAAAGCCCCTAAGAAGTAATTCTTTTCCGTATATGGAAACCCGTCTAAATGAAATTCCAGCCTGTCTGCTTTAACCGGCGTAGGAATTTGAAGCCGGGGAACATTACTTGAGAGACTGGCCCCCGGGTGGTTTCTGTCCCGACCGGGCTCCGGCACTGGGGCCTGTAGGGGCAGTGTAACCCGTGTTTCTGCACGTGGAGCCGGAGTGACTTCCCGTGCAGAGTGCACATTTATGTGTATGTTGGCATTTTGGCCAAATTTTCCGAATTTTTGGAAAGCCCAGCCTAATCCGTCACGAAAAAGCTGCTTGTTTTGGGACTTTCCAGAGGCATTGTTTGATGGATGATTTGCAAATTTCCCCAAGGTGGTAGGACGGGACGGCTTTGTAGGTGCCATGAGGTTCACATACAGGTAAGTTTATGTATGCAATGAGCCCCATGGCAGCGATTTCCTATGTTTAATAATCGTCCTGAATTTCATATCGTACTGATACCAGTTCTGGTATTTAGTTGCCAGTGACTGGATCAGGGACATGTGTGTGAACAATTGCGACGCTTCGTGCGGAAACTTGAGTGCGTAAATGCTCACATAGCGTTGGAATGCCCGGGACCATGTGAGGATGTTATGGATCAATTTCGCGGCCGGGCGCTTGACCGATTTGGTCGTCTCATGATGGGACTTCCTGACCGTGACCTCAACGTCCGTATCAGAAGTCCCAAAATATAACTTGTATAGGTCCACGTATTCTCTTGCCCAAATTTTGGACTTCATCTTGTCCGTGATTTCCGGCCCGGACATTTCGCCGAAGATTCCCAGGTCGTCATTCGCCCCAGACTCCGACTCACTGTCCTCACCTTGGAAATACAGTTACCAAAGATACACCGCCCCTTGGTGAACTCGGTCGACATTGATATAATGCCTGGCCGCATATAGATAACCCAAATTATATGTAGAAACATAATAAAAAATCCCGGTATACCGTATGGCTAAATGAGTTTCACCACACACATATAATACGTGGTACACCGCCCACTAATTTTTATTGTGGTGCACAGCCCACTTGATTTGGTCCATGGTACACAGCCCACATAATTTGTCTTGTAATGTTTGTCCACAAAGAGTCACCACACACCGTATGGCTAAATGAGTTTCACAACACACATATAATACGTGGTACACCGCCCACTAATTTTTATTGTGGTGCACAGCCCACTTGATTTGGACCATGGTACAGAGCCCACATAATTTGTCTTGTAATGTTTGTCCACGAAGAGAGTCACCACACACCGTATGGCTAAATGAGTTTCACCGAACACATATAACACGTGGTACACCGCCCACTAATTTTTATTGTGGTGCACAGCCCACTTGATTTGGTCCATGGTACACAGCCCACATAATTTTTCTGTTCTGTGGTACAATGCCCACATATGCATAATTGATAATAATAGGTAATACGTATGTGGTGCACTGCCCACATATACACGATATACACACTGTCAGGTTACAGTTCCAACACAAGAACAGAGACATGTGTTTGTATCCCGAGCATGCGTGGTACACCGCTCCCGCAAATATCAATTATACAGTGGGGAAATAACACCCACCCGTAAATGTATATATATACATGTACAAATATAATGGAGTACACCGTCTCCCTGAAAGTATACTGTATATGGACCCAGTGTTGTGCCTAGAGCGAGCCCGGGGGTCATTTACCCACCTAAACTGGCCAATGTCCCTTAAAATTTAAGAATATTGCTATTATTTTGATACAAAAAGGGCCCAAAAGCTGAAATTGTCCCCTTGGAAGTGAGACCTAGGCACAACACTGTGGACCACACCCCATAACAGCACAGTACATAAGATGTAACATCCCTACTACTAATCCATTACCAGTTGTTATATTACAGTACCTAAGTGTGACCCAATATGGATGAGAATTCATAACCAACATGTTGGACGTGATGTACATCTACGCGATACGTACATGAGGAACGGGTCATCAATTCAAGAGCAACGTAATGATTTTTTACGAAAACATGCACCCTAACTGGAGCATCAAACACTGGAAATAACATATCTACATATATACATTCGGAGCACGGTGGCCAATAAACTTGTCGCGGATGAGAGAATTTCCAAGTCAGAGCTTAATATTTGCAACAAAATATGTATACAAAGCCCTGAATTGATAATATCCCAAACTGATGCCGGGTCCCTATCACACCAGTTTCATTCGGCTGCCCACCCAACAGGGCACGCAATTTCGGACTGATTGTAGAACGAATTCCAAGTCAAATACTTGAAAATAATAAGCAATCGGATCCAGCTATCAAGCGGGGAGTGGCTTAATGTACACGAGGACCAAAGCATGGCAGTCGATAATATGAGAAAGTGAAATTTGGTTGATTATCTGTCGCATGCTATCATGCAAGGCAACCGACAACCCAGGTCCCTTGAAAAATAAGTTAACTGTTACAGCATAATTTGGGGCAGGTACGGCATTCAACATCTGTATCATTCATTGAAAATGAAAACTAACAGTGTTCACAGAGTCTATTTCTGGCAAAAATCACAGCACCACAGACGGATCTGTAATATGCTCGCATGCCCCCATCGTCGTTGACGTGTACCCCATCGGCTGCCACAAACTCAGTTAGGAATCTGGTCGAGAAATTATGACCGGAATGGCGCCAGAAGTAGATGTTAACCTGCCGAGCCAACAATTCAAACAATGTCTCATTAGTCTCCTTCACTCGCTCGTTGTAGTGAAAGTTCTGTCTTCTGGGCATTATCTCGCCGACCATTACGACTCCCGCACCTTCTGTGATACACTGTTGAGCAAATGCGCAGATAGTGTCTGCCAAGACCCTTGGCTGAGTGCGTCTTCCACACAAGTCATTACTCCCGATTTCCAGGTACACAATGTGTGCTTCCAAGTCACGAACAAAACACAAATCGTTCCAGATATTTTTGTCTGCTTGTGTTGCTCCTTGGATTCGTCGGTAGCAGGTCAAAACGGCCCCAGTCCAAAACGGCCCCAGTCCAAAACGGCCCACTTTGTCCAAAACGGCCCCAGTGTTGACCAAAACGGCCCCATAGTTCTGTCCAAAACGGCCCACTTTGTCCAAAACGGCCCCAGTGTTGACCAAAACGGCCCCATAGTTCTGACCAAAACGGCCCCAGTCCAAAACGGCCCCAGTTATAGTGTATTATTATTATTATATGTTTTCTCTGTATATTTTGTGAATTAGAAGTGTTTGATGAGACATAGACTTCCATTTATTTTACCTTTTTACCTTTAAAGGGCCAAAACTAATATTTCATCATAGTTTTCCCGAAAATAAATCTTAAAAATAAATATATGTGCAAGTTTCTAAAATCTACAATAACTTCACAATGGATCGTTATTTTCTTAGTCATTCCTGTTTTGTGGGGCTTTTGTTGCATTCTGTAATATTTTTCTGTGTGCTCTTAGTTCTTGTGTTTGTTAAGGATCGCACACCGAAGGTTGTGGAGTGCATTTTATTTGACCTTGTTGAAGACTGCATCTGTATATAGCTGTATTGCTGCCATTTTGTTTTATTTGTCCTTAGTGTTTACAACACTATTTTGCAAATTAATAATTGATACATATAAGCATGCTCACACTACACCCACCGATATCATGACCTTAACCATTGACTGTGACCTTGTAGATGTTTACTTAGCAGTTTGGGACATGTGCACATTTCTCAATCATATTCTGCATTTAGTTACTCTGTTGTCGTTCCTGTTTATGTTGGGGACCCTGCACCACTGTTATTTACGCACTGTCAATCCTAAAAGTAAAAACAATTATATATATATATTATTATGTTGATACATTATAAGCAATCAAACTCTTATTTCTATCGCAAACAGAATGTATTTAACAAAAGAAAATACAGGTGTATCAACATAAAAAAATAAAAAACAAATTCTATAAATGTATCCAGTATTCCAGAATAAATTAAGTCCAAACTTACTGTCACGTAAGTAATGCAACGATTAACATATTTTTACGTTTAACGGCAGTATTTATGTAATCACTTGCATGTTAATTGGTACGGATGGCAAAACCTATTTTCGAATATTCCATTGGCTATTCGAATATCCGGAACCACATGACCTCTGTAGTAGCGATGCTCAGCCATGTCACGTGACCGCTAACTCATGAATATTCATAGATGGAAAATAGCGGCCCATATTTGGATCCGGTTTGTTTCGGTTTTAATTTATTTGTTTTAATTACAACAAATCTGTCTAAATATATATAATTTATTAATCTAACAAGCAAGATGATCCAGGTATGGAATTTCTTCGAGCCAATACCCACGTGCACCCTTAAATATAAGTTCAATCAATCAAGAAAAGATGATCATGTAATGTATGTGTATTGTACAATCGTAATACATGTATTATTTTCGGACGAATACATTGAAATTCCCGTTTAATCAATATAGTGTATATGTACAGCGCGGATGCACCGTCTGATTTGGGTCTACATTTTGCCAGTCACCGACGCATACTAATTGAGACACGCCATATGATTTTAACGTCGGACATATTAATTACATAAAATATATTTACAAAATGTAAAAAAGTTTGCATAAATTGTGTCAGAAATTGCCAGGTCTAAATTCGGCATGTACTCAGATTTTTGTGTCAAATTTTTACGTCATTCATGAAAAATATTGTGGATTTTGTAAACGTATTTCATGAAATTACGCGGATATCCTAAGTTACTAAATCACATGGCATATTTCTACTTTTGACAAATAGAACATTCGCAAATCCAGAACAATTTATTCAATTAATTGCGCATTCACTGATCGGTTAAAATATGGGAATTATCCAGACGCAGACACCGCCGTGAAAGGCGATGATCCATGGAAATTCATCAAACGCGGTGCGCTGATTATGCAATTGAACCGCATGTATGCCGTCCGGCGTATGTCTACACGCAGTTGTCACACTACCGTGTTGATTTCTTACAGATACCATATTTCACATGTGGCCGCGGCGTATCAAAAAGTCCTTTATTTACTTCAACTTTACGCTACGCACAATTTATAAAAACAGACGATTCTAAAGCACTACCAACTTGCCATTTTTTTATTGAGACATTTATTTCTTTACTGAAAATAGCAAGTAGGGTGCTCTTTAGAATCGTCTTGAAAAGACGATTCTGAAGCACTACCAACTTGCCATTTTTTTATTGAGACGTTTACCCCCCAAATCACGCATCTAAATTGGAGCTCTGTGATGTAGATCGGAAAACTTCAGTCTGTTGTCTGCTGGTCTATTTTTTATAATTTTCAACAATATAGAGAATAGTAGGTTAGTGCCGTGAATGGGAAAAAATATCTGGCAAGGCTCAGGAAACGGGATGGGCGAGGCTCTGTCCAGCACATCCCGTTTCCGTGCCGCGCCAGATATTTGTTCCCATTCACGGCACTAACCTACTATTCTATTTATCCCGTCAACACCTACAAATGTCTGTAAAATGCAAACATTGTATTGACTGGATATCAAAAATGTTTCACGGCACCGTGTTTCACGGCACATACGCACTGTGTTGACGGGATAAAAACATATTGATGAATGAAGGCGATTCTCGTTTACAGCCAAAACATGTTTCATCTGTTAAGATTAAACAGAAAATACATCTGGTATATTATATATTCCTTATTGCACGTATTACAATTTACAGAAAACACGCGATCTAGCGCATTGCCTTGAATAAATGTGACATGTTGCGGCTCGGCTTTCAACATCAATCAAAACGCCCCATCAGTACAACATTCTCTGATCTGGCTAACTAGGCCACATCAAACGAAACTTGAATGTTTCATTATGGGACATAATATCTTGTTCAAAGGCATTTCAGCCTTACGCAGACCACAGGTTGCAGTAATGTACCTGGGATGTAGAAAATAAAAAATGGAAAAGATATCGGTTTCAATATGAAGGCAATTTTATGGAAAATATAGAGTGTAAATCTACAATTTCCTTAAAATGGCCTTCATATTGCAATCAATATTTTTCATTCGTTTTCATTTTCAACATCCCAGGTACAGGACTGCAACCTGCGACGCAGACTCGATTTCTATTGTTTAATATCCCTCCCCCCCCCCCCCCCCCCCCACCACCCCAGTCTGACCAAAACGGCCCCAGTATTGTAACTAGAAATAATAATAATTTCTAACAGTGATTTTATGCTCTACACTGTTTGCAACATCCAATGGACGTAGAATTAGTACTTTGGTAGCTAAATCGATTAGAAGTAATGTATGTGAGCAATAGTGTTTGTTGTTATAGGCATTATTAAGAGCCTATCAATTTATCGCCACGAAAAAAAGATACGAGTTCAACAAACAATGTGGCAAAAATAACCCCGCACACTCTGATCATGGCCTAAAATCGATGATATTAAACACCATCGTTTTGGACTGGGGCCGTTTTGGTCAGACTGGGGCCGTTTTGGTCATTTTTATGGGGCCGTTTTGGACTGGGGCCGTTTTGACTGTAATCCGGATTCGTCCACCACCAACACCGTGCCATTGAACATAGTTCCTCTGTGGATCCAGCCCGAGTCTCATGCGGCCATTTTGAATGCAATAATCGCGAAGCCGCCTCCCAAAGGAGTGTCCAAGAATCAGGGTATTTACAGGAATCACGCGATCTTCCATGGTAGATAATTGTGACAGTCGTCGACAGCGGTACTGGCAAATAGTATGTCAATAATTTGAATACTCAAATACGGCACTTACATCTTCAAATTGTGGAAAAACGATGTTAAATTTGTAGACAAAAGTTGTTTTCTCTCCAAGAATTAATTTATATGCAAGATAAATTGGGGATCTCGAAACAGAACCCATGTTGTGTTGTTTTTTTTTTTTGCTTATATTTAACGGCGGCACTGGCTCTAGGACCTTGCATGCCGTCTCCCAAGAATGGGAGAAAGAACAGAGGTAGAGATTTTTGAGAGAAGCCGGTAATTCGTATTTACAGAGCAACTACGAATTATCGGTACCCATTTACAGCTGGGTGAACTGGAGCAGTGTGGATAAAGTGTCTTGCTCAAGGACACAACGCACGCCGCTAGTCAGGCTTGAACCCACGACCCTTGGATCAGTAGTCAGATACACTGACCATTACGCCACGGCGCTCCACCATGTTGTGGTGTTGTGTTGGACTGGTCATATGCGGCATCAGCGTGGTGTGCCTAGAAACCAGTCCCGCTATTTTTAGAGATACTAATTATTACAAGTTTAGAGTACGGAAAGATGTTTACTACATAGAGGCAAGTTGTGCCTCTCCTAAATCTAGTGGTTTCAGCTTCAGGAAGAATAAATATATTTTTCCTACTTTGTATACAAATAATGGTTTTATGACCATATATTATATGCTTTGATATTATAATAATGACTGTCTTATGTTTATCGCTCAACAGATATGACGAAAACATGAACCTTTAAAAGCAAAATAGGCTGTGAAATCATAAAATATTGATCTGAAACAAACTATGCTGACTATTTCAATCATGTTTAAGTGACTTAATTCATTCATGAATGTCTGATCTCTATAAGTAAAGATTTATTAGAAACTATGACAATTCTATCGTATGCTCAGCACAGGAGCTCCTAAATCTTCGGCAGGAAACTGTCAGTGCAGCTACAGCCAGTGAAATCACACCTACCGGTGACGCAATTAAGTGTTATTGTTTTGTTTACTTACAATGTGACAGTCTTCTCCAATTGAATTGAAAGTATCAATTATAAGATACACACACTAACATAATACTACCTGAGATTAGAAACAAGTCACGGAATTGAATGTGACAAATTGAACGCAAATGTAATTAATACACATTTTCATAAATACAACTTCCGGACTAGGCATATTCCGTTCAGATTGCATTTAAGATTATACAAATAATGTTTAAATCTATTTTTCTCCTGACCATGAGGTCAACCTCATTTTCAACTATATACAGTACCACTTATTTCTTCCTTTATTTGCAATTTATATTGAACAATTCAATAAAATTAAAAAAAACAGCATTTTTTTTGGGCTGAACATATTTGGCTTCGTCAGTGAAACATTGTTTAATTCTAGAAGTATTTTTAAATGCTACAGCTATATTCAGCATGCATTACTAATTTTTAGCATTAAATATTGAAATTACATGTAATTTATATTACATGTGATCATGGTGTCATGTTTATTAATGTAAAATTTAATAGAAACTGCCAAGAAAAAATAAATGATTTTTTTAACGTAAATGCGGTTTTGTCAGTTAAACATTATTTTCAATCTCATATTTTTTAATAAAAAAATGTCAATTTTTAAATGTAATATTATTTTCTGACAAACTACAACTTGATCTTTATTTATATATCAAAATATCATTGTGGAGCTACAATACTATTGTATAAAATGCAGCGCAAAACTGTTGTACAAATAACTGGAGTTACGACTGTATTGCGCTGAATTTGTTTTTGCATTCCGAGATTATTTTTTTTTCTTTACTATGTAATATAATTTTTTTTACTAAATACAAGTCCACAATTATCTATGGTTCAAAAATGCACAAAAGATCCACCACTATTCTTTATAAAATGCAGCACAAATACGTTGCACATGTAATTTGAGTTACGACTGTGTTGCGCTGAGATTATTTGGCGATTTTGAGTTACGACCTTATGCCAAATGACCAATTATAGCCTTAAATATTGGAATCCAATTCTAATCTTTTTACATATGCTGTATTACTAGAAAATACATTAGAAAATTCAAAACAGTCCATTTCGGAAAAAAGGGAGTTACGACCGTATTGCGCTGAACCCTCGATATACGCTACACGAAGTATACTTATCCAGCAAAGTATACTTTGAGGGAGTAATCATTTATTTTTCCCGAAATGCTTTATGTCATATAGAACTAACGACTGCATATATTTGATGATTACAAGTATGCAGAATTATGATGTGATTATGAATTATGGCTGTGATAATGTAATACATTCAGTATAATAAAAACTAATAAATTTATCTTTAAATTGAAAATTTCTCCCTCAAATTATACTTTGCTAGATAAGTATACTTTTCAATGTTGGTGAAATAGGCTACTGGTACGGGCGGGCCGGCCGGCGGAGGGGCACAGCGTGTCCATGCAATATCTACTTGATGGATCTCAACCAAATTCGGTATGCATGTTTATCACGACAAGACAAAGAACATTAATTATTTTCAAACAATTCCGATGACTTTTCTCCCCTTAGGGGCCATCATTAATTTTCGCACTCTGTATCCTTGTCCAGGCAATAACCTCCAGGCAATAATCGTAACCAAATTCGGCATACACATTTATCACGGCCAGACGTAGATGCATAATGATTTTCTCTCCATGGTGGTCATTTTTACATTTCGTACTCTCTATCTTTGTCCACGCAATAACTCAAGTTCTACTTGTCGGATCGTAACCAAATTCGAATACATGTTTATCACCGAAGACGAAGCATCCTATTGATTTTAAATTTTTTTCATGACTTACCTTTCATTGGCGTCCATTTTTAATTTTTGCACTTTATCCTTGTCCATGCAATCACTCAAGTTCTACTTGATGGATCGCAACCATATTTGGTACATATGTTTATCTTGGGAAAACAAGGAACCTTAATCATTTTCAAAATTGTCGGATGACTTATCTTCCATTGGCGGCTATTTTTAATTTTGGCATTCTGTATCCTTGTCCGCACAATAATTCGAGTTCTACGTGACGGATCATAAGCAAATCTGGTACACAGGTTTATCCTGACAAGAAGAAGAACAAAATTGGCTTTCAGTGAGTTATTTCCCCTTGTTGACTAGCCATGCCTCAGCGGACGTATGTTGTGACCTTCGCACTCTTGTTCACAAATTGTTCTTCATGGTAATTCAAATACAAAATTATCTCCCTTGTTTATCACAGTCAATGCTAGTTAGTATATAGTAGAATAAAACACGAGCTTCTCGGCATTTGATCAAATGAAATGTGCGTTTGGTTGATAAAGATCATTTGCAGTCCATCATGTCCATGAAGCTACAAATCAATATATCAGACACGCCATGTGATTTTGTACCTTCGGAAATCGGCGTAATTTCATTAAAAATGTATACAAAATTTACACTGTTTTTCACAAATAAAGTCAAAAGTTGACAAAAGTTTCAGAGTACATGCGGAAAATATTTTAAATTTTGTAAACGTATTTAATGAAATTACGCAGATGTCCGAAGGTACAAAATCACATGGCGTGCCTCATATGTGGCTGTGATTTGCGCTAATGGGTTCGGCGACCAGTGTACATATCAGCCATTGCATCTACACAGTCTGATCAGGATCTGCACTGTTCGCAATTCCGTCCATGAAACGCCCGTCATGCTTCTAACAAGCAATACATATCTTCATGAGGCTGCGGGGGTGTGCTATTTGATCAGGAACCTCACTGATCATAAATCCCATAAGCCCAATTTCTCACATCCATATATTAGATACCCCAGAGACATCACCATGTGAGACACACTCACCTTAGACCTAGACTCACAGATAGTAATATACAAGGTTTCTGATCACGTGGTTACAACAACAACAAGTACTGAAACTTCCAGAAGCCCTCTGATTCAAAGTACGTATACATTTATTTTGTCCTTATTATGTAACGGATTTTGATGAAATATGGCGCATCAACAACATTGAGGAGCATTGCCTATTAAGAAAAATATCAAATAAAACATAGTTTGGAGTGGGCGCGCTTTCAACATTTTTAGCCATTGTTGTTGTTGTTGTAACCACGTGATCATGCACCTTGATATAGGGAGACATATTTATGTCGTCCATTCTTTAGATATGCCATCTTTCGGGCTAATAAACATTAATTTCCCATTACCAGATGTGTTAATTGGCATTATTATACCTTTTATTGTAATTAAACATGCGTATAAAAACAACACACTTTCGTATCTTTCGATTTTCTTCTACGAGGGGCAGTCAATATATAACCGACCTCGACAACTTACTGATGTGAAAAATGTGCACGAGCTTCATGGTTTGTATTATATAATTATGAGTCAGTAAGCATATGCTTGCCAAATTTGAATCAGTCATATCTGTGGTACCGGTATTGAATGTCAAACATGGCAAGTGGGGACTGAATTTTTCAAGTCGAATTGAGTACAGAGCTGTCATTAGATATTTGTATCTGAAAGGGAAAACGGGCATGGAGATTCATTTAGAGCTTGTTAGTGTATATAGAGATGCTGCTCCTTCGCACACACAGGTCAAATGTTGTTTTGCTGAATTTAAACGGGGTCGAACGGACCTAGAAGATGAGACACAATCACTACTGAAAAGTGTGCCAAGATCAGGAAGATCGTTACGTTAGACAGACGAATGGACATTGATGAGATTGCTAATGAAGCAGCGCTTTCACATGGTACTGCTTTTACAATTGTGCATGAAAATTTGGAAATGAGAAAGCTAACTGCGCGATGGGTGCCGCGATCATTGGATGCCGACCAAATGGCAGCTAGGGCTGCCTCAAGTAGGGCTCTGTTGCGTCAATATAACTCCCGCACAGAACATTTTGTTAGATCGATTAGTGACAGCAGATGAGACATGGGTTCACTGGTATGATCCAGAGACGAAAGAGCAAAGTCGTCAGTGGGTAGGGAAGGGGTCTCCGAGACCCAAGAAACACAATACCCAGTCATCAGTAGGTAAGATTATGACCACCATTGTTTGGGGTTATAAAGGAATAATCCTGCTGGATTTTCTACCTCGTGGTCATACAATGAATGGGCAATACTACGCTGATCTCATAGCTCAGGTCAGAGTAGCCATTATTAAAAAAATGCGTCGCAAATACACCAAAGGCGTCCTTCTGCAGCATGACAACGACAGGGTCCATACATGCAAACTTACAGTCGAAGCCCTGGAGACTGCTGACATTCAATCTGTTAGGCACCCGCCATACTCACCAGACCTGGCCCCCAGCGACTGTTTCCTATTCCCAAACTTGAAGAACAATTCTCCGTGGACGTCATGCAGCAGTTAGACAGTGGGTCGAGGAAAAACCGTCCAGTTTTGTCTTGCAAGGAATTACAGTGCTGAAATCTCGCTGGCAGAAATGTATTGAATTGTCGTGTCTAGGCCGATTACTTATTGACTGACCCTCGTACTTTCAGTATGTTATTATAGGGTGTCAAGACATATGGAACGGAATAGCACTGAGATACCTTCTGTTGCAATTAGTTGTGGATTCTTCCAATATATTGACTGGTCTACTAACGGGCACTCTTAATTTTAAAACTGGTTAAATACGTAGTTACACACGCATACACTTATATAACTGCTACAGTGGAACCTCTATACACCGGACATCCTGGGGGACCCCATTGTGCTTAATTTAAATGGGTTTAAATGTTCTTTATTTCATTTTCCTGTCTGTTCATGGTTAAAAATGACAACAAATTATCATCGAGTGCTTAATTACCGTGGATGCCCTCTAAACCGGACACCCTGGGGGGGGGGGACCCTGGGGGGGGGGGACCTCACAGGGTGCCCGGTTTAGAGAGGTTCCACTGTATAAAGAACGTTTTGTGCCTAATCGATGGGACCCCAATTTTAAAGTTCATACGTGTATTTGCCAGATCTCCGCCGAATAAGCAGCACCCGCCGGTGGATGCCGGCGTGGACGCCTTACCGGGCTGTCTGCTAGACGTGCCGGACTTTCACCCCATCACCACCCCCAGTCCACCCCCACTAGTATTGGAGATAATCAGCGACTCGATGAAAAGTAAGTACATTACTACTGTCTGTTTCACAAAACATGCCCAAATTGTACGGCCATATAAACAATGCAAAAACAATATATTTTACGAGAATTCTAATGCATTCAAAATGGAAAGCACGCGTCTGATTGGTCAATTGTAAAATATTAAAAATCACAGTATATAAAATCTCCGTTTTACCAGTCTGTGTTTTACAACTTGACAGATTTATGTAACCCTACGCTCTTTTGTAAACACTGGTCAGCAGATGCAGCAGACGGCCAGCGTCAGGTATATAAAATCTCCGTTTTACCAGTCTGTGTTTTACAACTTGACAGATTTATGTAACCCTACGCTCTTTTGTAAACACTGGCCAACAGATGCAGCAGACGGCCAGCGTCAGGGAATGCGAACGTGACTTATGTAGCTGATTTCATCAACATTGCAAAGTATACTTAAAGGGAGAAATTTTCAATTTTAGGATAAATTTATTATTTTTTATTATACTGAATTTATTACATTATCACAGCCATTCTGTAATAAATTCAGTATAATAATTCTGCATACTTTTAATCATCAAATATATGCAGTTGTTAGTTTTATATGAAATAATGCATTTCAGGAAAAATAAATGATTACTCCCTCAAAGTATACTTTGGCATCACGGGACGGTTGAAAATAGCCAAAATTTACTGCTTTTCTGAGGGCGGCGGGTGACTTATAAAAATAACCGCCTCTCACAATCAGTTAAGGAGGCTCTTGCGACAAGTATTGAAAAATACTCGCAAATGAAGTACTAATCGCGCGCCACAATAAAAATTCAGTAACCGCATCAGATGTGTTCAATTAATTTTTTACAAAGTTACCCCACCCACCTATTTTTGGCCAAAAGTTTCAACACGACTGAATTTATCGGAATTGTTTTCATGAAAATATGAGGCACAGATGCTTTGTTATGTCTTGTTCTATCACTTGTAACACCACACCATTTTCTGAAAATGATTTCAAAGCGGGGTCATAACCAGCTCAAATTTTCGCTACAAATGCCCGAAAAATACCATAAATTCTGACGCGAAACCGTACCGGCGAGACAGCATAGCAGGCGACATTTTCCAAGATGTCAAAATCAACTGGAGCTAACAATCAGTTTCGTAGAATTATGAAATACTCTAAAAAATACACCTTGTCAAGCCTCCCAAAGTCAAGAAATGTTCATAAACCTACTAAAGTAAAGTGCTCAAATGCAAACTCAATATGCCAGTACCAGCCTATAACGTTACGAAGTCCAATGTGCACATACATGACTATACATAATAAACTGCATTGCAGATGGGTAATCACCTGAATTAGACGTAAATCCTGGGAAATCCTAGGCATGTTAACACAAGTTGTTGACATTCCCTTTGTAAAAACCACTCGAACTCAATGCAGAAATGTTAGCATTTCTTTAAATAAATATATAAGCAAATAACTGTTGCAACTACACATATAAAAGCAATACACTTGTTAAAATAAACATTAGAGGTGAATATATGTATAGATGTCTTAGAAAAACTGTCGTTAATCTCAAGTTAAATGGGAATATTCTTCGGCGTCGCCGTAAAACTGATTCACAGACCATAAAACCTCCCACATACCGCTCCAAATCGAAAAACAAAGCATGGTTATCCCCTAATGTATCGACATTTTAATGAGCCTTGTTATTTCGTGAAATTTTGTCCAATTTTTATTTCATAACGAAAAGACAATTTCCCCATGTTACATCCGCATCTGTGAACATGTCTATGGGGATTTAATATGGGGAAATTTTTCTAATTTCAGTAGCCGATTTCACCAACATTGCAAAGTATACTTTTCTAGCAAAGTATACTTTGACGGAGTAATCATTTATTTTTCCTGAAATGCATTATTTCATATACATGTAGAACTAACGACTGCATATATTTGATGATTAAAAGTATGCAGAATTATTATACTGAATTTATTACATTATCACAGCCAAAATGGCTGTGATAATGTAATAAATTCAGTATAATAAAAATAAATAAATTTGACCTAAAATTGAAAATTTCTCCCTCAAAGTATTCTTTGCTAGAAAAGTATACTTTGCAATGTTGGTGAAATCGGCTACAGAAATAGTGGACCGAATTTCAAAATTTAACTTGTTTTCTTAGCTATATCATTTCGAATCTATCTAGCCCAATTTCTGAGTCAAATTCCATTTTTTTCTTTTTTTCTCTCCTGCCCCAGCTCCTCCACCTCCTGTCCCCATGTTAAATTCCCATAGAAAAATCAAGTTTTCGTAATACAATCAATATTTGACCTAATTTCACGAAATAAAAAGAAGGCACATTCTTAAATTTTGCTTTCATTTAATATTACCGAAAAAAATATTGTTTTCAAATTGTGGATATATCCGTAAAATTTGGGCAGGTTTCCTGAAATAGACAGTAACTTATAATGTACACACATGTTGCGCGTAAACTTGCCCAGTTTTACGGTTACTGTTAAACGTTGCTAAAACAATATTTTGTTACTCTTACTGTTTAGCAAAATTTAACACTTTCACCCCTAAGTAACTGGAATGGATTTTGATGTGTTAATTTTGCAACCAATCTAATCATCCGTGACTAAGTGGTTTTCAGACTAGTCCATTTATGAAAAGAGGGTGTTTTTTGTTATCAAAAATGTGAAAATTACTCCGCTGAGCAAGATGTCCCGCCTGACGCAGTTTGATAGTACATAAGGAGCTTTAAATCTCATGCGTATTTCTTATTAGAACTATGCATGTGATCTATGGGCACATGAATGGCCCCACTGGCGGCCTAAGTCACTGAGCGCAGCTAAACAGACTTTTAAAAGGCAGACGGTAAACATAGATGTTTGGATGGACACATGGATGGTCACCTGGGGCCCGTTTCACTAAACTTCCTACGACTAAAATGTTCGTAAGTGCAAAATTATGATAGTCCGTAAATTTCACATTAACACTGGTTTCTTGTAAATAATTGTTGGATTTACATTTATTGAGCATAGGCTGCATATGCAGTCTATGCTCAATAAATGTAAATCCATCAATTCAAATTTGCAGACGATTCTAAATTTGCGCTTACGAACATTTTAGTCGTAAGAAGTTTAGTGAAACGGGCCCCTGTTGTGCTACATGCTCCACACACCGCAAAACTATTGATTCGGTTACGTATATTATATGTAACTATGCAACTATTAACCGACTAACAACAAATACCAAGTTTGGAGGTCGTAGGACTTATAGTTTTCCGGAAACTGAGCTAAATGCAAACACTTAACTTTGAATGCATGTGAAATGTAGGTCAATAAACCATGAAAACTTGGTCAAGGTCACATGGGCTCCCTCTGTGTGAGATTGTTACACCACAGTGTTGATGTATACCAAAGCATTCCATCAAGGGAAACAGAAGTTGTAATAAATTAAACCGAGCGTTAAGTTTTCCAAACCCGGAAATTTCTAAGTCAGTGACCTTGACCAGTTTGGGTTCAGCGGGCACCATGGGCTTTCTGTATAATGATGCAGGATGTTGGTACAAATGCATGTATGGAATATTAAAGCATTCCATTAAGGGAAACAGAAGTTACAATGAATTAACATGAGCGTTAAGTTGTAGAAACAGAGCTATACATAACGTTGAATGCATGTGAAAAGTAGGTCAATGAACTAGGAAAACTAGGTCAAGGTCACATGGGCTCCCTCGGTGTAAGATGGTTACACCACAGTGTTGATGTATACCAAGTATGGAGGTCGTATGATTTATAGTTTTCTGGTAACTGAGCTAAACGCAAACACTTAACGTGAAATATTGACGCCGCCGCCGACGGAAAAGCTATGCCTATATATGTCCCGCTTCTGCTAAAGTAGGCGGGACAAAAAGTGCATATGCTGATGAGACGGTTCGCTACGAGCCGGCTCATCTGGATCTGCACTGTTTGCATAAACCGCTATAGCGGGCTTTCGGGTTCAAAGGGTTAAGAACGAGTATATATACTGAAACACGTGCAGCATGATGATGATAAGTTTGTCAAAACATTTTGTCATACCACTTGATACGCTTGAGGTATACACATCGTTTTCCGCTATTTACACTGAATGTATAGCTCTCACAATCATGGTACGTCTGACGGAAGTTCAGAGGGGTCAGGCTATTGCATTACTAATGCAAGGTCAAACGCAACAGCAGGTTGCTATGCAGTTCGGTGTGAATGTTTCCACCATAGAACGTCTTGTCCGTCGTCTGAGAGAGACCGGAAGGGTTGCCGACCGACCGAGATCAGGACGTCCGCGCGTAACGTCGCGACGTCAAGACAGGGCTATTCGTCTCGCCCACCTACGTAATCGCCACGTTACTGCCACTGAAACCACTATTAACACGGTAGGCAATCATAATCGCCACATTCACCCCAAAACTGTAAGAAATCGATTGCGCGAGGTTGGTCTGCGAGCACGTCGTCCCTACGTTGGTCTGCCTCTCACTCGTGCACGTCGTGCGCCGCGTCGTATGGCTTGGTTGGCGGCACATGCTCCCAGACGATTTCCGATGAGGCAATGGAGATAAGTCTTTTTCACAGATGAGTCCCGGTTCACTCTTTTTCGTCCGGACGGTCGACGTCGTGTATACCGACGTCGTGGGGAACGCTTCGCTGACGCTTGCGTTCTTGAGAGGGATAGGTTTGGGGGTGGCTCGGTTATGGTCTGGGGAGGGATATCTCACGGGGTAAAGTCACCGTTGAGTGTGGTAGCCGGGAAATTAACCGCCGTAAGATATAGGGATGAAATCCTCCGCCCGGTTGTTGTTCCATTTGTGCAACAGCGTCAACTAATTTTCCAGCATGATAATGCCCGGCCCCATGTAGCCAAAGTTTGTCAAGACTTTCTCGCAGACCATAATATTAACCCACTCGATTGGCCAGCGTACAGTCCCGATTTGTCCCCAATGATAAGGGGGTGTCGGAATACCCCTTCTAATCTCGACCAACCAAGGACTGCATTGTTGGAAGAATGGAACAATATCCCAATAAGAAGGATGAATGCACTGATGAATTCCATGCACAAGAGAATCAGGTCTGTGACAGATGCGCAAGGGGGGCATACGAGATACTGACAAAACAGTGGATTTCACTGTGCGATATTGGGAGGTAACCGTCAATTGTGATTCAATTACTAATGAATTATCGGTCAAAACCTAATGCAATGTTGGTAATGTGTTGACTAAAGATGTTTTTTTAATACTCATATAAAATATTGTATATAACAGCAAACACATCACTTTAAATCACCTCAAATGTTTACCCAGCGTTTCTTTATCCTTTCAGTATATATTATATTTCGTAAAATGTTATCAAATATTGATTTTATCACAAAGAAAACAACAATTTCCGATTAAACATCGTCACATGGGTCGTGATAGAAAATATTGCATTAACAACACATCGGTTAAGCAAATAAACAATAATTTAAACATTTCTATATAATACTTTTCAGCAGGGGGAGGATATACCAAGGGCACAAACACATACCAGGACAGCACCATGGTCGGCTTCCGTGACCTTCCGGCGGACACACTGTCCGACGACAATGGGAACAAAATCTTCAACAAGAGTCCGAAGATGCACGACCGTATGTCATCCTTTGCCGGTATGTTACTGCAAGCACAATCGAGACACGCCATGTGATTTTGTATCTTCGGATATCTGCGTAATTTCTCATGAAATCTGTTTACAAAATTTACAATATTTTCCATAAATGGCGTCAACAGTTGACAACATTTTCAGAGTACATGCGAAATTATATGAAAAATATTGTAAATTTTGTGTATTTCATGAAATTACACAGATGTCCGAAGGTGCAAAATCACATGGCGTGTCTCGATTGAAGGGGTTAGTGGCAGAAGGGGGGAGTTGAAGGAGTTAGCCCCCTTATTCCACTGACCCCGTCAATTCGGCTCTCTACAAGGAGAACAATCTCGAGCTTCTTCTAAACTATATTATTTATATTATCCCCTTGCTTTACATTTTCTAAAATATTAATTTCTGATGGATTATTTTTCATAAATACTGTCGAAAGATTTTGATATTTTCAGAGTGACTTTTTTGCCAATATTGGATGTCGTTTACTGGTAATATACGTATGTATTGTTCTACGAATGTTGGAATGTTACATAGCAGGATTTGGGAAACGAAATATAATGGTCATGAAATGAGATTGAAATCCTTATAACCACCTCGATCAATCATCTAGGTGGTACCACGACGGACGTGAACACCAGCATGTGCAGTGAGTTCCCCAAACATCCCAGCGACATGCCGTGCAGGGTGTACTTCGTCAACGACAAGTCCTCCAAGTTGCAACCATTCAAGTCCTTCAACGAACTCTCTGAGTACTTAGTTGACGCCGCCGCAAGTGAGTATAGCATTAACCCTCATGTTTTTGTCTTCTTTCTCAGTTAAAACATGGTTTTACAGCACTTTAGAATCATTTCCATGATTCTAAAGTGCCGTCAAACTATGTTTTTGGTGAGAATTATCTCGTAAAATGTTTATAATTCTGTTGCAACCCCCACCCCCCCCACCCACCGCCCCCGTTCAGCCACGGAGTTTACATAGATCACAGTTTACCACCAGTTGGAGTCTGAATTTAAATGCCTTAAAACACAGGAAAGTGCATTTCGAAGAGCTAAAAAATATGACAACCCCTCGTTGCGAACGGTAACTCTTGCAATTACTCCCGTAACTAGCTACGGACGGTACGGTAGTAGATTACAAGAGTTACCTTCGCAACTAGACACCCCCGTCCCCATTCTCCAAATGCTGGATCCGCCCCTGGTTCCCCCCACCCCGAACTGCACTTAGCTATATTCATGCACTTATCGATGACATTCGTGAAGTCGACTACAACGACTTTCTCCTTATGTGTATGTGGCTGGATAAATTGGGCTTATGGGTTTTGGACGACCAGTATATATCTAGATCAGCAGAAGTTGGGTCAGAATCTGTACTTTTCGACATTTTAATCGATATTTTGTCTGTAGCTCTGTAAGTCGCCCTGCGTTACAGACAGAAAAGTCAGCTTATTCGCCATTCAATGAATGAAACACCCGTCAAGCTTGTAACAAGCAACGTAGGCGTGTGCTATTTGATGATTGATCCGTCGCTACACTGGTCACAAATCCCATAAACCCCATTCCTCCATTCATAGTCACATGTATGATCGGCAGTGTGTAAAGGGAGCACGCGAGAGGAGGACAACATAATGAACAGCATGATCCGGACCCCCGTGTCGCAGATGACACACTACGCGACCATCGGCCAATACCTGAAGTTCTTGTACGAGAAGGACCGCTTCA
This sequence comes from Conchocele bisecta, assembly GCA_029237695.1. NCBI lineage: Eukaryota > Metazoa > Mollusca > Bivalvia > Lucinida > Thyasiridae > Conchocele > Conchocele bisecta. The sequence goes on along the minus strand of CM055266.1, from coordinate 105,057,255 downwards.
TGGACGTGGTCGTCGAAGTGAAGATGCGCAAGTTTTCCGCCCACCGGGTCGCTCTCTGCTGCTACAGCGTGTACTTCTCGGATCTCTTCAGGTAAACGCGGTAGTGTCCTTTAGTGTGGTTTTCCTACTGGGAGGTATTGTTTCTCAGATATCTTCATCATGTACATGTGGTAGTGTCCTTTAGTGTGTTTTTTCCTGCTGTGAGGGATTGTTTCTCAGATCTCTTCATTATGTTCATGTACATGTGGTAGTGTCCTTTAGTGTGTTTTTTCCTACTGGGAGAGATTGTTTCTCAGATCTCTTCATCATGTTCATGTACATGTGGTAGTGTCCTTTAGTGTGTTTTTTCCTACTATGTGGGATTGTTTCTCAGATCTCTTCATAATTTTCCTGTACATGTGGTAGTGTCCTTTAGTGTTTTTTTTCCTAATGTGAGGGATTGTTTCTCAGATCTCTACATCATGTTCATGTACATGTGGTAGTGTCCTTTAGTGTGTTTTGTCCTATTGGGAGGGATTGTTTCTCAGATCTCTTCATCATGTTCATGTACATGTGGTAGTGTCCTTTAGTGTGTTTTTTCCTACTGTGAGGGATTATTTCTCAGATCAGTTCATCATTTTCAGTCATGGTACCATGTGATAGTGTTTTCTCTTTATTTTCTGACATGTGGTAGTTATGTTCTACTGTGATGATTGTTTCTCAGATTCTTCATCATTTTCATGCACATGTGGTAGTGCCTTTAGTGTCCTAGTGTTTTTTTTCCTACTGTGAGGTATTGTTTCTCAGATCTCTTCATCATGTTCATGTATATGTGGTAGTGTACTTTAGTGTTTTTTCCCTACTGTGAGGTATTGTTTCTCAGATCTCTTCATCATGTTCATATACATGTGGTAGTGTACTTTAGTGTGTTTTTTCCTAATGTGAGGTATTGTTTCTCAGATCTCTTCATCATGTTCATGTACATGTGGTAGTTTACTTTAGTGTGTTTTTTCCTACTGTGAGGGATTGTTCTCAGATCTCTTCATCATGTTCATGTACATGTGGTAGAGTCCTTTAGTGTGATTTTTCCTACTGGGAGGGATTGTTTCTCAGATCTCTTCATCATGTTCATGTACATGTGGTAGTGTACTTTAGTGTATTTTTTCCTACTGTGAGGGATTCTCAGATCTCTTCATCATTTTCATGTACATGTGGTAGTGTATATTATAGTGTTTTTTCCTGCTCTGAGGGCTTGTTTCTCAGATCTCTTCATCATGTTCATGTACATGTGGTAGTGTCCTTTAGTCTGTTTTTTTCCTACTGGCAGGGATTGTTTCTCAGATCTCTTCATCATGTCCATGTACATGTGGTAGTGTCCTTTAGTGTGTTTTGTCCTACTAGGAGGGATTGTTTCTCAGATCTCTTCATCATGTCCATGTACATGTGGTAGTGTCCTTTAGTGTGTTTTGTCCTACTAGGAGGGATTGTTTCTCAGATCTCTTCATCATGTTCATGTACATGTGGTAGTGTACTTTAGTGTGTTTTGTCCTACTGGGAGGGATTGTTTCTCAAATCTCTTCATCATGTTCATGTGCATGTGGTAGTGTAATTTCGTGTGTTTTTCCTACTGTGAGGGATTGTTTCTCAGATCTCTTCATCATTTTCATGTACATGTGGTAGTGTACTTTAGTGTGTTTTTTGCTACTGTGAGGGATTGTTTCTCAGATCTCTTCATCATGTTCATGTACATGTGGTAGTGTACTTTAGTGTGTTTTTTGCTACTGTGAGGGATTGTTTCTCAGATCTCTTCATCATGTTCATGTACATGTGGTAGTGTCCTTTAGTGTGTTTTTTCCTACTGTGAGGGATTGTTTTTCAGATCTCTTCATCATGTTCATGTACATGTGGTAGTGTCTCTTCATGTAAATGTGGAAGTGTTCCTTAGTGCGTGGTCTTTCGGATGTGAGTAACCCGAATGTTCTGTCTGTAACACAGGGCGACTTACATGTCTTGTAAGTCGCCCTGCGCTACAGATAGAACATTCGATTTAGGATGTGACTTGAACCAACGGTTGTATATGACATTAGCTGCTGGTGGACAATTTGGTTTTCAATTTCATTTGCACGTTTTGTATATACGAGTTTTCTGGTTGTTCGTTTTTGGGATTGTTCCTTGTGAGGCTGTCGTTGCATATGCTTTATTTTTGATAAATGAGTAATTATTTCATATAATACATGTATATTTGATACCAGGCTAGTGTCTTTTGATATCAAGATTATCAGACAAGGTTAGGAAACGCGTGGGAATTCCGAGGTTCGTCGAGGAATTCCTAATGTTTCCGAGACGAGCCTGATACATACACTAGCCTGTTGTTGTTATCAGGTTATGTTTTATGGTATCCCATGGTCAAATATTATGCATTGCTGTTCCTTTAGTGCATTTGTTTTCATACTGGGACTGTTATACAATGAGTATTGTTTCTTGTCGAGCGTAGAGACCACCACGGTAACCCGAATTGTCTGTCTGCTGCGTTACAGACAGAGAATTCGGGTTACCACCACACTACTTTGGCACTATTTTATGCCGTTTTTCTTTCTTTTCTTTGTCTTGTTTTCTTTTCGTTTTGGTACTGGTTGTTGTGTGTTGTACGCAGAAAGATCAATTGTTCAGGAAACGCCAAATCGTCGTGCCCCTGCATATAGATGATTTCAATTGAGAACAAACATCCATGAATACATACAATTTTACGAATTTATCACAGAGAACCATGGTACAGAATATGTCACTGTGGTGACCGTAGTCCTTCATGGTGTCTATTGTCCGTTCCACATTTTTCTGCCGACGAACTTTTGGCTGTTAAACACATCCAATATAAAAACATATTTAAATGTAAGTACTTTTTCATCAATAACAAAAAATTCACACTACCCAAAATAAATATTTGATGAAATTCCATCAAAAAATTATTTTATTATGGAAAACAAATCCTATGGAAATTTAACATGGGGGCTAAAATAGATATTTTTTTTAAAAATAGTTTTGGAATTTGTTGACCGATTTTCAAAATCTATTTTTTTCTTAGATACATACATCATTTCCAAACTATCTAGCCCGGGTTCGAAGTCAATTTCCAAAATTTCTCGTTTTTTTTTATCTTCACCTTCTCCTTTTTGCTCCATATTAATTCCCATAGGAAACAAGTTTTTTCGTAATAAAATCAATATTGGATGGAATTTCATCAAACAAAATATATTTTAGAGTTAATGTGTTTAATGGTCAAGAGTTCGTCGACAGCAAAACGTGGAGCAGGCAGTCGGTTACTAGGTGGGAGGATTTCGTCTGGTCGTTTCTTCTCCGCCGTGTTATATTTCTTTTGTTTTGTATCTGAACCACTTAGACACGGACATTATGACTATTACTTAATTGTAATTTCTACGCAGTGAAGAACGAAGATACAACATTTAAGGTTATTGATCCTCTTTTCTACGCGGCGAACTAACGACGAGACGAAATACATCTAACTACTGTCTGTTTCATGAAACCTGCCCGAATTTTACGGCCACATAAACAACGGAAAAACAATATTTTTTTTTTGATAATATTAAATTTTATCAAAATTTCAGAATCAGCCTTCTTTTCATTTAAAAAAGTTAGACTTTGAAAATCGGTCCTCTGTTTCTGAAATTAGAAAAATGTCCCTATGTTAAATCCCCATAGACATATTCACTCCCCGGGAAGATGTCTATGGGGATTTAACATGTGCAAATTGTTTTTCACAATAAAAATAATATTAGACAAAATTTCACAAAATTTCACTTAAATTTTGCTAATTTAATATTATCGAACAAATTATTGTTTTTTCATTGTTTATATAGCGGTGAAATATGGGCAGGTTTCGTGAAACAGACAGTAGCCACCATAGTCGTCACCTGATATGTGGCTTTGACTGGAGAAGTGAGGCTAATGGAATGAGTAACCTGTATAGCTACTCATCAAATAGCTCTCTTTTGTAGCCTGATAACGATCTATATTGCTTGTTAGAAGCATCAGGGGTGTTTATTTGAAGGGACGGCGAACAGTGCAGATCCTGATCAGACTGTGCATGTGCACATGCTGACCTTGATCTACACTGGTCATCAAATCCCATGGGCCCAAGTTCTCCAGTCACAACCACCTTTCATTCCAGTTGAATCAAAGGCCGTAAGATATCGTTAGAAATCAAACTACGCGGCATCAGCGCTGAAGCATTCGCCTCTTTCCTGGAGTTCATCTACGCGTCGTAAAAACGAACACAATTTAATGTTTTTGGTCCTATTCTCTACGTGGCGAACTAATATAACGACGAGACGAAATGCCTCTAACTATCCGCAATAGCTTTCACCCCGTATCATTTCAGCTCCATGAAAGGCCGCAAGATACCATTAGATATCAAACTACGCGGCATCAGCGCTGAAGCCTTCGCCTCTTTCCTGGAGTTCGTCTATACGGGTAACCTGAGCGTCCACCCGGCCATCGCAGAGGACCTGATCATTGTGGCTGACTTCCTGAGCGTGAAGCATCTGCAGGACCGTTGCAGCGTACTGGCGGAGAACCTGCCCCTACCGCGGGCCTTGAAGCTCGTCATGAAGTGCCAGGCGGGCACCACGGGCAAGATCTACCAGACGGTCTTCATGAGGGTCATTCAAAGTTTCCCGCAGATTGCGAAGATGAAGGTTAGTACAATAAAACCTCTCTAAACCGGATACCCTGGGAACGATCCCGTGGAAACGAGATGCTATTTCGTGGGTCATAGATGATATGTCGTGGGAACGAGCTAGCTAAATCGTGGTTACGAGATCCTGACTCGTGGTAATGAGATCCTATCTCGTAGGAACGAGATGTTATGTCGTGGGAACGAGATGGGAAAAAGTTTCGCCTGTCCCTTTCAACTTGCCGTAGGTATTGTCTATGTGACTTCGCATCAGGCGCGGCATCTGCACAGTGTGGTCAGGTTCTTCACTGTTCGTGCGTCTTGCGACTAGTGTAGATCCAGATCAGCATGTGCATCCGCACAGTCTGGTCAGGATCTGCACGGTTCGCGATTCTACCAATGAAACATCTGTCATGCTTATTCTAACAGCAATACGAATCGTCATGAAGTCATAGGAATGTGCTCCACTTGCTCAGCCACAACCACATTTGTGACACGCCATGCGATTTTGTACCTTCGGACATCTGTGTAATTTTATTAAATACGTTTACAAAATTTACAATATTTTTCATATTTTGTCAACTTTTGACGCCATTTACGGGAAATATTGTAAATGTTATAAACGTATTTAATGAAATTACGCAGATGTCCGAAGGTAAAAAATCACATGGCGTGTCTCATTTGTACATTCAGGACCTGCTGAATATGGACGTCGACATCCTGTGTCAGATGCTCTCCTCCGACTACCTGCTCGTTAACACGGAGTACCATGTGTTTGAGACGGCCCTCTGCTGGATCGTGCACAACATCGAGGAGCGTGTCAAGTTCACCATGCGGCTCATGAACCTTGTGAGGTAAACCAATGTCAGCGAAATACAGTGTGGAGCCGATCAGACCGTGGTTATGCCCGATCTGGTATGATTCACACTATTGGTCCTCACAATACATACAATTATTGTCAAAGTCAAATGGCTATTGATATTAATTTGTAATATATTCTGATGCAGTGAATATTATAATGACAAGCTGTGTGGACTCAACTAAATTCGTTGTCATGATAATGTCTATGGAACGCCAAATCTACATAAACTCAAATAATTACACTAAATATTTCAAGCTAGTTCCAAATCATTTGAAGAGCTCTCTAAATCATTTGGAGCTAGCTCAAATATTTAATGCTAGCTCTAATTATTTAGCGCTAGCAATAATTATTTGAGTTTATGTAGATTTGGCGTTCCTGGAAATCAAATAAAAATTGCTAGCTCTAACTATTTAATGCTAGCTCTAAATGTTTAATGCTAGCAATACTTATTTGAGTTTATGTATATTTGGCGTTCCAGGGTTAGTGTTAGCATTAACTATTTAGAGCTAGCTCCACATGATTTAGAGAGCTCTTCAAATGATTTGGATCTTGCTTTAAATATGTAATGCTAGCTCTAATTATTTAGAGCTGGCAGTAAGTATTTGAGTTTATGTAGATTCGTTCCAGGAACGCCAAATACATAAACTAAAATTTATAATGCTAGCTCTAAATAGTTAATGTTAGTTCTAATTACATGTAGTTAGAGCTATCAATACTTATTTCAGTTTTTGTAGATTTGGCGTTCCAGGGTGGTTTGGGTTAACATTACATATAATAGTCACTATCAGTAAAATAAATATTACTAAATGAGTATGAACATGTATCTGTATAGGGCAGGCGCGGATCCAGGATTTCGGGTTAGGGGCGTAAGTTATTTGCAATACTTGACTATATTATCGAACGAGCTAAGCGTTCGATAATATAGTCAAGTATTGCAAAATAGTCGACCGAGCGGAGGTTAGGGGGGTCCGGGGGCATTTCCCCCTGGAATTATTTTTGAAATCTACATCGCATTTCCTGCGTTCTGGCGCATTTTGGAGCAAAACTATTGACACTGTCACAGTATGTTTAGACATGATTTTTGATTGAAAACGTTTAAATTTTGAAACAATAAGACAACGACCAAAAAATGCATGGAATACATGGCACTTGGCATGAAACGTGCCTTGTAACTTGTAAAAAATCTTTACTCAGCGAATTTTAAGGGGTGGGGTGGGGGGGGGGGGGGGCGCCGGGTCCGCCTACCCCCTGAATCCGCCCATGTAGGGGGCACTCGTAATGTTTAGAATTGGTGGAATAGTGACACAATTATAGACTTATTTAAATCTTATAAAGAACATGTTGTGCCTACTGAGTGGGCATGTACTTTTAAGCAAATATAGTTTGTTCAAATAAATCATATATGGAAAGACAACTGTTTTTTGTTGGCTCAAAATTTAATAATTCCGAAAATGGGATTATATCCATTATTTGGCCTAATGGAATATTGCCTCCCAAAATGGCTGACAGTGATTACCTGTATCCAACGAAGGGAAGTAACTTTTACTGATGTGGGAACTATGTTATACTACAGCAAAAGTGTTTGCCATCTCTACACATATTCAGACGACCCTGTAATTCCAGGTTATGTTACACGACGAAGGAGGATTTATATTCATTGCTGTTTTTATTCGAGCGTTAGACAATAATTATACAAGCAATATCCAAATTTGAGGTCTTCCAGTTTTTATGCAAATGAGCTTATTATGTTGGTTTGCTGGTTGAACTTTTTAAAAACACTGATCGTACGCCATAAAAGTAGTTCTAACAACTTAGCTTGATCGCCTTTTCAATAAATGTTGTGTTTGCTTTTTGTGCTAAATTTACGTTATTGCACATGTTTCCGTAGTCTAAGGGTGCGACGATTAACCACCATATTCGATTATTCGCGATTCGTAACTCATTGGTTCGATGCACGAATACAATCTTTCAGTTCGGTTCAGAACAGGTGTCAGAATAGAAATACTGTAAAATACATTAACAGCAATACGAGAACGTCCACACTACAGTAAAGGTTGCCATCCCTAACATATTCAGACGGTCATACAAACTTTCAGGTTCTGCTACATGACGAAGCAAGAGCTGCTTAACAGTGTTGAGACGACCAGTTTGATCCGCGGCTACGACAAGTTCAGAGAAGTGATTCTCCTCGCCAATTGGTATGTTGTTATTCTGCTTCTACAGTCCCTGTGTAGCCCAGCCCTTTGTTCATGGTACATTGTATTATATACACATTTTTTCTAGCCCCACCCCACAGCCCCATACCCACACCTCACACGCCGTTGCAACCACTAATTTCAACGCAACGTGTTGAGTGTTACACGCAAATTACTTATTTCGCCTTTGCTGTAAATTTTTTATCATCTTTCGACGTCATTTACGGAAAATATCGTAACTTGTGTAAATATATTTCATGAGATATCGCACATGTACAAAGTCGCATGACGTGTCTCATATGAACTTTACGTTTTTCTATTGGCGCTAACGGGTTTGTTTGTCAGTCCAGGCGGTGGCCGGGGGTATCCAAGAGCCATGTGCTCACTTGCTCTTTATATAAATACCTACGGCATAATAGCATACGGATAACACCTGAGAAACCTGATGTCTATCAAATGGTGGAAATAAGAGAGAAGTGAATGCAGGGCAGCTATTTGATTGGCTTAGAGTAGCTAGAAGTAACGAAGGAAGGAAACTTAACCCTTACACCGCTATCTTATTTTTTGTCGTCTGCTGTTTATTTTCTATTTTCCATTTTTATCATCAAAAATATGCTTTGACAGCACTTTAGAATAATTTACAACATGCTTTGACGGCACTTCAGAATCATTTCTACTGAAGTGCTGTCAAACCATGTTTTTATTGAGAAACAAGGCAAGATATAAAAGCAACAGCAGACGATAATTGTTGTGAGTAGCGGTCTAATGGTTACTGTTCTTGATTTTCATATCTTCGTTGCGTGAAGCAAAACAATTTCAGGTTCTTAATTTCATCGCGGTGAGCAACCGGGCCCGCGTATTTAACCGCCTTTGAAGCTGACAGACCATAATCTAATATAATGCAGTAGAACCTCTATAAACTGGACATTTAGCAGTTTCTGTATCCTCAATGTTATGTGTTTCTTTAATGATAATACCTGTTAAACTTCGCAAAGCACAGCTTCATATGTCTGATTTACAGTGGAACATATCTAAACCGAACACCCTGAGGACCTCCCAGGGTGTCCGGTTTAGAGAGGTTCCGCAGTATTTGCAAAAACTACAGATCCAGATGAGCCGGCTCATAACAAGTCGTCTCATTAGGATCTGCATCATTTGTAAATTATTTTATTTTCATATTCTGGAATATACCCCTAGTATGATGAATGTGATTGTCCAAAAGTAACATGAAACAGTCATATATTTAGGGATGAAAGGGTTAATACTCACATCTACGTGGAGTAGAGACCGTAGAAAATCAAGAGATGAGATGTCGCTAACGAGCCGCCATAAACATACGTTGTATCTGCAGGGTGCTGACGGCGAGACAACTGAACTGTGACGACCCTTTCAAGATCCCCATCCTCCAGCCCCGGAGGTGCTACAGCCATAAGTTTGTAAGTGAAAACCTGGGGACCGTTTCACTAAACTTCGTTCGACTAAAATGTTCGTAAGTGCAATATTATGATTGTCTAATTCTGTGAATTTCGCATTAACATTGTTTTCTTGTAAACAATTATTGGATTTACATTTATTGAGCATCAATTGAAATTTCCAGACGATACTATATTTGCTCTTACGAACATTTTAGTCGTACGAAGTTTAGTGAACCGGCCTCCATATCATGTGGGAGCGTATGTTGAAGTAGCCGACCAAAATGACGGATAAAAACATTTTGTGTCCACCCCTTTAATCATTGTAATGCTGAGAATGCCTCCCACACAAATAACAGGTTAAAGTAACGGACCAAGGTCTATAAATGTATTAACTAAACCTAACGTAAATCATTAATTAAATAGAGAATATTCCATCGTACATTTTGAGAGTAGCGAACGAGTTGCTTGCACGGATGCCGACGGACACGCGTGTTTGGAATGTGTTCAATCACATTAACATTCTAGATTAGTCGAGACGCTTTCCAAATTTTCAAATAACTTTATTTGGACTGTAATACAAATTGGTAGCTCGTGGTTTCCAAGAAAACAGGCGCGCAATTACGGGTGTTCTCCTCACGGTGTATTATTTGTAAGCAGTTGATTACTGGTTTTCTCTCACAGCGAAACACGTGCAAATAATTTGCAAGAGTGTAATAAAAAGAATAAAGTCATTTCTGATTTACTCATATGAGATTAGTCTCACATAACAGAGAGTAAACAAAGCGTTGAGTTTATGGTTTGCCATGATTGTCATTTGTACATGTATTGCCATGATGTAAGGGGTGGACGCAAAATTTAACCCACCGAACCAAGGGCCCGTTTCACTAAACGTCGTACGACTAAAATGTTCGTAAGTGCAAATTTAGGATCGTCTGGAATTTTCAATTGATGGATTTACATTTATTGAGCATAGGCTGCTTAAGCAGCCTATGCTCAATACATGTAAATCCAATAATTGTTTACAATAAAACATTGTTAATGTGAAATTTGCAGACTATCATAATTTTACACTTACGAACATTTTAGTCTTATGAAGTTTAGTGAAACGGGTCCCAGTAATTTATTTTACGTGTGGTACAACCCATCTGATTATTTTCTATTTTCAACCGGTGTGCATGTTATACCATGCTACTACCATGACTACTGCGCGAATATGTTAATTACAGTCTGGATATTTGGATGGAATTGAGTAGACATTTGTACTTACGCCCATATCGCGAATGCGCATGGAATTATGTGCAGTATTTCATTAACTCATTAAGATCTATTCGTGACTCTTTAAATGAGACAATGAGTGTCACTTTCTTCAAGGAGCAATTTATTATTGAATGGGCCATGGAAGAAGGGGGTAAGTGCCATAAGACACTTAACCCCCTTCTTCCACTGGCCCCTTCACTGTCCTCATAAGACTCACACCGAAAACCGAACGTGGCTGGTCAACAATATGCAACCATTTGGTTGTTTCACATCCACTGAAATAGGATCCGTCAAGTCTAATATGTAGCTGTGATAAATGTAAATGCAGGCGCGGATACAGGAGGGATGACTTTTTTCATGTCCTAGGTGTCAGGAAATCGCATCTGCGGCGATCTGGCATCTAAAACATTTCCGGGGGGAGGACCCCCAGACCCCCCTACTTTATGATTTCGCGCTCGCTTGTAATTACAGACCCCCCCTGCAATTATTTCTGTATCCACGCCTGTAAATGATTTGATTTAACGACGGCACTGGCTCGATGACCTTGCATGTGGGATCGACTATTTATGTCCCCATCCGGGAGTATTAGGCTAGCACGAAGTTGTTTAACCAAGGACACGCCGAATCGGCCATTCCGGCCACCTTTTAGCTGTGATTGGAGAAAGGGGCTTATAAGATTCCTGATGAAATATCAAACTGATGTATCCTGATATCAATCTATATTGCTGTTAGGAGCAATGATAAGTGTTTCATTAATCGAATGGCGAACAGTGTATATGCTGATGCACAGTCTGATCTGGATCTACACTGGTCGCAAAACCAATTATCCACATTTCTCCAGTCACAACCACAATTATAATAAGCGTGATATCCCTTAGTTTGTATATACAAGAATAACCACCACGGAAGTGGTGTCGCGCCTGCCGAGGCATTTGACCGTAACTTGATCATGGGAATGTGATAAAGTAAGCATCACACTAACCGGAGAAGTGCATTCTCAAAGCACGAAAAAGGCCAAGGTTGAAGAAACTTTTTGACATTTAAAATGTTTCCACAACAATGTGAAGGTAAAAAAGGTCAAGGTCATGTTAATGGCGGCATGAGTGTGTTCCACATGCTTACATGTGTCGAGTTTCCAAATATTGTAGCAATGTATCAAGTAATAGTAATGTTATATGATGATAAAGAAACTTGTACAAACTTTTTTATGCAAAACAATGGCTATTTTTTCCGCAAAAATGTGAATGCACAAACGGTCAACGTCATGTTAATGAATGTGTTCCAAAACGCTCACATGTATCAAGTGTCCACATATTGATGTAATCTGTCAAGTAATATCATGATGAAGAAACTTGTACAAATCTGTTGACGCTAAACAAATGTCTAATTGATTACACAAACATGTGAAGGTAAAAAGTAAAAAAGGTCAAGGTCAAGTTAATGATGGTACGAGTGTGTTCTAAATGCTTACATGTATCAAGTATCCAAACATTGAAGCAATCCATCAAGCAACATTAATATTATACGATGATGAAGAAACTTGTAAAAACATTTTGACGCGAAAAAATGGCTAAGTGTTTCCACAAACATGTGAAGATCATGGTCATGAATGGCGGCATGAGGGTGGTCCGAATGATCATATGTATCAAGAACAAAATATTGAAGAAATCCGTTAAGTAATATAAAAGTTATATCATGATGATGAAACTTGTACATACCGTTTGACGCAAACAAATGGCCAAGTGTTTCCACAAAAATGTGAAGGTAAAAATGGTCAAGGTGATGTTAATGGCGGCATGAGTGTGTTCCAAATGCTCACAGGTATCAAGTGACCAAATATTGAAGCAATACGTCAAGTAATATAAAAGGTATACCATGATGACGAAGTTTGTATAAACCTTTTGACATTTCGAACTACGACTACGACGCGGTCGACGACGGAAAAAGCGGCGACATAAAGCAGGCGCGAAAATAAACAGACAACCAACGGCGTTATTGAGAGAAGGTGCAAAAGAGAGCTCAATTACTGCCGTACGTTACATGTATTCATGCATATTACAGAATGACAAGTCGCGATGCTATTGCCAACCGGATACATGGGTACAGGCGTATAACCTGCCGACGGAGGCCATGGCGGAGATCGTGTCGTCGCCGAAGTCAGGCGCCCTTCCGTCCCCACTGATGACGTCCACGCCCAAACAGTCGATATCGCCTGGCTCTAAACACTCGAAGCCCGTGATGCTACCGTCGGCCATGCAGTCGCCCGTGCTGGAAGCCCCAAGATCTGTGGATATATTGGTCATCGGCGGGTACCAGACGGGCAACAACGAATTACGTAAGTTCTAATTATGTCGCCTGAGGTTTTTGTACACTAAATCATCAGATATCCATACTCAAAAGTAGTACAGTAAAAACAAAATGCAGATGGTGTATGTCATAGACACTGTACATTGGTGTACTAATCTACTTCACATGCATGCTAATGTATCATTTACACCATTTTCAAGCATATGTTTTGGGATTATTTTGTACGTCGGAACATGTTTGTCATTTCCAGCCGCTGACTTTTTGCGCCACCACAAGGAAATTGAATTTATATTTCTTAACAATAATTAAAACTATCTTTTAATTAGTGAATATCCAGAGCTGAATGGGTGCAGGTTATGGGAAAATAGGTCCCACACCGTCCACACGACTAATGAAAGTAGCAGATAATAAAAAATGTATGTTAATCAGTTAGTTTAAATAAAAAAAAACAATGGCGGTGGCCCACCTTGAGGCATACGGTGTATGACGCGCTTACCCAAGTTACGAGCACATAACCTGGTGGACGTAATCGCGGGCAGTAACTCTGCAAAACTTCCCGGACGGGAGTTTTTGAAGAGTTACTCCCCGTAACTAAGATGGACGACTCTGATCCGGGGCACTGTAAATGGCACAGTCGAAAAAAGTTACCATACCGCCAATTTCTGTAGACTATACGGTATTGAAGTCACATACCGTATATAGTCTACAGAAATGTGTGGTGGGGAAACATTTTTTCGAATGGCCCATTTATGTGTCCCAGGTCCGAGTCGTCCACCAGTTGCAAAGAGGCGAAAACCCGCGCTGCGAGTAGGCTTGTTGTTGTCACGAAATATAGTCACATAATTGTACTAGCAGGAATGGTGTCACATTCCCTTCTTCCACTGACTACTTCGATTATTGTTGGTTAGCCCCTGTAATTCCACTGACCCCTTCTGTCCATGTTTGTACATACACAAATGAACAAAAACATATTTTTGTACATTTTCAGGCGCGGATACAGAAATAATTGCAGGGGGAGGGGGGGGCGTTCTGAAATAAAAATTTGGCGTACCCGAAATCGTAAAGTCGGTGGGTCTGGGGGTCCTCCCTCAGGAAATTTGTAAATGCCAGATCGCCGCAGATGCGATTCCTGGACCCTGGACCCCCCCCCCCTGTATCCGCGCCTGATTTTGTCAAAATGGCCTCCTCAATTGTTGACAGCCCGCTTGATCCTTCAATGGTTCAGAGACATAGAGAGTGAATGGTTGTGTGATTACAGAGGCGGAGTACGTGCAGCGTTATGACGCCGCGAACATAATCAGGATGTATCCTTTTTCTTCCATTAACCACTTCAATCCACAAAGGACTTACCCGCTTCATTCACTGACCCATTGAATACATAATGGACTTAGCCAACCTTCCTCCACTGACCTTCACCGTCTGTTGTGTGATTACAGCGGCGAAGTACGTGCAGCGTTACGATGCCGAGGACAACCAGTGGCTGAGATACAGTACGCTCCCTGAGCCGCGACAACAGCACGCCGTCGCCATGTGGAACGGAAAACTTTATGTCATAGGTACGTGTCATGTACTTGTGAACCGTCACGTTTTGATTTACACTCCACTGTTGCTGCACTCCGCGCCGGCATAAAATGTTTCACGTCGAATTAGGCGCCGGAATCCTGACGAATTTCCGGAAGATAATGCATAGACACATTTTCCTCTAGTAACCAGCGCAAGATATTTGCGCCGGTTACTAGACGAAACATGTGTTTATGTGATAGCTGTAAGTATAGTTGAGTGCATCTCATCAGGAAACCGGTGCATTTTTCGACGTGAAACAGTTTACACTGATGGAGTGCAGCACCAGTGTTACACGTGATATGTGAAACCTCTCTGTACCGGACACCCTGGGGACCCCTCAGGGTGTCCGGTTTAGAGATGTTTCACTGCGCATGTTGTCAGAAACTGTGATATACCTGCATGGGACGAAAGATACATTGTATGTATGGTCCCCTGATAAACAGGGGACTTGGCATAATTTGGCATTTCACTAGACAAGTGTAATTTATACGGTGGCACAGAGGGGACATGGAAATAGTTTTTACTTTCGCGTGCGCACGCAATAGGTTCTGCGTGCGCACGTGGTAGGGTTTTGCGTCCGCACGCGATAGCTATTGCGTGCGCACGCAATAGCTATCGCGTGCGGACGCAAAACCTATCGCGTGCGCATGCAAAACCCTATTGCGTGTGCACGCAAAACCCTATCGCGTGCGCACGCAAAACCTATCGCGTGCGCACACGAAAGTAAAAGATATTTCCATGTCCTCTCTGTGCCACCGTAAATTTACTTATGTTTGTTAGTGACATGATCGTTCTATGCCACTTGAGAAAGATGTTTCCATTGTACACTCTTGAGTAATTAACATAAATAAAAGTTACAAACAATTAGTAACCATTGATTGCAAAAGACTTTGTTACTACTAAAAAATAATATTATAAATATATATTTTTACCAATTCCCGATTTTGAAAAAGTGATTTATAAGCACAATTGGGATCATACATACGGTACAAATATCTACAGTAGTTATTTTCCAGTACTATACACATGTTTTTATCAATTACACGTCTATAATTGAAAGTTCTTTCAAAATGTGGTTTATATAGTATGATAATTTCACAACAAAAAATAAAGAAATTTCAAAGTTTTTCCTCACTGGTGCATGACATTTGTACATGTACATTTATATAGCGGACATGGCAAATTATGCCACAATTTATCTCCCCTGTTTATCAGTTTCTTATGACGCAAATTTCATAAAATAAAATGGTGTGATTGGTTCATGCATACAATTTACTTTGTATGAAACGAAAAGCCACATATTGTATATATGAGACATCCTCTGAGAAATGGTCACTTTAAATGGGCATATAAGTAATTTTTGAGAAAAAACTACTATAAAAATGTGTTTTCATCATTGCCCTGTGTAAGATGGTTTAATTGAAGATATATGACGATACTAAGACTGCTGGGTGGTTTCAATTTTCACCGGTATCGGTACATAAGTATCTGATTTTCTAACGCAACAAGATAGGAAATCCGATATGTATATACATATATAGATGACAATCGAAAACAATCCTGATATGCCCCTTTAACATGCCAAACCTACGTTTAGGCGGGGCAAACCCAGTGACCCAAGACAACAAGAAACCGAAACCTACCAAAACGGTCTACCAGATGAATATGGACAACAAGAAGTGGATACGAGTCGCCGACATGAAAGTTGCGCGAATGAGCCACAACGCATGTGTGCTGTTTGACGTGATCTATGCCATTGGCGGAAAGGGCGAGAATGACAAGTATGCATTGTTTAATTTAACTTTACACGCCATGTAATCACAGGTTGAAGTAACGGACCGAGGTCTATAAATACATTAAATATACCTAAAAGCATTAATAAGTGAAAATAAAAGTTAAAAAATATATATTTTTTACTCCCTCATATACACAGAACTGTGTATATGAGGGAGTAAGGAATTATTTTTTCACTTTTTTTTCTCACTTATTAAAGCCCCTATACGGTTCAAGTTGCCGAATTTGGCCTCCTATTGGGTTTTCCCACACATAAATCCAACAGGTTTCTATTTACACACACTTTGAAACAGTTTGCATTCATTTTGGTACAAAAATGAGTTTGTAGTCGATGAAAATATCAATATTTGTTGATAAGCAGGTGCGTGTTTCAAAGACCGATCGATTTTCCGATAGACGCTTGGGTCAACTCCTCAATTCCCCGATTCGCGGCCAATGAATTCCGATAGCTGGAGTTTATCGACTCGCTTTCGAGCCGAAGCCGTTGGGTTACGGAAATGAAATTGTCAATATTGACATTTTGCACTAAGTGGTACACAAAACAGGTTTTTGTTGTGTTCACATTGCGATTAAGATGTAAATCTCAAGACTTGAGATGTATCTATTAGGCAGTATATGTTAGTTTTGTGTACTAAATCAGTTGGCAAACATGTTTTTGTGTTTGAACAAATTGGAAAATTGTAATACTGAGCCGTTCAGGGCCTTTAATGCTTTTAGCTATATTTAATGTATTTATAGACCTCGGTCCGTTACTTCAACCTATGCATGTAATGGGTTATCGTAACTAGTTATTTCCATTTGCAAATATATTTATAGAGATCCGATCCTTCGGTTTATTTCTTACTGAATAACTTGAAAAAATAATGACTGCAAACAGGGTAGACCCAGATCAGACTGCACATATGTGTATCTTCTTGGGTACACAATCACGTGGATTGTGTCATTTGTGTGTGTGACTGGACTAAATGGGGATTTATGGGTGTTGCCACCGGTGCAAATCCAGATCATCATGTGCATCGACAAAATAAGGGTCTGCACAATTCGTCATTCCAGCAATTAAACACATGTCATCATGCAAAATCGCCCCATTTGAGGCTGTACGTGAGAATTGTGGTGTATGGTGTTTGTGGGTATTCAGGCTTCAGGTCTAGCTTACTCCTGAAGCTTGATAAGGACCAACTTGTTTAGTTAGAAGCACTGCGGGTGTTTCATTGACTGATTGACAAACTGCGGATGCGCATGCTGACCTGGGCACTTGTCGCGTAACCCATAAGCCCAATTTCTGTTCAGTGTATATTATTTATGGGTGGGAATTTGCCCTAAGGCACTTCAATACCCGGGACTAAAACCGATCCAAACACTCGTGTACTTAAATGTCAAGTGAACATTTATTTTTTTGGAAATAATACAATTTGATAATATGAAATAAATGTAAAAATAGCAAATATTAAAAAAGTGACAAAGGTTTGAACATTTTCATTAGCTCAAATATGCGTGTTCCACTATGAGGTCATAGAAGAATTATTTTCACTGATATTTTTCTCCTTATTTTATTACATGAACTTGATAATTTATGATGAAATAAAATGAAAAATGTAAAAAAGTATTTTTACTTTAATTAAAGCTTTTTTTATTGCGATTTTCAACATTTTGTTGGAAAAAAGTTGCATAAATAATGTACAATTATGAAAACTTGCATAACTTTTGATCGGATTATAATGTTTGTTTGTTTTGTCATTATCTACCAGCTTACACAAGATATTTTAATTATTTTTTTTCTTTTCATATGACCTTTAAATGTCCGCCCTAAAAAGGGCTGTTTGTTTCGCTTTCCTGGATAACCCCCATTTCTCCAGTCAGTCACAGCCCCATTTATATTGCAGTATCCTGCACTCCGTGGAGAGCTACAAGCCCCAGTCTGACACGTGGTGCACCGTGCCCTCTATGACGATCCCGCGGACGGCCTGCGCCGCCGCCTCCCTGGGCGGGGTGTTGTATGTGGCAGGCGGGCTTACCAAATCTACGGCCACACCCTCCGTTCTGGAGGTCCTGGGGAGTGTGGAAGCATTCGATCCCAAGAAAAACAAGTAATTTCAGACCTCTGCAAATATTTAACTCTTATAATGCTGAATTAAATTTAGTCGTCTGCTGTTTATTGTTTAATTTCAAATTTTAGCAACAAAACACATAGTTTGGCAGCACTTTAAAATAATTTCAAATATAAATGATATTAAAGTGCTGCCAGATCATGCTTTTATTGAGGAAAAAGACAAAATATGAAACAACAGCAGACGACAATGTTCGTTTCCCCGCATTCAAAGGGTTAACCCTTTCAACCCTAAGCAACTGGAATGGACTGTGATATATTTCTTTTCCGACCAATCCAATCATCACAAAACGATTTTCAGACAAGTCCATTTATAAAAAGGGGGTGGTGTTTTCTTCTAAAAAATATGAATATTACTTCCAGAAAGTGCAGATCCTGATGAGACGGCTCATCTGGATCTACAATATTTGCAGACATCACAAAAGAAGCCTGTAGTGTTGACAAATTGCATAGCATTATATGTGGCTGAAAAATGTGGCTTTTGGGTTTTGCGACCAGTGTAGATCCAGATCAGCATGTGCATCCGCACAATCTGATCAGGATCTACACTGTTCGACATTCCATCAATGAAATACCCGTCAGAGCTTCAGTAGTGTGATATTTCATCAGGAGCTACACTGGTCACCAATGCCATAAGCCCCATTTCTCCAGTCACAGCCACATATGTGAGCATTACAAATCGTATGTAAGCATTTTCATGCTAGTGCACGCGAAAATTTTGATTTTTTTTTCGAAAATTGTAATTTTTTTAAGGCCTCGTCCAGTATTCCCGCGACTTTTCCAAGTTTATATCCCCGATAAATTTCACAAAAAGGCCATTCATTCCTTATAATTCCAGCATTTGAAATAAATTCATCAAGAAAATGTGTTTATTTTCCGTTTTCTTAAGAATTATTTTAACTGCGCCTCACGGTTACGGAAAGTAGTTCGGCGTGGGAGTTTACTGGGATATACATTTTGGACAGAGACTTGCTACGGGCCAATCAAATGTTAGGGAATTGTGTAAATATTTTTGTGCTGGAATTATTTTGAAATTAAACAATTTAAAAATGGACGTGGCTATTGACGGACGTCTGTCAGCAGCCAAAAGGCCGGGGTTTTGGATGCTGACAGACGTCTGTCAATAGCCAAAGTGCCGTGTTTTGGCTGACAGACAAATATACAACTTGGGTAGTGGGGAACGGTCAAACTCAATATTCCGAAAATAAATACGGAATTTGTACTAGACGTTTAGCTAAAATTGACATAGAGGGGCACATGAAAATATATAAATGCATTTTCTTCATGAATATGTGTATTATACAGTTTATAAACATGTGTTCTTTTACCCAGTTATTAATGAAGCGTACCAAGTTCTGATGATAGAACTACAATAATGGTTTGTTTATATATGCTGCGGAAAATGGTTTCCTATAAGAATTTCCAATGTATTTACGGAAATGTTTGAACAGCGATTATACTTTGTCAAATTGGCGCTCAATTGTGGTACATATGAAACAAAACGTACATGGTATGGACAAGCATGACATGCAACATATTAATGTGACGCCAATATATTTTTTTTACTAGATATGTGACACGCCCCATGCGCAGGCTGATCTGGGGCTACAATAGTCACATTGGCCATAAACCCCATTTTGTCATGGCGCGTCACATATGTTCGTTATAAATGATATTGAAAGTTAGCGTAACTTTCAAAGCTAATTTCATTCCGCATTTGCTCTGAGATTTACACGAAGTTGATGCGAACTTTACACGAATTAATTTGATGAATTTCAAATTCAGCCAGCCTACGAAAGCTAGTTCAAAATTAAACGATATTGGTGGGTTAGTATTCGTCGATGTTCTCACTGGTCGTACTATATACGTGTAACACTATCAGAATGTATTGTCCATTCAGTTTCGACAACAATTATCGCAAGTATATTGCATGTCGGCATCTTTATCAAGTTTTTCGTTAACATTTTCATCGAACATACAACCATATGTTATAGTGTGTGCATCGTATCATTTGGCTGTCATAAATGGCACGGCATACACAAAATATGTCTTTCTTCGTGGATCTTGTTTTCTTCTTACTCCAGTTCGTGTTTATTTTGAAGGGAAATGATGTGAACTCTCCACTGTCGATACACTGTATGAGATGCGCACGGATCTTATCCTGCTCGAAAAGCATTTTTGCGGGACAAATTGCCGTAGCAAACGCTGTAGCATACACGCCACAAGCTGAACCCCTATCTGAGTTTGTACTGGTATATGGTTGAATTTTAAAGAAGTGCCGTCGTGCACAGATTTGCAGTATGGAATCTATAAAGAAGACAACAGAATCTGTCTACTTTATAAGTTCATAATGCCCAGCGTGTGTCCATTCTATGCGACGTACTTTGGTGGAGAGATAATATATAAAATGCACATCTCGTAGACAAATAAGAATCAATGCACATATTACGGGAATGAATGCACAGTTAACGTTACCAGAAAAAATATTCTCCTGGATAAATAGAGAAGATAATATACACTAGGGAATGTTACAGATAATCATGACATACATTGTTGCATCCATATGAAACCTATACTCACCTGGACATTTTGAATCAGGTCCCTGACATTTGGTTTCTGAAGATCTTCGATTTTACAGCCTGGATAACACACGGAGATTGATAACGGATCACACAGATAGTTCTTGAAATATTTCACCTGCGAGTGTCCAACAATTAATGTCGCCATGAATAAAACACAATAAACACAGTAATGAAAGATTGTCACTGATTTTCACACGTTTCAATAATCCGACAGAGAAATATAACAACACTGAGGCAGTCAAATATCCTAAGAAACCAACTATTAAATGAGTAACGTTATAATATCCACATAATAGATACGATATGGAATATTGTAAACAACAGTTTAAAATATTATGAATAAATATCAGCAAAACATAGATTATTAATACTATTAAATTGTCACGCAAAATATTTTAATTGGCTTATTTCTAAATTGGTTTATTACAAATGTTATTGGTCAGAAGACCATGCCTTTTTTTGGTTTTTTTTCATCTTATATTTAAGGGTAGGAATTGGCTCGAGGACCTTCCAAACCCGGGCATTTGAACCCAAAAGTGGCAGGCCAATGACCGTTGGCCCGTTTGTTTCCGAATTTACTAATATCTGCCATACAGTCGAAATATGTGCATTAAATGAAGGAGGCAATGAGGCGGTTAATTTAACCTAGCTAGTTCATTCTCCTATCGCACGGAGCCGGTATGTAAGACCGTGAAAAAGACTGAGTGTGAGTGCATGTGATATATGGAGATTCAGCCGTAACAGTGTTATCCTATATAATGATGATATTTGACGATTGGTCAGGGCATAACATATCAGGCTGGGAATGATAGATATTTGATTATGCAAAGTATGATGTAATATGTTTTCGGGCCCAGCTACTGTCGTTTCGCGGCTTATAGTTATATACGATTTGCTATTATTCAAGTTCAGGTGCGGCGTTTATCTGTTACTATTTGGTTATATGACAATGTGTTTCACATATTCTGAAGACGAAAGAAAAAGAGAAGATAATACACGGCGGTATAGCAATTGCCCATATATTAGTGAGTGGCCTATACCATACCGCCGGTCATGGTCCAAAATGTTAAATTTGATTTCAGACGATGCATATTACAGTCAATAATGTTTAATAAGAGTAATGCGGGCGGCCAATTCTGGTCTATTCTGCATTACTCGGTGAGATGAATGGTGGGGAAACCGGAGTACCCGGGGAAAACCACCTCCTCCGACAAGTAATGACAACTTCACATACGTCGGTGTAGAGGTGAAGAGCTGTGATCGAACAGCTACCGGGGACCAATGCCGGCTCTTTACTGCCGGTCCAAATGACGGCATCAACTACTGTCACTCCGTACCCGGCGCCCGGCCACACCGCAACGATGTACATTTGGTTCTACAACATATCTTTTAAAACAAGAGAACATGTATGATTAAGGGTTAAACAGGAGGCGATTGGCTGCCATCATTAACCTCTGAAGAAGAAGACAAAAAAAAAGAAGAAAAAAAGAATAGGGTGCGGTCGCCAGTATTGGAAGACGATTATTGGTCAGTGGGAGTTGGGGTAGAGGTTGCAAGTTGTACTAGTCCATGTATATGGTGTCATCGGAATTGTGTATGGTACAGACGGAGGGGTGGGCAGTAATATGTATATTTATTATTAAATAGGTAATCTATATATATATATACATCTATATATTGTCGAATATATTGGTTGTCATACTGGTTATACTATGTTATGCTTGGAGATTGGGTTTGCGTTAATTTATTTAGTTTAGCTTCATGTATTAGCCCCTACGAGCCTGTACATGTCGTCTCGTTAATAACCCAGTACTAATCCTCGATAAGGCAATCCATACCAGATAGACTTTACCGGGCCAGTTCCGATCGAGCACATACCCATTGGATGGGGGAGAGATCACTTGTCGTATATTTATATCTACAGCCTGATACTAATATGTAATAGACTTTTTCAGATTGGGTTTGTCTTAATTTATTTAGTTTAACTTCATGTGTTGGCCCACATGAGCCTGCACACATGAAGTACCTGTACAAATGTATTAATTGTTGCACTTTCACATGCGTCTGTATCATGCGAAACAATCAACAGTGGTACACAGTGCCAGCTTCTGGCCCAGGTGAAGCTCCCACGTATCGGGTTCTCGGCGTCCGCATACCAAAGTATAATGCTTCACACGAAACATACATGTATACGTACATTTATATACCTCCGGCATACAGGCACATTTAACTTAAGATTCTAAAAAAACAACATGAAATTCACATGTAATGCTATTGGGAAAGGATTAGCACTAAATACATTGTTTCAATGTACATGTATTGATCATGTTGATGATATAACATATATACAACCTATATGCTGTAATGTTTGGAGATTGGGTTCTGATTGGGTTGGGCTACCGCACCCCACATAATACATGTTATAGATCACTTGTCTTATATTTATATTTACAGCCTGATACTAATATACTTTTTCAAATTGGGTTTGTCTTAATTTATTTAGTTTAACTGCATGCGTTAGCCTACACGAGCCTGTACATATCGTCTCGTTAATTTCCCAGTACTAATCCTCGATAAGGCAATCCATACCAGAGATACTTTCTCGGGCCAGTTCCGATCGAGTACAGACCCATTGGTGGATCACTTGTCTTATATTTATATTAGTTATATGTTGCTATGTTTTGAGATTTGGTTCTGATTGTGTTGGGCTACCGCACCCCACCTAATACATGTTAACGTTCACTACATGTATATACATCCTAACATAAGCTGCGTACATGGATCTTGCAACATTGTCAACCAGTGACGATATTTACAGTAGTTTTCATATCTGGGATGGAGACAATGGGGCCTAGTGTCACGGACGTAACTTAGCTAGGACAACTCCATCATATTTTTATTTTGTTCCTACCCTTAGTACCGGTGTATACATGTGTACATGTATTGTATTTTGATGTATGATTCATTATATTATTTAATTGTGCAGAATTTATATTATTATTATTTTTATATTTTTGGAGCAGCGGTATTATGTTGATATTTTATTCCAGTACCCTGTCGTCTTAATGTATTTTAGTACAGCTAAGTGTATTTCCGTTTCACATTCTTTAGGGGGGAATATTAAATTATATGGGGACGATATAATATTATTTTTTAAGCAAACAGCGGCTAAATCTTTTCTTGCTGATTCATGCGTTGGACAGAAGAAGAAATAGTGGTCCAGTTCTTCTATTTCGTCTTCATCGCACTGACTACAGTTTATATCTATATCAATATTGCTGCCCTGTGGATAACGATTTGCCTTTATACCATTTCTGCCTAATTTAAGTCGTGTGATTATTCTGTCTGCCCGTCTATCCTTACTGTATAATTTACACGTAACTGGGATTGTGGGACTCATTGATTGCAGTATGTGCCCACCGTGCTTACTTTCATGAATGTTATTCCAACGTGTTTGCCATTTGTATCTTGATTTTTTGCCTGTGCCTGTCAAATGTGCTGAAGCAGCCGCGCGATCTGCTTCTTCATTACCGGGTATTCCAATATGGGAAGGGACCCAGTCTATATTTATAAGCTTGCCCTGTTCCACTGTTCTGCTTATTAGTGTCTTAATGTCATGTATTTTGTCGGGTCTCGTTTTAGATGTACCTGAATTAATAGCTTGAACAGAGCTTAATGAATCTGTTATAATTATGGTGTTTTTGTAGTCATTTAGCGTAGGGTTGTATATAAGGGCCTTTTCTATGGCAATAAGCTCTGCTGTAAATACACTTAGAGTGGATGCCAACTTTTATTGTTCTATATGATCTAGTTGGGGTACCACAAAAGCAGCTGATGTTATTCCTAGTTCTGAATTTTTGCTACCGTCCGTGTATATCTGTAGCGTGTCTTTCCAATGGTGGTGAATGTAATCTGTTGCGTTTTTAAGACTGAGGGCTGGATCCCTATTCTTATCTATTATTATTTCTGTAAGGTCAGATCTTGCTGTGATTTCAAATGGGTAATAAGGTATGTGTGTGAAGAATGGTTGTATTTTACAGTCATTTAGTCCATATTCTTCTTTTAGGCTTATTGCGTTCATTGCATAACATGTTTTTATTTTATTATTGTTAGATTGGTACTTTTTATTCGGTTTACTAGGACCTGTTTTAATTCTTAACATGTTGTATTTATATGTACGTTTGGGTTTTATTAGTTCGTTAAGTGGTAGGTTAGCACCATGTGGCTGGGTGCGGGCCCAGTATTTTAGTAAATTACATTCACGTCGCAGATCCAGTGGTTGTACAACTGTTTCTACTTCTATTGCTGCGGCTCTAGTTGATTGATAGGCACCCGTTGCTACTTTTAATGCTGCTCTTTGAATTATTTCTAGTTTATTTAGATGACTGGCCGCTGCGTCTTTGTATAACATACAGCCGTAGTCCATTTTAGATAGCATTAATGCTTTATAGAATCGTAGGAGAGACGGTTTGTCTGCTACATATGATGTACCTGATATAAGTTTCATTAAATTAAGGTCCTTCCTACACCGTTGGACTAGGTCTGTTACATGAGGACCCCAGGTTAATCTGTCGTCTAATATCATACCTAGAAATTTTGCACATTTCTTGTAAGGGATTGATTGGTTGTTCACCACTAGATTTTTTATTCTATAGTGCTGTTCTCTTTTATAGGTATACCGCTTCTCCGCATCTTTAAAGCACAATGTTCCTCCATTATGAAATATGACTGCCTCAGTTTTAAGTGGGGAGATTTTAAACCCCCATTTATTTTGCCATATTGTAATTTTAGCTAGTGATGTCTGTACAACTCCGAGGGCGACATCTATATTCGCATGTGCATTCCAGATCGCGCTGTCATCAGCAAATTGTGATAGGTCTTCTTTTTTACGTGTATTCTTATTAGCATTGTTAAGTTCAGTATGTAGTGTGTCATCATGATGCAATCATGATGTTGAATAATATTGGACTAACGACGCTGCCCTGGGGGCAACCATTATCTATGTTTTGGAATTCGGAGTGCTCTGTTCCTATTCTGACTCTAATTTTCCTGCCCGTAAGAAATTTGTCAAGCCATAACACCATTCTGTTATTTATGCCCTTCTCTATGAGTTGCTCTATTGTTCCCTTTGTCCACATTAGGTCAAAGGCTTTCTCTAGGTCTAAGAACACAGCAACGACCGTTTTCTTTTCGATCATAGCTGTTTTAATTACGGTTTCCAGTCGTGCTAGTTGATCTAAGGTAGATCTTTGATTTCTGAATCCTGATTGAGTCAGGCTTATTTTTTGGTTTGATTCTATATGGTGCTTTAACCTATTCGCTACCATCGTTTCCATCACTTTGCAAATTGTTGGTGTTAACGATATTGGTCTGTATGATGATGGATGCGTTGTATCCTTTTTAGGTTTTAATATAGGGATGATGGTAGCTTCTTTCCATGAGTCAGGTAGGGTACCGTTTTCCCAGGATTTATTTATAGCCAGGAGCAATTGTTCCATAGATTCAATAGGGAGATGCTTTAAAATTGTATAGTGTATTTTATCTGCTCCTGGTCCTGTATTATTTTTACTTTTAAGGGCAGCTTTTAGTTCTGACATGATGAAACGTCTATTGAGGCAGGTTCCTTCATTTAATTCAGGAATTATTGTTTGTGTATCTATCTTAGATTGGATAATTGGATCTCTTTGTTCTTTAACTTGTCTAAATTCTGGTGTAAGGTTGCCGTTACTTGAAATAGTTTTATAATGGTCTGTGAGCACCTCTGCTTTTTGTTTTTCATCGTAAACTAGGTTGTTGTTATGTAAAATTGGTGATAGTGGTGGTGTACGTTTACCTCTGATTCTATTGAATTGATCCCAAATTTATTTACTAGTTGTTTCGTTATTAAGTTCCGAAATAAATTTATCCCAACCGATTTGTTTTGCCTCATTTAATATGGCGGACGCGAGGGATTTGGCCTACCGATACTCGTCCCGCCTTTTTTCTTTCAGGGTTTTATGGTATTTATATGCCTGTTTCCATATACACAGACAGTTCTCCCTGTTTATAATGGCATCCGAGCAGGCCGGAGTCCACCAGGGATTGGTTGGGCGATTGTGTGCTTTGCCACTTGTCTGTGGTATGCATTTCTTACTGATTTCGTAGAGAGTGCTCACAATTTCATTATGATATTCATTGCAGTTTAATTTTTTCTCTATGTGCAACTTAGTTATTTCCGGGGGGTACCCAACTCCCTCGCACCGCTCAGTCGACGAACGAGCATATCCCGATTTTTTTTGATTTTTAGCTCACCTGAGCTCATGTGAGCTATTGTTACCGCAATGTGTCCGTCGTCGTCGTCCGTCGTCCGTGAACATTTTCAAACGTCTTTTCCTCGGTAACCATTGGGTCTATAGTCACCAACCTTCATGGTTATGGTCCATGGGTGAAGCATTTTCAGATTTGTTAAAATGGAGGTTATCGCTAATCCAAGATGGCCGCCGTCTAAAAATAGCATAAATTCTTAAAAAATCTTCTTCTCATGAACCGCTTGCCGGATTTCGACGAAACTTGGTAGGAATGATCAATGTACATTGCTCTTACAAATTTGTTAAAATGGTGACCCCGGGGTCAAAAATGGGCGTTGCCCGTGGGGTCAAATTGGGGTCAAATTTTATTTTTGACCGAATATCGAGGGCTCAGCGCAAGACTAGTCCAACTAGGTTTTTGCAAATTTTTCAGGAGAGGCAAAAAACTGATTATTTTCATAAATAATGGGACTACAAATGTGAAAATTTAAAGTGTTAGTGAAAAATGTATAAGAAACTGGAATATCAACTTTTGAAGAAAAAAAATTAATTCAAAATATGTTTTTGATGAGTTAGACTACTTTTGCGCTGAGTTTGTTGGCGCAAAACTAAGTCCAAACTCTAGTTAGACTTCTTTTGCACTGAAATTTTCAGCGCAACACTAGTCTATCTCAAGTTGGACTAGTCTTGCACCAAAAATATTGCTGAAATACACAGCAGTGGATTGAGATAGACTACTATTGCAGAGAAATATAATCATTATCTAAGCTGGCAATCATTTTTCTGAGACAGCAGTACAATATGACATTTTTTGTTGTATCAAACTGCAAATAGCAATTAAAACACTTTTTTTACCGGGACAATTGCTGATTAAGTTAAAATAGATGGACTGGACATGACCCCGTCACCCATTTGTGTGCTACCCTGGGTAATGTGAGATGGACTGGACATGACCCCCTCACCCATTGGCGTGCTACTCTGGGTAACGCGAGATGGACTGGACATGACCCCCTCACCCATTGGTGTGCTACCCTGGGTAATGTTAGATGGACTGGACATGACCCCCTCACCCATTGGCGTGCTACCTTGGCTAACGTGAGATGGACTAGACATGACCCCCTCACCCATTGGCGTGCTACCCTGGGTAATGAGATGATCTGGACAATACGCCCTCACGGGAGTGTGAAGCGTATGGTGCTGGGAGGGGGGGGCGCCCAGGGGGGTGGTGTATTGCGTGCTTGGTAACACCAGATGGCTGACAGACCCCCCTTCACCCATTGGGCGAGTACCCTGGGTAACGCAGATGGACTGACATGACCCCTCACCCATTGGCGTGCTACCTGGGTTAACGCGAGATGGACTATACATACTGGACATTGGTGACTACCCACAAGATATGGAATGACCCCCTGACCCATGACCCTCACCATTGCGGGAGGGCTACTGCTACGGTAGATGGACTAGACATGACCCCCCTTTTCCCCCACCCATTGGCGTGCTACCTTGGGTAAATGCAGATGGACTGGAACATGACCCCCTCACTCCATTGGTGTGCTACGTGGTAACGCGAGATGGACTAGACATGACCCCCCCTCTCCCATTGCGTGCTACCCTGGTAACATGAATGGACTGGACATGACGCCCTCACCCATTGGCGTGCCTACCCTGGGTTAACACAAGATGGACTGGACATGACCCCCTCACCCATTGTCGTGCTACCCTGGGTAACGCAAGATGGACTTTGTACATGACCCCTCACCCATTGGCGTGCTAACCCCTGGGTAAACGCGGAGATGGACTGACATGACCCCCTTACCCAATTGGCCCCCGTGCTACCCAATTGGGTAATGCGGTTGGATTGGACCTAACATTACCCCATCACCCATTGGTGTGGCTAACCCTGGGTGAACGTTGAGATGGACTGGACATGACCCCACAACCCATTTGCGTGCCCCCTACCCTGGTAACCCCATTAGATTGGACTGGATGACCCCTCGACCCATTTGCCCGTGCTAACCCTGGAACCAATTAGAATGGACTGGACAATGACCTCCCCTTTCCACCCAATTGGTGTGCTACCCCCCCTGTTAATGTAGATGGACCTGGACCCCATTGACCCCCTCACCCATTGCATGCTACTCTGGGTAACGTGAGATGGACTAGACATGACCCCCTCACCATTGGTGTGTACCCTGGGTAATGTTAGGATGGACTGGACTAGACATACCCCCTCACCCATTGGTGTGCTACTGGGTAATGTAGATGGACTGGACATGGGACCCCTCACCCATGTGTCTACCCTGGGTAGTGAGATGGACTAGACATGACCCCCTCACCCATTGGCGTGCTACTCTGGGTAACGGGAGATGGACTAGACATGACCCCCTCACCCATTGGTGTGCTACCCTGGGTAATGTTAGATGGACTGGACATGACCCCCTCACCCATTGGCGTGCTACCTTGGCTAACGTGAGATGGACTAGACATGACCCCCTCACCCATTGTCGTGCTACCCTGGGTAACGCGAGATGGACTGGACATGACCCCCTCACCCATTGGTGTGCTACCTTGGGTAACGCGAGATGGACTAGACATGACCCCCCTCACCCATTGGCGTGCTACCCTGGGTAACATGAGATGGACTGGACATGACGCCCTCACCCATTGGCGTGCTACCATGGGTAACACAAGATGGACTGGACATGACCCCCTCACCCATTGGCGTGCTACCCTGGGTAACGCGAGATGGACTGGACATGACCCCCTCACCCATTGGCATGCTACCCTGGGTAACAGGAGATGGACTGGACATGACCCCCTCACCCTCGGTAACGCGAGATGGACTGGACATGACCCCCTCATCCATTGGCGTGCTACCTTGGGTAAAGTGAGATGGACTGGACATGACCCCCTCACCCATTGGCGTGCTACCCTGGGTAACGTGAGATGGACTGGACATGACCCCCTCACCCATTGGCGTGCTACCCTGGGTAACGGGAGATGGACTGGACATGACCCGCTCACCCATTGGCCTGCTACCCTAGGTAACGTGAGATTGGCTGAACAATACTCCCTCTTGCAATGGGGTACTATCGGTACTCGAGGATGGACTAGACAGGACTGCCTCACTTATTGATGTCCTACCCCCAGAAATCTGAGATGTGTCGGACATACTTGTCTGATCCATTGGTGAACCATCTTGAAATGGTTTGGACACATATTGCTCATGCAGACGGTTTACCCTGGGTAACGCGAGATGGACTGGACATGACCCCCTCATCCATTGGCGTGCTACCTTGGGTAAAGTGAGATGGACTGGACATGACCCCCTCACCCATTGGCGTGCTACCCTGGGTAACGTGAGATGGACTGGACATGACCTGCTCACCCATTGGCCTGCTACCCTAGGTAACGTGAGATTGGCTGAACAATACTCCCTCTTGCAATGGGGTACTATCGGTACTCGAGGATGGACTAGACAGGACTCCCTCACTTATTGATGTCCTACCCCCAGAAATCTGAGATGTGTCGGACATACTTGTCTGATCCATTGGTGAACCATCTTGAAATGGTTTGGACACATATTGCTCATGCAGACGGTTTACCCTGGGTAACGCGAGATGGACTGGACATGACCCCCTCATCCATTGGCGTGCTACCTTGGGTAAAGTGAGATGGACTGGACATGACCCCCTCACCCATTGGCGTGCTACCCTGGGTAACGTGAGATGGACTGGACATGACCTGCTCACCCATTGGCCTGCTACCCTAGGTAACGTGAGATTGGCTGAACAATACTCCCTCTTGCAATGGGGTACTATCGGTACTCGAGGATGGACTAGACAGGACTCCCTCACTTATTGATGTCCTACCCCCAGAAATCTGAGATGTGTCGGACATACTTGTCTGATCCATTGGTGAACCATCTTGAAATGGTTTGGACACATATTGCTCATGCATTGGAGAAACACAATGTTCAAAATTACACTCAGAGAATGAAGACATGTCAGAAATACTTCTCGTACACTCAAGCTCACTATCATGCACAGACGAAACATTGAGTTCTGAACTAGAATAGCTTTCGTTATTAATTTGTTGAAGCCTAGTATTCATGTCCTCGTGTATAGCATAAATAAGACAGCTATTTTCACCGTCGCTAATCTCAAAGAACTCACTACTTATGTCATCCTGTGTAGTATCTGCGTTGCTATTTAAGTTCGTATTACTGCCCGCGTATGTCAGTGAAGTATATTCTGTATCGCTTACGTCAGAAAATTCATCGTGATGTGTACTCGTATTGTACAGGACTGTTGATGTATTCACCACGGGCTGAGGTGAACTCATGGTGTCCGGGTCTGTTGATGTATTCACCACAGGCTGAGGTGAACTCATGATGTACGGGTCTAATGTCAAATTATCAACTATATACATTTTCTCTGTTGTTAACCAGACCTCTCATTAGCCAGGTTTTTTTGAAAAAAAATCCAGGCTATTGGATTGGCGAAAGCCGGGCGGGCGAGCGGGCGGGCGGGTTTCGGGCGGGCGGCGTCCACAATCAATGTTAAGTTTTCGTGTTTAAGTCCATTTCTTTGGTACTGTTCCACCTAAGACCACCAAACTTTACCAGCTTCATAATCAAGGGATGCCCACCACATGTCACTATCCAACATGTTACTTTTTTTTTAACTTGACCCATTTTTTCCGCGCAGTCGACTTAGCCATTTTCAATGTTAACTTTTCGCGTTTACAATGTTAAGTTTTCGTGTTTAAGTCCATTTCTTTGGTACTGTACCACCTAGGACCACCAAACTTTCACAGCTTCATAACCAAGGGGTGCCTACCACATACAACTATCCAACATGTGACCATTTTTTTACCTTCACCTATTATTTCTACGTAATTGACTTAGCCATTTTCAACGTTAACTTTTTAACGTACGTCTGGTTAAATGTTTTGGTTAAAACTTTTTCGTTATACTATATCTCTGCAACTGCTTCCCCCATTACCTTGAAACTTCACATGGGTGTTTATCATATTTTCATTCTAACCCCCAAACGTGCGGCCCCTGTGATCAATGTCAAATTACTTTGAATTTATTTGTTAAAGTTTTTTCGTGTAATATATCTCTGCAACTGCTTCACCCATTACCTTGATACTTCACATGGGTGTTTATCATCATTGTCGCACCCGCTTGCGGAAAGCGCGATATCGTCGGCATTTTGGCATACGTCCGTCCGTCCGTCCGTACGTCCGAGTGTCCGGTTGAAGTTTTTTCGTTAAAGTTTTTCCATCTACTATATCTATTTTTTTAGTGTCCATGCCTCGCCCCAATGCGCGACATGCAGGCCACGGCCATCTAGTCTACAAAAAGTGGGTTATAATTATGTTATCCAAGTGTCCATGCTTGGAAAAAACCTGGCCTTCGTGGCTTTGCCTCGTTTTTATTGATAAACTTGTTACTTACCCTTGAAAAGTGTCTGCTAATAAAATTTAACAGCATGACATTTGCCACCATGTTGTCACCAAACTAGTCATAAAGTTCACACCAGATGTGCAACTGGCATTAGGTTCAAACCAGATGTGACACAGCAGCTACACATGAGCACCTCTCAGGGCATTTTCAAGTACTACCAGTAATTATTATAAGATGTTTCTGGAATGACATGAATACTTTAATAAAAGTATAAAATATTGATTTTCATAATTTTACTAAAAATATATTATTTGATTTAAAACATGGCAGATTATTGGGAATATTTGCTCGGAATATTTTTTTTCTGCTCAAAAGTGAATCTATATTTTAACCACAAAATTAAACAATAATGCATTAAGTTTTATTCTTTGAAATGATAGTTATTGCTATTATTCTGAATAACTAATTTCAGTGCAAAACTAGTCCAACTAAAGTTAGCATAGTATTGCGCCAACGATAATGGTCAACAAATTGGATATGTCAGTGCAATACTAGTCCAACTCAAGTTAGCATAGTATTGCGCCAACGATAATGGTCAAAATGAGTTAGACTACTTTGTTTCCGACTAATTAAAGTACTAATTAATTAGCGTTGGCAACTAATTTTTTCACAGAACGTGTATTTCAACCTAATTATCATAATTATGTGAAAAAACGATTTTCTGAAAAAATGAAGTTAGACTAGTTTTGCGCCAAGCCCTCGATATGGTCTTGTCATATATAAAATTGAAGGTATCAATGAGGCGATCACTCTGGTGCATTTTCTGTCGAAATCGGATTGTTATGTCATCCAAGATGGCCGCCGAAAGGTCAAAAGGTCGTTCTTTTATTAGAGATTTCAAAATTCTTCTTCACATGAACCGCTTGGCCCATGGTAGCCAAACTTAAAAGTTATGGTCCATGTGTGAAGCCTTTTCAGATTTGTTAAAATGGAGGTCATCGCTAATCCAAGATGGCCGCCGTCTAAAAATAGCATAAATTCTTAAAAAATCTTCTTCTCATGAACCGCTAGCCGGATTTCGACGAAACTTGGTAGGAATGATCGATGTACAATGCTCTTTCAAACTTGTTAAAATGGTGACCCCGGGGTCAAAAATGGGCGTGACTCGTGGGGTCAAATTTTATTTTTGACCGAATATGGTCATGTTATATAACAAATCGAAGGTATCAATGAGGCGATCACTCAGGTGCAATATTTGTCGGAATCGGATGATTATGTCATCCATGATGGCCACCAAAAAGTCCATTTATTCAAGATTTTTAACGTCTTTTTCTCAGGAACCACATGGCCGATGCTGGGTGAAGCATTTTCAGATTTTGTAAAATGAGAGTCATCGCTTAATCCAAGATGACCGCCATCTAAAAATAGCACAATTTTTTTAAAACACATATGAACTCAATGTCACATTCTCCTCTGGTGTTCATGGAGTCAGGTTAGCGAATTAGGGCCATCATGGCCCTCTTGTTTTTTTTGTTAAGAAATATTGAGCGTAGAATGAAGGAAATGGCTTCCTCAATTCAAAATTTTTCCGGGGGGTCATGCCCCCGGACCCCCCTAGCCAACTCCCTCGCACCGCTCAGTCGACGAACGAGCATACCTCGTTCACGTTCCATGTGGGCCCCCCCCCCCTTGGTGAAATCCTGGATCCGCCACTGATAAGTGATGGAAACGCTCCCAATCAGCCTGACCTAACTTCCATTTATGAATTGTTGGGGGAGTACTCTTATGGTATTGGGTCAAAACTTTAGTAATTATTGGATAGTGATCACTTCCTAGTGTAGAATCGTGTACGAACCAGGAGGACGAGGAAGCTACAGCTGGTGTTGCTAATGTTATGTCTGGTGTTGTTCCTATACCTTTACTATGTGGGATATGAGACGTATCGAAGGTTACGGCCCCATCATTTAATAATACGTAATCTGTATTGTCTAAAAAGTTTATTATTTCATCACCACTTTTGTTAGTTTTGGCGAGATAATACACGTCCCAAAGTGGGTTGTGTCCGTTAAAGTCACCCAATATCAGAGCTTTATTACTTATCTGTTTGGTAATGTTATATAGTTTGTGTAGTTTAGTAGCGTTTGTACTGCCACCGGGACCGATGTATACATTTAGTATGTCTATATTACCTTTGTTACCTAATATTTTAATTGCAGAATAAAGAATATTTTCTGTTTCCTTCAGATGATTCGTTTTTAATTTTGTACAAGAAACTCCATTTTTAGCATATATGCCTACTCCACTACCATGGAATGGATTTGTGGAGTGCGCTATTAAGTTGTATCCTGTTAGAGTTGATGGTTTTTGGCATTTCCTGAAGGCATATTACATCGGGTGACAATATGTTTCTATAGCATTTATTAGCTCTCCCTTTGTCCGTAGAAATCCCCGACAGTTCCATTGAAGGACTGTCAGGGGGTGATTATTACTATTATTATTTCTACCCATATATGTTTATGTTTTATTAATGTTATGTATTATTGCGAACATATTCTGCGTTTGTGCAGAAGAGCGCCATGTTTATATTCAGAGGTTCTGGCTGGGAGGCTGTTAATTTCAGGTTCATTGCTTCTCAGCTGTACTGGAGGCGCTAGAACATTGGGACCTTGCTTACATTGGACTTTACGTTTAGGATTTTTAGTTTGACGACTACCAAATGTTCCATTCCTGTTAAAAGTTTTTGATTGTTTTTGTTTAAGGGGCATATTGTATGTTTTGTTCTTATTAGATTTAGCGCACTTATTTGTTCCCCCCACCGGGCTACCCGTTGGACTGGCATTTGGGGTGGATGTTTTAATGTTGTTGGTTGCTGCCTCTGTGTGTTGTTTCGTAACACTTATATGACCTTCTGCTATGTTGTATGTGTTAATGTTGTCGCTGGAACTATTTTGTGATATTTTTGATAAGCATAGAGGTGATGACGCTGGGGCGGATTTGTTGGGGCTATTGTTTACGACTGGGCAGCAAGGACTTTTTGCGCAGTCCATGCTGATGCTATGTGACATTTCGGGTTCCATTTCAGTTGTTATGCCGAGTTCCGCCGCCAGTTCTAGTATTGTTGTGTCTATTTCCGTTATTAGTCCAGCATGTTTGCGATTACTCGTAGCTATTGATGGATGCAGGGGTTCAGTATTGTTATTTCTTCTTTGTTTAGTGGGTGGGGGTGATGTAGGGTTTTGTCTGGGTGTCGTGTTTACGTGTTGAATAATAGCGGCAGTAACTTCGGGTGTGTGAACTGTCCTATTTTGTAGATGGGACTCTGCTATGTGACCTACCGGTATTATTCCTTTTGTTTTAATTCCTAAATGAGATTCTAATGTTGTTTATATCACCGCTATTAGATCCAAAAGTTGATTTGTTGTGACATACTGCTGTATTTCAGTATCTTGTTTGGCGTGTGTATCCATGGATGGTGATTCAGATGCCCGTTTGCCTTTGTTGTATTGTGGTGTGGCTGGGATAGTTGAATACTGGCCGTTTTGTTGTTGTATAGGTAGATTAGTGGTGGTATGAACATGTGTGGTATTGGTCGAAGTGTGTGTTTGCAGTTGTTCCTTGAGTGCGTCACGCGTTAGTTGTCTCGTTTGATTTTTGTGATTAATGTGCGTCTTGTATTTAATAAATATCGGGCAGTATAGATGGCTAGCTCGGTGGCCACAAGCCTGTAATTCTGCTACAAAGCAATTGTTGCAGAAATCTTTGTCCCTCGTGTATTTAGATGTGCAATCCTTATAGAAGTGTGCATACCCACAAATTGGGCAGTTGACACAATTGTTTCTGCAAGCGTCTTGTCGGTGACCAAACTGCTGGCATTTATTGCAGCGAATTGGTCGTTGAATTGTGATGCCAATATCGATTGGGTTACCGTTGTTGATGCACGAAGCTGGTGTTATTTGGTATGGTAGATGTCTGTTGAATTTAACAAGCAATGCGGTTTTAGATTTACCTACGTGGTGTGCGTCGGTGATGCTGTTATTTTTGGCGTCTAATGCTAGCATGATGTCTTCCTTGCTCAATCGGGCGAAGTCAGGGTGCTCAGCTATGCCCACCGTGACAATTTGTTGTTGTTGTTGGACTGCGTTTTCCTGGGCATTGGTTTGTTAACTAACTTGAATTCTACGTTTGACATACTTGGGGGTGCCGTGAATGATTTTGCTCTACCAATCCATTGTTTTGGTAGAGTGACTCTAATGATGTCCGGTACGCTGTCGAGTGTACACCGAATATCTGACTGGTTTAGTCTATTACCCAGGAATGACATCAGGGCCCAGACGAAATGCGGTAATCTTATTGCAGCTCGCCTGGACCCAATGATATTGAAGCGGATTGTGTCAGTTTGTGTGTTGTTGTTTGTCTGTTTGTCAGGTATTGTGTCTGTGACTGGTTCCACAGTTGATTGACGTGATGGTGGTGTGGTCTGTGTGGTACATGTATGTGGTTGATTGGCCTCTGGTGATTTACTACTAGGCGATAGTGAGTCTGACATGTCCTGTTCCCTAGTTCTCTTTTTCGTATTAGGTGTGTTGAGTTGTGCCATTATATAACTTTAACCGAAGATGGGAAACAAATATTTTTGATAATAAGTAATAATAAGTAATTTCACAGTTGTATTGTTTTCTGTACGTTGGCGCCTTGACTATATATAGTATATGCTTCTAAAGTGTAATTTCTGCTATATATGTCTATATATCTGTCTATATTGTCTATTTATATAATCTGTCTATATTGCTATTTATATAAGAAGTACTAACAAGTAATAACAGTTTTGATTGATTTTCGTACGTTGGCCCCTAGACTATATATAGCAATGTGCTACTGTGATGCAAGATATATGGACTATTCCAGTAATATTTTAATTTATATACACAAATATATACAAGTATATATTTAGTTCTGATTATTATTGGAACAAGAGCTGTAGGAGAACAGCATAGCTCGACTACGAGGGTTGTCGATGTACACATAGCTTGACAAAGAAGGTGGCTGCGGCCTGCATAAAAACCTTAACCAAGGTTGACTAAAAATAAAAAAAAAACCTTAACCAAGTGAAATTAAGTAAGTAATTCAAGGTTAAATGTAGGTCAATGTCAGATATAGGGTCAGGAGGGGTTATTGATGTACATCACTAGGAGATGAAGTTTTCCAAGTATGGTTTCTGTAGGCCCGCGAGTATTCCATATACAAGCTTGACTAAAAACCGTAACCAAGGGGAAATAACTAACTAATCCAAGGATAAAAGTAGGTCAAGGTCAAATATAGGTCAGGGATTATTGATGTACATCATTAGGAGATGAAGTTGTCCAAGTATGGTTGATGTAGGCCCAGGAGTATTCCATATACAAGCTTGACTATAAACATTAACCAAGTAATTCAAGGTTAAATGTAGGTGAAGGTAAAATAAAGGTCAGGGATTATTGATGTACATCCCTATGAGAAAAAGATATCCAAGTATGGTGTCTGGATGCACAATAGTATTCCATGTACAAGCTTGATTAAAAACCTTAACCAAGGTTGACTAAAAACCTTAACCAAGGGGAATTAAGTAAGTAATTCAAGACGAAATGTAGGTGAAGGTAAAATATAGGTAAGGGGTTATTGATGCACATCACTAGGAGATGAAGTTGTCCAAGTATGGTGGGTGTAGGGCCAGTAGTATTCCATATACAAGCTTGACTAAAAACCATAACCAAGGGGAAATTAACTAAGTAATTGAAGAGGAAATGTAGGTCAATGTCAAACATAGATCAGGGGTTATTGATGTACATCCCTATGAGAAAAGGTTGTCCAAGTATGGTGTCTGTATGCACAATAGTATTCCATGTACCAGCTTGACTAAAAACCTTAACCAAGCTTGACAAAAAACGTTAACCAAGGGGGATTAAGTAAGTAATTTAAGAGGAAATGTAGGTGAAGGTCAAATATAGATCAGAGGTTATTGATGTACATCACTAGGAGATGAAGTTGTCCAAGTATGGTGGGTGTAGGGCCAGTAGTATTCCATATACAAGCTTGACTAAAAACCGTAACCAAGGGGAAATAACTAACTAATCCAAGGATATAAGAAGGTCAAGGTCAAATATAGGTCAGGGATTATTGATGTACATCATTAGGAGATGAAGTTGTCCAAGTATGGTTGATGTAGGCCCAGGAGTATTCCATATACAAGCTTGACTATAAACATTAACCAAGTAATTCAAGGTTAAATGTAGGTGAAGGTAAAATAAAGGTCAGGGGTTATTGATGTACATCCCTATGAGAAAAAGATATCCAAGTATGGTGTCTGGATGCACAATAGTATTCCATGTACAAGCTTGATTAAAAACCTTAACCAAGGTTGACTAAAAACCTTAACCAAGGGGAATTAAGTAAGTAATTCAAGAGGAAATGTAGGTCAAGGTCAAATATAGATCAGGGGTTATTGATGTACATCCCTATGAGAAAAGGTTGTCCAATTATGGTGTCTGTATGCACAATAGTGTTCCAAGTACAAGCTTGACTAAAAACCTTAACCATGGTTGACTAAAAACCTTAACCAAGGGGGATTAAGTAAGTAATTTAAGAGGAAATGTAGGTGAAGGTCAAATACAGATCAGGGGTTATTGATGTGCATCACTAGGAGATGAAGTTGTCCAAGTATGGTGGGTGTAGGTCCAGTAGTATTGCATATACAAGCTTGACTAAAAACCTTAACCAAGGTTGATTAAAAACCTTAACCAAGGGGAATTAACTAAGTAATTCAAGAGGAAATGTAGGTCAAGGTCAAATATAGATCAGGGGTTATTGATGTACATCACTAGGAGATGAAGTTGTCCAAGTATGGTGGATGTAGGGCCAGTAGTATTCCATATACAAGGTTGACTAAAAACCTTAACCAAGGCGTGACGTGACGGTGACGCCGACGCCGACGCCGACGCCGACGCCGACGCCGGGGTGACAACATAAGCTCTACTTATTTTTCGAATAGTCGAGCTAAAAATGAATTGAATTAGGATAATTTAAATTAAATTCTACTAATCAAATTAAATAATAAATAAGTATAGATCTCTACGTACAAAGAATCCACTGAGAAGAATAAATATATATATATATACTCACAATATCACCTCACATTGGCAACGTATGTGCTGAGTTATACTTACGCGTGCGAGCCAAGTACAACAATATGGACCACCTTACCTGTATTGCCGTGGTAAGCTGTGGTAAGCTGTGCTTTGTATTCAGTGTAGATGGCTATTATTAGTAGTATTTATTGATGTGGTCAGATTTGAACCACAGTGCTGAGAAAAGAGACCCTATGCTATGCAGAACCACGATAAATCCCGTGTTTTGTCAATTTAATCTACACAGATCACTATACAGAGCAGAGCCAGAAATAATAAATTAATACATTTACTTGATTGTTGCTGCTAAGGTGTCGTTACTAGCTGGTAAATAAGTGATATATTGAAGTACTCACAAGATTTGATGTTTTGCGATCGATTGCTATCAGAGCGATATAATGCGACTGTTCCGGTCAACGAAATAAATCACACTGGGAAGACCATGTGTGAGTATCCACGTGATATATCACTTGGTTAGTGTAATTACCAGTTACACTAGTCCGCTAAATAGTAATTAGATTGACGTAACGGGCCTGGCTTAAAAACCACCAATTAACATTATTTGCTTCACATAATTACGCCAATGACTTCTCAGAGAAAATATAATTGCTACCAAACAATGCTAATTAAAATTGTTTGCAGTTTCATTGTATGTTATCGTTAATCCGGACAATTATTTTGTAGAAGACATTATTGATTGTAGATGAAGTGTTGTCTTTCATCAAACGGAAGCAAACAATAACAAATTCCTTTAACACTATGTTATGACGACAAACCCATATAATGAATAATGTCCTTAAATTAAACGGAAGATCCGCGCAATCTGATCAAGGTCTACAATGTTTGATATCCACGCAGTCCACATTACTTCGACCACATTTACTGCACAACTATATACATCTTTTTGTAGAATATTATATTGGCAATAAGTTGCAATTCCCGCCATAGAAGGCCAAATGTGTACCTTTATAATATTGAGTTCATTATTTTTGACCGCATTTGCGATATATTGACAGATATATCTTATTATAGAAGAAACTCGGCAGAAAGTGGAGATTACGGCAAATCGGGCCCATGTACATGTATACGCATATGGTGAATTCGTATGATGTCTGTCAGCAGCCAAAACCGCGTCCTTTTGGCTATTGACAGACGTCTGTCAGCAGCCAAAACCCCGGTCTTTTGGCTATTGACAGACGTCTGTCAGCAGCCACTCCGTTTACAAATATTGGCACAATGTTAATATCACAAAGCACATATGATCACTCTGTACGTCAAGAAAATGAGTTAAAGTGTTATCTTTTGTCAACATTAAACTTCCTCACCCATTCACAGTGTGATACTATCTGGTAAATACGAGTGTCTAGATATGTTGTTGTGTTGTGTAATTACCCACGCCCTAACACCCAACTCTACATTATAGGAATGAATGGCCTTTTTGTGGAATTTATCGGGGTATAAACTTGGAAAAGTCGCGGGAATACTGGACGAAGGCCGGAAGGCCTCGTCCAGTATTCCCGTGACTTTTCCAAGTTTATATCCCCGATAAATTCCACAAAAAGGCCATTCATTCCTTATACTTCCAGCATTTGAAATAAATTCATCAAGAAAATGTATTTATTTTCCGTTTTCTTAACTGCGCCTCACGGTTACGGAAAGTAGTTCGGCGTGGGAGTTTACTGGGATATAAATTATGGACAGAGACTTGCTACGGGCCAATCAAATGTTAGGGAATTGTGTAAATATGTTTGTGCTGGAATTATCATCTAATCGCAACAGGTACCCACTATATATTGATGTGGCACGCAAAACACAAAACTATAATGTATACCAACCACAAAACTATGGAACGCCAACTCTATATATAAACTCAAATAATTAATGCTAGCTCTGAATAATTAGAGCTAGCATTAAATATTTAGAGCTAGCTCCAACTCATTTGAAGAGCTCTCTAAATCATTTGGAGCTAGCTCTAAATATTTATTTAGAGCTAGCAATAATTATTTGAGTTTATGTAGAGTTGGCGCTCCAGGAACGCAAATTCTACATAAACTCAAATAATTAATGCTAGCTCTAAATATTTAATGCTAGCTCCGAGTATTTAAAGCTAGCTCTAATTATTTAGAGCTAGCAATACTTATTTAAGAGCAAGCAATAATTATTTAAGTTCATGTAGATTTGGCGTTCCATACAAAACAACCGTAGCTACATAGCACATCAGGAGCTACACTGGTCATAAATCCCATAAGCCCCATTTCTCCAGTCACAGCCACATATACCATTTTCTGTCGTCTACAGCAATAATTTACGTGCGGGGGCGGATCTAGAGGAAGGGTGGGGGTGTTTTCCGGGGTTGCAACTCCCCCACACCCCTCACCCCGTTCAGCCACGGAGTTTACATAGATCACAGTTTACCACCAGTTGGAGTCTGAATTTAAATGCCGTAAAACACAGGAAAGTGCATTTCGAAGAGCTAGCTATGGACGGTACGGGAGTAGATTGTACAACAGTTACTGTAACTCTTGCAATTACTACGGATGGTACGGGGTTAAATTGCAAGAGTTACCTTCGCAACTAGACACCCCCCCGTTCCACAAATGCTGGATCCGCCCCTGACGTGTGTTATCTCCAATATCGTTACAGATGGATGGCGATGAAGAACATGCGCTTCCCCCGTTGCTATGCCTCTCTCGTGAAGGTCAACGAGCGCCTGTACATGTGTGGAGGAGCGACTCGATCTTTCGACCTGAAGAACTCTGTGCTGACCAGTGTCGCCTCTATAGACGAATACATTTACAAGCACGATATGTGGTGTCACCGCGCCGATATGATTATTCCCCGACATGACGCGGGAACCGCTGTCGCAGGTGCGTGCTACCATAGCAACTGGTTTGTCATCATGGCAACTAGTGGTCACCATGTTCTGCTAACGGTCTATACAGTTTGTGAGAAGCATGTTGAGTGTTTCACCGGTTGAATGGTGAACAGTGCAGACCATGAGCAGATTGCGCGGATGTGCAGACTGGTCTGTGTCTAGATGTGTCGCAAAATCCATACGACATACTTTTAACTCTTCATGAGGAATTGGTATTTTTGTTAGATCAGTATAAACCAGCTTATTTTATACTAAAATGACATATACCTATTTTATGATGTTGATGAATGCTGAAAATCATATCCAAAAACAACTACTAGACCTATACATGCTATAAATTAACCCTTAGACCGCTACTCACAACAATTGTCGTCTGCTTTTGCTTGTATATCTTGCCTTATTCCTCGATAAAACATGGTTTGATAGCACTTCAGAATCATTTCCAATGGAAATGATTCTGAAGTGCTGTCAAAGCATGTTGTAAAATATTCTAAAGTGCTGTCAAAGCATGTTTTTGATGATAACAATGGAAAAATAAACAGCAGACGACAAAATAAATAAGATAGCGATGTAAGGGTTAATATAATATATTAGAATTATCATAAATATTTGAAATTGGAAGATAAACATTCAAATAATTGGGTCTGCTATGTCGTCTCATGATCGCAAAGTACACACATCTGTCTATAAGTAGTCATGTACCGGACTTACAGTGGGCTCTCTCTAAAGCGGACACCATGGAAACCTGACAGGATGTCCGGTTTATAGAGGTTCCACTGCATTAAATAAATACATATACTTACAGGTGGCCGGGTATATAATTTGTAGTCATATACCTGATTTACAGTGAACGCTCTCTAAATGGGAAACCTTGGACCTCCCAGGGTGTAGGTTTAGAGAAGTTCCATATTGTATTAAATACACAAATCTACTTACAACAGGTGACCCGATCTATATCATAATGTAGTCATATACCTGAATTACAGTGGGCCCTCTCTAAACGGGACACCCTGGGGACCTCACATGGTGTCCTGTTTAAAAAGGTTCCGTCGTATGTAAAACACAAATATACTTAAAACAGGTGACCGGATCTACATCATCGGAGGCGTGACGTCATCCGCCGACCGCGTTCTCCAGTCCATTGAGTGCTACGACACCAAGAGGTCGGCATGGTTGTCGGGCGTGCAGAATCTACCCTATCCCGCCCGCTGGATCTGCTGTGTGGCCGTGAAGCCCAATTGGCGACACTTGCAGACGTCCGAGCGGACGAACGACTTGAACAAGTCGCCCACGCCCAGTCTCGGACTGAAGTCTTCAGCCCAACAATAGATTTTCCGCTGTTGCAGTTGTTTTCACGATTTCTGATTGACATTTGCTTTGACACCTGACACGTTGTTTCAAGAAATTTTGTATAATTTAAATATAGCAAAAGCTCATAATTTTTTTCTCGAATTTTACAATGTGTTGTTTAAAAACATAATCATGGCACGTGACACGTTCTTTCCAGAAATTTACATAATTTTATAAATATATCGATGACGTGATACTGTCTAGAACTTTACATTCGTGTTAAATAAATATAAACATAGCTTATTACACATTCCTTTAAATTTACGACATGTACGTGTTTCATATACAAATATCATTGGCACTTGACACGTTCTTTCAAGAAATTTACATGTGTCGTAAATTAAGTTTTATGCATATTTTGGACTTTGTATTGATACACGCTAGTGTTTATTTGTTAATTGTGGCAACACTTTTACATGCCATTACTGTGATACTTTATATGTTTTGTACAGATAACCGTTATCTTTATAAACTATGTCATTCTCATCTTGTTGCTATATTTACTATCACACCTGACAAAAGTGGGCCGGTCCATGTAAGTAGACAAGGATGTCGGCTTCACAAACAATGCAACTGAAGGAGTCGGTGGAATAAAGTTTATGTGCAATTAACTGCTATTTAACCCTTTCAACACTACAGAGCTGGGGTCCGTTTCACTAAACTTCTTACGACTAAAATGTTCGTAAGTGCAAACTTATGATAGTCTGTAAATTTCACATTAACAATGTTTTCTTGTAAACAATTATTAGATTTACATTTATTGAGCATAGGCTGCATATGCAGCCTATGCTCAATAAATGTAAATCCATAAGTTGAAATTTACAGACGATCTTGAATTTGAACTTACGAACATTTTAGTCGTAAGAAGTTTAGTGAAACGGGCCCCTGGTGTCAGTTTCACTAAACTCCGTAGGACTAAAATGTTCGTAAGTGCACATTTAGGTTCGTCTGAAAATTTCAATTGATATATGTTAATGTGAAATTTACAGACTCATAATTTTGCACTTACGAACATTTTAGCTGTATATTTTGTATTGGCAAATAGTGTAGATCCAGATGAGCCGGC
The DNA here is from genome assembly GCA_029237695.1 of Conchocele bisecta. Taxonomy (NCBI): domain Eukaryota; kingdom Metazoa; phylum Mollusca; class Bivalvia; order Lucinida; family Thyasiridae; genus Conchocele; species Conchocele bisecta. The sequence continues at coordinate 105,012,353 of CM055266.1, read as the reverse complement.
TCGTGACGAGCCGTCTCACAGGATATGCACTTTTTGAAAGTAAATTTCACAATTTTAAGAACACAATTTTAAACACCACCTTTTCATAAATGGACAGTCAGAAAACATTTTGTAACGATTGGATTTGTCCGGAAATTAACCGGCATATACAAATCCTTAATTAATTCACCTGGTGTCTGGAATGGAAACATTGTTGTAGGTGGTATGATATTGTAGCGCAATCCTTTTACCCTCCGTAACTCAGCCCTTGTTGGACTGAATTGGTCGGCTGATGGTCCCCTTTTGTCAGGACTGAACTGTTTCGCTGCCACCAGACCTTTTGGTCAATTAGAAACCGAGTGACGTCAGTTGCTGATTTCTTCACCTCAATGTGAGAATAATTGTCTGTCGCAACGTCAGATGAAAGAATGTTACAATTCTTTGTAGTACCAATTGGAAACTCAAATTGTAGAGAAGGCGTTCGTTCAGAAGTACATATTTTTAATGTGGTTAAGAAAGTAAATATACAAATCCAAGTCACGCATGAAGTAGTTCAGAAACACAAGCTCCTACTTCCACATTCCCCTCCGTCAGGGAGTTGGCTCGACGGCCTTCCCTGGCTTGGCAGTGTGCCAAGATTAAGGTCACTATGAAAAGGTCAATAGGGTTCATATGCAGCTGTAATAGCTTCCCCATGCATCTGAGTGAATAGAGGCTTTACAGCCCATCACACCATAACTGTTAATTGACCAGTGGTTAACTTAGGGTAACAATATATTTCCCATTGCAGCAAATAATTAATTAAGACGTGTATATAACTGGGAAAAGTTTGCCACAGTATTATCATTTCGCGAAACAAAATATAAGAAGTTATGCTTTCTGTTGTATTGCTAAAATGTACTTCACTTGTTTATGTCGGTCATGAACAACATGAATTTTATCAAATAAATGGATGCGTTTTGTTTCCAATCGCTACCCAGTCATACTATATCACATTCCGATAAGCTGATGGGTGCTATAGGAGGCCTCAACGTATAGGTTACCATACCTGCATAGATTCTCCTATATACTTAACCACTTTTATAATCGGTCAGGTACCATATTTTCGATTTTCAGTATAAATAAAAAATGCAGATGAAATATATGGCAGTCACATGTATTCATAACCATTTTACAATGCACGGCCGAAAATTCATGTGTATGGCATGTGGGGTTACCTTAGAATTAACGGTTACTAAAATAGATCACCCATGATTCGAAAAATCAAATAATTCATGTAACGATGTTTAAAACCTATCGGTAACAATGACTTCTTGACATCTGCTCCTCATCGAATTTATATAATTGTGGAGCCCGCGCCGAGTCAGATTTGTCCACTCCCGAAGCAGGGCGCCAATGAGCGCTTGCAGATTTACAGGTTCTGGGCCTGTCTTAGTCGTGTGTCTAACAAGTCTCAGACATGTTCTATCGGGTTAAAATCTGGCGATTTTGCGGGCCATGGTAGCAGTCGAATGCGGTCGTCGAACATGTTGATGGTTTCTCGGGCGACGTGACACGGAGCGTTATCTTGGACAACACTCCTATACTAGGGCCCGTTTCACTAATATTCGTACGACGAAGAAGTTCGTAAGTGCAAATTTAGGATCGTCTTGAAATTTCAATTTATGGATTTACATTTATTGAGCATAGGCTGCACATGCAGCCTATGCTCAATAAATGTAAATCCAATAATTATTTACAAGAAAACATTGTTAATGTGAAATGTGCAGACTATCATAATTTTGCACTTACGAACATTTTAGTCGTACGAAGTTTAGTGAAACGGGCCCCTGGCGTGCGGAAACATGTGGCACAATCTCCTGTACATTGCAGCCTATGCTCAATAAATGTAAATCCAATAATTATTTACAAGAAAACATTGTTAATGTGAAATTTGCAGACTATCATAATTTTGCACTTACGAACATTTTAGTCGTACGAAGTTTAGTGAAACGGGCCCCTGGTGTGCGGAAACATGTGGCATAATCACCTGCTGTGCAATGTTCTGCCGATAGCGGGCACCATTTAGTTTTCCTTGAACCAAAATTAACTGGGTATTTGTGTGAGAAATGGGGTGGATATGGGAGTTACATTTACTAGGATAGTAATGTTACAAACGGATCCTGGGTTGAATTTAAAGAGTTTAAACCTGATTGAAAGTGATTTGTTGCTCAATTAACGACTTTTCTACACACCTGTCTGAACGTAGCCCCGTCGGTCAGCATGCCCATGCCATTTGTTATGTGTTTATGTCTTGCCAAATGTATGGCTTCATATAAACATGCGAGTTGAGACAATATATACGACACATCGTTTGCACGTGCAAAGAAATTGATTTCGTGCTACTCGTAACGCACGTGTGGTTTTGATTAACAGATAGTTGAAATTCTGGGTCGGTATCGTCATAAAATGATACTGTGCGAAGGTTCATACTGATATTTGTCATAACACCGAAATTACGACACGTTGTAGTCTGACCGATTATAAAAGTGGTCAAGTGTATTTGGCGCACACTTTTGGAGTCTGAATAACTGCATCATTTATAAATCAAAGTACTGAAATGTGTTGGAAGTATGAAATCGATTCCCTAAAACCAATGAGATCAGACTTATTTTACTACTCTTAATAGATGGATTGAATATTGTATATATATCCATTCAACAGCAAAGGTAATATGCAGATGTGTCGCCTGATACATATAGTACCCTTTCACTACACGCCATGTTTGTGCCCATCACAATTCAACTCTCAGATACAGAAAATATATCAGAGGATCAAACCGGTTACCACGGGATCCTGTTAAGGATGAAAACCTAATGTTAAATCACATTCACGTGTCTGTCCTCCCTCAAAATATTGTTTAACGATACAGAGTTAGCGCAGGTAAGGCAAAACATACAATCAGGGAACAAATGAAAAAAACGGTGAAACATCATACAGTATAACTATTTATTGTCACTCAGAGGGTCATTCTCAAACCATCCTAAAATATGGTATTGATCTATTTAACATTTCACTGGACTCGTATCACAAATTGCATATCACCTTTTTAAGGACTAAGCTGATGGTGACATAAGAGTATGTATAAAAATGTCTTCTGAATGTATGCTGAAACAGTGAAATATACTAGCTAAATATGATCAGTCGGTACAGGTCTGTGGATGACAATACAGACTTCGTAGAAGAAACAGGCATGGTACAATACAGTTCATCACTAAGTCCGTAGTCGGAATGAAAAATATAATCTGTAATGCATAGTGGGAATGACTGACATGCAGATAGTTAATATTTTGCGGCAATGTAATGTCGAGTCGCGTAACGTCAACTGCTCCGTGCCTATATACATGTGTGCGCAGAATGTATCATTGTACAGAAATGTATTTGTTCGGGCAGGGGCACGATATGTCACTGTAATCCTGTTTGAATCGGTATTGTTTTGACATATGGTTCACGAGATATGGTCCGCTGGTTCAAAAGATAATAACAAAGTCCGGGAATATATTGACTGTACCTCGTACATGTACATTGATTAGATATTCTGCAAAGTTAACATAATGATTGTCACACACAAATGACAATACCAGATCATATGTGCTGTCGGTGCTCATAGCATATACAACTGGATAGCAGTTATGTTCAGAGACAAATTACTATAGCCAAGACTCCTCAGCGTATCCTCAGATCACCACAAGCATAACAATCTAGTCTACAAGTTAAACTATACATGTGTATAGTGCACATATACCAATAACATTGATTCATTGATTATTAGTGTTTTACGGCCTATCAACAGCCAGGGTCATGTAAGGCCGGGTCAACGGGATGGAATATCCCATATTCAACCTGTAAAAAATGAGGAAAATTCCCAAAATCAGAGCTCAATATTTACATAAACTATATATTCAGCCCTGAAATTAGAATATCCTGACCTGGTGCCAGGTCCATGCCACACCAGAGTCACTTAGCTCTGCCCCAAAGTAACAGGATTAGCTATAAGCTTATTACTTCTTAATGGAGCATAACAGGATTTAGCTCTCAAGTACCAGGGGGCAAAAATGGTACAAGAGGGCCAAACCATGTAGGTCGGCCTTCCGGTAAGGATGAATGCCGATCGTTAAATTACCCTTCGCTGCTCCCTCCTACCACCCAAATACCAATAACATGCATAGTGACTCTGTATTATAAAAATATAAAAAATAAACTTTGTACAAAACTAGAGCACGTGAGCAGGGGCACACGGATACCCACGGCTGATGCCTGGATCGCCATGTAAGTTTGTTTTTTTGTGTCTTTTTTTCATAACAAAATACATAAGTAAAGTAGATGGCCGCGGCCAGCATATCGGGCCCTACTTAAAAAAACTTTCAAACGCAAATGTAAACGTTTTTTTATTACGGAGTCCAGGACGGATAGAAAAGCGAAAACCATATACCACACGACATACTTTGTATGTCGGGGGGGGGGGGGGGTATAACTACTACAAGACAATAAAGTCATAAATGTATCATACGCTCTAACATGGAAGTGTAAGCAGACAAAGTGGCGTATCCATAGTATTCCCTGAATGATCACATCAATGACAAATGTCAGCTGTGAAACTCTTTCCATACGGAATGTTATCAAATGCTATTCAAGATGTATTGACGGTGGCAATGGATGGTGCATGACGTCACATCGATGGTATCTCAAGACTTTTATCTCGGGGATACAACAAACGTTGATACATGATGAAGACTACAGTACAAGATTATGAACATATACATGTCTAGGATAATGCCAATAACACCGTGTGGGATCGGTGTATGAAATACAATTAAATAGCCAATAAACAACAATTTTACCGTTTTTTCACCAATCAAATACTCGCATAAACCGGACAATTTTCATGCAGATCCTAGATATCAATGTTATTAACTACCTGTAGAAAACATGAGGAAAAATTATGCAGAATAAGTTGTGTTTTATGTCAAAAACATATTTACCTGGCTGTACACTGAATAGCCAGATATACTAGTAAATTGTAATGTTGTCTAGCTTGCATACACCGCTCTGGCTATAAAATTGTACGGCAAGATTAACATTTGTTTGACGGAAAACGCAACTTATTCCACATGCATTTTCAACAAATGACATTATACCAGATCATTTGTGCTGTCTGTGCTCATAGCATATACAACTGGATAGCAGTTATGTTCAGAGACAAATTACTATAGCCAAGACTCCTCAGCGTATCCTCAGATCACCACAAACATAACAATCTAGTCTACAAGTTAAACTGTACATGTGTATAGTGCACATATACCAATAACATGCATAGTGACTCTGTATTATAAAAATATATAAAATAAACTTTGTACACAACTAGAGCACGTGAGCAGGGGCACACGGATACCACCGGCTGAAGCCTGGACCGCCATGTAAGTTTTTTTGTGTTTTTTTTTCATTACAAAATACATAAGTAAAGTAGATGGCCGCGGCCAGCATATCGGGCCCTACTTAAAAAACTTTCAAACGCAAATGTAAACGTTTTTTTATTTCGGACGGATAGAAAAGCGAAAACCATATACCACGCCATACTTTGTATGTCGCGGGGTATAACTACTACAAGACAATAACGTCATAAATGTATCATACGCTCGTAACATGGAAGTGTAAGCAGACAAAGTGGTGTATCCATAGTATTCCCTGAATGATCACATCAATGACAAATGTCAGCTGTGAAACTCTTTCCATACGGAATGTTATCAAATATCTAGGATAATGCCAATAACACCGTGTGGGATCGGTGTATGAAATACAATTAAATAGCCAATAAACAACAATTTTACCGTTTTTTCACCAATCAAATACTCGCATAAACCGGACAATTTTCATGCAGATCCTAGATATCAATGTTATTAACTACCTGTAGAAAACATGAGGAAAAATTATGCAAAATACGTTGTGTTTTATGTCAAAAACATATTTACCTGGCTGTACACTGAATAGCCAGATATACTAGTAAATTGTAATGTTGTCTAGCTTGCATACACCGCTCTGGCCATAAAAGTGTACGGCAAGATTAACATTTTTTTGACGGAAAACGCAACTTATTCCACATGCATTTTCAACAAATGACATTATACCAGATCATTTGTTCTGTCGGTGCTTGTAGCATATACAACTGGATACCAGTTATGTTCAGAGCGAAATTACTATAGCCAAGACTGTTTATAGTAAGTTGTGGCTACAAAACACTTCAACTGGTACCACTTGCACTGCTGCTGTAACAATCACAGACAGATCAACATGATTTGCTTGTGACAAATGATCACAAGTCAATGTGCAACAAAATACAAATACAAAGATGGTGACCTGCGTATCCTCAGATCACCACAAACATAACTAGATGATCGGTAAATCCGACAAATGCTCCTCGACGACACATGGTTACAGATATAGCAATTTGAAAAACTTTAACGTAAATAACGTAAACCTTAACAAAATTTGGAAAACTTAAACGTAAAAATTCGAAGTCATTTGAACTTGGGCTTATGGGCAGCATGCGTAGGGTATAAAACGAAAATATAGATGGTGATCAATGTGTATATGAAGTTTCAAGTTGATACACCAAGTGGTTACAGAGATATAACAATTTGAACGAGAGGTCCGAAAGACCCTTAATCGCTCACCTGTAATTACTGTTATTTTTTTTACGGCAGCCATCTTGGATTAGGGATGCCGTCCATTTCAACAAATTGGAGAACACTTCATCCATGGACCATAACTGTGAAACTCGAATCTGCTAATATTTCGCCACACGACATTTCACCATTGCCACAGAGTTTATTAATGAGGATCGAGCATCGGAAATGAATGACAAGGGATACGTTCTACTCGTGAATCCCAAGCACGAGGATTAGTGTTACTAATCCTCACTTTAGTCTTTCAAAGTTTATTTCCGATATCCACAAAAAGGTTTGGCCACCATGGGCCAACCAGTTCGTAAAGAAGAATTTTGAAATCTCTAACAAGAGGGCCATGATGGCCCTGTATCGCTCACCTGTTAGAATATCCTGCAGTCAACATGTCCATAATGAGGGAAATTCCGAAAATCAGAGCTCAATATTCACAGAAAATACATATTCAGTCCTGAAATTAGAATATCCTGACCTGTGGAGAAGAATTTTGAAATCTTGGATAAAAGAACAACCTTTTCACCTTTCGGCGGCCATCTTGAATTAACTAATCATCCAATTTCGATGAAAAGTGGTCCAGAGTGATCGCCTCGACAATACCTTTGATTTGATATATGACACGACCATATTCGGTCAAATGTGAAATTTGACCTTCACTTGACCCCACGGGCCCCGCCCAATTTCGACCCAGGGGCCACCATATAAACAAATCTGAAACAGCGCTAAGTACCGATCATTCATACCAAGTTTCTTCGAAATCGGCCTGGCGGTTCGTGAGAAGAAGATTTTTTAAGAATTTGAGCTATTTTTAGATGGCGGCCATCTTGGATTACCAACGACCTCCAATTTCACAAATCTGAAAAGGCATCACACATGGACCATAACTGTGAAGTTTGGCCACCATGGGCCAAGCGGTTCGTGTGAAGAAGATTTTTGAAATCTCAGAATAAAGAACGACCTTTTGGCAGCCATTTTGGAAACAATAATCATCCGATTTCGACAAAAAAAGGTCCCGATTGATCGCCTCGACATACCTTCGATTTGATATATGACACGAACACATTCGGTCAAATGTAAAACTTGACCTTCACTTGACCCCACTGGCCCTGCCCAATTTCGACCTGGGGGTCACCATATCAACAAATCTGAAACAGCGCTAACTATCGGTCATTCATACCAAGTTTCGTCGGAATCGGCCCGGCGTTCGTGAGAAGATTTTTAAGAATTTAAGCTATTTTTAGACGGCGGCCATCTTGGATTACCAACGACCTCCAATTTTACAAATCTGAAAGGTAGTAACCCATAGACCATCCCTTTTTTAACCACATCGGTCAAGCGGTCCGTGAGAAGAAGATTTTTCAAGAAGTGTGGACGCCGACGACAGACGAAGAGCGGTAACAATAGCTCACTTGAGCCTTTGGCTCAGGTGAGCTAAAAACTTCAACGTAAACTTTAACGTAAAACTTCTAAGTCATTTGACCTTGACCTTGGGCTTGTGGGCAGCTTGGGTAGGGTATAATAAAATGAAAATATAGATGGTGATCAATGTGTATATGACGTTGAAAGTTGATATCCCAAGTGGGTACAGAGATACAGCAATTTGAAAAACATTAACGTAAAAGTGGGACGGCGGACAGAGCGGCGACTATATGCTCTCCTGAAATTTTTTTTTAGGGGAGCATAACAATCCAGTCTACAAGTTAAACTATAAAACTATACATGTGTGTTGTGCACATAAGTATACCAATAACATGCATAGTGACTCTGTATTATAAAAATATAAAAAATAAACCTTGTACAAAACTAGAGCAAGTGAGCAGGGGCACACGGATACCCCCGGTCGATGCCTTGATCGCCTGGATCGCCATGTAAATTTGTTTTTTTTCATCTGTGAGGCCCTAATGACAGCGACTAAACAAATGTCAGCTCTGAAACCATTTCCCCACGGAACGTTACTTTGCAGCTGGCTGGTAACTTCGCCTCTAGTTCTGCCTCCAGAGTGGCCATGGTCGCTTCGAGACTATTTGCCATCGTCTTCTTGTCTATTGACAGAAAGCGGTCACCGTCGTTGTCGATGAGGAGACTGATTGTAAGGTCCTCCACTTCGAATGCAATCACCTCTACAGTTTCTGTCGATTCTGTAGCCTCCGTACTCTAAAAGCAATTAATCAAGATGTATGTTAGTTTGTGGTGTACACCATTAGCTTCATGAAGTTATCCAAGTTTGGTTCTGTTTCAGTGGCTGACAAGCGGATATGCATGAAAGAAAATATTAGTGAGACAGATAAACAGAAATACAGGTGCAAAACATAATGATCCTGACATTGTTCACTTAATATCTGTGTGGTATGTATATTTCGCTAAAATATTCCATATGGTATAGGACAATACTCTGACAACACAAATGTCTGTGGAGGTGTTACAACTAGAGTACCATGCAAGATATTTTAAAAGAGAAAAATATCTGTGCTTGACGTCTGGTCCGTAACCCCTCGTCTCCAAACCACAATGTGTAATAGTCTATGGGCTGAAATAACCCCCCGAATCTCAGGTCGTCCTTAAAAAAATTGTTTGTTTCATGTAACTCGGAATTTTCAAAGTGGGTCGGTCGGTAGGCAATTTCTTTTGTTCATTTTTTTATTCATAATCTATGCCTGTTTGCGTTTCTACAGGTAATCATGGTAATAAACTTAAGTGTCATAATTTGATTGATAAAATTTCCGCGGCCACTAAATACAGAGCACAGATAAAATATCGGCACAAAACTGTAAAGATAAAATAAAAAAAATTAAACGAAATAATTTGGGTCTCACCATTTTTAGTTACAGGCCGGGTTACAGGAAACGAACATATAATTATGCATGGCCCCAGAAAATGGTATCATTTTGTGCAGTAGACCCTCCCGATTGATATTTTACATGTTACCAGTAAAAAAGTTGGGATGAACTATGAATGGCGACCACTCTCAGATTCTTGGGGGGGGGGGGGGAGGGGGGGGGGGGGGGGGGGGGGGTGCTCGTGGGGTTATTTGATAACGAGATATCTCCCTTGTACTCGGACACCACGGTGTTTGTGATCTTGAAGTAGTCACCTACTGGGGTCGCAGTTTCAATGTTGTCCCTCCACAGGGCCAACTTCACTGTTGTCGTTGCATCACGTTCCGGAGAAGCACATCCTTGCCTTGTACTTTCACTGTTCTCGGCATTTCTACATGCAAAATATGTGATACAAAAAAGGTGAAGAAGCGAGTATTCTAATATTGTAACGGTCAGCGAATTCAGCAATCTGAAGTCTGTAAAAAGATTCAATTTACAACTTGTGAAATAATCCTCCCCAAATTCCATGATTTTTCCCCATTTTATGGTGACAAAATGGTCTATTGTCTTGAATTTGGTTTTAAAAGTTTTAAGCATTTGTAAGTGGTAGATTTAACCATGCTGTAAAATGACCATTGTCACATGCTTGAAAAATACATGTAAACTAGAAATGGACGCTTGTCGACAAGCGCATGTGTATCCCCCTCCCCAGATTCACAAGTAGTTTGAAAAAAGGGTGTTCGAGTTATGCTCCGGAGACAAAATCAGTGACGGAAAAAACAAAGGGAGATAACTAAAAAATTAGTAATGCAAGAGTTGTCATTCTTGCGTGACACACCTTTAGGGTTGTGGTCTATGCATGTGTGAAGTTTCATGAAAATATTCCAAAGGGTGTTCGAGTTATGCTCCAGACACGAAATCAGTGCACGAACCAACAAAGGGAGATAACTAAGAAATTAGCGACGCAAGAGTTGTCATTCTTACGTGCGACACACCTTTGGGTCGTCTTCTATGCATGTGTGAAGTTTAATAAACTAGAAAATGTGTTCATAGAACACGGATGTCCCACATATCGCTTTGATAATAAATGAGGCCAAATTCCAAGTCAAAATTTTCTTTTACCTGAGAGTTAAAGTTTTTGAAGCACCAAGTATGTGACCTTGACACTGGACTTGGCGGGGGCAGGACAAACGTGGATTTGGCACAGGGCGGTAGTGAACCATCAGAGCAATGTGTATATGAAATATGAAGCAGATCGGTCGAAGGATGAAGAAATTATGAGACATTTACGCGAGTGTTAAAGTTTTGTGACGGACGGACGGACGGGAGGACGGGACGCACGTTCCTACGAATGAATACTTGTTGGGTTTTTACAGTATAAAAATACCCAACAAGAGTACCCAACACTATCCTAACCCTACCCAATAAGATCCCCGTACGCTTACAACAAGTACCCATTCGTGTCTGCGGACGGACGGACGGACGGACGGACGGACAAGGGTAACACTAAATGCCCCCTCCATTATCGTGGTGGGGCATAACAATATTCCAAAGGGTGTTCGAGTTATGCTCTGGATACAAAATCAGAGCACGAAACAACAAAGGGAGATATTTAAACAAGAATTCCGCGGAATCAGATGCCTCGCCTTGTCCCGCCTTGACCTCGAGCCTGGGCCCGAAAGCAATTTTCACTGGCCCGAACATATTATACAATTATTGACTAGTGAGCCATAGAATATCAGATTATATTCTATGGCTCACTAGTCAATAATTGTTTTATTATATGATAATAGTCTGTATATAGCACTTACGACCTTATGCTACTAGACAAAAATTGAAAAAGAATTTGAAAAAAAAATGTTTTTTTTTTTTTTAAAAATTAAAAATAATATTGCTAGCTACTGGAGCCCAGAATTTTTTTTAATAGTCCTATATTTATATACATATATCTGCACAGGTCCACATAATGCCACAATATTTTCAACACAGTTTACGGAAATGTAATATACAAAAACAAATAAAATAATAATGCTCGCTACTGGAGCCCAGAATTTTTGTTAATAGTTAACGGAAATGTAATAATGTACCTGTATAAATTATCTGTAATAAGTTAGTGGTCAGGTAAAAAATTGAAAAAGAATGTAAAAACAAAAATGGAAAAAAAAAATTAAATAATAAAAAAAAAAAAAGAATAATGCTCCCTACTGGAGCCCAGAATGTTTTTTAATAGTCCTATATTTACCTACATATCATATATATACAGGTCCACATATTGCCACAATATTTTCAACACAGTTTACGGAAATGTAATATAATCATTTACCTGTATAAATTACCTGTAAGTGGTCAGTTACACATGCTAGCACATGCACAGGTGAATAGTCTGTATATAGCACTTACGACCTTATGCTACTAGACAAAAATTGAAAAATAATTTGAAAAAAAAAAGGAAAAAAAAAAATTGAAAAAAAAAGAATGAAAACAAAAAAATAAAAAAAAAAGAAATGGAAAAAAAAAGTTTAAAAATAATAATGCTTGCTACTGGAGCCCAGATTTTTTTTTAATAGTCCTATATTTATCTACATATATCTGCACAGGTCCACATAATGCCACAATATTTTCAACACAGTACCCAATGTAGTAATTTACCTGTATAAATTACCTGTGGTCAGCAGTGGTCAAGCACTGGACATTTGCACATGCAAGCCCATGCTAGCACATGGTTCTCCCAGTCTCTATTCTCTACAGGTAAGGTGTACAGAGCACACGAGAAAAGGTGTACAGAGCAGACGAGAAAACGGGTCTTCATGCATTATTGTCCAGTTTGTAGAGTACGCAAAACAAAAAAGGGAGATAACTCAAAAATTAGCTATGCAAGAGTTGTCATTCTTGTGCGCGACACACCTCCGGGTCGTGGTCTATGCATGTGTAAAGTTTCATGAAAATATTAAAAAGGGTGGTCGAGTTATGCTCCGGACAGGAAATCAGTGCGCGAAAACAAAAAAGGGAGATAACTAAAAAAATAGCTATGCAAGAGTTGTCATTCTTGTGCACGACACACCTTCGGTTCGTGGTCTAATTGAATGTGTTAAGTTTCATAAAAATATTCCACAGGGTGGTCGAGTTATGGTCAATCAGTGCGCGAAACAAAAAAGGGAGATAACTGAAAAACATAGCTATAAGAGTTGTCATTCTTGTGCGCGACACACCTTCGGGTCGTGGTCTATGCATGTGTGAAGTTTCATGAAAATATTCCAAAGGGTGGTGGAGTTATGCTCCGGACACGAAATCAGTGCGAGAAACAAAAAAGGGAGATAACTAAAAAATTAGCTATGCAAGAGTTGTCATTCTTGTGCGCGACACACCTTCGGGTCGTGGTCTATGCATGTGTGAAGTTTCATGAAAATATTCCAAAGGGTGTTCGAGTTATGCTCCGGACAAGAAGTGTCTGCGGCGGACGCGGACGCGGACGCGGACGCGGACGCGGACGCGGACGCGGACGCGGACGCGGCGCGCTGTCAAATCCATAGTATCCCCCGACGGAGTCCGGGGGATACAATTACATTGTAACCATAGATCTCCCTCCGCAACACCACTGGTTACCGAGGTGAAAAATGGACAATACCAATGGTCTCATAATAACTTTATTTGGTATACATGGTATACGGCAACCATATTCGGCAAAATCTGAAATACAACATGGGAATTCAAGATTGCCGTTGTTTGCCCTCCTACGACAAACACATGAAAATCAGAATTACCAAAACAAAGTAGCAAAATTGACAATGACATATGTACCGATGTGATCTGCCCTTGGACAGATACCACACTCTTCACAGGCGAGACCTTCACCTGCTCCAGTGACACAAACGGAGCCGTGGGTGGCACAGCGATGTGTAGCGCTTCCGTCATGATTTCCTCACTAAGCACTAGTGGTACCGACCGGAACACTCTCGCCTGTGTGGTTAGTACCACCTGCGGACGTGGGTCAGACTTGGCGATGTAGTTGGTCAGCATGACGCTGCTGCCCAACCCACAGTTGCCGGTCTTTGTCAAGTCGTAAAGAACTCCTGAAATGATGGGCAAATAATTAGACGCCAAGTCACAGTATGGGGTACGTAGTGTAAATTAACAAGACCAAGTCTAGCAATCCTTGCAAATCTCTGAATATTTCGTAATTTATCGCCTTGCTGCACTGCTGATCTTATGGCAACACTGGCAATAAATTCAATATGTAACACTCGCCACAAGCAGCTTATCCATCAATTTGAATATCAGATCAAAGTGCAGTCAAGCGTGAAAAGCATGTCATAGTGACCAGGTTTTAATTGCAGTACATGCTTGGGTGATGATTAGGGCTGGGACGATACATGTATGCCGATTCCTAAATTTGGAATTTATGTAATTTACGTCCCGTGTCGTTTCGTCCCTAATCATGTTCGCATCGAATGACCGGAGACGACAGGGGTCGATTCAGCCGACGGCCCGTGGCATGTGGATATACACTCGGGTCTTAAAGTCTCGAGTCCAGGTGGCCTGGCGGGCCTGTCAATTTTTTTTTTGTAAAATGCCAAATATCTCGGATCTGTCGTTTTGTGTCAGCCAATTTGCCCCTTATTATTCGCCGTGTTGGCATTTGCAAACAAGTCCGGCCAAAATAAGGCAGGTGCGTGATTAGACAAGTTTACAGACATATTACTACCGATTTTGGTGGTATTGAATGCTCTGTGAGTGTGATACTGTGAACCAGTCAAGTATAGAAGTCACATGACTAAGGGGTTTTCCTGACAAATAATATTGCGTCATCAATTTGTGTGCGCCAATGACATTGGCCGATACATAATAGTTGCGTAATCATACTGAGTGTCAATACTGACAATCGCACGACTATTTTTATGAATAAATAATTGCGAGACATAACTGCTGTATACTACCGAAAGCATGCAGCATTTACGTGTTCGCAACTAATGAATAAACCATCCTCCTCCGATCCTGATTCAAGTGATTCACATACACATTTCCATGGTTAAAAATTATACGAGCGTTCGCCCCGTTACAAGTTCGGCACATTTCCAGTTTGTGATCTTGGGAGCTTGGCATACATGAGATGATGAGAGACATGTTTTGATCCATAAAAATTGAACTTTCAAATCCGATCACGTTTGAAAATTGGTGCTCCAATATGTTGTCTGGGGTCAAATTGAAATAACAAGACAATCATAATTATATGAAAGTGAAGTTTTATTCTGTATATACTATATATTTATGAACCATTTGTAATGTCCCTTGCTAAGTTTCAGTCAAATCTATTCATCAAAGGTGTTTAGGTGTGCTGAGGTTAATCATTCAGTCAAGACCTGTTTTCAGGTTTACGAATGATGTAGATTCAAATGTGCTGGCTCATAGCGATATATCGTGATACATATCATCATGCCCGTATCGCAATACATATCGTATCGTGCCATACCCGTATCGTCCCAGCCCTAGTGATGATGTATCCACCATGCTTTATGTCACTACCTTAAATATTGTGCAAAATACAGACCGGAAGGTAATTAGCATGAGTATTTCAAGTCTGTGACCTTGACCCCAAAATGTAGGTCACAGTGACATGGGTTTGTTACGCGACACACCTTTGTGTGATGATGTATCCACCCAAGAAGTTTCATGTCCCTAGGTTAAATAATGTGTGAAATACAGACCGGCAGGGAATCGGCATGAATTTTGTAAGTCTGTGTCATTGACCCCAGAAAATTAGGTCATTGTGACCTGGATTTGTTTCGCGACACACCTTTAGGTTAAGATGCATCTATTG
This sequence comes from Conchocele bisecta, assembly GCA_029237695.1. Taxonomy (NCBI): domain Eukaryota; kingdom Metazoa; phylum Mollusca; class Bivalvia; order Lucinida; family Thyasiridae; genus Conchocele; species Conchocele bisecta. Next base: position 104,997,027 of record CM055266.1, on the reverse strand, counting down.
ACCAAATTTCGGAACCTTCGGTTAAATAAAGTACGAGATACAGCATATATGGCATGAAATCATACCACTTTCCCTGATGGGCGCGTTTGTGTACTAGTATACAGGTACTACAACTATCTACAATACAAATCCTCATAGCAGATCACAAAGTATCCAATATTACTGCAGCATAGAGTGTAGACATTCTTTTTATTATGTTTATGTTTGTTTAAACAACAACTATGAGATAGAACTATTTTATATCAGCAGGTGAATTTAATTAATATATTAAATTTAAAAAATCTGACTTAGATATGCACCTATACTGAGCAAAACTAGCAACGTCCCTCCATGTTTAAGGAAAGATTTATCAAAAACCAAAAGGGTTACTTTTAAAAATCAAAATGGAAAAACAAGTTCATTCATTTCTGTATCAAAGCCAATAAATTGCATTTGGATATCTTGTTAAATATTCGAGAGATAACCGGCCAAGGGCGGTAGGGGTCAAAATCAAAAATCACAAAAACTCAGAAATGTGTTACTTAATGTTTAGAGATGGAATTTCAATAAGTAATGTGGCAAATTCAGTAAATCTCGTTAGTACCGAGTGTGGCCACCATTTGCATGAATGCATGCAATGATCCTACGCCGCATCGACGTGACGTAACGCAATACCAGTGCGTTGGGCAAATTCCTCCATTCCCGTTGTAACGCCCGTGTAAGATCGCGAACATTGTCAATCTGATGGTTAGCTCGTGCTTTGCGGGCCCAGGCTGCATCCCATATGTGCTCAATGGGATTGAGATCCGGGCCGGGGACCGCGGGCCATGGCATGACGTCGACGTTGTTTTGCTGTAAGTATTGAGTGGTGACCCTGGCTACGTGAGGGCGGGCATTGTCGTGCATCAATGTCACACCAGGACCATGCTGACGGATAAATGGTAAGGCATGTGCATTTAGCACATCTGCAACATAACGTTGTGCATTGATGTTGCCCTGTACAACAACCAAATCTGTCTTCCGGTTTCCCATGATCCCACCCCAGACCATTACGCTCCCTCCCCCAAACCTGTTCTTCTCAACAATGCAACAATCGGTGAATCTTTCATTTTTACGCCTGTATACCCGTAATTTTCCGTCAGCATGACTAACTGTGAACCGAGATTCATCGGTGAATAAAACTCGGTTCCAGTCAGCCCTTCTCCAGTTCAGATGACGTCGCGCCCATAACAGTCTGGCAGCACGGTGACGTTGGGTCATTATCTGACCAGTGTACGGGCGGCGTGCCCGGATTGGTTGGGCGTTACGACGTAACCGGTTGCGAATGGTCTGCCCTGAGACACCGTATCGCCTAGCAGTGACTGTGGCTGCCAATCGACGTTGACGTAAGTGCGTCAACGTAATGTAACGATCGGCTCTAGCCGTCGTTACACGAGGCCTACCAGGTCGCTGCCGGTCGTGAACAGCCCCAGTCTGCTGGTACCGGGCTGCAAGACGATCAATCGTCTTCCGACAGCAACCAAACCGAGGCGCGACCGCCCTGGCGGCCATCCCACCGCAAGCATCCCAATTGCCTGATTTCGCTCGTTTTCGGAAAGCCGTGGCATATCGAAAACAGTGAAAAATTAAAAAAGTTTTTTAATTTTCCGAATAGCCCCTATCGCATGAATGGTACGACATGACCTGAATCACCTTATCGATGACAAGTATAGCGTGCACGTGCAAAAAGTGGAAATCAACGTTCCGGTCACTGGCCGCTATGTAAACCGTGTGTATCGGCTAAACTCTACACGATCGTATTCTGAACATCGCCACGGTTTAAAATACATGTACTTTGAACATGTGGTACATACATAGACAGAGCTACACCGGCTATAAAACAGGGACGTTTCTAGTTTTGTTGAGTATATATTGACAGTGCAACACAATTAAGTATCACTAATGTATGGGCAAAAGTAAAATAGGCTATGAACTACAAAATTTATGTTTATTGTCATAAAGTGTGAATGGTACTGGAGAAATGGGGCCTATGGGTTTTTCCACCAATGTAGATCAAGGTCAGACTGTCGCATTCACACAGTCTGATCAGAATCTGTGCTGTTTGCCATTTTGTCAATGAAATGCCCGTTGTGCTTCTAACTAGTATTATAGATGGTTATCAGGCTACCGGAGTGAGCTATTTGAGCAAGAGCTACGTATACACTGGTCACAAATCACATAAGCCCCATTCCTCCAGTCACTGCCATATTTCTGTATATTTGAGGGTGGTCATTGTGATTTATGGCTTAAAACTACCCATTTCCAAAAGCCTGCACTCTTCTTTTATACCAGCATAGAAAAGTAATATTTTAAGTTGTTTTGTGAGATTTAAGTCCACATGCTTGTCTGGTGACAATGCAATGATAGTGTACATCATGACCAGCCTACACAAACTGATCAGGGTCTACAAGTCTATTCTCTAGAGTGTCCTGGAGTTGTGCTGGATGCAATTTAGTAGCATTTATTCTGCAGTTGGTGGTTTTGTCTTAAAACTGCAGGTTATCTTGTAATTTTTGGTCTGCTGCCATGGCAACAGGACCTGGGTCAGGTGATGTGTGATTTATGACTATTATTGGTTGTGTTAGGTCACTTTAGGAGAAAATGGATTATTAGGCTTCATTAAATTTAAATTTATAGACTATGAGCTGAAATGCATTAGTCTGTATCTTCTGAGCATATTCTTCATTTTACACTGAGGTTGTCACCCAGATGCAGTATAATGACCGAATGATTGACAGCTGTGAAAAATTTGATTAGTGAACCTATTTCATGGATGTGTAATAAATAATTTGTGGTAGTAAAAATATTTCTAGGAATTAACTTTTTGGAGAAATAATACACAAGGTATGTATTGTGTGTTTAAATTGACCTGGTTGGCATTCCACTTGCATATAAATTTATCCCATTTCGTAGCGAAAATGTGATATAGAGATGCAAGACGTCTGTCCATCTGTCTGTCACGTTTCCCATCCTGCTATAACTTCTTTACCGTCACTTGATACATTTTACTCTAAACTATATAATTTTCACGCTAGAATAGTTTACATTTAGAACTACGAAAATACTAAACGGTCATAAGAATATTTTAAAGTGATTATTTAACATTATGAATCAGCAGTTCAGTTTAATTTTGTGATTTAGTGATGGGAATTTAGTTGTTTGACGCATTAAAGGTACATGCCCACTCAGTAGACACAAAATGTTCTTTATATCCGAGACATCATCCGAGACATTTTCTGGCAAAATAAACATTCGTTCACCATTACCCCACGTATTGATTGGCATTATTATACATTTTATATCAGACAAACATTTTCACACAGATATCAGGGGCGATAACCGTGTTTCCTTAAAATGTTAACAGACATTACTATTTATTCTCTGTATTTATTTTTTGATGTGCAATGATCATACTTTATAATCTGTCGAAAATATTATTTTTTCAGGCGACGCATTTCATTAGTATAAATAATTAAAAGATATCATGCCTCATTTGCATATAAAAATAGCCTAATACCACCGCGCATCACTATCAGTAAAATAAACTTTACTAAATCGTTTAATTTACGCCACCGCGACCGATTGTGAAATAATATAACGTACTAAGACCAGTAATGCAAATGGCATTTTTTATGCATATATAGTGTTTGGACTGTGTGTCCGGCACATTAAGGAGTTCGTCAGAGTTTCTCAATTATGTGATAACATATACCTACACAGCATACCTGTGGACAAATGCCACACATCCATGATGTCATTAATATGACCTTGACCTTTTGACTTACACAACTTTGAACTTTTTCACACATTAAGAAGTTCGCCGGAGTTTCTCAATTCTGTCCTAACTTCTATATCCCTTGATAGATTAATTAATTATTTCAATACATCATACTTGTGGACAAGATGCCACACATCCATGCTGCCCTTAATATGACCTTGACCTTTTGACCTTCACAACTTTGAACTTTTAATTCGCACAGAGTTTCTCAATTCTGTCACAACTTCTATATCCCTTTGTCGATTACATGTACTTTACAGGTGCATGCTCAGTAGGCACAACATGTTCTTTATATCAGAGACATCATCTGAGACATTTTCTGGCAAAATAAACATTTGTTCACCATTACCCACGTATTGATTGGAAATATACATTTATATCAGACGTAAATTTCCACACTGATATCAGGGGCGATAACAGTGTTAGCTTAAAATGTTTACTGACATTATTATTTGTTCTCTGTATTTATTTTTTGATGTGCAATGATCATACTTTATAATCTGTCGAAAATATTATTTGTTCAGGTGACACATTTAATTAGTATAAATAATTAAAAAATATCATGACTCATTTGCAAATAAAACTAGCCTGATACCACCGCGAGTCACTATCAGTAAAATAAATATTACTAAATGATTATATCTGAATAGTGGGCACTTGTAATTTTTAGAACTGGTGGAACAGTGACACAAGTATACACTTATTTAATAATTCCTATAAAGAACATGTTGTGCCTACTGAGTGGGCATGTACCTTTAATATTTCAATACGTCATACTTGGGGACAAATACCACATCCATGCTGCCCTTAATATGACATTGACCTTTTGACCTTCACAAATTTAAACTTTTTCACAGTTCGCCGGAGTTGCTCAATTATGTCATAACTTCTATATCCCTCGCATATATTGCACAAAAAGATACCAAAAGGCCCATTTTGTTATGGTGTAACAGTGTAACAAGTGTAACGAAGGTATTTTCCCCCATGTTACAGTAACAACTAATGAAAAGACACAGTGTGAACAGCAGAAGTTATGTTACGGTGTAACAAGTGTAACAGATGCAGGATGAGAATCGGGTGTTTGTAGTGTAACCAGGCATCAAACAGTGTATATCCTCATCATGATCACGGTGATTCTTTTTTTCTGTCCTAACAACTAGTCAACAGTTTATACATTCATCAGACGACGTGTGTATGAGCCTGGGTATGAGTCTTGCATTATGATAGTGACAAAGTCTATATGATAGACTATAGTGTGTTTACATGTGTTTACAAGTTCATCATACAGATTAAATGTCCATTCTCAAGTCAAATCATTCTGTGGCAGACCCTTCCATTCTAATTAAGAAGTGTGTATTTTCCTGACTGTGATTTATGGCCCCACAGAATCCCTGCGATATGTATGAGAAAACTGGTATTGTTACATTTGTGAGCGTGAGGCATGACAGGTGTTTCATTGATGGAATGACGAACAGTGCAGAACCTGATCAGACTGCGAGGACGCACAGGCTGATCTAGATCTACACTGGCTGCAAAACCATTAAGCTCCATTTATGCAGTATATATATATTTATGATATATATTGCGTGTTAGAAGCATTGTGGGTGTTTCATTGAAGGAATGGTGACCAGTATTGATAAGACTACAGATGCACAGGCTAATTTGGATCCACATTGGCCGCAAAACTGATAATGCCGATGTCTCCAGCTACAGCCACATTTACCAAAAACTTTGGTAGTTTATGAGACAAGAAATTTAGAGCTGAATGTCCATTTCTGTAAGTTGTCTATTTTCCCATTGTTCTAACTGAGAAGTGTATACAAGTATTTGTTTCTGACTCTGTGTGATTTATGGTCCCCACAGACTCCCTGTGCTGTGTATGTTTTCCTGTGATTTATTACTGGAACACAATAATAAAACAGGGAGTGTTAAATTTGTCAGAGCTGTAAACTTAGATTAGATTAGAGGTGTGATCAGTCTGCAAGCACACACACTGGTCTACCATGTCTACACAGGCAATTCATCATTTTTTGGTAGTTCAAGATGCATCTTAACAAAACATTGTATGTTTATCATGCTACCATGGGTGTATACCGATCAAAAGACCAAAAATGGTGTTGTTAAATATACAACAAAGTCTGTTTTCTCTTAATGCAATTACTGTCAACTGACTGGTATATTCTTGTGTTCTTATCAGAAAGTTACAATCAGATATTGGTATACATGTAACATTAGTAATAATTTCAAGTAAATTTAATGAATACATGTATGTAGGGATATACATTTTGAAGAAGAAAACTGTTATAATGCATCATAAATTTCAATACTTGTCCCCTGAAAAGGAATTCTAAAAATATAATTTCCAAATTATTAGTCTACATGCAGCCAGTGCTTTAGAACATGTTAAATGTGTTGTGTGCAATAAAAAAATTAAATTGCGAACCTGTTTGATAGGGCTAAATTAAGGAGTGGGACTTTAGGATGTGTAATAAATAATTTGTGGGATAATGAAATGTGTTTTTAGGAATTAATATTTTGGAGAAAGCAAGATAATAATATATGGTATGTACATATTGTGTGTTTATAGTAACCTGGCTCTTTGACGTCAACTAGCTTAGATAATCTCGGCTATATGGATGACTTTTACTATTTCATCTGTCTTTTATATTATCTGTATCTTTCAGCTGAGACCCGGCCATTATAAAATATGGTCACAATAGCAGCCATTCTGTCCTGGCATTTAGTGACGAGCGAGCGGTTTAATCCTTTACAGTTCTGTTAAAAAACTTGCACAGACCAATACTAAACATATAAATAAATATACCGGTACCTACTTTGACCTGGATTATCCTTTTATTTCCTTTCATTCGCAAAACGGGACGGGCTGTTATTCTGACCATATTTTATAATGGCCGGGTCTCGGCTATAAGGATACAGATAATATAAAAGACAGATGAAATAGTAAAAGTCATCCACTTAGCTGAGTATTCTTATAAGCTAACCTTAAACTTGCATACTTATTTTGAAAGTTTCGTATTTGGATGTTGTGTTTTATTCAGTCAACACGGGTATTGCTTTTGTGCAATAGTGAACAATAATCACATGTATACATTACCACATTGTTCTTGATAAGTGTTGTAACTGATTTTCAAATTTTATTTCTGTATGCATACAAGTTGGAAGTTCTACATACTGGCCTACATATTGCCGATTGTCCGACCATCCTGGGTAGATCCATTATGATTAGGAACTACAATGGTCAATATATTGTTGTTAGTCCAATCATCCTGGGTAGATATCCACTATGATCAGGAACTACACTGGTCTACCTATTGCCGATTGTCCGACCATCCTGGGTAGATGTCCATTATGATCAGGAACTACACTGGTCTACATATTGCCAATAGTCCGACCATCCTGGGTAGATATCCATTTTAATCAGGAACTACAATGGTCAACATATTGTCGTTAGTCCAATCATCCTGGGTAGATATCCATTATGATCAGGAACTACACTGGTCTACATATTGCCGATTGTCTGACCATCCTGGGTACATGTCCATTATGATTAGGAACTACACTGGTCTACATATTGCCGATGGTCCGACCATCCTGGGTAGATATCCAGTATGATCAGGAACTACACTGGTCTACATATTGCCGATTGTCCGACCATCCTGGCTAGATATCCATTATGATCAGGAACTACAATGGTCAACATATGGTCGTTAGTCCGACCCATCCTGGTAGATCCTTTTATGATAGGAACTACAACTGGTCTACAAATTGCCGATATTGTCCGACCATCTGGGTAGATTAGATCAGAAATACAATGCTACATTGCCGAGTCCGACTACCGGGTAGTATCCATTATGATAGGACGGACAATTATCTACTGTCATAGTCCAATCATGCTGGGTAGTATCCATATGATCAGAACTACAATGGTCAACTATGGTCGGGTAGTCCGACCATCCTGGGTGATCCATTATGATTTAGGAACTACAATGGTCTCATATAGCCATAGTCCCGACCATCCTGGGTGATTATGATCAGGAAACAATGGTCTACATATTGCCGATAGTCCGACCATCCTGGGTAGATATCCATTATGATCAGGAACTACAATTATCTACATATTGTCATTAGTCCAATCATGCTGGGTAGATATTATGATCAGGAACACAATTCCATTAGATCAGGAACTACAATGATCTACATATTGCCGATAGTCAGACCATCCTGGGTAGATATCCATTATGATCAGAAACTACAATGGTCAACATATTGCCGTTAGTCCGACCATCCTGGGTAGATGTCCATTATGATCAGGAACTACAATGGTGTACATATTGCCGATAATCCGACCATCCTGGGTAGATATCCATTAATGATTATGATCAGGAACTACAATGGTCTACATATTGCCATTAGTCCGACCATCCTGGTTAGATATCCATTATGATCAGGAAATACAATGATCTACATATTGTCGTTAGTCCAATCATCCTGGGTAGATATCCATTATGATCAGGAACTACAATGATCTACATATTGCCGATAGTCTGACCATCCTGGCTGGTTATACCCCTTATGTGAGTATTACGATTATTCGTAATCCTATTTTAGGGGAAGGGGCCAAGTGACTTTGGTGTGGTATGGACCTGCCACCAGGTCAGGTTATTCTAATATCAGGGCTGAATATATTGTTTCTCGATGTAAATATTCCGTTCTGATTTTGGAATTTTTCCCCCAATGCAGCAGGTTAAAACGGGATTGAACCCGTTTGCCCGGCCTTACATGACCTTAGCTGTTGATAGGCCGTTAAACACCAATAAACAAACAAACAAACTGACCATCCTGGGTAATCCATTATGATCAGAAACTACAATGGTCAACATATTGGCGTTAGTCCGACCATCCTGGATAGATGTCCATTATGATCCGGGACTACAATGGTCTACATATTGCCGATAGTCAGACCATCCTGGGTAGATGTCCATTATGAACAGGGACTACAATGGTCTGCATATTTCGATAGTCCGACCATCCTACGTAGACATCCATTAGTGTCAGGGACTACACTGGTCTACATATTGCCGGTCGTCTCACCATCCCGGGTAGATATCAATTATCATCAGGGACTAACTGGTCTACATATGGTCTGATCATCCTGGGTAAATATCAGGGACTACACTGGTTTACATATTGGTATTGCCGGTAATCTGACCAACCAGGGTAGATAAATGGTTTCCACCCTAAACTTCACACCAAACTCATTAGATTATAACGTTCTAAAACCACACCACAATAATTTAAAAATCTATTTTGAATGGACTGATAGTAATAACGTGATTATGTTATGAACATTTTTTCTGATATTTATATTGTTAAGTGATCATATGATGGCATTACGGGGCGCCAAGTGGGACATGGCTCAATTTTGTCAACAAAATTCATTTTTGTGCCACAAAATTCAATTCTGTGTCACAAAATTCACTTTTGTGCCACAGAATTCAATTCTGTGTCACAAAATTCAATTCTGTGTCACAAAATTCACTTTTGTGCCACAAAATTCATTTCTGTGTCACAAAATTCAATTCTGTGCCACAGAATTCAATTCTGTGTCACAAAAATTCATTATTCTGCTCAATTCTGCACACGCATGTAAGAAGGACTACCATTGGTCAGAAACTGCACTGGAGAAATGTGTCACGGTCGCCGAACTACACATTCAATGTCGATGATTTATTTCTCATTCTGCCGATGATTCATTTCTCATTCTGCCATTTTGCTTCAACTATCTCCAAACAGTCAAACGTTGACAAACCCATTCGTATTTAAACTCATTTGCGTTATAATTGTACACATAATTCATGTACATGTAGATCTCCCGCGAGTACTGACGTCATTTAGTGTGTATCGCAAGGTACATTTGCCCCAGTTAAATCAATAATACACGCGCTGTGGCCTGTGTTCTGACTGCTATCTGTGTTTATAAACAGAATGTGTGTATTGGGCCATTTGAGGAAACCATTTGTAGTATTTGTGTAGATACCATGGATACATGTACTAAGATGGTGTATACTGTAAATAATGCATGTAGACACATATTTTGCGAACACGTAACTTCGCAACTAGTAGACACAGATCCAATACCATTTGTTTCACAAGGTTAGATCTACTGTTAGAATACGACGTCATCTAATGTCATTTTCGAGCATAAAACGTTACCTGATAAATAGAATACCAGGCTAGTGTATTTTAATATCAAGTTTATCAGGCTCGGCTCGGAAACGGTAGGAATTCCTCGGCAAGCCTCGAAATTCCTACGCGTTTCCTAGCCTTGCCTGATAAACTTGATATCAAAATACACTAGCCTGGTATTCTCTATATATGGGCATGCTCTCAGGTCTAGCTATGTCCCGGCTACTTTATGTTTGACCCTGTTTAATAATTGAGGGAAAATTCGGAATATTTTTCTTATTTCTCCTTCAAAGTATATATGCTTATATGGTGTGACCACTCATTTGTAATCATAATATAACCAAAATAACTGTCCATAAAGAATTATAATATTGATATATTGGGTTATATTTTCGCATTGAAATATTTAAACCTGCAAGTGTACTCCACCATCTAGTAAAATGGACTAAAACCGATCTCAACCAATCAACGTAGAGATGACATAGACTATCCTACGCAAACTAATTATTGTGGACAAAAATGAATTCTGTCCTACAAAACTGAATTTTCTTCACAAAACTCAATTCTGTCTTACAAAATTGAATCCTTTATAACAAAAATGAATTTTGTATACGAAACGTATGCAGAATTGAATTTTGTGACACAGAATTGAATTTTGTGACACAGAATTGACAGAATTGAATTTTGTGACACAGAATTGAATTTTGTGATTTTTAGTGTTACAAAACTCAATTTTGTACACATAATTAACCTGTCCTGCATGGCGCCCCGTAGGTATAGCCACTTCACATTTTCACATACACTGGCTAGGATTTTAAACAGGCGAGAACACACCAGGTTTTGAGAGATTTCTATTTGTTTGTCCGCTATATTTTATTTCCTTGCTATATTGGATGGATTTCCAAGTGACCAACATGGGAGGTTTTCCCATATTTTCTCCTGATCTCCTTTCCATAGATCTCTCAGATGACCAATGTTGATGTCCAGCTGTGTCTAAATTTAATCTCCAAATAAACAAATGAAATAAGCTGGATCATGGGAAAACAGTACATGTTATATTTGTACATAACTATACTGGTCTGTACGAGACAGGCACTTGCTGTACATGTATATGCTGTACAGAACTATGCTGGTCTATATGAGATGGGCACATACTGTACATCTATACATTGTACAGAACTATGCTGGTCTATACAAAACGGACACATACTGTACATGTATACATTGTACAAAACTATGCTGGTCTATATGAGACGGACACATACTTTACATGTATACATTGTACAAAACTATGCTGGTCTATATGAGACGGGCACATACTGTACATGTATACATTGTACAAAACTATGCTGGTCTATATGAGACGGGCACATACTGCACATGTATACGTTGTACAAAACTATGCTGGTCTATATGAGACGGGCACATGCTGTACATGTATACGTTGTACAGAACTATGCTGGTGTATACGAGACGGGCACATGCTGTACCTCTATACGTTGTACATAAATATGCTGGTCTATATCAGACGGGCACATGCTGTACATCTATACGTTTGTACAGAACATGCTGTACATCTATACGTGTACAGAACTATGCTGGTCTATATCAGACGGGCACATGCTGTACATGTATACGTTGTACAGAACTATGCTGGTGTATATGAGACGGGCACATGCTGTACATATATACGTTTTACAGAACTATGCTGGTCTATACGAGACATTGTACACAACTATGCTGGTGTATACAGGTCGGGGCACATGTACTCTACGTTGTGCTAACTATGCTGGCTATATGAGAGGGCACATGCTGTACATCTATACGTTGTACATAACTATGCTGGTCTATATGACGACGGGCACATTGTGTACACTACGTTGTACATATATGTGGTCTATACGATTGTACAGGGAACTATGCTGGTTGCGGACGGGCACAGCAGTATATGAGACATTGTACAGAACTATGCTGGTCTATACGAGACATTGTACAGAACTATGCTGGTCTATGCGAGACGGGCACATGCTGTACATGTATACATTGTACAGAACTATGCTGGTCTATATGAGACGTGCACATGATGTACCTATATACGTTGTACAGAACTATGCTGGTCTATATGAGACAGGCACATGCAGTACATGTATATTTTGTACAGAACTATGCTGGTCTATATGAGATGGGCACATGCTGTATATGTATACGTTGTACAGAACTATGCTGGTTTATATGAGACGGGTATATGCTGTACATGTATACGTTGTACAGAACTATGCTGGTCTATATGAGACGGGCATGTGCTGTACATCTATACGTTGTACGGAACGATGCTGGTCTATATGAGATGGGCACATACTGTACAAGTATACGTTGTACAGAACTATGCTGGTATATATGAGACGGGCACATACTGTACAAGTATACGTTGTACAGAAATATGCCGGTCTATATGAGATGGGCACATACTGTACATGTATACATTGTACAAAACTATGCTGGTCTATATGAGACGGGCACATACTGTACATGTATACATTGTACAAAACTATGCTGGTCTATATGAGACGGGCCCATACTGCACATGTATACGTTGTACAAAATTATGCTGGTCTATATGAGACGGGCACATGCTGTACATGTATACGTTGTACAGAACTATGCTGGTGTATACGAGACGGGCACATGCTGTACATCTATACGTTGTACATAACTATGCTGGTCTATATGAGACGGGCACATGCTGTACATATATACGTTGTACAGAACTATGCTGGTCTATATGAGACGGGCACATGCTGTACATGTATACGTTGTACAGAACTATGCTGGTGTATATGAGACGGGCACATGCTGTACATATATACGTTTTACAGAACTATGCTGGTCTATACGAGACATTGTACAGAACTATGCTGGTGTATACGAGACGGGCACATGCTGTACATCTATACGTTGTACATAACTATGCTGGTCTATATGAGACGGGCACATGCTGTACATCTATACGTTGTACATAACTATGCTGGTCTATACGAGACATTGTACAGAACTATGCTGGTCTATGCGAGACGGGCACATGCTGTACATATATACGTTGTACAGAACTATGCTGGTCTATACGAGACATTGTACAGAACTATGCTGGTCTATGCGAGACGGGCACATGCTGTACATGTATACATTGTACATAACTATGCTGGTCTATATGAGACGTGCACATGATGTACATATATACGTTGTACAGAACTATGCTGGTCTATATGAGACAGGCACATGCAGTACATGTATATTTTGTACAGAACTATGCTGGTCTATATGAGATGGGCACATGCTGTATATGTATACGTTGTACAGAACTATGCTGGTTTATATGAGACGGGTATATGCTGTACATGTATACGTTGTACAGAACTATGCTGGTCTATATGAGACGGGCATGTGCTGTACATATATACGTTGTACGGAACGATGCTGGTCTATATGAGATGGGCACATACTGTACAAGTATACGTTGTACAGAACTATGCTGGTATATATGAGACGGGCACATACTGTACAAGTATACGTTGTACAGAAATATGCCGGTCTATATGAGATGGGCACATACTGTACATCTATACATTGTACAGAACTATGCTGGTCTATATGAGACGGGCACATTCTGTACATGTATACATTGTGCAAAAATATGCTGGTCTATATGAGATGGGCACATACTGTACATGTATACGTTGTACAGAACTATGCTGGTCTATATGAGATGGGCACATACTGTACATGTATACATTGTACAGAGCTATGCTGGTCTATATGAGACGGGCAGATGCTGTACATCTATACGTTGTACAGAACTATGCTAGTCTATACGAGACGGGTATATGCCGTACATATACGTTGGTACAAGAAACTAAATTGCTAGGTTCTACGTTGTACAGAACTATGCTGGTCTATATGAGACGGGCATATACTGTACATGTATAAGTTGTACATAACTATGCTGCTCTATATGAGACGGGCATGTGCTGTACATCTATACGTTGTACGGAACGATGCTGGTCTATATGAGACGGGCACATACTGTACAAGTATACGTTGTACAGAACTATGCTGGTCTATATGAGACGGGCACATGCTGTACATCTATACATTGTACAGAACTATGCTGGGCTATATGAGACGGGCACATACTGTACATATATACATTGTACAGAGCTATGCTGGTCTATACAAGATGGGCACATGCTGTACATGTATACGTTGAACAAAACTATGCTGGTCAATACTAGACAGGCACATACTGTACATGTATACGTTGTACAAAACTATGCTGGTCTATACTAGACGGGCACATGCTGTACATGTATACGTTGTACAGAGCTATGCTGGTCTGTACAAGATGGGCACATGCTGTACATCTACATATATACGTTGTACAGAGCTATGCTGGTCTATACAAGACGGGCACATGCTGTTCATCTATACATACATACTGGCTTCAGCGCGCGTGATATACAGGCCACGGCCATCTTGTTGATACAAGGTATCAAACAGTGTATATCCTCATCATGATCGTACATGATCACGATAGCCTTGCCTAGAAAATGGCAAGCTCTATATGGTAGACTACCAAGTGTTAACAAGTTCATCATATCGATTAAAGGTTCATTTCCTGTGTCAAATCTGTGGCAGATATCTCTGTTCTAATTATGAAATGTATATTTTCCTGGCTGTGATTTATGGCCCCACAGACTCTGTGGTATGTATGAGAAAACACGTATTGTTACATTTGGGAGCGTGAAGCATGACGGTCATTTTATTGATAGGATGGCGAATAGTGCGAATTCTGATCAGACCATGTGGATGCACAAGCTGATCTGGATTTACACTGACCGCAAAACCCGTAAGCTCCATTTCTGCAGTCACAGCCACATTTACTGAAAACCGTTGGTAGTTTATGAGACAAGATACTTTGATGTGAGTGGCCATTGTATATGTTTCCCATTGTTCTAACTTAGAAGTGTGTAGCATTTTATGACTGATTTATGGCCCCCAGACTCCCTGTGCAGTGGTATGTATGAGAAAACCGGTATTGTTTTTACATTTGTGAGCGTTGTAGACCCAATTTAATATAATAATAAGACTACATCTGGAATCAGAAGATGAGTGAAGACAGGTCTACACTCAGTCTGGCTATTGAATAGTATAGATGATCTATTTACCATTTACCAAAACCGTTGGTAGTTTATGAGACAATATACTTCGAGTTGAATGTCCATTTCTATAAGTTGTCTATTTTTCCCATCAGGTTCAACCTACTTATATTTTCCTGTGATTTATGACCGGACTCCAATTGCCTTGCATCATAAGAAACTAGAGCAAGTGAGCAGAGGCTCATGGATGCCCTCAGCCGCCACCTGGACCGACAAATAAAACCTTTAACGCAAATCTTACGAACGGACAGACGCGGGATGACAAAATACCTTGTCTTATAACATAACAATGTTTTTGGTAAATGCGGATGTGATGGGAGACATTGGGATTATCGGTTTTGCGGCCAGTGTAGATCCAGATCAGCCTGTGCATCCACACTCTTCGCCATTCCATCACTGAAACACCTGTCATGCTTCACGCTCACAAATGTAAAAATACCTATTTTCTCATACATACCCAGAGAGTCAGTGGAGGCCATAAATCACAGTCAGACAAATACACGCTTCTTAATTAGAAAATATGTAAGAGATATGACTGTCACAGACTTGGCTGTGTTCTAGACATGATATAATGTGCTATTTGATCAGGATATACACTGGCGACAAATAAAATAAACCTGTTTTCTCCAGACGCAGCAACAAATGGTAAATAGATCAGGTGCTACACATATATACTAACCAATTGCCAGACTGAGTGTAGATCTATCTTCACTCATCAGTTCTACTGATTCCAGATGTAGTCTTATATTGGGTCTACAAAGTTCAATAGGGTTGGTCGGGAGCAAGCGACGGGTAATTCAACGATCGGCGTTCATCCTTACCGGAATTCCTACTGGATACCTGTTTTGGCCTTCACATACGTCTTTGGCATTTTGTATGCGACAGTTGAATCTGGTTATACCCCTTATATGAGTATTATGATTATTCGTACTTCTATTTTAGGGGAAGGGAACAAGTGACTTTGGTGTGGTATGGAACTGTCACCAGGTCAAGTTTTTCGAATTTCAGGGCTGAATATATTTTTCTCGATGTAAATATTCCGTTCTGATTTTGGGATTTCATCTCTGTTCTAAGTAAGAAGTGTGTATTTTCCTGGCTGTGATTTATGGCCCCACAGACTCCCTGTGGTATGTATGAGAAAACAGGTATTGTTTCATTTGTGAGCATGAAGCATGACTGGTGTTTTATTGATGGAATGACTAACAGTGCAGATCCTGATCAGACTGTGCAGATGCACCGCCTGATCTGGATCTACTCTGGCCGCAAAACCCATAAACTCCATTTCTGCATACACAGCCACTTTTATCAAAAACATTGGTAGTTTATGAGAGCTGAATGTTCATTTCTGTAAGTTGTCTATTTTTATGCCACCGGGTTTCGAAGAAACGGGTGGCATATAGTGTTTGGACCGTCCGTCTGTCCGTCTGTCCGTCCGTTACACTTTTCCGTTAACCAATTTGTCACAGTTTCTCAAATATGCTGCAGGTGGCATCCGCGTTCGACAGACGCATTTCTTGTTCCCATTGTTTTTTTCTGACTGATTTATGGCTCCCACTGATTCCCTGTACAGTGGTGTGTATGAGAAAACAGGTATTGTTAAATTAGTGAGTTTAGTTTGTTTGTTTATTAGTGTTTAACGTCCTGTCAACACTAAGGTCATGTAAGGCCGGGCAAATGATCCCATTTTAACCTGCTGCATTGGGGGGAAATCCCAAAATCAAATCTGTGGCCAGATATCTCTGTTCTAAGTAAGAAGTGTGTATTTTCCTGGCTGTGATTTATGGACCCCACAGACTCCCTGTGGTATGTATGAGAAAACAGGTATTGTTTCATTTGTGAGCATGAAGCATGACTGGTGTTTTATTGATGGAATGACTAACAGTGCAGATCCTGAACAGAGATATCTGGCCACAGATTTGACGCACTGCAGGAAATGGACACATGTAATTGGTATGCAGAACTTGTAAACACTTGGTACCGTAGTCTACTTGTAGATGATGTAGACTAGTTTGTGCCCTTGTACCCTATGCAACCCATTGTACCTTATTGTAGATGCTGTAGACTATTTTGTATACTGTAGACTATTTTGTACTTAGACTATTGCATATATTGCGATCATTTTGAACCGTCTCACTGTTACAGCAGCAGTTTTTATTTCTCCACATATTGTGACCACCATATATTCTCCACATATTGTGATGACCATTTGAACCGTCTCGCTGTTACAGTTCTTATTCCTCCACATATTGTGACAATCATTTGAACCGCCTCACTGTTACAGTTCTTATTTCTACAATTGTTGCTAAATTATATGCAATCAAGTCGAGCAGTCGAAACAAAGCTCTTGCAGTCTTTGTGGCTGTAAAGAGATTGAGCCGAAAAATAAGCGCCTGAATTACAGACAACAACAACAACAACATTGAGGTAAACAACTACTGTGTTGTTTATTTTTATTAATTTACTATTGGCTATACTTTGATACCAGTTATGTCAGCTACACACTGGATGATGTCAGGGGCGGTTACAGAAATAATTGCAGGGGGTCTGCAATTACAATTCGGCATAGAAATAATTGCAGGAGGGGTCTGTAATTACAAATCGGCATAGCCGACCTCCGCGAGCGCGAAATCGTAAAGTCGGTGGGGGGGGGGGGGTTTAATTTTTAAATGCCAGATCGCCGCAGACCTTGTAGTACTATGTAGATGCTGTATACCAGTGTGTGCCCCTGTAATCCCTTGTAGAACCTTGTAGTACTATGTAGATGCTGTATACCAGTGTGTGCCCTTGTATACCTTTGTAGGACCTTGTAGTACTATGTAGTACTATGTAGATGCTGTAGACCAGTGTGTGCCCCCGTAGACCATTGTAGAACCTTGTAGTACTATGTAGATGCTGTATACCAGTGTGTGCCCCCGTAGTGTAGTACTATGTAGATGCTGTATACCAGTGTGTGCCCCCGTAGACCCTTGTAGTACTATGTAGTACTATGTAGATGCTGTATACCAGTGTGTGCCCCTGTAGACCCTTGTAGAACCTTGTAGTACTATGTAGTACTATGTAGATGCTGTATACCATTGTGTGCACTGCCCCTGTATACCCTTGTAGAACCTTGTAGTATTATGTAGTACTATGTAGATGCTGTATACCAGTGTGTGCCCCTGTATACCCTTGTAGAACCTTGTAGTACTATGTAGTACTATGTAGATGCTGTATACCAGTGTGTGCCCCTGTAGACCCTTGTAGAACCTTGTAGTACTATGTAATACTATGTAGATGCTGTATACCAGTGTGTGCCCCTGTAGACCCTTGTAGAACCTTGTAGTACTATGTAGTATTATATATATGCTGTATACCAGTGTGTGCCCCCATAGACCCTTGTAGAACCTTGTAGTACTATGTAGTATTATATAGATGCTGTATACCAGTGTGTGCCCTTGTAGACCTTTGTAGAACCTTGTAGTACTATGTAGTATTATATAGATGCTGTATACCAGTGTGTGCCCCCGTAGACCCTTGTAGAACCTTGTAGTATTATGTAGTATTATATAGATGCTGTATACCAGTGTGTGCCCCTGTAGACCCTTGTAGAACCTTGGAGTAATGTAGTACTATGTAGATGCTGTATACCAGTGTGTGCCCCCGTAGACCCTTGTATAACCTTGTAGTACTATGTAGTACTATGTAGATGCTGTATACCAGTGTGTGCCCTTGTAGACCTTTGTAGAACCTTGTAGTACTATGTAGTACTATGTAGATGCTGTATACCAGTGTGTGTCCCCGTAGACCCTTGTAGAACCTTGTAGTACTATGTAGTACTATGTATATGCTGCATACCATTGTGTGCCCCTGTATACCCTTGTATAATCTTGTAGTACTATGTAGTACTATGTAGATGCTGTATACCAGTGTGTGCCCCTGTAGACCCTTGTAGAACCTTGTAGTACTATAGTACTATGTAGATGCTGTATACCAGTGTGTGCCACTGTAGACCCTTGTAGAACCTTGTAGTACTATGTAGTACTATGTAGATGCTGTATACCAGTGTGTGCCCCTGTAGACCCTTGTAGTACTATGTAGTACTATGTAGATGCTGTATACCAGTGTGTGCCACTGAAGACCCTTGTAGAACCTTGTAGTACTATGTAGTACTATGTAGATGCTGTATACCAGTGTGTGCCCCTGTAGACCATTGTAGAACCTTGTAGTACTATGTAGATGCTGTATACCAGTGTGTGCCCCCGTAGACCCTTGTAGAACCTTGTAGTACTATGTAGTACTATGTAGATGCTGTATACCAGTGTGTGCCCCGTAGACCCTTGTAGAACCTTGTAGTACTATGTAGTACTATGTAGATGCTGTATACCAGTGTGTACCCCGTAGAAGATTGTACTGTCCCAGTAATTGTCACTGTAGACAGTTGTAGTAATACTTTGAATGCATGTAGACTAGTACACAAACACGCCCATCAGGGAAAGTGGTATGATTTCTTGCCATATCTAAGATACAGACCGGAAGGGAATTCATATAGATTTTCTAAGTCTGTGACCTTGACCACAGGAAATTAGATTATGATGCATCTATTGACCAAATTTCAGAACCATAGGCTAAATAATGTGGGAGATATAGACCGGAAGGGAATTCATATGGATTTTCTAAGTCCGTGACCTTGACCCCAAAAATAGGTGACGGCGACCTGGTTTTGCTACGCGACACACCTTTGGGTGATGATCTATACACATACCAAGTTTCATGTCCCTAGGTCAAATAGCACCCGAGATATGGACCGGAAGGGAAACGGACGGACACCGCCACAGGTCTTCCCATAACCCACACATTTTTTTTGCGGGGTGTAAAAAGATATAAAAGCTACTGAAATAAAGTATCTGCTCTTGATGTCAGTAAAGTCAATTTCTTGATATTGATTCTCTTGAAATAAAGTATCTACTCTTGATGTCAGTAAAGTCAATTTCTTGATATTGATTCTCTTGAAATAAAGTATTGATCCTCTTGAAATAAAGTATCTGCTTTTGATGTCAGTAAAGTCAAGTTCTTGATATTGCTACTCTTGTTACCAAATCATGTAATGGTGACAAATTTATAGAATATAATTACTAAGTAATTTACTAGTTCTTTGGGTTTACCAGGCAAAAATGTCTGATAGATCAAATTTCTCTAAGAACTTAAGATTTTATGGGGACATTCATGAACAGGACAAATTCGATGAAAAAAGAAAAAAGCGAGAATGTTATACAATGTGCTGATAGATAGATATATTGTTCGCAATTAATTATACCATTATTCTGTGGGCTATCTTGTCTTTCTCAATCAAAATGTCGCTTCGGCAGTTCGAGTTGCAGAATCTGGAACGTTCGCGTCATTTGGCGCGTATAGTATTACTACGCTGCATGGAATAAAAAAACAAAACAAATGCACACATATAAAATGTTTACATATACAAATATATCGCATATTTGGCATAGTTGTATTATATACATAAAGCAATAACGCAAACGGCGATTGTTTCAATAAATGTATAGATATTTTAGAACGCAAAACATGTACTATTTTTTATGAACATTGATTCGGGAGGAAAGGGGCAAAAAGTGGACATAAAACAAGTAAAGTGTGATTTTTGCCGTAAAGTGGAGCTCTAGTGGCCGATGGGTTAGCTAGATTGACTGTGAATCAGTGGTCCCGAACCGCGTGGTGTCCTTGAGCAAGACACTTTATCATAGGTGTCGCGAGTGTGGCCGCAGCCCCAATATTTCGGCGCCGCGGCCCCAATATTTCAGAGCCTCGGTTCCAGCGTTAGTGAAAACTTGTGTTTTTTTCCCCTCAAAATATTCACAGACGAGCATGCCCCCGGTCCCCTATCCATATTTGATCATCAAAAGTTGCGGGGAGCAGCCTCAAAACTTACTGAGAGTGCCGCGAATGTTTCAGACATCGGGAACTAGCACCTAAAGTTTTAACTTGATGACGACTCCAAACCCCTATCCTCACGGAAAGATGTCTGTCGCGCTCCCACTGGATACGTTTCAGAAGATTTGTCTCGGTACATGTATGTGTTTACCTCTGGCTATGGCAGAAACACTCGTGGGGGTGACCCGGGCCCTCCTACTGTTTCAGGTAACTATCACTGTATGGTTACTCGGCTACAACGTGACCAAAAACTTCACCATTTTTGCGACGGCATTGTCACCATTTTCAGCTGTTCATGTTACGGCATTGGACATACGAGACACGTACTAGTAACATATGATGGATAATGACGCAAATCTACCATGGTAAACGATTTCTTTTCAATAAATGGTTATTCGTGTTTCCCAATAACGATGTATAGTCCATACTTTTAGGCATAACGACGCTAATTCTCGTATACTAGTGCTTTATTGTACGTATTCTAGATATATTCACACTTATTTTGTTCACTGTATACGCCTTCTGACCAAATGTGTTGTGGTTGTTGCTGCTATATACTACATAATCTCGTACTAGTGGTACCGAGCAATTTGGAAGTGCTGTTTCGCCAATAACTGGTCTGAAATGAAGTAAAAAAAACGCTACGGCATTGTACACAAGTGTACCGGCATTGTAACCATATCAAATTTTTATAAAATTTGCTACGGCATTTCACGATATTTTCACGAAAGTGGCAATGGCATTGCACACTATTTTCCAGGCTATATTTGCTTTCAAAGTAAAAACAAACAGGTACTCAATGACACTGTGTGGTTAAACTTATTTTATGTAACGGGGGCTTTTATTTCCACCAGAGACAACGTATGATGAATGCGGTTACAATGATATATTATCCCATGAACGACTCTCTTTCAACTTTCCTATTTGTTATCATATATTTTATCCGCTTTTGATATCGAAAAACTGCAATATCTCTAGTTTCTAGATCTGTATATTTGCAAACGTTTAACATATGTTATAAGTTTTTGAAGACAACGTAGAAACACAAAGGCTTCAGCGACTGTGATACAACACAGCCTAAACCAAACGTTCAGACTCTGACAGTTTGCCTGGCTGTACTATATTGGGAGAGTCCGTTAATTATTTAATTCGTTGTGCGGCTGACATTTCTCTAATGAGGGACATTGGTAGTATTTATATTACCTCCCTTATCAGATAAAGACCAAGGATAACCACATAGTGAGTTGGTCCTTATATTTAGATTCCTCTGCCTTTATCGCTGTTTCACAATGAGATAGTGCAGTAATTCTGTTTGGATTTATCATGAATGTGTTAATTGAAATGATTACTCAAAACATAATTTTGCATAAGTAAGTTCAAAGAACACATATGTGGGATGGCTTTCCAATTTGATAATATCTGACCAAGATATTACAGATCATAGATCACCATGCCGTGCAAAGAAATCAAGGATAAAAAACAGAAGAAACCAATTTCTAGGACCAATCTAGAAGAGTATTCAAGGGAGACAACTGACTAATGTTTCTCATTGTTATGGGTTGTATTTCCCGGAACGCTTTAGGTTGCTTCGAGTATTACGGATGCTGTGACACATGGAATATTCTTTCATACAGTTCAATCAGTCACTAGACGTCTGTTATCATGGGTTCCAAAATGATTACACCATTGAATAAAGCATGTCCATGGTCGGACGCTTATCATTTCTGTGTAGTATTTCCGTGCATACGACTTCGAACACGTATCACGTGTATAGTTCACATTGTGTACGTGTAATCGTACGTCTCTGATATGCACTCTATGACGTTGATATATACGAGATGCTATTTCGTGGGTCATAGATGATATGTCGTGGGAACGAGCTAGCTAAATCGTGGTTACGAGATCCTGACTCGTGGTAATGACATCCTATCTCGTAGGAACGAAATGTTATGTCGTGGGAACGAGATGGGAAAAAGTTTCGCCTGTCCCTTTCAACTTGCCGTAGGTATTGTCTATGTGACTTCGCATCAGTGTATCAGGCTCGGCTCAGGTTCTTCACTGTTCGTGCGTCTTGCGACTAGTGTAGATCCAGATCAGCATGTGCATCCGCACAGTCTGGTCAGGATCTGCACGGTTCGCGATTCTACCAATGAAACACCCGTCATGCTTATTCTAACACGCAATACAAATCGTCATGAAGTCATAGGAATGTGCTCCACTTGCTCAGCCACAACCACATTTGTGACACGCCATGCGATTTTGTACCTTCGGACATCTGTGTAATTTTATTAAATACGTTTACAAAATTTACAATATTTTTCATATTTTGTCAACTTTTGACGCCATTTACGGGAACTATTGTAAATGTTATAAACGTATTTAATGAAATTACGCAGATGTCCGAAGGTAAAAAATCACATGGCGTGTCTCATTTGTACATTCAGGACCTGCTGAATATGGACGTCGACATCCTGTGTCAGATGCTCTCCTCCGACTACCTGCTCGTTAACACGGAGTACCAGGTGTTTGAGACGGCCCTCTGCTGGATCGTGCACAACATCGAGGAGCGCGTCAAGTTCACCATGCGGCTCATGAACCTTGTGAGGTAAACCAATGTCAGCGAAATACAGTGTGGAGCCGATCAGACCGTGGTTAAGCTCGTTCGATAATATAGTCAAGTATTGCAAAATAGTCGACCGAGCGGAGGTTAGGGGGGTCCGGGGGGCATTTCCCTCTGGAATTATTTTTGAAATCTACATCGCATTTCCTGCGTTCTGGCGCATTTTGGAGCAAAACTATTGACACTGTCACACACAGGTGACGGGGAAAAAAATCACATGACGGTGTATATATATAGATATTAAAGGTTAGCAACGAACATTACGAAGTGAAAGACGTGCCTTTTAAAAATCTGTTAATATGATAGAAATCAGTACCTTACTATTCCGTTTGATGTTTAATATTTGTGAAAATACACCAGTCCGGGTCTCGGTACCGTTTACTGGGTGTAAGAGTACCTTGCGCCTGTGGTACAGCACTAGATTTGTAACCTAGTCCTCCCCGGAAAAAGTCGTCGTTATCGAGGGTCCCTGAATTGTTGCTCAAATTTCCCATTATCGAGTATTTTTAGACGTTCAACACGTCGACATTTATAATTGTAATGTTCACCAGAAATTAGTGCGCCGATACCTGGAACATTGGTGGTTTCTGACCCGAGGCGCTTATAATGCATAGGCTGTGGAACTTCCCGTAGGATTTTTATGTGCCCTATGTTTGACACTGGATTCGTGAACTAGAACATGTACCATGTCAATAAAACTTGGGTAGACATTTGGTACCCCGGCAACGAATGAGAAATCCAAGATGGCCGCCCGCGGCCATTTTGAATTAGTATCTCATTTAACTTTGCAACCAATGGGTCTAGAAACATAAATAACACATAATTTCTGACTCATTTCAGGACGAAGAAAACCTTAAGGGTGGCTATATTCGCGATTGGACATCTCCTTGACTTATTAATCCAAAATGGCCGCCAAATATTGTGCGGAAAATGCATGATTTGCTTAAATATTTGTGTAGTCATTAAAAATGAGTGTATATGCAATTGTATAATATGCATAGTATATTACCCTAGTTGGAAACATTTTGATGTGGTTGTCATGTTACATTGAAGGTTTCCATGGCAACAGTTTACCTATATATTATAGATTAGTTCGAATGTACGTTTTGGTAATTTCATAAACATGGATTTGCAGATCGACGTTCTACATGTTTTGTTTAACCGTTACCGTTTCTTCAACGTTATCGGCTTCCAATTATAGAAAAGAGCAGGTGATGAAATGAGGTTTAATGTCCGTTGAACGGCTTAGGTAGTTCTAGAAAAAAGAAAGTTGTTGCCAAATGGGAACTCATATACCATGAAATGTTGGCCATCAGCAACCTTCACAGATAATTAAGCGTATGACCTGACCGTGAATCACGAGTTCAACAGAACGGATACCATCATGGGCGAGAAGAATGCTCAGGCCATTCTGATATTCATTGAGAAATATGAAAATCCATTCAAAGTGGACGCCGTTGAACCCAAACTCCACAACATTGTCACACAAGAAGTAATGACAGACGATATTCGGCATCAACTATTGCATGTAACGACAATCGGAAATGCAGCATATGACACCCTGCGTAAAGGCCGTTTTGTGGAGAAGACAATGCGTTTCTGTGAAACAATCCATCGAACCAACCTGAAGACCTTTCATTCATCAAGAGAATGCAAATCATCAGTCAAGATATCACAACGGAAGGAACGAGGGCAGCAACAGAGACTTCTTGAGGTAGCTAGGGTACGGGGAAATGCAATGGAAGATCTGTTGCAATATGACGTCACACCAGCATCATGTCTCTTTGATCAGGAAGGTTTAATGACAAAGGCAGTGAAAAGTTCCATTGTGCAAGAGCTGGAACATGAACTTACTGCAGATGATCAGAAATTCCAAAACAGACATGACACATTTCAACAACGTAGACATGATGGGTAACATTAGAAAGATAAGGACAAAAGGAATCAAAGACTTTGGTGAATATAGCAACATAATATTGGACTATCTTATGAAATCAACGATTGGAGATGATATAATTGACTTCATCTTCGATTCCTACATCGATAAATCAGTTAAAGACTCGGAAAGGAAACGTCGACAGACGACTTGTCCTATGGAACTGAATATCATCGACAAACAAACATCACTACCAGTTGAAATGGAACGATTTTGGTCTTCTAGTAGTAACAAACGAAAGCTGTAGCTGTTGCTTCATCAGCAAATTATTGATGGACAAAATGACACACAGTCATCATTACAGGTTACTGAGGTATTTGTAAGCAATATGTGGCTATATTCGCGATTGGACATCTCCTTGACTTATTAATCCAAAATGGCCGCCAAATATTGTGCGGAAAATGCATGATTTGCTTAAATATTTGTGATAGTCATTACAAATGAGTGTATATGCAATTGTATAATATGCATAGTATATTACCCTAGTTGGAAACATTTTGATGTGGTTGTCATGTTACATTGAAGGTTTCCATGGCAACAGTTTACCTATATATTATAGATTAGTTCGAATGTACGTTTTGGTAATTTCATAAACATGGATTTGCAGATCGACGTTCTACATGTTTTGTTTAACCGTTACCGTTTCTTCAACGTTATCGGCTTCCAATTATAGAAAAGAGCAGGTGATGAAATGAGGTTTAATGTCCGTTGAACGGCTTAGGTAGTTCTAGAAAAAAGCAAGTTGTTGCCAAATGGGAACTCATATACCATGAAATGTTGGCCATCAGCAACCTTCACAGATAATTAAGCGTATGACCTGACCGTGAATCACGAGTTCAACAGAACGGATACCATCATGGGCGAGAAGAATGCTCAGGCCATTCTGACATTCATTGAGAAATATGAAAATCCATTCAAAGTGGACGCCGTTGAACCCAAACTCCACAACATTGTCACACAAGAAGTAATGACAGACGATATTCGGCATCAACTATTGCATGTAACGACAATCGGAAATGCAGCATATGACACCCTGCGTAAAGGCCGTTTTGTGGAGAAGACAATGCGTTTCTGTGAAACAATCCATCGAACCAACCTGAAGACCTTTCATTCATCAAGAGAATGCAAATCATCAGTCAAGATATCACAACGGAAGGAACGAGGGCAGCAACAGAGACTTCTTGAGGTAGCTAGGGTACGGGGAAATGCAATGGAAGATCTGTTGCAATATGACGTCACACCAGCATCATGTCTCTTTGATCAGGAAGGTTTAATGACAAAGGCAGTGAAAAGTTCCATTGTGCAAGAGCTGGAACATGAACTTACTGCAGATGATCAGAAATTCCAAAACAGACATGACACATTTCAACAACGTAGACATGATGGGTAACATTAGAAAGATAAGGACAAAAGGAATCAAAGACTTTGGTGAATATAGCAACATAATATTGGACTATCTTATGAAATCAACGATTGGAGATGATATAATTGACTTCATCTTCGATTCCTACATCGATAAATCAGTTAAAGACTCGGAAAGGAAACGTCTACAGACGACTTGTCCTATGGAACTGAATATCATTGACAAACAAACATCACTACCAGTTGAAATGGAACGATTTTGGTCTTCTAGTAGTAGCAAACGAAAGCTGTAGCTGTTGCTTCATCAGCAAATTATTGATGGACAAAATGACACACAGTCATCATTACAGGTTACTGAGGTATTTGTAAGCAATATGTCAGGAGAACAAACAGTTCCGTGTATCTGTGTTTCTGAGGGGAAATCACAGGAAGTATCCGAATTACACAGTCAACTGGAAGAAGCAGATACCCGGATTGTACCTCATGCTATGCATGCAGTGAAAAATGAACCAAGCGAATTTTAGTCATATCGTCAGACACCGATGTGTTTATACAGATGATGTACTGTTGGAGCGAACTTAGTAAACACGACCTTCATGAACTCTGGGTTAAGACTGGCGTCGGTGATTCCACTCGTTATATCCCCATCCATACATTGGCAGATAGGGTTGGAGAGGATTTGTGTAGCGTACTGCCAGCTGTTTCATACTATCACAGGTTGTGATTACACCAATAAACTGGGTACTAAACATGCAGGCTTGAAGTGTAACCCAACTGTGCTTTTGAAAGACTTTGGTATACATCCTAACACTTCCAATATGGACAATGTAATGGAATCAGCTGAGTTGTACCTGGTCCAGGTTTTGAAAGGGGGTAGTAAGTGTACCACAATGAATCAGTTACGGACATACATGTACCACCACAGCAAGGGACTATCACTAGACCAGCTACCTCCAAATAGTCATGCTATTACGGGACACATTCTCAGGGCATTTTATGCAACATATCAGATGACATATCTGCTTTGTATTGAATCAGAGGTGTTGGATCCGACTCAGTACGAGTTTATAGATGTAGAGGAGTTGTTCATGCCCGATGTATGTAGAACACCGATTCCTGATACATGTGCACAGATGTGTACAGGCACAAAGTGTGCAAATATCAGATGTAAATGCAGAAGGAATGGTGTTCATTGTTGCAAGTTTTGTAAATGTCAATTTATCCCAGATATAACGATGTGTAAAAATCCATCAGGATGTGCATAGATTTATATGATGAGCACACAAACGTTTAGGATCTTAGTGTTAAAGTGACTGTCCCAAATAATCAATATGCATGTGTCTCATATAAACACAGTAACATACACATTCACTTATGTTATTCGAGACAGGTGCTTAAAGTATCAA